>LR989950.1:14428812-15667373 GCA_905147015.1 Laspeyria flexula | reverse complement strand
TGTTTACGTTCTGAGTATTTGTCAGAGGTTTAGTTGTGCTCCAACGAGTTCTGTTTTTTTTTACGGATTTCTGTTTTATTTATACGACCTCTGCTATAATACCTGACACATAGATCGCTCACTTTCACAAACTCTCTTTTCTCATATTGACCAAGAGTCCAAAATTTTCAAGAAGCGTTTTATAATAGCTATGCCAGCAATGGCCGGTTTTTTGGTTTCTATAAAAGTAAGTTGCCGGGGTGAAGATTCATAATGAAGAATGAATGAAATTTTATCATCCTGAGTTATACGATACGACACAAAATTACAGATAGATTAACACCAGTCAAATTTCAACCCTCCGAGCGGTAGAAATTGAAATTAGAATTAGAAATTAACAAGTTTAAATATTCTAATTCAAGGTTACATGAGATACAAACAAAAGCTCTTTGTAAAACTTTGAACCATTTATTTCATCTTTTTACCCACGACGGAACGGAGACGGTATATGCGTTTGGGGTGAGAGGCTGTGTGTTTGTGTGTTTGTGTGTTTGTGTGTTCCAACATAATGCCTTATAGCACGGAAACGGTTTGACCGATTTAGATGCGGTTTTCTGTAAAGTGTGTGCGGCTCTTGGGGACAGGTTATTAGATAGGTGTTATGTTAATAGCTCGCCAGGGGGCGCTACAATACACTGATTTCATTGAATCCTTTGTGCCCTCCTATCTTTAAAACGATTAGACTGATTTCGATACGGTTTTCTGTAATGTATTTGTGATTTATCGAGGATTGTTTTTGGATTCAAGATTTTGTATTTTTTCGCCAGGGGGCGCTGCTATAGACTAGGCAAACCTATGTTGATTTCGTTGAAACCTTTGTGCCCTCCTATCTTTAAAACGATTAAAGCGATTTCGATACGGTTTTCTGTAATGTATTTGTGATTTATCGAGGATGACTTTTGGATACACGATATTGTATTTTTTCGCCAGGGGGCGCTGCAATAGACTAAGCAAACTTATATTTACAGTTATCTGTAAAATAATTAGACCTGTTACTGCATAGGGACACGTAGCATTGTAGTACTGAGATATTGATTACACTCATGAGGTTAAGCAACTTCGGATAAGGTCAGTTCATAGATGGGTGACCGTTTATGCAATTTTAGGGTTCTGTACCTCAAAAGAAAAAAACGGAACCCTTATAGGATCAATCCGTTGTATGTCTGTCTGTCCGTCTGTCTAGAATATTTTTCTCAAGAACGTATAGAGATATAAAGCTGAAATTAATATCATTTACTTGGATCTGCAAACCCTAAGCGTAAAATAAAAATCAAAATTCTAAGTTAACGCAATCAAAAGATACAGCTGTTTATGCTCCATTTTTGACGATTTATCTTGACGATCATAATCTATAGGGAACTTACCGTTGACCTAGAATCATGAAATTTGGCCAGAAGCAATAACAAGTTGCACAAGTAAAGGAAAAAATCCGAAAACCGATCTTGTGTTGTTATATCACTGAATATTAGTACTGAGGTATACAATAATAAGCCTAAAAAAAATTAGTAAGAGTGAGAGTTTATTCCAGACTGACGTTATATAAACACCTACCTACCTTATTTATTCTAACTTATAGGTATCCCGTGCTCGGGGTGTAACCAAATTTTCATCATTTTTGCGATAGCACGCACCGTTTTCGAGATACAAGCTATTATAGGTGGAAATCTGCGCTAACGCCGAAGGCAATCCGGCTACGGCAATCAATGTGCGATAGCTAAACTTAACACCCCCCGATTCAAAGCAATCCGAATCGGACTGGTTAGGAGGTTAGGGTTTTTTTTTTCACACCACCCAAAAGTAAGAGCCCCGCGAAGCGGGGCTCCGGCGACTATTGTGCGACGGATGAGCACACAAGTCAACAAAAAAATAAAATACATATAATATAGTCGAAGCTCCATACAAATTCCATTCATTCTAGAGCTTACATGGTAAGATAAGGCGCTTCTTAAGAAGTTTAAAATAAGAAAATTCAAATGATAATTTCAAGTTATAAGACTTACTGCAACAGTAAATTAAAAAAAAATGTGTTTCTTCTATAACTTAGCATAAAACTTTTATTTATCTGTCAAGGTTCTTAAAATTTTATACGAGTTACTTACAGTTAGTAAGATAGCGCTCTTTGAAAATATTTAAAATAAAAAACAAAATTAAAAATTTTGAAAAAACCCACGACGATAACATCTATACAAAATAAGAAACGTAACATATAAAAAGGTTTAAATAACTTTATTTTAAATCCCCGACGAAAAGAAAATAAGTAGCGTAAAAACAATCCCAAGAAAATTCGTCGGGGGCTGCCAATATCATTACTGTTTCTAGTATTAAATATATATTATAAACTAAATATTGTTAATAATTAGTTAGGTATCAAATACATAAAACTGCAATACTTTCGTTCATTTCAAGTCAGGGTATGGCAGCCCTCGACGGATTTTCTTGGGATTGTTTTTACGCTACTTATTTTCTTTTCGTCGGGGATTTAAAATAAAGTTATTTAAACCTTTTTATATGTTACGTTTCTTATTTTGTATAGATGTTATCGTCGTGGGTTTTTTCAAAATTTTTAATTTTGTTTTTTTTACTTCAAAGACATTAGACATTCCGTATTTTCGGTATTGCCAGGGGCTCAATTCAATTCAATTCAATTCATTTATTTCGTAAAACATAGGTTACAGAGATGGTGCAGTGATTCAAAATAGTTCTACTATGATTCGCCGAGACGGCATACGAAAGTTAAAGATGTCGAATTTATTAAATTAATGTCGAACAAGAAATTAAATTATTACGGAATGTCAGTGAATATAATATAATAATCAAAATTAAATTAAAATAAAAAATAAATAAAAATAAAATATAGATTCAATTGGTATTATCATTTAAAAATTCATTAATAGAATAATATACTTTATCTGTCAAAAACTTAAAGAGGTTGCGTTTATATTCACTGATACTCTTACAATTTCTAATATTCTTAGGTAATTTATTAAACACTTTTGGAGCCATTGCATATATGCTTTTATGTAAAAAAGTTGTATTAGCTTTTAGGAGGTGAAGTGTATCAGAGCGGCGTTGACTCTCTACTGATATAAATAGGTGCATATTTGATTTTACAAACATGCTTACCTCAAAAATATACAGACACGGTAAAGTCAGTATTCTCAATTTTTTAAAAAATGGTTTGCATGTATCATTACGTTGTAATTTACAAATGGACCTGATGCATTTTTTTTGTGCTATAAAGACATCTTGAATACCTGTGGCGTCGCCCCAGAAGATTAAACCAAACCTTAATGTAGAGGTCACATAGCCATGATATGCTGTGAGCAGTGCTTTGTCATTGGCAATTTTTCCTAGCCTGTACAGAGCATACGCATATTGGTTTATTTTGTTACGTACATAGTCAATGTGTGTTTTCCATGACATATTGTTGTCAATATATAGTCCTAAGAATTTTGTCACCTTTGTTTCACTAATGTCAGTATCATTATATCTAATTTCTAATTTTGATGTCCATTTTTCTCTTAATTGAAAATTCATAAAAGTTGTTTTTGTGAGATTTACCTTCAGATTATTTGCGTCTAACCAGTTGATAATGTTTATGAGAGTATAATTTACATTGCTTTCGATTTCCCGTAGATTGCCCTTGTCAAAGATAACCGTACTGTCGTCCGCAAATAAAGACATTTGATTTATAGTAGTATTAGGAAGGTCATTTATGTAACACAGGAAGAGCAATGGACCTAGAACGCTACCTTGTGGCACTCCGTAAGCCATTACTCTAGCACTAGATGAGTATATTGATTGAATTTTTGTTCTAGTGTTTATACGAATTATTTGAGTAACTTGTTTTCTATTAACTAAATAAGATTTCAACAGATCATGTATATTTCCTCTGATGCCATATGCTGATAGCTTTTTTAGGAGAATTTCATGGTCCACATAATCAAACGCCTTTGTCAGGTCCATAAAAAGAGATAAAGCTGGCTGACGACTATCAAGGTTCATGTGAATGCATTGAAGTGCATTATAAATGGCCATGTTGATGTTTTTGTTTTTTCTGAAACCCATTTGTTCTTTGCATATAATGTTGTTTTTTTCCAGATAATTATTGAGTCTATTGTAAATCAATTTTTCAAAAATTTTTGCAAATACTGGTAGTAAAGCTATGGGCCTATAGTTGTTGAGGTCTTTCTTATCACCTTTTTTATATAATGGAATAATAATGGATTTCTTTAACTTCTCTGGAAATGTTCCACATTGCACACATAGGTTAAAGATATCACAAAGTATAGGAGCTATAATAGGTGCCACTGCTTTAATTATTATTGTATTATTATATTATTGGCTCGGCTGACTGATACGGAGAAAAAATTGGTTGTTCAATAGCGAGATAATTTTTCCCGAATTTAATATCATTCAATAAGGTACGAAGTTGAAATTAAAACCTTGTTTATTTACGACATAGTAGGAGAATTGATCCATAGAAACAATTTACGTTTTTATTTGGAAAATGAATTAAGTAAATGGTTGAACCTACCAGCGTATCTGGCCAATGGCAACTCGATAGATTATGATTATGATGATGAAATGAAACAGCTCTTTGTATTGCTTTAAATGTGCTGAAAAATGATTTCATTTCTGTACAGGCTTTTAAAATAAACACAATAGGCGGTTAACTAATTAAATTTTCCGTGAAATCTGTAATTTTATGACATTAAATGAATACCTTTATCAAAATAATGGATTACATTTGCCTATATAGGTAGTTAGGTTTATTTTTATGATAATAACACACGCAATGTGCTATATGTTTGGCGGGGGATGTACGAGTCTAATGTTTTAAAATTATGTAAAAATATTTTTTATTCCTTAAAAACATTTACAATTCTAGATGATACTTGAATATCATCAGTGGGTAAAGGTAAAGTAAAAGTTCTTCCCAAACTATGAATGCATCTCTCACTCTTTGTACAAAGATCATAAAACAAGAAGGAAACTGCCACACTATTATGTCCCTTATATGAAGCAATAACAATGTCATAAAATAGTTATAGCTTTCTTGACAGCGGGCTTCTGTGACATAAGGTCTCATAGGCTGCTAAATATTTACCAATTTTGAGTCTTAATCCGATATCCTGGGGTGCTTAATGAGGTTTTATTTTCACGCCTTTTTTCACGAAGAGGTAGTCAGAGATGTATTGCACCCACATTTCGTCAGCTTATGTTAGACTAATGTTAGGTCCCATGTAGCAGGGGAAGTCTATTCAATTGACCGGGTACTTTTCAAAACTTTTACAATTTCGGGACAGAAAAACCTGATCCCGGTTTTGCCCGACCAGGTATTCAAACTCCACATACACAGCAGTCATAATATACATTCCCGAAGCGCCATTGAAGCAGTTACAAAAAATAAATCAAATGAACTCGGTAGTGACCACGGCACAGGTCCAACAGTGCTTCTTAGTTTTCTAAACTTAGAATTAGTTCCTACCTTTTTTTGTTTCCTATCCGTTTTGCAGTGCAATTTTTAAACATTTTGCTTCTCATAAATATTTTCTTTGGTCTACAAAGAATTTTTTTTTGAAGAGTGATTCTCACGAATAACAACTTCCCAAATGTATCACTTTCATGCGAACTAATTCATTCAAAAAGATGATTTAAATATAAACCGTGGATAATCCTATTTCCTGTTAAACAGAGTTTGGCAACTTTTCGGGGCCCAGTTAATAACATCCTTGTCGCCATAGAAACATGAATTGTGAAAAAGTTAATCCAATTTAAATAGATCATTCAGAACAATGTGTGGGGCTTGTAATCGTTCCCTGTTCACAAAAATTTGAACATCATTCATCATTTGAACGCATAAACGTCCCACTACTGGGCACGGGTCTCCTCCAAAGAATGTAGAGGGAGTTTAGCCTACTATACCACACTGGCCAGACGGGTTGGTATTGAGTTTGTTTTTGTGCACATAAGTTTACTTCCTTAATCGCCTAATATGACACCACGGGTTGAAATGGGGTAGTGACATTATGTATTCCTAATCATTCACTACACGGAGTAAACGTTGGCTTAGCATACTAAGTTGAGATTGTGGCTCGTAGTTATTAGGAATACTGTTTACAAATGGATTGTAATATATTAATATATATTACAATATATTTTACCACATTCACACAGCGCCATCTAGTCCCAAAGTAAGCAATTATATTTACTTGTGTTATGGGTACTAAACAACTGATATACTACTTAAATGCATTTTTTTTGTAAAAACATACATATTATAGATAAATTACACCCAGACACAGAACAAACCTTGATGCTCATCACACAAAGATTTGTCCTGGGTGGGGATCGAACCCACGACCTCCGGCTTAGCAGTCAGGGTCACTAACCACTAGACCAACAGGCCAGTCATTATGTTATCACATAATTATAATCCTACTTTAATTAACGTGTCTAATATCTATTTAAACTTCTTATGATTCAGAAACTCAGACCCTAAACCGGTACGGTTATTTAATATTATTATTTATTGTGTGCCTAAACTGTTAAATGCGTTTCCAAGAACCACGAGTCTCAATCGAAACTTCGTATGCTAAACCAACGTATACCCGTACACAATTAGTTAGTTTCGCTATATCACTAACAAGTTGAACAACTGTGTGATAGACGAAGATACCAGTTTAATCTAAGTTTAGCCTAACTTTAGGACTTCAGTCAATATTCACACGCCTACGTGACGGGGGTGACACGAAGTTATATTATGATGCTTAACAAACTTGCTACTTGACTAACATGTTATTGTTCCGTATATTGTTTTTCACAGGTAAATAATATGTTATAATATACAGATATCCGATGTCACTGTAACATGCCTGGTAGAGCGTACAATATTTTTAATAATAATTGTTATAAGTTTGTCTTCTGCAATGGAAATACTTAATTAGTTATATTATATTAGGTAGTATAGATAGTAAATTAGCTTGGCCTACGATAAACTCATGCTTGTCTACTTTTACTACAACTTATTCTGTCGACCCAAATCTTCAAGTCATTTATCAAACCATACTGTGAACAAGAACTCGTTTCATAACAAAATTCAACCCAAAATAATCCGAGCATTCTGTAGGCAATAGTGTCCTTTCTAACAATACTATGAAATATATTGCACGTAGGTATAATTCCGTTTCCCAAGGGGAATAAAACCCTGAAAAGGTTTCCTTGTACCGGCCGTAACGTAAAAGGGTAGTGATCAGTAAAATTTACCGACTTTTGGAACTACAGAGTTTGTTATTGTTTGTTTTTTATGTTCTTGGATTGGTAAATGTGAAAATGTGATTTAGATAAAGATGAATAATAACATTAATCTATTCGATGCCTACCATTTTTAATGATTAGGTAGTGCTAATCTAATATCTGTGCCTAACAAGATTACAATACGATAACATGATTCTAGATGTTTTTAGAACAAATAATTACTGTTTTTAACAAAAGGTAGGAAGAATTAAACATTTTGTTCTTTTTTACGAAACCCGGAGCGGTACCGTACGGAAAATTACTTATACCTAATTAGTTGCCCTTTTTCAATAATTATATTAAATATAAAACAGCGTAAACAAGAAACAAAATAAAAAAGACTTTTGTGTTGCTCGTAACGTTTTCTAAATAAATCGAAGGTAACACAAATTTTATCATTTTTATTTTACTTTTTATAAATTAATTTGCAATAATAAGGTCTACATATCTTATTATCACTTTCAAATTACGCTATAGATAACGTAATGATGATGCAAACAGAGGCATGACTTAGAGACAAAAACGAAGAATTAAAAAACTGACCAAATGTGAGTTGACGCACAAATAAGTTATCCAGAGGAGCCCTGCTTAATTTTTAACCTGTACGAAATACGAAACCCTAAAAACGACTCAAGAACCCTAAGGATCATAATTGGGTCGCTTATGAGCGATCCTGAATAGGATATTATAAGAACTGGCAGTAAGAATTGGCAATAGGGCCCAAAAATAAAGTGATAGCTAGCAAATAGACTAATATGGATTTCACTTCGTGGAATTTATAGGTCCTAGTCCTATCTATGAATGAATATCTACATAACGTGAATATCCACATACCCTAGAAGCAATTCTACAGCTGTAGTCTGATTCATCAACGTGGGTGGATTGCCGCCCTCTCAGTTCTATAGACAGAGGAGAGAGAGGTTGCCATTATTATTGTACATTTAACTAGTTGATATGTAGCTGCACACAACTCAATTGCAGCTATTGAATCTGACCCGATCAAAAGAGCATTCGATACATCTTTCTATAACGTTGAACGACGCAAATATTGCCAATGTAATATGACTTATTGATCGTCAGACACAAAGTGCTTTTTACATTGTGTATTGTTCAAGGCACTATGATTGATGACGTGATAAGCTTTTCATATACAATTTGTGAACCCGGCTTTTAGTTTTATTCAGTAAAATTCTATGAACAATTTACCAATATAGTATTATAAAATGTGATATGAAAGCCGGTCGAGTAAGGTCAACGTAAAAAATGGAGCTTTTTATATTTGTTTCTAAAAAATACCGAACTGATTTATTTAACAGAAATAGGTTTAGGTCATTCATCATTTCAACTCATAAATGTACCGCTGGGCACGGTTCTTCTCCAAAGAACGTGAAAAGAATTTAGCCTACTATACCACGTTGGCCAAACGGGTTGGTATAGGGTTTATTTCGAATTTTCCTTTTCTCCAAAAGAAAGTGGATCACACCAACAGGCAGAAATGTAATGCTCTATGTAATAGGGCTAGAGCAGAGAGCCAACTGCCGCTTACACATATACCGGGCAGATATCCATCATCAACGCTGATACAAAAAATGTCATGATTTCATGACAGAAAAACCCAATAGCGTTTTGCCCGAACCCGGTACCTCTTGCGCACCAGTACCCAGCTCCTATTGGTCGTAGCGTGTTGTTATATAGCCTATAGCCTTCCTCAATAAATGGGCTATCTAACGCTAAAATAATTTTTCAATTCAGTTCAGTAGTTCCTGAGATTAACGCGTTCAACCGTACGAATAATGAACGATATCTGAACCGACTCATAAAACATATAGCTAAAAAAATAATAGTTACCTACATACCTAAACAAATCGATCCTTCAATATAACTTGAAGGAAAACATAAAACATTTTCCTGCCCATTATCATTTACATACTAAAGTTAACGACATTCCAAGAAAACATTTTCATTTTTCTTTCTTCATATAAGTGAGGTACTGTTAGCGCGCCGCGTTTTCATATAAATTTCATTATATAATGTTTTTGCGGCTGAGATAAGAAAACATTTTATTCAATGTTTTGAAGCTCGCTTCGTCAGTTCATAGTATACATTCGTTTAGAATAACAAATAATTACATAATAACAATGTTTCCTACGTGACTATAGAAATGTTACCGCTGTAATCGAATTTGAAATCGTTTTTACAAATGGTCGCATAATAACTGTGTCTTCTGCTTGACCGAGTGCAATGGACTCTCAACAACGTTGAAGATGAATTGACTACGATAAATCACTTGACTGACTGATAGAAAAGCATACGTACAGACACACATAACACAAGTATAGTACTTTTAATTCATGTAGCCTTTTTAGTCGTAAATGCCGGATAATCCGGATATCATGTTTAGATACCCTCTTTAATTTTTTACACACATAACGAAAATTTCAAGTATTTTACCTCCTGCGAAATCATTATCATTTCAACCTATTGCAGTCAGTGGATATAGGCCTAACTCTTCTAACCCACGAGATAAATGCCTTTAAAAAAAGTTATATGCGAATGGCATTAAATAATAAATAGAATTATAATTCGGCGTAGAAGGCACGTCATAACATTAATTTCGAAACTTTTAAAATGATAACATCACATCTTTCAGCTGGCATTTGCCAAATGCATTTATTCGCATTTGGTTGTATTCACAAATGTATTTTTGGTGTCATTTCCGACAGTCTCAGTTAGCGTAACGTGGTGAAGTCGCAGTGGAAACACAATATAGAAAAAAATTCTTGTATTCATTTAAATTTTTCAGCTTTTAGGTAGCTAGCGTCAGTCGCATGGACCTATGAAAAATAATCCATTTTTATGAATTTCTTTGTTAATGTTTACTGATGTTTATGGCACATATGAACAACAGAATAAACACAAACACCATCGCACCCATGACTGCGTTAGATTTTTTTATTGATTACGGCGCCAGTAATGAGCGTGACAGAATGAACTGATGTAAAAAGATTGCTTTCATAATCCTTTGGTTTGATTTGTTAAAATAATTTGAAATACCTAAATAAAAATGAATAACTTTTAAAAACGGCTGGACAAAATTGTAGAAGTAGGAATTGGATACTGGCAGTAAGAAACGTAAAACTAGTAGGTACTAAGTACAACGGAAAAAATTTCAGTGGTCATGGAATGTCTGTGTACAGGGGAGAATTTTCCAGTGGTCTGAATTAAAAAAAATTTTTGAAATAATATCCTTTACAGTAAATATAAAATTAATACTGTCGAAATATGATAGCTATACCTCTAAAACATATTATTAACCTCAACTAATACAATTTCTAAAGCTCAGATGAAACCACTCGACTTTGAAGCAATTTCCAGGGCGATTGTTGTGAACACAATAATCATACATATTCAAGAGGTTCAGTACATAATCGGTTTAACGTATTCTCCGAGGCACGTCTCGATACGTGCTTAATCGCGTGGATCGATCTACATAATGTAGCCTTTACCCTGACCCTACGTTGACTGAGGGAGAAGTTATATTTAAACCTATAAAATGACGCAATGAAAAGTAAATCAAACTCATTAGTTAAAAACTCATATTCGCGTGAGCTACTCTTGATGATTCAGGCCATAATACAATAAAATAATAAAGAAAAAAATTGGTTCATAATTTTTGAATTTGGAACTTGTCATTTTTTTGGTGCAAATTATAAATTTGGCATAGATTAGGGACTATCCACAGAGTACATTTATATAATTGGGACTATTACGCTCATAATACCAAACCTTCAAACGCTTTTTGAAGAGCCCGATACCGAAGTAATTGATGAAAAACGACATTATTTAAAAGTATTTTTACCAGAGCTTACATATTATATTATGTAGGTAGGTACCTGAAAATAATATAAATAATAATCAAAATTCTAATAACGTCTTAATAGAAAAAGCTCTGGAATATAATTTAGTGCGTGGATAAGTCTATGTTCATTAGTTCACGGCTCACGTCGCGTCGGCATAGCTTCACAGCGAAGTTGCTCGTAGGTTGCCTGCCCTCTTAATATACATTCCCGACGATCCTTAATGGACCCTGAATATCAGCGACGGCTTCAGAATGTCAATTTCATACGGCATTCGACTGAATATTAACACTAAATGCATACCATTCTAGTATATGAATATACGTAAAACTTAAAAAAAATATAATTCTCTTTAAAAGTTCAGCTTCTAGCAAATTGTTAATTGTGTATTTAATTGTCCAAGGGAATTTGGGGACCAATTTCTCGTTTTCTGATGTTTGATGTTATAACACAGTAGTAAATTAATATGGTAATTATGAAATTATAAAGAATCTACAATTTTACTTCTCTGTGTATTTTATTTGAAACGACACACCATGAAAGGTCATTCTACCATATTAATCTTCATTACGTGCTTCTTCAACCAAAAACAAACAAACCTATTAATATAAATAAGTAAGAGGAAAACTTGGAAAAGACCCTTATAATTTAATTTCACTGCATTAGCCTGCTTCGGTGGCGTAGCTAAAGTGGGCAAAAATAGTAGTAGGTATTGGCTTTTTCTGTCTTGAACTTATCCATCTATCTAGTCAGACGCGGTCTTTGTTGCCGCGCAGCCCGTCGTCGTTTGCGCAGCCCCTTATCGGATTAACAAATAGTCACTGAAAGCAAAATTTTACTAACGGCTATATATTTATAGAATGGGTAATCTGGGAAAATGTATCACATTAATTACTTATCTATATTTACATTAAATATTAAGCAATTTCCATCGCTTTGGTTTAACATTTTATATAAATGCTAAACAAGTAAAGGAAAAATTCAAACCCACGACGGGACTTGAACCCGCGACCCTGCCATTCCGTGTGCAGTGCTCTTCCATCTGAGCTACGCGGGTGGACGTCCCTGAGATCGAATTTATCCATTACCTGTTAGCATGATGACGTCATGACAACTGATCTATATTTCAGAAATATACAAAATTTGTAATATATAATATTTTACCCTACTCTTCAGCAAATTTTCTTTAATCACTTCAAACAACAAAGAAAGATTATTAGCTTCTTAAATTATACATTCAAAGATTCCCTTTCTCATAGTTTCAGCGTAATATTTATACATAATTCCAATTTAATTACGTACTTTCATAATGTAATTATAAGATTTATCAGATCAAATAGAATTAAGATGGGAAGTAATTTTAAAGCTAATTTCTGATTCAAACAGTTGAGTTATGAAAGTATTAGGTGAGCAGCAGAGATGTCAGTTTTCAGAAACAATGGATTTATAAAAGGCGTCATGACGCATTGGAATATGTGAGCTATTCTTTAAAGACCATATTTTCAATGTCCTGTTTGGCGACTATCGACGTTTGTAAAGTAAAAAAGTAATAGGAACAAGGGTTACAGCTAAAAGAGTCAAGGGCCTACTACCAATATATTAAATATCTTTGTCAAATGTTTGAAAATTACATGTTATTTATGCATTTTTAGGGGGTGAGGTCTTTTTGGAGCTGTGTGTACAATTAAGATGTATTGGCTGTTTACATAAAACTCTTTTCACTGATGGAATTTAAATATGGTTTAATTAATTTAATTTAATATGTGGTTCTCTTTCACTTTTTCCAAGATATTTGATGACGAAGATATGTGACGTCATCCAATAGAAATAAAATTTGCTTACTTGCCTGTGGAAGTGTCGTCTCGTAGACAAATAATGATATTGTCTGAAGCCACATTAGTATTCCGTTCACCCTATCTCCTCTCCGCAATTCTCTCGAGGCTACTAAAGCAACCACTGTGTTTAAGATACTATAAATCATGAAGATGGGTAGTTCCATATTCGTAGTGTTCGTAGCTTTCGTAGACCTACGAGGCGCTACGACTTTCCAGTATTGTTGCTCGCAAGCTACGACGTATATCAATGAGATAATGCAAAAGCTTATATATTAAATAGTATTTTGTCAAAAAAAAAATATAGTTTAAGCATCTTTGAGGACTTAATAGTAATAATTTGTATTCTAGTCACCAAAATATAGGTACATAGGATATACCTAATATTTACTACTTTGATATACACATATCAAAAATCGCTGCAAGCGATAAGACCGCTCGTTGTACATACACATGTACAACTAGCGGTCTTATCGCTTGCAGCGATTTTTGAATAGTTTAGTGATTAGAGAAGTGTTAGTTGTTTGTGTGCTATTTACAACAAATATGTGATAACTATCAATATGTTTTAAATAAGACGAAGTATTTCCCTATCTGCTCACTTTGACGAGAATCCTCGCTTGTCATCATCATCATCCACCCATAAGCGTCCCACTGCTTGGCACTTATTGTCTCCTCCAAAGAATGTGGTGGAAATTTAGCCTACTATACCCCGCTGGCCAAACGGGTTGGTATAGGGTCTGTGTCGAATTTTCCTTTTCTCGCAGTGCTCTTGTCTGCATACTCCCTTATTCGCCGTACGACACTCACGGGTTGAAATGGGGTAGTGACACGTCACTACACGGATCTAGCTTGTAAGTAATATAATATATATAATGAATTAGCGACGCGGTTAATCGACACTTCACGTGACCAGAGGGCTGGTTTTTATCTCGCACAGAGAATCAGCATTGCCATCCAGCGTGGCAATGCTGCTAGCCTTCTGGGCACTTTCCCTTGTGACAGTGATGCCGACGAATACTTTGACGCCTAGCCCACATTACCATTTGTATTATTATTTATAGTATTGTAAATAGTAGTTGTAGATATATGTAAGTAGATAGTTTTTATCTAGTTTTAAAAATATGTAATAACATTATTATAATAAATAAATAGCTTGTAAATCTATTTAAATTTACGAAGTACTTCATTATTTTATTTCTAAAACCTAACGGCTGTACGTAAAGAGGGTTGATAACTGGATTGGTGGTCCCGACCCACTTCAAACCTCAACGAAATGCACAATATTCAAGGCTTGAACCGTCATTAATACGGTTTCGACGTATTTACGTGGCTTCAAAATGGGTATATAGCCAAAATGTTCATTTATTGAATGATTCATGGATGTATAGCAAGCGAACCGGGAATTATTTTATTTTGAATGAATCGACGTTATATTTAGTTTATTATATATAGAAAGAAAAGAAAGAAAGAAAAAACATTTATTTGGTACAGACACACACACAAGAGGAAAACATATAACGTATAACAAAAGGTGAACAAAGTGAAGATTATTAATTAGGCTAAATTTATACCCCCCCGTGTGTCCTATCGCACCAAAAGGGTGTCCAGCTCAGCATGTGCTAGGTTGATGAAACCTAGCGCTGGTTTTCAGCTGGATCCCAGACATAGGGATGTCAAGCAAGCACATCTAAAAAATGTACCTATGTGTGTGCAAAATGTATGTGTAGTGTGGTAGTAAAGTGTGCCGATGATGGGTGTGGTGTAGGATAAAATACGTGTATTATAATTTATTGCATAGGTATTACAAAATGAATTGTATTATAAATATGAATATGTTACGGCTAAAACCCGAAGTGCGGCTATACCTAGTTTTACCCGGTTAGAACTAGGTGTAGTCACTTACTCTTGGTTAAATCTAGTACGAGCCGATTGATTTCGGGTAAAACTAGGTCTATCCTTCATCATGCCGGCTACAACTAGGTCCAGCCATTCCCTGTTGGATAAAACTAGGTCAATCTGATATCATTCCGGCTAGAACTAGGTCCAGACAATCCCTGTTGGATAAAACTTAGATGTGTGCCCCACCACACCTTCCGCCCCGCGTCACAGTCATGACTCACAGCATCTGCAGCAGCGGCGCGGGGTGGAGGGCGTAGCGAGGCACGCGCCTCTGCAGGTTATGAGCGCCAGGTGCTGCTGATCTACTGCAGGTCTACTAGCGAGTGTGGCTCACAACGTCTGCAGCAGCAGCGCGTGCCTTAGTTTTATCTAACAGGGATTGGCTGTACATAGTTGTAGCCGGCATACTATCGGCAGAGCTTTTGTAGGTATAAAAAAAACACCCAATAATAAGAACCGTAGAGAGTTTTTTTAATCTTATAAATCACATTGTTATAATTAACACAAATTATTAGGAGTACAATTTTTAATATACCTAATAGGAACAATCAGGAACATTTTTTTAACAACAGACAATAGTTGCATATTATATCTTGTTTGCATCTAGTTTTATCGAACAGGGATTGTCTGGACCTAGTTCTAGCCGGAATGATATCAGATAGACCTAATTTTATCCAACAGGGAATGGCTGGACCTAGTTGTAGCCGGCATGATGAAGGATAGACCTAGTTTTACCCGAAATCAATCGGCTCGTACTAGATTTAACCAAGAGTAAGTGACACTAAAGTAAAGTAGTGAAACTAGGTGTAGCCGCACTTCGGGTTTTAGCCGTAACATATATATATTCAGGCAAAATAACTATAGGCGTAGGTACTTTTCCGTAAACCTGAGATGCAGTTTGTAAATTATTTAATGCCTGGTTTCTGAGCCGTCAAATGTCGGTTTTTGATAGGGTTAAATATAACTTAAACAAATTAAAATGACAGTTGTATCAATAAACTAGTTCTATTGTTTTACTTTTATATTCAGTCAGGTTATACTTTAATCGATGAATAACTTGAATCTGAGGGCTCAGAAACCGCGCATTAGTCAACTCAAATAAAAACTTGAGCTAAAATCTCGAAGTGTAATTCTCATAACAATCTAAAACTGCCTACAAACATTGAAGATCTTGCACTTGCACTTGCAATTTTATATTATTATTTTAATAATATGACTTTAGTACTGAAAATAAATTATAGTAAAAGTTATTATAGTTGTTATATTGTTTACTATAGTCAATATTATATTTTCGAGGAATATTTTAGCACAACGTAAAATAAAATGGTATCATTAGTAAAAACTAAAGTATACTAGTAGCTGAGTTTACTTAATCGGTGTGGTCTGTCTGGTAATTAGCAACCGAAAACCACGTATATTTACATTTTGACAAAGGTATATGTATTCATGTACCCTTGCAAGTTGTTAGTCCTTTTGTAAATGTTAAGTGTTGTTTAATTCAGTTTCGGCCCACATAATTATCATTACAGTTTTATCAACGTTCGTTTCTCTATTTTAACATTTTCATATAAATAAAACATGTTACAGATCCGTTTTAAATAGATCTGTTAATTAATTTTAATAATGAAACAAACCCCGAATAAACTTTTTATAAAATTAAATTATAAACTTGCTATAGGGTGTTTTTTTTTCGTCAATCTGCCAACCACCATCCAACTATTATCGACGTTTCCATTCTATCAGAGTTTCTGAGAGCGACACAATAACACTTTAAGATCTTTTTTTTTTTTCAGAAACAGCATTTATCATGGGCCTGATGTGGCTATTGGCGGTGGCCGCGTGTGCTGTGGCATACGCTGGCGCCGACCGTGGAGGCTCCTCGCTGAGAGGTGCACTTGAAGCGCTGCAGCGCCGACAGCGTGGACGCATGCATGGACCTATCCTACCACAACCAGACTACGATGCCGTCTATGAATTCGTTCCACCACAAGCTTATCCAGGTATAGAATATAACCAATAACAACTCTATAGCTCTTTAATATTGGACATGCTCACATCATAAAAACGATTTGGCAAATAAAATAATAATAAAACCGTTTATTGCCAATTTTGTATAGAACAATATTGTGATTACATGTAACAGGTTTTTTGAAAATTTAATAGAAAAGTGAGGTAGGTATTGTATTAATATTCATATTTTTAGTTTCAGAGCCCGACTACGCAATCGATGTCGAAGATCTTGACGAGGAACCACCATCTCCGAAGTATGTCGTGAAGTTAATAGATGAGGACCAAAGACCACCTGAATCTTACGAATATAAATTGATAAAGAAAAAGAACACCGCTAATGCAGCTGCAAAGAAAGAATCAGCATTCCGTGAGCGAAGCCATCACTCAGATAATGAAAGGTTACGTGATTTGTTTATGGATAAAAGTGAAGTTGATGAGAAAAAGATTCTCGAAAACGGTCCAGATAATGATGCCGAATACGCCTTACTCTTGGGCCAACTTTGGTCAAAGTATAAATATAACAAAGAACATGCTAACAATATCGATACCGCCCCTCAAGGTGTTGTGAAACTTTATAAAGAGAAAATTGTTAAGAAACGATACCCCGATAATTGGGGACCTATTGCTTTCAAAAGGAAACGAAGTTCTGACTCTGATACAGATCGTCCAATTTTGTTTGATTATGGAACACGAAAGGGTGGACCCGTCACTATGGAACCAAACTACAATACATATGATATACCTGATGAAGATAATGATGATCTAAGAGAAGAGTATGCAATTGCTTTTCAACCATTAGATGATGATAGCTTGTCAGATCTAACTGATGAGGATCAATACACGTATGATGCAGTTGAAAAACGCTTTCCAGTTACTAAACGTAGTAGTGGCCCTTATATAAATACCCCGAAAAAAAGGTTTATTCAAAGTCAAAATAAGCGTGAAACATCAAAAACATTCCGCAGCAGTGCAGGTACCGATCCAAGGATCATCAAAGATCTATCTAAGTTATTCGGTGATTCGGAGATCGATATTATCAAATCACCAGTCAAGCGAAGTAGTGATCATGAAGCACAGGAGCATGAACATGAGCACGACGTAAAACCACCGCTTATAACCACTAACCATAACCACACTCATGAGCATAACAATTCAACAGTCAAAGATGACGATAGCCATGAACATCACGGTCATAACATTCATCATCCTGGTGTTTCCGGAAAAGAGGTAGAACATGAACACACTCACGATCATAATCATGCACACACTCATGGTCATAACGATCAGGATAAACCGATCAATATAAAGAAGAAATCTGTTGACTGGTCCGACTACTTTGGAATAGACAAACGTAGTAACAAACCGGTTGCTCTTATCAACGATTTAACCCAAGACAGACTTAGAAAACAATACTTTGATACATTTAACAAGGAAGTTATTTACCCAATAAACTCATTCCGTAGACATAGTAGTGTGAAACGAAACTATGTCGAAGTTAAACCTAACGAAGAAACTGAAATCCAAATAGATAGAGCTCATCTAGCGGTTCAAAAAGATGACAAGAGAAGTTCAATTACTGAAAACGACTCTAAATTAGACAATATTGATAAGAAGTTAAGGAGCATGGAAGGATTGATTGTAGATGAGGCACTACATTACTCTAATGTAGGAGAGGAACTTGACTCTAAAGAAGAGCAGGAAATGAAAGAAAAGCTGTTGTCACGTTTGGCCGCCGCGTACAGCTTGGAAAAGATGAGGAAGGCCTTGAAAGACTTCAAACAGAGTCTCCAGATTCAGAAAACGAAAACAAGTGCTGCACCTTCTCCGATACCGACTGATGAAACTAAAGCGAAACGAGTAGCTGTAAAGAAAGAAAAGGTGGAAATAATGAGCAACGAAATTCCTGGATTTGAAAAAGGTGATGAAAGAAATAACGACTTTGAAGATGAACAAGGAGCTGGCCACTACCTCAATGGGAAAACTGAAGACCAATTTTCGGAGGGATACATGGGTGGAAGCGGTCGCCACCGCGTTCCCGTAATATCCACAGGTAATTACTACTCAAACTTCTGAAAATCATAACCTTACGTAAACCATACAACATAATATGGTGTCATATTTTATTTTTCGAACAGTGGGTGCCTCTGGATCTTGCCCTGTGCTTGCAAAGATTGTGCAGCGTTGTCGTGGCGTAGATTTGCTGGCTGGTGACCGCGGGCAACTGTTCCTTCCACTTTGCAGCCTGCATCAGATCTGCTATCTTTGCGTAAGTGTCCTTCAATTTTAAAACAAGTACACATCTTCACAATTCAAAATATTGATTGTTATTTTTTCTGTACAGGGAGAAGCACCTCCAACAACATGCGACCTAGTATTCTTATCGGAAGCTGACACCACATGTGAAGGCGACATGAGCTGCCAGCGAGCAGCACGGTCTGCGCTAATGGCGTTGCGAGAACTTCACGACAACCTGGCCGACGAGCTCGACGGCGAGTGCGAAGCAAGTCCCTGTCTACCCGCTACCCTCAAGCTCAACCTCGGCTGGCAACGCGCCTTCCAGCGATAAGCTACCAACCACAACAAGCGACCGTTACCAAGGCAACAAACTACAGCCTCTCGTCACATGTAATGGACGAAGGCTTTTCACAAGTCTCACCACGAACTGTATTCGTCATCTGATGGATTAATATACTTTATTTTAAACTCGTCACCTAAAGTTATATCAATTCACCATTAGTATTACTATATTTAAAACTTTGTTATTGTATTCGTACGAGTCTAACCAGCCATAGACCCGTATGGATATAGAGTTAAGGTTCACCCAAGTTGATCTCAATAGTTACGTCAGCTAGATTGTTATTTCCGCGATAATTCTACGCTTTCATTGTTAAATGTAATTTGAATATTATTATTATATTATATTGAACGTTGTATGGACTTTTGCTAGATATGTTTTTTGCAATTGTAATTCAAGTGTAGAAACCATCTATTTATATTGTGGAACTCGGGGCAGGAGTAGATGTGAGATTTTCGATAAATCGAAGTGTTTATGAATGTATTGGTAACTTTACTGTTGTTAAGTATTTACTTACGTATATATGTATTTATGTGTCCACGTAAGTATTGGAACTAATCAGATACTTAATATATAATAAATGTAATTTCAAGATATATGAGACTATTATAAAGGGCTAAGACTATTATATTCCAATGTATTGAGAAATAAATATCACATGGGTACATTCAAATGTACCTATTTATTTATATCTATATTTTCTATTCATTTAATTAAAGATTATATTTAGAGATAAAGAGAACTTGGACAGACAAGACATAACAGTATTGCTTTGTCAGTAGCCCCACAACCAGTCATCAGGCAGAGAAATCAGAGACGCGATTGCATTAGGTCTAGTGCGCCATTTTAGACTATACTAGGACAATAAAATTTTGGTTTGCACGCGTGACGTCAGCGCCCGTGTGACGTCACAAGTGTCTTTAGATGAGTGAATATTGCACTCGACCTTCTAAGTCTTCCGATCAAAATTTGGCTTCAAAATGTGTCCTTTCTATCACAATCTAACCGCGTTCCGTGTTGTTTACAACTCCCTATGCGAAATTTACAATGTTTTATCTTGACATTTACAATAAATATTAGTCGGAGTGATGAAGTTAGATAGAATATATGAATGTAATTTATTAAACAAATACTGTACGGTACGTGTGCCAGTTTTAACGACTTGAATGTTATCACTTTATTCAAGTAATTCTAACACCCGAATATAAATGGTTTTCAATAAACTTTGTTTCAATCATATCTTCATTTTTCTATCACCTTAAACACTGAACTCCGACCATATTGCTGAGTAGATGAACAAACAAATACCTACCATATAAATATGTATTTAAGTATTAATTGGATGAAAATCTTGTTGAATAACAATTTACAATAAAGAACTTAACAAAGACACAAATAGCATAGGAATCGTAGGACGTCTACTATTGGACATAGGCCTCTCCAAAAGATTTCCAATAGGGCCAGCTATATGCAGCTTGCTTCCACCGCGATCCTGCTGTTCCAGACAGAACACTTGTCCTTGTAGGTATGGGTAAATATTATTACGTACACTGTGCTTCAGGTACGTGATATCCACTCGACTCAAAAAGAAAATCCTACATTACATAGCATCACGCCTTTTTCTCCGAAGGGGTAGGCAGAGGTGTTCCACACCCACATTTCGCCAGCTATGTTTGGTCCCATGAAATAGGGGGCGAGCCTATTGTCATCAACCGGGCACATTATTTTGTTTATCAAACTCCGGGAAAATCTCAATACTGGAATGAAATTCATGATAGAAAAGCCCAATACCATTTTTACCCGACCCGGGAATCGAACCTGGGATCTCTGTCTTGCAGTCGTATACACTTCCCGCTGCGCCATCGAGGCAGTTCAAAAAAATCCTATTAATATTATAAATGCAAAAGTTAGGATACATGAATGCATGGACGGATATTTCATACTCAATCACGCCTGAACGGCTGTAAGGATCTATAGGTATGTAATTTGATACACAGATAGACTTAGCACATAGACATTTTATACGGTTCCTGTGGATACTTCCATTGTATATTACAGAAATCATACGCGGGTGGAGCCATGGGCGACAGCTATCAAAGAATTCAGCTTACACTTCAAAAATAAAAACATTTTTTATAATTTCCTTAACGTATTCAAAACATAATCGGTTAAGATTAAACAAATATTGTTATAGAACTCACAAAACTCAGTGCGGTTTCAATGACAAGCAGATAATAAGGCGGTCCATCGGTCAAAATTAAGTGTCAGCAATTAACAACATACAAGAAATTTATGATGACCTCAAAAACATGACGATTACACGATTTGCAATCGCAAAGCAACAGACAAAGGTGCGTACTAAGCACTATGTAATTACAACAATAATAATTAAAGAACATAACACAAGTATCTACGTGTACAAGTCGATAATCACGCCGTATCATTTATAGATAAACGATAACGTTGAATAAAAAACTTAGATAACGCAGTTCGCCGACATATTGACAACAAATAACATCTATCGGTAACAGCAAGGAAAAAAAAATTACAAATTGTAAAAAGTTTTGCGATCGACGCGACGTTGTGACGTAATGAGTGAGGTTGATCAAACCGAATTGAGTGTAATGAATAATTCGGCTATTACTGATGGTAAGAATTATCTTGTTACAAATAAGTTATCAGCATCGATTAATAAATTACTGTACTGACAAACATCATAATTAATTAAAACCTGAGAGAAACGAGAGACATTTGGAAAAGTAAGTACGTATAATTAAGTACTTAGTTGCCAGCGTTAATTGGTATGAAAAATCCTCATTTATGATTATTTTTCGGGTTTGTCGTTTTCGTTTTTGGTCGTTTCGGACAACCAGTGATCGAACCGCGGTGTGAATCTTCGAAAGACTATTTCTGAATGAGGCTATTCGCACAGCAGTGGTTGGACCGGTGCGAATGACTCAAGGTATCTTTTCATTCTAAGTTCTCATTCCAAGAGATTACTTACTATTTTTCTAGGGAACTTGAATCTATAGATGTTCTGAGTTAGTTCAGCTGGACTATTACAAACATTAGAAAAATCTCCTAGCAACGTTAGTTTTTATTTATTTATTGAAAGGTTACCCTTGCAGTAAAAACAGCCGATAAGGAGGTAGTGCTCATCCTGGCAGGTGCCTATACTAGATCTTTGAGTAAATGAGGTAGAAAACAGTTCAGCAGTAATTAAGTAGGGGTTGATACAATACCCGTAGTTGGATGTAATTCAACAATCACCTGTCTGAAATACTTCACAAAGTAATTAGATATATTTCTCACGTATGTTAAAAAAAATGATTTGCTTTTCCTATAAAAAATTATAATACGTCCCTGGAAAATCATGCAAAATAACTTATTTCTTTTTTGTAATGTATAAAAAAATCGTTCATTATTCACACACAAACACAACAAATACCGCCGGATATTGTGCAACATTGATATCATAATATTAACTAGATAAAAAAAGAGATAAGTCCGCTAATAGTTGTAATAATAACAAAGAATAAACATCTTTAGGTAATTATAATATAAGTCAATATAAATTTTCATTATCTTATTGCAGACAATGGAAGAGTGTTGAGACCAGACCTGGTCATAAGTGTTCAACCTACACAAGGTGAGATATTTTATAGATATTCTAAGTTATATTCAAACGTCTTCAATGCTTAATGACCATTGATATAAAAATAATTAATAATTCAATGCTTAATCACAAGTATCTAAATGACAAAGTAATTATTTTCACAAGATCTTATTTCATTGAAAAAAAGTATAAAAAATAATGGAACTAAAATATGTAAATAATAATATAAAATCCCATTTTTCGAACAGTGCATTTGTTGACTGTCACTTCACGAAAACATTTATTGTAACAAAACTTCTAACTATCCTTGAGAGACAAATACCTGTAGAATGATGAAGATTTAAACACTCAGCGCAGAGTGGCAAGGTGACTAGAATAGAAGTTAACATATATTTACAATATCGGTAACTATTCTTCAATTTGACAAAGAACTTTCACGATTATAGACCTTCGTGCGAGGCTGCCAGTGTCAACATTGGATTGGCGCTCAACGCCCACACCCCGAGGACAGTTCATCCCAATCCATGGATTGGATTTCCTGATTGGAGCAACCAGCCTTCTTATTAAACAAACAGTGGAACTAGATGATCGTAAGTAGAGTTTCAGTTATTGAATTAATGTAATAAAAATTACTTACTCGTTTTTTGGATAATTAGGCAGAGGTATATCATCAGAATCCATGTGAGGTCTCTAGAAATATACCCTATTTGCATTCAATTGTTTA
Organism: Laspeyria flexula; assembly: GCA_905147015.1. NCBI lineage: Eukaryota > Metazoa > Arthropoda > Insecta > Lepidoptera > Erebidae > Laspeyria > Laspeyria flexula. The sequence continues at coordinate 15,643,519 of LR989950.1, read as the reverse complement.
CCTCGTGTCCCACATACATATCCCACATACACGGTATAATACTACTAATTCTACAATAGAAATACTCTATAACGCTTTATCCAACGCGGGTTCGAACCTACGGCCTCCTACGTAACAGTCATGCAAAGTCCAGCTGTATGACTAATAAACCTAAAATCCAATTTTTCTAATCGTACATATGTTAATTTTTATCACCTTTATCCTGCAACGTTATCTTTGAATTCATAACAAATGTGTCATATAACAAAATTTATGTTACATAGCTTTATGTATCTTTTACTGACGTCAGATATAATCCAACCTATAAATATCCAACCTTCGTACCTCTAATATAATAGGGTAAGCAGTAAAATGTTCTACACTCTGTGTTTATGATATCCTTGCCATACTAATCATTTGGACCTTCCAGTTTAGTTATGTCTCTATTAAATATTTGAAAATAGGCATCAAGGTGTCAAGTAGTTTATATATCATTTCTTATGTCTTTATGATAGCAATTTAGATAAGTAAATATTTATCGATGATTTCGAATTAAATGTGTGTTAATTATACTAATATCTAACTTGAAAAGTTCAAAAACAACTTGGCGATTATAGTGAAATTGTTGATAAGTTTATAAACTAATAAAGACATTTAAAATTTTATAAAGACTGTAATGACCGTAAGGATATATATTTACATTTCCCTAAAACCCGATCAATAAAAAATAAAAGATCAAAAACCGATCTGCTTCGTAGCTACCATCATGAGAAAGCCTGGCAGGACTGGAATTTTCCCCTTTCCAATATTTATTTTCTAACATAGAACAGTCAAATCGCCTCTGGTAGTCACGATGGTGATGCAACACCGCTTCCGAATATTCTTCAGTACTTGTGTGAATTTAACAACTGTTAATCTTAACATGGAGTTGTAAAGATCAGTAGTATATTACCGAAAGTTGACAAACGAAGTCCAAAAGAAGTATACAAAAAGAAATCCTTTGTAGGTGACTGGTATCTAAACGAGGTTTCTTCGACATATAGATTAACAGGGCCCCTCAATTTAGGTTATAAAACATGTATGTAATAGCGGATACAATTGTAGAAGTAACGTAAAGTAACAAAACAATTCATAAGATAAAATAAATGACTAAATTAAAATGCTTCCCCAATAATATTTTAAAATATTTTCAGTGACATCAAGAATAGATTCCGAAAACAGGTATATAGTCCAGATTCCTAATGGCGAAGCTCTCTACATCGCGAGTGAGACATCAAGTGCTACACAACGATGTTTGTGCGGGAGTGGACGAGGATTCACGATGCACTTACATGACAACACCAGGCAAGAGGCCATGGTGCTGGAGAGGAGGCTTGCCGCTGCCACCTGTTGTTTTCCATGTAGATTACAGGTAAGCTATGTTTATTTATTGATACAACTCTTATTTGAGTAATCAAATCCAGTGGAATGTTGCTGGACTAATCAGATCAAGATAACATAATACAACATCTGGTAGTATTAGATTGCGGTTACTGGATTGGAGAAATATGACAATATATTTTGAACGATAAATTTTAATAAAGTTGTAATTAACTGAAAAAAATTGAAGCCAGCAGAAAAATTGCCTGTCCGCATGTCCGCAAGTATGTCTAATAGCACAAAATTCTTTTTTTTAGACCTTAATAATAAGAGTATCAATACAAATAGCTCTGTTTTAGATAATGCAAATCACCGAATATGTCCACTTGACTTATTGAAAATAATTGTATTTCCAGGAGATGAAAGTGATAACACCTCCGGGTGACTACGTGGGCCGTATCCAACAACAGTGCACTTGGATGGTGCCATTCTTCTTAGTGAGAGACGTGAATGATCAAGTGTTGTTCGTGATAGAAGGACCCGCAGTGTTGAATAGAAGTGCACTGCTTTTAGCTGAATTCAAAGTAAGAATTATATATTTAACAATAATTTAAGTTGGTTTAGGCATGTGCAGAGAATTAATGATGGAAGGGTGGCTAAACAAATATATAAGGCAAGTCCGAATGTCAAAATTAGAAGGGGAAGACCTAGAAGAACGTTACATACACAAATTGGAGATGTCCTGCAGAAAGGTAGTAGTTATTATCTAGTAACTATTACCTATTAGGTTAAAATAATGATATAGTCACCTGACTGCTATCTTTTGTTAAACAGGCCTAGCCTAGTTCAGAAATAGAGTCAATACCGTAGTAAACCTCTCTTTACCACGACACATACTGGTGGATATTAAAATATAGTACACAAATTAATACGCATCCTAGTAGGTATTAAATATTTTTACTGTAATATGAGAAATAAAATATTCTACTTTTTATTAGATCACCGTTGAATTGGATAAAAAAGTTTGTTAGATTATCGCTACTGCGTACTGTACTGAATTTAGTATTTGTTTTATAATAATTTAATATGTGTACAAGTCGCGAAAGTTTAAAAGTTTTCATATCTGCATACTCCGATGGGGCCTAAATGTGTGATGCTATCTTATATATTAATAATAATATAATAATATTCTACCACATTCACACAACGCCGTGTTAAGGGTACTAAACAACTGAAATACTACTTAAATACATTTTTATTGTAAATACATACATATTATAGATAAATTACACCCAGACACAGAACAAACCTTTATGCTCATCACATAAAGATTTGTCCTGGGTGGGGATCGAATCCACGACCTTCGGCTTAGCAGTCAGGGTCACTAACCACTAGACCAACAGGCCAGTCATATTACGTTTTACTTTCGTTTCGTTACATATTACGTTCTTATAATTGTATTCTTCCAGGTAATGACAGGTGATTCTCTCCGCGAGGTGGGCAGGATAGCCCATGGCTGGGACCGCGAGCTCGTCAGTTTCACAACCACGCTGCAGCTGCCCGCAACTGCTGTGCAACCTAAACATAAGGCTTTACTCTTGGCTGCCTCGTTTCTATTGGTAATTGGTTTACATTAAATAACATTATTGCTACATCAACAGATACTACCTTCCTCTAAGGTTTTTGATCTCGCTGGAGAATATTGACAATTTAACAATTGGAGTAGGATGTAGGTACTTCCAATAAAGCGAAAACGGTTGACTACGTAAGTGCAGATTTATCAGGCTCAATATACCTACATAGTATATATAGCTACCGATTAATATATAGGTACATTATAATCTCAAAAAATATATGAAAATTGAATAATCGTACGGAACCCTCAGTGCGCGAGTCCGACTAACACTTGGCCAGTTTTTCTTTTAAAAAAAGGGTCAACAAAGACTTAACTCTCTATTGTAATTTCTTCTTCTTTCTGAAGTTCAACTATGCCAACTCGTATATCTGCCGCTCACGTGATAGCTAACATCTCCTTTCCAACTCATTTCAAACCAAAATTAAATGACGGTATTACAAGATACTCGTTTATTATTACCATTTTTCCAGTGGTTTATGGTCATTGGTATTTTTTTTTGTTTCAGGAATACACATACTTTGAGAGGTCGAAGACTCGTTGCGGTTTATGTTGTTGCTAAATAATGTTCATCTATTACCATTAATGCAAAATACGTGTCATAAATAATCATATAAAATTACTTACATAGTTATTAGCTTTTGTACAATATATTATATTACGGACCTAAATGGTTTTTTAAATAAATATTATCATACGTTATTTAGAAAATGATTAATGCATTGTTTTATTTTAGTAACTATTGAAACCGAAAAAATTAGCGACTTAAAAGAATTATCAAGTATCCCTGATTGTAACAAAAAAGTTTGCATATAGGTTGAACCCAATTTATAAGTACCTACCAAGAAGGTTGACAACTACTTATACTTGATGGTAGACGCAAAACTCCATGGTATAAATACAGAATATTTATACCCGTGCTTATCTATGGACATGAAAATATTATAAAAAGAAAACTTCTCGAGTCTCAACTCTCAATTCAATTTGCTTTCACGGCTTAGACTAATATGTACAATAATAATAAATAAACTGTTCTATTGATATACTTATTGTAGTATATTTATTTGGATCCCACACCCATCAATACTTACAATACTTATTTGAAATTGGAGGTCATTTTTTTTTTAATACATTGTATTCTCTTTCATAATTTTATCAATATTGTCAAAATTGACAAAATCATCCCTTGTTGCTTTCAATATCTTTATTACATAAAAATTTTAATATAACGAATGTTTCCCTCACAAACTGAATGGAACCGATAAATCCTACACCATGTAAAGAACCACAAACAAACTCGGAGAAAGAATGGCCTTACGACGAGTATTACATCGGAGAGAGAGATAAGGAAGGCAGGAAGACTGGTCATGGACAATATTGCTGGTCGGGAGCTGAGGTTACACATTATGAATATTACTTAATAATATTACACATAAATCAAAATTGTTTTGTTGGCACCAAAATAAATAATTCATCAATACTAAGCCAATCGCGGCAATTCAGGCCGTATTGTATTATAATGTACATACACACACGGTAGTGTTACAGCCAAAATGAACACTGACTTGTTTTACTTCACACATACAAGTTTAAAACTAGCGACACACTAATTTCATACGAGTGATTGAGATTTTAAATACAAAAAATATTTTTAATGGATATTACAAACAAAAATCCTCTCTTGCAAATCTGGTCCTGACAAATTTATTTCTAATAGAGGGCGAGCCTATTGCCATCATTCGGGCACATTTCGACAATGCGGTCTGATACTGAGAATATTCTATCAGGAATTCGGCTAATACCAATTTAACAATTAATTCTTCTCAGAGCTCAACCTTGTCAGTGAACTAGCCTTGGACAAATTTGCTGACATCCCCTTTTCGGCTTTGTATGACGTTCATTAATATATTAAATTTTGATCTACATACCTATATGAAATAAAGTTACTGTCTAAAACCCAGGACTGATTGCGCAGCAGTGTATTGTACACTTTCATTGCGTCACTGAGGCAGAACCTTAAATTACCATTTGCAGTCACTAGAATCTTACACGGGACGGTTATTACGTGATACAAAGCATGGTGTTGGTGAGTATATCAGTCGTCATCGAGTAGTCGGCACCAGTGACATCACCTGGGAGGGACACTACTACAACAGCTTTAAACATGGATATGGACTCATGTCCTATCGTAATGGAAAATTATTCTGTGTGAGTTACTTTCTTTTTACATGAATCTTCATTCGCCACTTCGTTCCCTTACGGCCGTTTCATCATATCAGCCCAATGATGTCCACTGTTGAACATAGGCCTCACCTAATTTCCGCCACAACGAGCGATTTTGTGCCGCCCGCATCCAATTATGCATATGCGGCCGTCATACATGCTAATAAATTTCATCCTGTCTGCGGCAGATCGGACCAATTTCATTATTTACACGATTTGTTGTGTTGTTTTGTTTTGTTTCACGATGAATTTTTGGACCTAGACAAAGAGCGCGTCATGTCTAGCACAGACAAGACTATTTTCATGTTCAATCGATACAGTTTGTGTATAGGAATGACACGATTCTTGCGGAGACCCAGCGACTTCTCTTAGCGTGAATAAGTAGCCTTAGTGGGTTATGCACGTAAAATGTCACTAGGATATTTATTAGTCGCCGTGACTTTTTTGTCTCTTTAACTGATAACACGTGACATCATCATCATCATTTCAACCCATTAACGTTCCACTGCTGGGATTGGGACGGAATTTAGCCTACTATACCACGCTAGCCAGACGGGTTGAATTTTCCTTTTCTCGCAGTGCGCTTGTCTGCATAAGGTTACTCCCTTAGTTGCCTTTTACGACATCCACGGGTCTTAACCCGTGGATGTACATAATGTCAATATCCATATAATACATAATGTCAATACCCCATCTTAATGGGGTATTGACATTATGTATACTCTGTCATTACACGGATAACATGACGTGTAACACGTGACAAGTTAGTTACATTGTCGTAATTGCCATTTCTACAAAAGTGTCATAAAACTCACTTAGCCTTAGTGTCTGTGTATGTTGTTATGTAAAGAAGTTATTCAGTTTGTTCTCCTCTACTGAGTGCAAAAGTCAAACATCTATTGCATTCACAGGGCATATACCATAGCGATCTTCGCTGGGGTCCTGGTGTAGAAACTCACATCAGTCTCTGCGAGAACGTTGGCTTATGGAGAGGCGATAACCTTATACGTTTGACTTGGAAACCTCCTGTGTGTAGTGTGGTTCCTGATCTGATGTCTACATCCGTTGGAATCAGTATCGTAGCCAAACACAGAGCTGTGTTGGTTGTAAGGGACAGAATTGTGAGTTTGCGTATAATCCACTGCTTCTGTTATTTAAAGGCATTGGTTTATTTAGATCTTCGAGGTGACGCTTGAGGTCTCACTGTCAAAAGTGGAAACGGTAGAGGTAGCGGCAAACTGAAGCTACAGTGTCACAAATATTTTCACCTTGAAATTATAAAAAGGCTTTAAATTGTAACATAAAACACATAAATGTTACATAAATATCGTTATTATATCCGTGATCTATAATTAACTAGAGAACTTCAACAATAGTAGTACCTATTTAATTTAAAGCACTCCCGCACTAGATGTTCACGACGCCAGCCTGTCGTAGTCGAGTTCTATTCTCGATCACAGAAGCTCCTATGGCCAATGCCTTGTCTTAATATAGTAATAATATAAAAATATCAAGTCCGAATCGTCCAGGAATTCGAAGTTGTAGCGGGAAGCCTGTTTTTAAAAACAGTAACGTTTTTTCAAATAGCGTGATAATGTTATTTACTAGTTCATTAGTAAAGATAATAATTCCGCATCGCAGATTGGTGAAACAAACCCTGCTTTGGAGCTGCTAAAGCAATATGGTGCACCTTCCTTGGAAGCTGCACAGAAATGGCCCAAGCTATACCCAAAGAATTGTACTGATATACGGAGTCAATTCTTCTATAGAGATGTATTTGATCACGCTTACTATGGCAATACAATACATACACTAGAACCAATAGATATGGTACCAAGTGATATTATTAAGGTAAGGAGCTACTATTAAAAATGATGACGTCTAAAATGATTGAAGATTCATGTCAATCAAAATTCGTGGTTGATTCCTATTATTAATGGAGTATATAATAATATTGGCATTTTACTCAAAAATTATTTTATGTATATTGGTGAAATTTGGAGAATATGTGTCTTGTGTGAGCCACTACTTAGTTTGGTACTTAAATAATAAATGTAAATATTTTGAAGGGGCGGACTTTCGATAGATCATGTAAAAACACAAAAAAGATTCCAAAAAAGTTTTTTGATTCTGTGAATATTTTCGGTAATAATCGGTCGGAAATTTGCATAAATTGTCCCTCCCCCCCCTTCTCTATCTTCCAACCCCTAAAAATATGCCGGCACAAAATCGCTCTCAGTGGCTGATATGATGATGATGATGATGTGACCTAAATATACAAAAGGAACCCTTAAGATGCCGATTCGAACGGTCCATCCACTCGTACATCCGTTGGTCCATCAGCCCGTCCAATCATTAACGAATTATTTGTCCGTCAGTCCGTCCATCTATTTATCACAGCATCATCATTTTCAGAATCAAAGCCAAGACAGTATTAATAGCTCAATATCACCACCGGACGAATTCATTTATGCTTGGAACAATAATCTCAATATAATGCACGTAATGAGACACTGCTACCAACATGATTACCAGATATCAGATACCAGGATCAATTTAGAAAACATACTCAATGGACCTAGATCACTTTTTAAACCTGCCGCTCAAGATGAATTGGATTGCAGGTTTATTCATTTTAAATCTTAAAATTGTATACTATTATTATAAAGCTTAGTTTGTTTGTTTGGGTGAACGCGCTAATCTCAAGAAATACTTTCAGCATTGAAAAATTCTTTTAGTATTGGACAGCGCAGCAGGCTATAGGCTATATAACATCACGATACGGACAATAGGATCTGAGCCGTGACCAAACAAAGAACGATGGGAGCGTAGCCCCGGGCAAGAGCTTGTTTATTAATAACTATTTTTCACCCGCGGGTTCGCCCACGTTGTTTGTCGTTAGTTGTGCTAATCCCGGCTATAATCTATGTATCTGTGAGCTAAAATTGTATAAAGTACGGATCCTTTCAGCCATTCTAGCGAGATTAAGTATCAAACATCCATGCATATATCCATCGATCGATCATCGATCAGACTGGCCTGTTGGTCTAGTGGTTAGTGACCCTGACTGCTAAGCCGGAGGTCATGGGTTCGATCCCTACCCAGGACAAATCTTTGTGTGATGAGCATAAAAGTTTGTTCTGAGTCTGGGTGTAATCTATCTATAATAATATGTATGTATTTACAAAAAAAAATGTATTTAAGTAGTATACCAGTTGTTTAGTACCCATAACACAAGCAAATATAATTGCTTAATATGGGACTAGATGGCGCTGTGTGAATGTGGTAGAATATTATTATTATTATTATTATTATCGATCTATCTTAACTCTCGCATTTATAATATTGGCAAGAATGCTTTTTGCTGTGTGTGAATATTCAAACGTTATTATTATTATAGTAACAAATGTACACTTAATATAATATAAGTTGTACATAATATTTACTTTATTATGAGTTACATTACTTTAATATAACTATATTACTATATCAAACCAGTTTGTTATTTATTGAAGTCTTATTTTTAAATTCATATTTTAATTTGACGTACAAATATTTAATAAACGATGGTAGCCGAATGGATAAGTGACCGGTATACAAATCATGCGGTTCGAGTTCGATTCCGACTGGCCAGTACCAATATGGTTTTCAGTTTGCGGAATAATTTATATGTGTCTAGTACACATATAAATTCCACAAACTGAACTGAACCTCAATTGACTTACCATCTATTAACGATGAAGGAAAATATCTTGAGGAAACTCACATACCCTTGAGGAAATTCTAAGTGTATGTCTGATCCATCAACCCGCACTAGGCCCGAGTGTGTGGATTATGACCTAAACCCTCTCAGCTCTCTAGATAGAGGAAAGGAGACCCAAGCCCAGCAGTGGAACATTAATGGCTGATGTTGATGATGGTATATATATTTATGGGTAGTTGTACCAGTTGAGTGAGTGGCGTTTTAAAAACTAAAATCGCAAAACATTCAAGCACAAAATCTTCATCTTGAATCCACTATTTTTCAGAATGTTTCTTATGGCATGTTATTTAGGGCACATCAAAAACGTTTCTCAACTTATAAATGAGTATGACGTTTGTCCTAACGTGACAGACATACAAGGAAACTCGGCTATAATGTATGCGGCTGTAAGTATAATCAATTATATCGTCCCCGTAGAGCGAAAACTTAATGGCCAAAAATAGTTATAAATGTCATTAAAATCACTTTTTTTTCTCTAAATATCTGTTTAATCAACATTTTAGAAGCTGCCTTAGTTTTTGTTTTATAAAATGTAAAAATAATTAAGTCGACCCTTTGGAACCTCGCAATGAGAGAATTCACTAAAACGACTTAATTACTTTTTCTCGCGAGTTCTTGATGCATATACTAATCATATAAGTAGGTAGCTTAAAATAACTAATTTGATTTAGTTAATTTCGAAATCTAATAGTTAGTTATATTTTACATACCTCTAGTTAGTATCTTATAAAATCCATTTAAATTATACGAAAAATCACTAACTCCAGTCGACAATTAACTAACTCATAACTAGATAAAAGATTTCATAGAAAACAATCAATTTAGTTTTTCTTGTTTTTCTCGATTATCCAACGTTTTTTGTTTATTAAAGTTCTCCTAATATATTTAAATGAGTGATAACGCTCTACGGGGACGACATTATATAGTAGGTCTAATAATTTAATGCTATCTTATTCTACTAGCTTTCGAAATTATTAGTATGAGAGATGCTTCAGCATTCCCTATTTTTACATACAAATCTTAAGTATAGGCCACTTGGGCGTTTCAGGTGCGTTGTGTTGATGCCACGGATGCGTCAAGAAGTCAGTGAGACGAGGCGGGTAGTACTGTGTAATTGATGCGTCGACGTAACGAGAGACATCTCTTTAATTTTAATTGAATTGTTCGCAGTGTGGACATCAAGCTGAAATAATACATTTCTTGGTCGAGGCTGGAAGCCGGATTAACGATTACAATGACAATTGCTGTACTGCACTGGGAGTAGCTTTAATAAATTTCACATGTTTTTCGTGTAATATCCCACCTAGCAAAATAGTTCAAGCTATACTCCCTCCGTCTGTCCCCTGTAAGTAGAATTCCGTAATAAGCAGCAAATATAATTTTATTTTATTTATAGTAAAGATACCTTTCAGTGGATCAGAATGATATGATTTCGGAATGGAAAATTGTGCGCGAATCAAAGGCGTCTTCGAACCCAACGGCACCAGCCAAGGTTACTGACACGAAACCCAATAAAAATACGCATGTGAAATCTACTGCAATTGAAACTGTGACATCAAGTAAAATCAGTGACCAAGTTGCAGAAGACAGCAAAAAGTCAATAAAAATGCCAAATCAAGAAATTATGCAAGTTTTAGAACCTAATGAAACTTTTTCTGAAGACAAATGTCTTTATTTTAATCTATTGAATGAATACACCAGTATGGTTAATGATAAATTTGGGGTAGACAATACAAAGTTACCTATAACATATATATTTGAAGTAATGGATATGGTTTTAGAAACAGATTTATCTATGGCAGAAGAAAAAAAAGAGGTGAAACGAGATATAAATAAAAAGATCAGCAAAATGTTTCCTCCGGTGGTCTTACAGACTGAGGCAGACAAAAATCAGATAGCAGAATTAGAAATAAATATGGAAAGAGAGTTAGTATCTTTTCTTAATTTACCACTAATTATAATCTCACTTCTAATTTAACTACGTAAAACGTACTACTTACTACTGATGGCCGACAGGGCCAAAAACTTCTCGAGGGCCAAACACCAACAAGTTTAGCGTAGAACGTCCACCCAAAAGGTGGGCAGATGATCTGATCCGAACAGCAGGGATCGCGCGATGCAAGCCGCATATAACCGATTCTATTGGAAATATCTTGAGGAGGCCTATGTCCAACAGTGGGTATCCTATGGCTGATATGATCATGATGATGATGATGTACAACGTGATTTTTATGAAAATATAGTGTGATTTATTTTATAATATTTTGGTAGATTTGACGCCCAAATGACAACGATTAAACAGTTACTTTCGGACGGAGCGGATCCACGTCATGTTCGCTGTCCACAATCGGCGATGTTCCTCGCTTTAATGTCACAGTGTTCAGAGCTTATCGAGCTGTTAGCAAAATATGGCGCTGATCCAAATGAAGTTTATACAGAAGTAGGTACATTGTCCAGTTACAAATAAGGAATAAAAGCTAAACAAGTAATGGAAAGATTCAAACCCACAAGGGACTCGGAAACCGCGACCCTGGCATTCCGTGTCCAGTGTTCTTCCAACTGAGCTATGCGGGTGGACGTCGCTGAAAACGAACAGTTCCATTACCTGTTAACATATTGACGTCATGGCAACGTAAAACAATAGTAAAAGAAATTGCTTAATATTTTTAATGTAAGGAATAAAGTAAATAATATTAACCATATCACACAGCGCCATCTTGTCCCAAAGTAAGTAATTATATTTGCTTGTGTTATGGGTACTAAACAACTGATATACTACTTAAATACATTTTTTTTTTTGGTAAATACATACATATTATAGATAAATTACACCCAGACACAGAACAAACCATTATGCTCATCACACAAACACCCTTATTCTAAGTCGTTTCCTCGAAAATTCCTCGACTCCACTCAACCTCATTCAAGGAAATCGGTATTCACAGTTGCAAAAAATCTCCTCCACTTGGAGTCACTCGACATTTTTCCTTACTCGAAGTGAGGAAACAACTGTCAAAGTTAAGGTACGTCGCGAGGTACCTTAAGGAACACTCAAGGAAGATTAACGCCATTCTTTACGTTGTTTAATCTACTCTCTCGCTCACGCTGGTAAACAGTACTGATTAACTTATTTGAATAATTTTTCCAATAGTGCTTTCAATGGATTTCCAACGCTTCTCAATTATTATCTGTATGATAATCCGTACTATTATGCTGAACGCCGTTATTTACGGGACGCTAAAAATCCCATAGAATTTTATAATACCAGGATTACCGGCGGCTATCGTTGATGCTGAATTTAACTTGTACTTAACAATTAATTCTTGGACACACAAATAATAAAATAAATAAGTGTAGTTGAAACAAATAAGTGTAGGTACTATAAAAAAAAACGAATACGACAACATCATCACAAATATAATAAACAACATGGAGTCATTGACCGATGCGACGCGACACAGATAAAAAAACAGCAATCTGACAACTTTTGGGTGACCATAGACAAAAAAAAAACAAAGTGAATGCTGAAATCTATGATTCGATGACGTATTCAATGACGTTTTACCTCGACTCAACCTCACTCGAGGATCCTCAAGATTACCTCACGACAAGAACGAGTTACAACTAAGAATACCGATTTCGAGGATTTCTTGAGGTGTCCTTAAGGTAACCTCGGTTGAGTCGAGGTAAAGGAATTTTCGAGGAAACGACTTAGAATATGGGTGAAAGATTTGTCCTGGGTGGGGATCGAACCCACGACCTCTGGCTTAGCAGTCAGGGTCACTAACCACTAGACCAACAGGCCAAAGACAAAGAGACCAAAAGTTTAGCAAAAGCGCCTAAAATCGCGCGTCAATCGTAAGTAATTGTAGTATTTAGTATTAGCACAGATTAGATAATAGTTACTACGTAACAGATACATCACTCCTATACAAAAGCGAAAATACCTACGTTATATTAGCCTACAAAAACGAACGAACGACGCATTTGCCTAGTGTTGTTAACATTATGATATAAGTGCGGTAAGTTGATAATTACAGCCGAGGCGATATTGCTACAAGAAAGCAGAGGCTGTAATTATCAAAGCACACGTATGTCATACGACGTTTTATAACATATTTGCGAGGAAATAAATAAAACTCTTACTTTCTTCGAAAAAAACAATACAGCGAAAAGAAAAAGCGCGTGGAATAATTTTTACTTGTCACAAATATGCGCGCGCATCAACGCTTTTTTTTTAAGGCAAAGGCACAAAAACAGCCAGTACTTATTACTAATAAAGTAAATTAATATTTTTGTGTTTTATTACAGATAAATGGTTGTAATTTATGGTCTAAATTAATTAAGTTAAATAATTAAATCTTTATTTTATATATATAATAATTATTTTATCTCCCAAAGTTAATTTTATTTATAAAATGTTGACCACTTTTCTGACTTAAAAACTCTTTGCTAAGATTTTAAAAAGTACCGTTCGTTTTCGACGGAGTTTCTTGATTATTAGTCTGTGATCTTGATAAACCGTGCATTTTACATTACATTACCGCACAAGTGCGTAATGAGATACATTACGACACTGAAATTGATGAAATAAGAGACCCTTTACGAGCAAATATGTTATGAAAATATTAACAACATTGTTCTATTTTTTTAGAGTTTAGGTTATTATCCTTTAGACGTCGCAGTCAGTAAACCATTTTCGGTCAAAAGCTTAAACGTGATTCGGAAATTGCTTGAGTGTGGAGCTAGAACAGACCGGAGGATACCGATCATAAACAATAATATAGATACCTCGATACCAAGCGTGCCAGAACTTGGACCAACATTACTACATGTAGTGTTAACAAGAAAAGAAGGAGTCGAAAATAATGAAACAGTAAGTGCAAAAATCTAAATAATCAAGTTAACTAAATTATATAAATTACTAGTTGCATTATGCGATTAATTGTGGTCGAATAGCTCCAATTCTCTAAGTATTCAGTCACCGTATTTCAAATATATGTATGCATAATAATTGGTTTCAGTTACAACATAAGATCTTTATGTCAAATTGGAAACTTTCTGGTTGAACTCAAACTCAAACTCAAACTCAAAATGTTTATTTGCATAATATGGGTATACATAAGTTGTTGCATTACACAGTAGTTTCACCATATTCAGCCCTTCAGCATGCAAAAATTTATATGAAGTCGAATGTCCCTATCCAAACATAGTTACTATAATATTATATTAAATTTTATATAGTGCGATCATCCAAGTATTCCTTAACAGAGTAGTATGCTTTTGTGGCAAGAAAGAAATGCAATTGTTTTTTCAAAAGTATGATGTTGTTCTCATTTCTGAGCTCTGTAGGCAGCTTATTATAAATTTTAGGAGCCATGCAGAATATACTGATATTGAATTTGAATTTGATATTGAATTTTTGAAATTTGAATTGATAAATTTCAAAACAACACAACACATTCTGGTTTCCAACATCTTGCTACGCAAAATTATACCTAGTTACCTATTTCTACATTTATAGAGACAAATAATTTCTACTGTTTCACTTTTCATAGCTTCGTCGTCAAATTCTGGAATTACTTCTTGCATTTGGATGTGATCCTATAGCACAGTATAAAGGGTGTTCTGCTATGGACATGGCGATGTCGCGGGACATAGAAATATTTAACATTTTTATTGAAAGTCCCGGCACTAATCTGAACGCAGTCATCAACGAAGATAATCAGAATATCCTCGCCAAGATGTTCTATCGATCATATTGTAAAAATATCCCCATCACCGATCGTGTACAAATGGTAAGTAACCAACATACTGCTGTCATTATATTTACCCTACAGCAAAAGGAAATAAGGAAAAAGCTCACACAAGTTTGCTCGAAAAACTATAGTAAGCTTACAATAATTCGCATACAGCTTAAAATTTAACAAAATGGTTGTTTTTCTTTTTCAAACGGTTAGTTTTTTAATTAAGCAGATGATATGGTTCTGTTGAGCCCATCAATCAGCGCACTTAGAAAGTTGTTAAAAATATGTGAGACTTATGCATCAACTCACGGTCTCATTTACAATGTAAAAAAATCGGAGCTGCTGATCTTCAGGTGTACGTAAGCATCGCTATATAGCGTACCTATGGTGACATTCAACGACACAATTTAAATACTTAGGACATAATAATATCGTCACAGATGACTTATCTGACGATGCAGATATAGATAGAGAGCGCAGAGCGTTGACGGTTCGGTGCAATATGTTGGCCCGCAGGTTTGCACGGTGCAGTACGAATGACAAATGCTACCTTTAAGGCTTACTGCCAAACATTCTATACGTGCAGCCTGTGGATAGACTAGCTAACAACGCTTTGCGTGTACAATATGGCTGTTATATACTGGCCTGTTGGTCTAGTGGTTAGTGACCCTGACTGCTAAACCGGAGGTCGTGGGTTCGATCCCCACCCAGAACAAATCTTTGTGTGATGAGCATAAAGGTTTGTTCTGTGTCTGGTTGTAATTTATCTATAATATGTATGTATTTACAAAAAAAAATGTATTTAAGTAGTATATCAGTTGTTTAGTACCCATAACACAAGCAAATATAATTGCTTACTTTGGGACTAGATGGCGCTGTGTGAATATTATTAATATTATTATTATTAATATATTAATGGTCTGAGTATGCTGATAGAACTGCCAAGCTGCAGCGCGTCACTAATATTCGCTGATGCGCACATCGATGATTTTTATGCAAGAAATAATCTGGAAAAGGATAGCCTCGATACTTAGATACCCTCAAATATTACACCCAAAAGTTATTTATAAATTAGAAGTAGGTACCGCTTTATATTACATCAGCTGGAAGAGGTGTGAGACGATTGAAAAGCACGCCGACTTAAGAAGTGCTCTAGTTCTCTGTTGGTGGCAACACTGAAATAATAACAAGGATTGTTTTTTCAGCTAACAAGTCTACTGCTGTATGGTGCAGATCCCCTACTAAAGTGCCAAAATGGAGATAAATCATATGACAACCTCTTTGTGTACGCCAAGCAAGAAATAGAGGCATCAGTTAAACCTCCAGGTACTGGTAAGTTGGCTCTATGAAATACATAAACAGTATATTATATACATGCGTACAGAACTTGGTTATTTTATGAGTAAACTGATCCTAGCAGTGGTGAGGCGTTCGTAGCATTGTGCTGTGTACTGTGTACTGAGATGTTCAAAACGATCATCGAAGTTAGCTTTGATCAACTTCGGCAACACTCAATGTCAGTCCATGATGGGTGACCGTTTGTCACAATTTCTTGCTTCAGAAGGCACGTAAAGCCGTTCGTGCCGGTTACCACTTAATGTGGTAGTCGTTAAGTCAAGTTGAAAGCTTTTTGGGTGACTTGATGAATTCCAACACTGGTGTTGGAATTCATCAAGTCAAGTCTGCCTCAAGCCCACACGATAAGAAGAAAAAGAAGAAGTAATGGGTCGTAGCTGTAGATGTACTGACGATGACGCCCACACTTAGGGCCCCCTAGATTAACAGTTCGCTGGAATATCAGTCAGTTAGTTAAACGCAAACCCCCTTATTACAAAATACGGACTAAGCATTAAACCAGGTTTAAATTGACAACTTTGACACTAAAATTTTACTTTTAACTTATGTCAATTTAAACCTGGTTTAATACTTAGTCCATATTTTTTAATAAGGGGGAAAGCGTCCAGGGCGAGTCGCAGTAGCCAATAGGCGACTGACATTACGCGCTTAAAAGCGCATTTACAAACAGCAAGGCAACGCAACGTCGCAATGTAGTTAATTTGCTGTTTTCGCAATTAATTAAAGTAAATATTGATTTGATTATACTGCATGCATTTAAGTATTATTAAGTATTTGATGATTAGAGAAAATGGACGACCCCTATGTTAAATTCCCTCCACATGTTTTGGAGGAGACCCGTACCCAGTAGTGGGACGTTAATGGGTTGAGATGATGATGATGAGTAAATAACCTGCATTTTTGTGTCATTGTCTATTTACCTATCACGAGCACCAGATTTCAATATCGAGAGGGAGCTTCTTCCACCCAGTATTATAATCTGACGCCAAGGACTCAAACTTATCGACAAATCGATATTTAAAATATGCCCTTATTATTTATCGATATTTTCATTTGCCTGCAACATTCTCCAAAATTGTGGTGAGATCCGGTAATGATTGATCCTTTAATGAAGATCTAACATTATATCAACATAGGTGTACAAATTTTAATAATCCTTCAATACATTGTCTCCAAAGTAATTGCAAAGGAAACAAAGAAGCAGCCAGACCCTAAGAAGAAATCAGAGTCAACTTCTAAGACGAATACTAGGACCAATACTAAGACGAATACTGATGAGATCGACGATTACAAGCAATGTTTGAGTTTAGTAAGAGATTGCGCCAGAATCCTATTCATTCGCTCGCTTCAAGCCAAATTGTTGAAAGAGCTCATTCAAGTAGTAGACAAGTATGTTGTATATAACTTATTATTTCTTTTTGTTTCATTAGTGGACAATTTAATGGGGACTAGGCCTTGAATGGCTATAATAATTTTGGCTTCATAGTGCTGTTTACTATGGTGGCTGAATGGATAAGTGACCGGTGCGGCGCGGCGTGCTAAACACGCGGTTGATTGATTACCCCTGATTCTGAACTGTCGGAATATTTTCGGCCAGAACTGTCAGTTTATTTAAAGTAAAAAACAGAATGTTAAAAAAATAGATGGATGTAGAAAATATCCTATATTAATCAGTTTTTTTTTTGGTGGAATTAGGTGAGGCCTATGTTCAACAGTGGACGTCATTGGGCTTATACGATGAATGGCTGATGAATGATGAATCACTTTTTTATTTTTTATACGAGAAACTAATTTCTAACACTTAATAACTTAAGCTGCAAATTTCGAAAAAGTTTACGATCCGGGAGCAATCCGATGATTCGGAATCAGGGCCCAGCAGTACCTATGCGGTTTTCACTTTGTGGAGTAATCACATATTAGAATGAAAATAGAGGGGGAGACACAATTTATGCTCCTTTCAGAGCGTTTATTTCCGAAAATATTCATATAATCAAAAAAAAATCTTAGAAACCTTATAGGTAGTGTTTTTATATGATGTGTCACTCATAAATATTTTAAAAAGATTTTTTAATTAATCTTCCACACCTTGTAGCGGCCCACACAAGATACATAATTCCAAATTTCATCAATATACATCGAGTAGTTTTTGAGTAACTGTGACATACGGACATGAGGAAATGACGACAAAACGAATAAGGGTTCCGTTTTTGCCATTTTGGCTACAGAACCCTAAAAAGAATAGAAGCATAGGAAAGTGCGGTTCGGTGCAATGCAGGTAGATGTGTTACAACGTGTAACCCTAAGATGGTTTTACGCGCTTTGAGTTCTTGGTAAAAACCTTCTTCTTTGTTCAGGTATAAACATCGCAATTGGGTGATGATATTAAAAGAGTACAAGAGTGGCAAACGCTGCGGCCTTTGGCTTACGCCAGTTCGTTGTCTTGAAATTTGGGATGAACTAAAATCGACCAAGAAAAAAATGTATAACGACAAAATTCTCTTGAAATTCGTGCTCTGTATAGTGACGTATCATTTCAAAAAGACGAAACATATTTTGAGAGGTATGACCTCGGCAATCAAGGCTTCTATAGAAACAGAAGCAGCTTATTTCATTCGCGAACATTCGAGTCCATCACAGACAGCTATTAAACCATTTTTAAAACGGCCTTATGTAAAGCCTGAACTCATATGTGATAGCGAGGTAAGTAATTTAGAATTATTGATAAATCATTAACATTGTTTATTTGTAACATTATACGACTTTTAATAATATATAATGATTAGGTACTATAATGCCAATGCCCATGGAACTACATTATTTATTTTATTTATTTGTTTTATTGCCACAACGACGCATATCGCCACCCTTTTTTGTATAGTGACATTTTCCTTTTGGGCGAGTCCATTACATTATAATATATACTGAGTCTATGGTTGTACCAACATTTTGGTACAAAATGTAATGAACTCGCCCAAAAGGAAAATGTCACTAGGTATACACTTTTGCACTGTCACTAGATCACGTCGGGGTCACCAGTTTAGGTACTACAGTGCGTGGGAGTTTTGAATGAAATGTGTCTGAATCTCAGTTTAGATAGAGATTAGGCGAGCAGCTAAATCTATTTCTATTTACTTAGTTTACGATTTATTGAACATACCCACTTTGTATTTAATTTTAAAAAAAAGAAATTGGTAACATTGTGTGTAGTTACGTAGTAACTTTTTAAATAGGTAATTTATTATTTAAAATTATAAAAGATTACAGGGATTAAACGAGTTCAAACAATATATAATTTCTATTGTAATTTTTTGTCGAATCAATAACTCACACTTTCCTTTTCAGTATGAAAAGTTTAAAATTTGCTTCGAATGTGCAATGCCTATATATGACGAACATAAGTTACCTTGCGGTTTATGTAAGTTGGTGGACTTTTGTACATTTGGCTGCATGAGGGAAAACATCAACAGACCCAATTGCCATCCGTGTAGTTATTACTTGAAGAATAAATATTTCCCCCCAATCCCAGAGGAAGCAGGTGCCGAGGCCGAGTCCCATGATGTTTAAATACTTTTATAACTCTTATTAATGTATACCTACCTAGGTACTTTATTATTGACATACCTAATTATTATTATAACTATGTTATTATAATCGTTTAATTATTGTGTAGGTACGGTGTGTACCTAATACCTCCCTATGTTTGAATTTGGACTGACTCACAGTCATTTGCAATTTCCGAATGAAATACACAGGACCTAGATACATTTGAATAAATTGACGTTTTCCTAATCAGGGGTTTTGTACCAAAAAGGTACAAAAGGAACCTTTAAAAGGTCTCGCTCCATCCCTCCGTCTGTCTGTCCGTCAATAAATCTCGCGATCTCGCGCAATTCAACACTATGTAGGTATATCTCATTATTAATAGTATTTAAAAAAACTGGCCAAGTGCGTGTCGGGCCACGCACAGTATAGGGTTCCGTAGTAGCCCGTTATCACAATATAGTACAATTCTGTTGAGGTACTCGAATGAAAACGTAACCCGTTTGTACAGCGCCATCTAGCGGCAGTATTGAAAAACTTATGATTTATTATAAACTTAATATTTTGTTTTTAAATAATATAAACAAGCAACTACTTTATCTTAGTCACGATAAAGGATTAATGCTAAGGATTTTGTATTTGGTACAAAATTATCCAACACCCAAGTTCAACGACTATTACTGCTAAACTAATAAAGTTATCTTAACCACATTATAATTTTCATTTAAACATGTGAAGTGGGGATGAATTTTTTTTTATTGTGTAGCCCATCGTATGGGGTATCGTTGAATAGGTCTTCTAAAATAACTTGGGAGTTACTAACATTATTTTTCGATTTAATGATCCATTTACGAAATATTAAACTTTAAAGAGCAAATTTTTGTTCCAGTAGGGCGTCCCCCCCCCCTCTAAAAGCTAAACTGCTGGCTTGAAAATCTGGAAAAATTCATGATGATAGTGGTGCATTTCATGAACTTTAAATGAAAATTATAGCGGTTAGGATAAATTTATTAGTTTAGCAGTAATAGTCGTTGAACTTAGGTGTTGGATAATTTTGTACCAAATACAAAATCCCTAGCATTAATCCTTTATAGTGACTAAGATAAAGTAGTTGTTTTGTTTTCTATAAATACTGCGCTTCTCAACAAAAGGACATAAGCGGTTTGAAGATACGCTCTTTTGATGCGGAACCCTACATTGAGCATGGTCCGACATGCTCTTAACCGGTTTTTTTGATACAACCATCCGGACTCATTCAGGTCCACTTCCTGCGAGGCCTCTTCTTGAAAAAGGAATTCATCATAAAGAGGCCTTCCTCCTTCATGAATTCGACTAGCATTTGCCCCCGGGAGTTTCGTTGATCTGCTCTAAATTGCACCACCCTCAACTCATCGCCGCTTTGTGTGCACAATTCCGCGGTAAAGTCCTCCATTACGACGTTAAAGTGCGTTTTGGAGGAGTCTATGGCCTTGGATATTTCCTTATACCTCTCCTCTACTTCATCATCTGGGTGTGTGTATGCGTGAGTACGGTGCGTAGACCTGGATGACCTTTAAACAATATCTTTTGGATATTCTGAGTATGAGATACGCGACCCTGGTCGACACAATCTTGACGATATTATATGGTAGGTATTATTATTAAAGTACGTACCTATTTTACTAATATAACAAAAAATACCTACCTACGTCTTTTATCCATATTGTGTTATTATGTACCTGTTTTAGAACCGTCAGATCAGTTAGGTTAGTTACTTAGATTATTATTTTTTACCCAAAGATTTGGGTATCTTATTTTTACCCCACCTGACCCTATTTAACTTTAGGTAACTAGCGATAAGTTTAATTTTAGAGGATTCTTGTTTTAGAGTAATGCAGAGTGTACCTATTTAAATTAGAAAATAAGATTTTGCATGCCGTTTATACGGTGAAACATAAACAAACCTTGTACCTGTACATTTATATTTTTAACACCTTTGTAACTCTGTTCCGTGTTTGTACATCTTGTTTCTGGCATTTCAAATTATTATTATTATTAAAGATTAAAAATGTGCGCGTAACTAAACGCCAAATGTCAAAAGTTCATCAGTCAGGTCAATCATTGTCTTTTGTCTGGCCCGCGACGAGTGGGCGGTATTGCAATCTGTGAATATTTCTATTTTGTCGTAGAAGTTTAATGAGAGTTAGTGATATTAGAACTATATTTACGACTGTAATAATGGCATCTGCGCCGAAGAAGGCAAAGTTATCCATCACAGCTTCAGTGAGTAAAGGTAGCAATTCAGATGTAGAAGAATTTATGAAGAAATTACAAACTAAACGCGAGGAAACTGCGAAATCTATTTTGGATTATAAGTTCAATAAAAAGCGCGTTAGAATCATATCTCAAGAGCAAATAGTGCCTGATAACTGCGAAGGAGTGGTATATTGGATGTCCCGAGACAGTCGAATACAAGATAACTGGGCCTTTTTGTTCGCACAGAAACTCGCGCTCAAAAATGAAGTACCGCTCCACGTGTGTTTTTGTCTGATTGCTAAATATTTAGATGCTTCGGTGAGACAATTCGATTTCCTGATTAAAGGTAAGCCATAATTGTATGTAAGTATGGCATACCTATATATTTGTAGTTAAATACCTACACCATAAATGAATAAGTGTTCACAATTCCTCATTTATTCCTTTTCTAGGCCTAGAAAAAGTGGCAGCGGATTGCAAAAAGCTAAATATATCATTTCATCTGCTAGAAGGTAGTGGAGCAGAGGCCTTGCCCCAGTGGATAGTGAAACATAATATTGGCGCAGTTGTTTGTGACTTTAATCCACTGAGAGTACCATTAGGTTGGCTTGAAGGAGTCAAAAAGAAAATGAAAAAAGATGTACCCCTCATTCAGGTAACTATTTAATTTAAAAAGACAGAAAGCTTGGAACTAAATACGTACCTATAACACTAAAAGTTTCTCACACAAATCAGTGTTTGTAAATAAACTTTATCAATATAATCTACAGTCATTGACCTAGTAACAAAACGATGAAAAAAGTGTTCCGAGTCAACCTATATTTTTGTAGGTATATGCATAGTAATACAAACAAACCTTAACATACTAATTTTCAACCATATCTCAATGCACCACTGCTTAATTTGGCATGCAACAAATAATCAGTTTATTCAGCTACCTAATCTAATACCTAATCCAATAGGTAGCACTGTTTGCAAACTATCGTTATTGCTCATGATAATTCAAAAAGATAATGAAATGTTAGTGTTCTCCGTCATCCTGTGCGGGTTCCGTAGGGCCTTCTGGAACATAGATTTATGTTAGGCTCTAGAACATCGTTTCACAGCAACACAGATTGGCCCATATGGGATCTGCTCCGTCTAAGGCCCATACATTTTATTAAACTGAAGCCTCATTTCAGAGCACTTCAGACGCTACTGCATCTTTTGGACAGTTGTGGAACCGGCCTAAATTCAAGTGTATGCCTTTAGACTTTTTGTAACTCATTTGATTGGGACACTGACCTTTGATTTAATAATAAACAATGGTTATTAAAATCATAATTAATAATAATATATTATATAATAATAATCATCATAATTATCAGCCATAGGACCTCTCTAAAAGATTTCCTGATTTTGAAATCAATATGGTAAAATAGGTTCTCACCTAATTTCCGCCAAAGCGAGCGATTTTGTGCCGCCCGCATCCAACGGCCACCCGCAACCTTTACTAGGTCGTCGGTCCCGCACCACGCTGCGCTTTCCAAAACGTGGCCGCCACTAGGCCTATGTTCAGTGGACCTCATTGGGCTGATATAGGGTTTATTCCCGGGAATTCTCGAGCCGAGAATTCCCGGGAAATCGTTGGGCTTTGTTCCCGGGAAATCAAGCTCGAGAAAAGTCGAGAACTCGAGAAATCATGTACCTATGTTTTTACACGTTCTTTCGTGTTTCGACTCTAGCAAAGTACCTATTACATAGTTTACGTAGTGAGTGTTTCATAGATTACGAGATAAATTGAAATCAAACAGGTAAGTCTTTTCACTTTTATTGACACTTCATGGCTTTATTATTCATATTATTTTTATCAATAATATAATCTAAATATGATCTTAAACTTTAGTACCTATCTGTTCTTTTCTATTATTTTTTAGTCAAACTTTAATACATAAAATAACTAACGATACTACTACTAACGATAACTAACGACTACGGGTTTTCACAGACGGATCAAAAACAGATATGGGAACTGGAGCTGGCATCTTCTCCGAGGATCTTAATATCAACATTTCAAAACCCTTGGGTATATACAACACGGTCTTCCAAGCCGAGTGTATGGGTATAACTCTGGCCGCCTCAGCGATCATGGCCAGAAGAGTGGAAGGTCACTCGATTCGCATACTCTCGGACAGCAGGGCCGTGCTACAGGCTCTAAACAGCCACACAGTGAACTCAGGACTAATACTGGAATGCCATCAGAACCTAAATCTGATAAGCCACACCAACAACATAATCTTGCAATGGATCAAGGGACACAGCGGATCTAGAGGTAATGATGCAGCGGATGAGCTCGCAAGAAGGGGATCAGAAACGAGTGTGATGGGACCTGAGCCCATTATACCCATCCCTTTCACATACCTTCGTACGATCGTGAACAAACGCACAAGTGATCTACACGGCAGAATCTGGACTAACCTAGAAGAGTGTAGACAGGCCAGGGAGGCCCTTCCTATGCTCTGCCCTGAAACCGTTACATACAGGGCTAAGTACTTCAACAATACAGGTACACTCCGACAGATCACCAGCAACGTCAATAGACTGCTGGCGTTCTTCGGCGAGCTAGGGTGGATCGAGTGAGCTATCCACCCTCACGCAAAAACCGCGCCTTGACGTGGAGTTGCGGACAACAGCCCGCCAAACCACCATAACTAACGATATATTAATTATAATACTTAGTCTAATTATATTTCCTATTTTTGTAAAACAAGCTTAGTTTTTAATTATTCTGATATGTTTTTCTTATATAAGTAACTTGAAATTAATTAATGTGTCATTTTAAATTTGTGAGACGACGAATATTGCCAGTTGTGTTGTGTGTGTGTGTGTGTATCACATATTACTCCAAGTGCTTATTATTAATTTTTTGAATTGCGTTTGTTATAGATTTCACCCTGTCTCCTGCACTCTAACCAGCCAAAAATGGTGCTGTCATTAGAATTATGAGTCTGAATAATATTACTTCTGTATTTTGTTAAAAAAAGTTAATTAGCTTATTCATAAGATTAATGTTTTTGAATAGGTATAATCAATAAAAGCTTTATAATTAATTTGATACTTTTATTTGAGAGGAAAACCACTGAATTCGTTGACGTTATTGGAACCAAATAATATGAGAAAACGTACGTAAATGTAAATTTCTCGACAACCCGAGAAGACCCGAGAAATTAGCCTCGAGAATTCTCGAGACCCGAGAAATTGAAAAGCTCGAGAAATCATGAACCCTAGGCTGATATCATGATGGTCAAATAATTTTAGGTTGATGCCCACAATATTGTGCCTTGTTGGGTGGCTTCAGACAAACAAGAATATTCAGCGAGGACTATTAGAAACAAGATCAACTCCAAACTGGACGAGTACTTAACTGAATTTCCTCCTGTCATAAAACATCCTTTTACAAGCAAGTTTGAACCTGAGGTTAGTATACTTACAGTTTTATGGCTGTACATTGTGGTTGTACTCTAGATGCCCTGCGAGTTCAATACAATAATAGAATAGAGTGCTGTTGAGGCAGCCCAGGTTCTGCAGCGCGTCGAACATGTTTGCGGTAGCGCGAACAAACGACTACCATGCGATCATTCGCAAGAGGACTGCCTCATTATTAAGCAGAGCCTGGGTTAGCACCAACAGCATTCTTAACACATTGGCGGTGAAACACGATGCACCTGTGTGGAGGCATTATGTAAAGTTAAATGTAAATACTGTGTACTTTCCTAATTTATAAATTTCTTACTAACACTTAGATTAAGATGTTACTAACCATTGGGCCTCTGTTAATAATAGTCGGGCCAATAAATAAATGTTTTTATTATTATTATTTACATATTCTGTCATTGCACCAGTTTAAGTTACTTTTCCACCATGTTTATGAGTAAGGCTATCTCATTGTAATTGTTATACCCTCTCAATTTTGGATGCTACTAGGACTTAAGGTTTCATTCATGTCTCAAAAAGATGATTAAAATGAGATTGATATCAAATTTTCATCAAAAAATTTTTTATTGCTAGATGTGGCAAACTTGAGCAATGAACAAGGACACCGCCCATGGACATGGCTGTGTTCTTTTAGCATCAACAGCTGCATTGGGTCAAATTGCATTTTCGAAATTGATAATTTGCTTTACCTGTTACTGTAACTGAATAAATTTTGTAATAATAATAATATTTACATAATATGTGTGCAGCCTATAGATTGGGATGATGCAATAGAATCCAGAGAGGCAGACAAGAATGTAGGTCCTGTGGCCTGGGCTCGGCCTGGCTACGATGAAGCTGTCAATACCCTTAAAAGTTTCATTGATCAGAGACTGAAAGTATTTGCTACAAAAAGAAACGATCCCACTAAAGACGCACTTAGCAATTTGTCTCCATGGTTCCATTTTGGTAAGAAATATTTTGTAGATACCTGTGGTATAGCTGGTCCCAAATCGTTTCTGTACAGGTTTGAGTGTGACTGGATGGGAATAAACCATCCCAATGCGTTGAGGCTCCTTTTTAATCTAATTGGGTCGAAATCCAAGACTTTTTTTTTTTATTTAACCTTGATGTATTTAACATATATTTAAATAGTGAGGGAGCCCATAATTCAAAATATTTGCCAAAGTTAAACTTTGTGATAATTTTTTTGACTGTCAATAGGTGGTACCTAAGGTAGTCCCCTCATTACTAACATCACCGAGCTGAATATCGTGTGTTCGATTACCACACAAGACAAATATTTGTGTGATTATTATATTTGTTTCGAGTCTGGATGTACTTTGTGTCCGTTTTGTATGTTTGTATAGTACCCCGCGGCACAGGGCTTGTTCCCTAGTGCCCCATTGTGTTTAATAAAATAGTTAAAATTTGTTCTATTCTTTTTAGGCCAAATATCTGTACAAAGAGTAGCATTAAGTGTTCAGGAATATAAGTCGAAGTACACAGAGAGTGTGAATGCATTCCTTGAAGAGGCGATCGTTCGTCGCGAGCTGGCTGACAACTACTGCTTTTACTGTGAACATTACGATAGTATAAAAGGTGCTAGCGCATGGGCACAGAAAACATTGGATGATCATAGGTGAGCCACCATTCAATTAATATATCCAACTAGCTATGCCCGCGACTTCGTTTGCCTGCTTAAAGTAGCATAAGTTTTCCATAAGTTACTCCTTGTAACATTAGCTATCCGCCAGTAATAGGCCCGTCGAAATCGGTCCAGCCGATCACGCGTGATGCCGTGACCAAGGAAATAGGGTTCATTTTTATATTATTATTATATAATTGCGTATCTCTCAGAAAACGTAGTGTGATACGAATAATATGAGTACCTAATTACGTCGAATGTAAAAAACCCTTAATTAATTTGAAATTTTGCATTCGAATGAGCATGACTTATGATGTATTTATCCGCTTAATTAGACTGAAGATAAAGCCACACGCTGCGAAACCATGCATTTTGTGTCCTATTCTATATCTTCACTACTTAATATAAAACAAAGTCGCTTTCTCTGTCCCTATATCCCTATGTATATAGGGACAGATGACCCTATGTATATATCTTTAAAACTACGCAACGGATTTTGATGCGGTTTTTTTAATAGATAGACTGATTCAAGAGGAAGGTTTATACGTATAAAATACATACCACGCGGGCGGAAGCTAGTCTAATAATATAAAGCTTAACGAGTTTGTTTGATTGAAAGCGCTAACCTAATGAATTACTGATTTGAATTGCAAAATTGGAAGGCTATAGGCTATATAACATCACGCCACACCCAATAGGAGCTCAGTAGTAGACAAACAAATATTGACGAAAGCGAAGCTCCGGGCAACAGCTAGAAGTAAAATATTATTATATAGACACTTATTGTTTCCTTACTTCCAGAAAAGATAAAAGAACCCACATATACACACGGGATCAGCTTGCGAACGCGGAGACACACGATGACCTGTGGAACTCAGCTCAGATACAACTTGTCAAGGAGGGCAAAATGCACGGCTTCTTACGCATGTACTGGGCTAAGAAAATTCTAGAATGGACGCCGTCTCCAGAGGACGCGTTAAAGTACTCCATATATCTGAACGATCACTTTAGTATTGATGGACGAGATCCCAATGGATATGTGGGTGGGTAATGTTAAAAGTTTTCCAAAAAACCTAATTGTTTCTAATTTCAACAGTCAATTCAAATCTTCAAAAAATTTCAATCAACTGACATTAGTTTTTTCGGATAAAATTATTTTTCATTCTAATGGAATAGATTAGTTAAATAAAGGAGGTGTCATATAATTGCATAATATCCAATTTGAATCTCCTCCAATGATAGCGGCTTGTGAATTTTTGCAATTTTGTTCATACAAGCCTTCATAAAAACCATCTACCATATTTCATTTTTCAGGTTGTATGTGGTCAGTTTGTGGTATACACGACCAGGGATGGGCAGAACGATCAGTATTTGGTAAGATACGGTACATGAATTATGAAGGGTGTAAACGAAAGTTTGATATCAAGGCATTTATAGCAAGGTATGGAGGTAAAGTTCATAAGTATGTGCCGAAGAAGTAAATTTATATTAACCCTTTGAACGCCAGACGTCTATACACGTAAAATTAAAATGTGCTCACCACGCCAAAAATGTACTGTATTTTAAAAGCTTGGCGTACAAGGCACGGCGATACCGATTTGACGTGGCGGTCAAAAAGTTAATTTTAATGCTCTTGCACATTTTTTTAACAGTACTTAAATCTCATGAGATTAGATCTATTTAAATATAAGTACCAAACATTGCGTTCATAACTATTTTTAAAGGTGTTTGAAGATTTCTATAATGGGCGCACGTGTGGATTTTTTGTTTTAACATGTCGCGCACAATTAGATCTGATATAATATGTAAGTTTGTGATAAGATAACATTGGTCAATCCAGTTTATAAAGTTGTTCAATTTATTAAATTAATAATTTGTGCGTTCATATGCATCTTCATTACATATCTAATTCTTGTCGAGCTCTTAAAAGGCACTATAACTAACAAAAGTTGCCAGTTGGAAGAATTAAACTGAAAATGGGATATCCTTTTTTTATAGTGACAGCAGATTTTTCATCAAATCATTGTGACTATCTCTAAAAACCAAACATTTTATTATGACAACTAGGAAAGTATAGTCTGCAGTTTCTAAACGAACTTTGATCTGTTTATCATTGTTATTTTATATATTAGTTATTAGGGGCCAATGCTACGTTATATAATTAAAGCAATAAACACATCACATGACAATCGAGAATTTGTACTTAATTAGATGATGTGTCAAATCTAAACTATAAGCATGTTCATTCAGAATTTAAATTAATTATAATAACTGTTGTTAGTTCAATACTTCAAAAAGTATTATGTGATTTTAAATGGTACAAATATTGTAGATGATATTGATAATTTGAATCTCAATTACCTTCTACCTCATTTAGGTTATGTTTAACCATAAACTAAATTTTTTGTAAACAGTACTTATACATACTAAAATAAAACATTAATTGCTTATAAATATTTTTATTAAGAATGTGAGTTCTTGTAGTTACACTTTTCTCATATATTTCGATAATAATCTTCATAAAATTAGAAATAGAAAAATAATATCAAAGAGCTATTTTCTTCATTGGAACTTTTCGGTGAGTCAGGTTATATTGAATTTGCTTAGAATTTCATCATAGTCGAAGTGGCTGAATGCTTGCAGATAAGGCCTGGTGACCACACCACTCAAATAAATATTGTCTCTTACATCTCATAAAAGCAAAATGTATCAAAGTAATTCATGTCAAATTGAAATGTACAAAGATAATGAATTCTGTATTATGTCACAAATTATTATTATTAATTATTATATAGATAATATAAGTCTACAAAAGGAAAATAATAGGAAAACATGATTTCACCACACAACAACATAATATGAACGGAAAGATATCTAACAGTGACGTTGACTGGTTTGCATTATTATAGGTATGTGTACCCGAGTAAACTGTTTCAACTATGAACACAAATCGTGGCTCGCTTCTATTAACATATTCCACTAATACACGATACAGCACGAGGGTATTACACCTTCAATCAACATACAAATATTAGCTTACAATAAGGCTCTCGATTAAATTTCATAGAAAACCCGAGATAAACATGTCGAAGACTTCTAAGGAACCGGATTATAACCAAATTCTCAGTCGTGTCAAGATCAACTCAAAAGGGGAACGGACTACTTCCAACTATCGAAGCGTAAGGCAGAATTCGGTTACGAGTCCCCAACGAAATGAGAAATAAAGAAAATAGTCGTCAAAAGTCGACTTGGACATTAGAATTTCATATAAAAGATAATTGTTTGTTGTCTATGCTTCCGTGTGTCAGTGTGTGTGTGAAAGCAGAGCTACATTCGCTGTTTCGGGCGCAGGACGGTATCCTCCAGACGCGCTTGTGCTACTGCAGGCAGCAGTTGGGCCCCTTGTGCCCGTTCTTCTTCAGTCGCGACTTTGGTCGGTACTTCTCCAAGTACGAGAGTTGCTTCGCGTTTATAGCACCACGTCGTTGACTGCAAGTTCAATACAAAAGGTAAGTATTCTACTAATATTATAAAGTTTAGTTGGATCGTTGGATGGATGTTTGTCACTCAATCACGCCAGAACGACTGAAAGCTTCTATATGAAATATGGCACAGAGATAGATAATGATAAGGTCTAGAAGAATAGCAAAATACTTTTAATCGTCGTAACGCGAGAGAATTCTGTGGCCGAAGCTAGTTTTAAATAAAACATGCAGTTTCAATTTGATCAAATACCAACATCAACTTTGTTAATTTCATATTTTTCCAGGTAGGTTCTATTTTTTGCTAAGCTTGAGTAAGATGACGTAAAAAGAAATGATTGCGCAAACAATGAATGTATTTATACAAGCACATCGAGTTTTGCATCAAATGACGTCATGTCAAACTGACCTATATCATTTTGCTGCATAATTCATACGTTGCCTACGTATACACGTATTCGACTTCAATATCAGACTGCCTATGTAGATAGATATATAGGTTTATTTTTGTCTGTGATGCAATTTTCATTTTCAGGTCTATGAAGATTAGGTTCAAAAATGCTTAGAGGTGTTAATGGAACGATTCTATTTATTCTTATAAAAAACATCCCTCGCTACGCACATCTCTAGAGGAAAAAAAAATAATTGAAAAAAAGTGCGGTACTAACTCCCGAATAGTCTCGACGGCCTCCTCGTACTTCATGCCGAGCTCGATGAGCGCGATGGCGACCATGACGGGCGCGCGGCCCAGCCCTGCCACGCAGTGCACCGCCACCGCCGCTTCAGGCTTGTTCTGGGCCCTGGAAACATTACATACATTATAACCATTAAACCTAAAACAATACTCTTTAGCCCCATCGGCCATCAGCTATGCGTGATATGCCCAGTTCCACTTCAACTTGCTAATCCGTTGGGTAATGCCAGTCAGTAACTTTGGTTCTTCTGCGGATTTCCTCATTCCTGATTCGATCACGCAGAGAGACGCCAAGCATTGCCCTCTCCATAGCTCCGAACGCTTTCCAACCGATGTGGATTCAGATTGACCTCTGCCTTGAAGTTGAATTTACCCAGCTGGACTTTTTGTCCCAGATATTAATAAACCTATTTTATAGTCTGTCATTTATATATTGTCATAACTATCTATATACAATTTATTTATTAGACACAATGAATTTTCCATTTACTTCTGAAGTTTAAACAATAATATGTACTTAACAGTGACATAATCAAATAATACCGATATGATACACGAAAATGTACAAATTTGCATTATGATGATAAAAGATAAATAGCTACTGAAAATTTATTATATTCAAAAGCAGTGTATAGCAGATTATTAGATTAAATATTTTAAAAACTGTCACCAAAAATCTTTAGAGGCACTAAAAATGCATATACATATTTTAATTTTGGCCTCATAGCAGCCAAGCGTGAGTCAAGCTTATCAATTATGTAACATCAATTTGGACGGCGCTGTTTAATAGGCAATTATTTATTTCTATTAAAGTCGCAGTCGTATGAACTAATATTACTAGCGGCGACTAGTAGACAAGTTAATACGGCAAATATTTTTTATACATTTTAACTGAGTTTTCTCAATGGCCTTTTATACGCTCGTTCTGTAAAACAACCGTATATGAATAAAAACACTGATTTATTGCTGACTTTGCCCTAGAAACGATCGGTACAATTCAATCGCAACTTCGGTAGTAAATAAGGTATTTATTAGTCCCTAAAATATAAGGTGACGTAGGCCAATATAAAAAAATAATTTTGCAATAGAAGACTGTCAATATAGTTCCTTTGCCCCAAAGTTCTTCCACAAAGTCTTGTATCAGCTGTACCCAATAATCATGACCTCAATAACATGTTTGTATAAGCGCTGTTGCTATGACACTTTAGTGTGCCGGAATTTAATTAATTTAATTGAAAGAATAAAGACTGTCTGGCTATAATTGGTATTGCGCTGGATGCATACCGATTATTACCGATCCTATTCGGATTCTAGTCGCCATACGGCTGATATGATGATGATAATAAATAATAGAGAGTAGAAAAATAATAGTAGAGGTCTCATCAAGCTTGCAGTTCGCTCTGAAGTTGCACCGTTTAACATAGTAAAATACGAACTGTGTTGGGGTGTGCGGTGGGTGAGAGCGGTGCTTCGTGTTCGACAACGCTTGGGCCGCCGTCCCGCGATACAAACGGACCTGAACACACTTTACTATGTTAAACAGCAGCGGGGTGCAACTTCAGAGCGAACTAGAAGTTTGACGAGACCCATAACATAGATGACTAGCTTCCGCCCGCTGCTTCGCCCACGTAGTATGTATTTTATACCTATAAATCTTCCTCTTGTATCAGTCTATCTATTAAAAAAACCGCAACAAAATCCGTTGCGTAGTTTTAAAGATTTAAGCATACTATGGATATAGAGACAGAGAAAGCGACTTTGTTTTATACTAAGTAGTGATTATACTAACTTTTCGCGCAAGATCTCGAACCACTCATCGACGACGTTAGCTGGTGGGAAGGTGCCGTCGTCGTAGGCGAGGTCGCGCACTTCGATGTCCTCGCCCTTGAGCGGCGCCGTGTCGTAGCTCGGCTCGCACACGCGCACCACGGTGCACACGTTGTGCTTCCTCAGCTCCTGCATCATACCAGACATAGATACGTACAAGAAAGACAACGACCCTACTATGAATTTCAACATCGACTAAAGGCTCATTTTCATTGGTCAAATGGGTCCGCATGCAGATTGCGGCAGATTTCTGTTTATGCATGCCGAAGGACCCGCATGCGGTTTACAGTTTTCATTAGTAGAAGTGCATACGGGGTGCGGGAGATTACAAACAGATGAATTTCATTGGTTGTTCAGTCAATAGCCCATATTCAGAGACTTCCCGCATGCGGTATGAAAATGAGCCTTTTGTCGGAACCGATAACACTGTCACATGTTTGAAAATTACAGCAGCCATATTTAAATTTTACAGCGACTCCCGACTGCTATAAGCCACCTGTTTATCACTGGGCATTCCGGAAAATCCCCAGAGCCTCTCGCTTGATTGGGCCTCTGGACTTAATTAGGTACTGATAGATCGTCAAGCCATAACCGACATTAAATACTTTTTTTTTGTGAAAATCAAATGATAATCAGAGTGTCGTGTGATACAATTGCGGTCGCCAACATCTGTATAACTTTGCAACTAATTACTTTAGTATGAACTCGCAGTAGAATGCCTAGGTCCTAATAACCCCGACAAGCTCAACACGGCCCTGCCATTGGATATATCATTACCAGCTCTATAGCTTATCGATAAACATGGTAATCCTATCCTAATAGTGCCTATAGTCTAACTAACCAGACAACGATATACCTTGGATATAAAAATAATAGAGGAGTAGTGAATACCCCTTTAAGTTAACACAGTGTATGTAAATCAAAATTATAATGAACCATGTCGGCAATTTATAATTATTATTGAAGATCACTAGGTAGATCCCAGTGAAATGCGCAAGTAGGTACACAATCTAGATTTAAATTCAGAGAAAGATTCAACGTCATTTAACAATAAGTTCATCTTAGCCCAGAATAAATGAATGACGTCTTAGAGCAATAGCTGTAAATTATCGTACGTTGTCCTTTATATGTATTAATTGTACAAAGATGACTAATAATATAATCACTTAAATCATTATTTGTTTATAAGAAAACTAAAAATCAATTAAGTAATTCTATATAAAAAAAATATTCTGAGAATTCTCTGTAGCAAAAGATAACAATGTTCACGTTATTCCATTTAGAAAGAATGTTCCAGACGTATAAAGTTTTAAAATCGTTTATCTAAGAGGGCGCAAAACTTGAATATAGAAAGTTAGATGAGTTTGCTTTAAAAGTATATTCATAATGTTCCTTTAGATGGGAACAACTTCAGATTATTTCGATGAATTTCATTTTGCTGGTATTACGTTGCCCAGTTATAGACATATAAAACAAGGAAGAATAATGAACAAAAATTTACCTGAAGATAGGACTGGATGGTGATGTCGGAGGGGCGGTCGGTGATGAGGAACCTCATGTTCTTGTACTCGATTAGCGAGGGCGCCGGCCTGATGTCCTTCTGCTTCATGGTGATCGAGTTCGCGTCTCTTTGTCGCACTAGCAGCACTCTACGTCAGTCTCGACAGTAGTCAACGACAGTACCGCGCCGAGGTGGTCGACTCACAACACACGCGTCAGAGAAAGATGTCACGGTCCGTCACAGTCTAACAGACAAACTGTCACTCTATTTCCACACAACACACGACAGTTTCCTTACTTTTGTTTAGAAAGGGTCCAATTATATAATGAGAACCACCCGCATGGATGTCGCTTTCAACCACTCGATCGCATTCGGAGACGAACAAACAAAAGTTCAGAATGTGGAATGAAACTAAAAGAAATTATGCGAAAAACATAAATTTTTGCTATCGCGCAAACTTCGGCAACTGAATGATATGCTCCAATTAAAGGCGGATTTCGAATTTAAGGTAACTGAAACAAAAATAATAACATCGTTAATGTCAACGGTTGAGCCGGCCGTGCTGTTCGATTTACGACGAATATCATTTTTAAAACGTATTTGCGTCAAAGCCAGACCAACGACTGAAACTGAAGAAGAAGAAGAAGAAGAAGAAATGGCTTCTAAAAATAATGTTCGGGTAAAACGAAGTTTCGGTCATGTGGACGTCTGAAGTTTTGAAGTCTGTAGATAGACAGCGGTATTTTCGCGCTGATCCAGAGCCAACACTGCGTCAATTGTGGACGTGCTAACGCAGTTTAGCACTCTTATACACGTCGCAGTGGGTGTGAAAACACAAATTGTAAACAGTGCGCCATCCGAACAACACTTGTATTGTGTGTATTTCGATAAATACCTGTACACTGTACAACGAGCTCACGTATAATTATAGTGATATAACGTGTTAGGTAAACTGTTTTAGTTAGGGCATTATCAGAATCGCGTTCTTGACTTGGTCAGGAGCAGATAACAACTGATAGTCTAGTACGTCGAACCGACGACGGCTGCGATACCTCATCTAGGCCACACAATATGGCGGCCGCACGACTTGCGAGGAGCAAGGTGATGGTAATGGAGTAGTTACCTGTGGGTGGATGTTCGTCGAACGGTCGCGGGGTGCGTTATATCAGCGCGCGCTCCCGGCAGCATGGGTCCAGCGGTAGCTCGCTCTGCTCCCTCGCTCGCACAAAACGCCCGCAAGTTTATTTGTGTTGGGCCTGGCAGTACTCCGCGCTGTCCAAGCGGAACTCCATCAATGTCGCCACAGAAGGGATCTCCAGCTGCGGAAAAAATGGACATCAATAAAGAACATGCCGCTAACGTTCCGATATGACTCAGTAGGTACATAGGTACTGTTGTTTACACGATGCACACAATTACATTCCTTGGAAATCATATATAAATAGCCCCGTGCCAACGTGAGACAAAGATAAATGTCCCATTTAACGATTTTATCAATGAAAGGGAGCGTTCGTGATAAACAGAATATTATCTAAATATT
The DNA here is from genome assembly GCA_905147015.1 of Laspeyria flexula. Classification (NCBI taxonomy): domain Eukaryota; kingdom Metazoa; phylum Arthropoda; class Insecta; order Lepidoptera; family Erebidae; genus Laspeyria; species Laspeyria flexula. Next base: position 15,607,539 of record LR989950.1, on the reverse strand, counting down.
TTTCTTGGGATACGTATGCAGTATGATACACTCCGATACTCCATCGTGATGGTTATAGATAGATAAACGATTTATATAGTAAATTGTTTATGGAAGGAATTTGCACAAAGAATAATAACACCTATACCCACATATTATTCCCGTAGTAGAACAAAGATCACACACTTATTAACACATTCCTAAACAACTGCAGATCGCGAAATGTATGTAACAAATGCGGTACCACGGAGAAAATTGCAGTCGGCACTATATAAATTAAATCGTTTGCTTTCCAAATATTTGGCATGATACGAACAACGGGGGCTCACTTAATACTGCAAAGAAAAACAATTTTCGTACAATTAGCACAAAACAATAAAGACGACGAATTACAGAGGCGCCGCAAGCCCGACTCAAAAGTCACGGCGTACGAGATGTTGGCAGCTACAATACCGGCGTGGGATTTACATACACAACGTCACATGTTTACATTTAAATTTACAATCGTATTTAATAGATAATCGTAATGCAAAACATTGGCACCAATTGAATCTACTCTCGACTCAGCGTTGCCTAGCAGCTCCAACGTGTTCACAAATATTTTGATGTGTTTTGGTTTATTTTCTCCAGATTTAATCAAACAGACTTGCGAACGGAGTTGGGAACAGGCCAAAAGGAACAGAGGTTCGTGCGAAGGAGACAGAAGATCACTTTGGTAATTTAATTTTCCTTGAGCGCAAATAGATGCAAGATTGCACACACAGACCGCTTAATCCTCATAATAGAAACAATTCAATTTCTGATGTTTTATTAGTAGCAACAAAGTAATTTCTCAGCATGATATAATTGCCCATTCAATCTATTCAAGAGGGACGGTCAACCACAGATAAAAATACAAGTGACGATGTCCCCGAAATAACATGTAACTTCTTATACACGCAACAGATTTATGAATGTCTTCAGCTCCTCGGATTATTTTATTCAGTAGAATTTATTTATACACATACATACGTGTTAAAGTACAAATATAAATATAAAGTTAGAAAAAAGGAGCAAAACAAGTTAATGAGCTCATGTTAAAACGCGGAAACATTGTTAAAATATAAAATCTAGATCTAGAATAAAACAGTAAAAGTCGTTGTCAAAACACATGAATCTACAATGTAGGTACCCATATTAAGAAGGAGATGTTATATATTATACATACATATAAGGCATGGAGGAAACAAACTCTATGCAATAAAACGGTAAGACGTAGTCGGCAGTCTGCTTGCAGCCTGGGGGTGGCAGGTTGTCCGAAAGCTAGTCGGCAGACGCGACGGTCGATAAACCCCAACCAGACTACATACATATGTGCATTTGTGCAACAATGCAGACGCTTTGCTATCATTTATAATGTCTAGACTCAAGGGACTGTCTAGTCGAGATAACTACTCGAAATGCAAACAGATAAATGGTTTATTAAAGGCAATTGATTAGAACAATAGCTTGTTGCTTTAAGGGACTTTTAAAATAATGTCTGGAACCCTAAGACTAAAGCCAAGGAAGTTGTCCTTCAGAAGCCAAACTTTTGCACAAACTATTTCGATGGACTCCTTAGAATTCGAAATCGAATCAAGTTCTATAAATTGCATGCTATAACGAGTCACTAATGCATGTTGTTACACTATTGACATATACGAACATAATTTTTGACACAATAGCAATTCATGCGGCAAGGGCATATAGTGTAAGTGCGGATGTTATTAGTCTATCAATAGTACTGGCATTAGCTCAGGAATTTGATAGACGAACTTTAGCAAAACATCGGATCAGTATCAATTATAGACACGTGGCAAATATACGCCAGAGGTATGTTTACCATAGTACATGGGCAACCATAAACATGAAATGAAAACAATGTTTAACTTCATTGTGTGGCTCAAAGTCACGCACAAGTGTGAACAATGCTCGACGACCATATACCATTTAGCTGAGATCTGTGCTCGATAATGACGAGGTACATACATTCAATTCCGTTAGTGGTGATGAGGGTAGGTTTCATTTTAAGGATATTAATAAGCCTTTGACTAATAGATACAGTATTATAATAATATACCAACAAGATCTCGTTACTCGAAGGATCTGCTTTTCTTAACTAATAATTATTACTACACTATATTGATTTACTTAGAGATATAAGGTTAATGTTTAATTAAGAAATCTACATATTTATAAATTGTGCGGCAAAGGAGTGAAATTTAATATTTCAAAACTATTTTAAGAAATACTAATTTTCATTTGAAAATTCTTGATCGAACCGAAAGCCACTTGATTCTAGAGACAGGCTTCTTTATCCTTACCACTTACTACTACTACCATAAAATAAATTTAAAATAACCAGTTTGTAATCGTATCCGTCGTGAAGACAACAAAGAGAAGGCTGCAAGGTAGATTGAATAGATTTTTCAGGACACTGAGCATGAACATAATGGAGGCAACGGAAACAAGGCGAGGTCGTCGGTCGACATTATTAGCTATGCAACTAGCTTCATAGTACGTTTTATTGCTGCTAATACCTGAGGTAGGTACTAGGCAATGATTGTATAGACCTTTGTATTGTAGTTTCACTTCGGGTTGTGAGATCCAAACGCTTCACTTTACTCGTTTGTATTACATTTGCATTAAAAGCAAAATGTTCATTCCGATAGATCGAAACGGATTTATCTTCTAGTCCACGTTAAATCCAATTCGTTTAGTACAATTTATTCAAAATATAACGTATAAGCATGAAAACGAAGCCATTAAAATCACAACTTTTTGCCCTTCAAGAATTTCTCACGTTTTCTTTTGTGAGAGTTTTCATTCTCTCTCCCAAGGTCACAGTCGTTGTAGTATAGCTGTGTTACTAGGGAGGTCAAGTTAAATACATAGCAAGTTAAATACTTAAGCAACGGAACGATTCCTAAGATTTATTTCACTTAAAAGATTTACTTTGCATGCATGTTTTATTGGTAGAGAAGTAATTATTAGTATTGGTACATAATGAACCAAGCAAAAGCAGAAAAGTATTATTGTAAAATTGTGTCCAAAAATTATACGAACTACTACTAATACTAGATGCAAAATTACATGTATTGTGGATTTTACATCAATATGCGACGTGAGAGTCTTATCTCGTGGGATTACTTACTCAGAGATGGGATTACAACGTTGACAGATTATGATTTAGTCACGTAACCACATCGTTACAAGGACGCAGATAAACAAAAATGCTATCATCAAAGCACTGTCGTTGTTAACAAATTATCACAAATACACTACGTCAATCGTTAACGTATATTATATAAGAACAAAACGTGATATTTTGCTGTTGTTGTTTGGTGGTGATATTCATACGAAAGAACTAATGAATGAATATTTAAAGGATCTACAAATGCCGATACAAGAACGTTTTTTTTGCAACGGTAATTTCTTGCAAAGTGCCAATTCTTTTGAAAACCTAAATCAATAAAGTTATTTTAATTTCTTATTTTTCTATTAAGAGCCGCCGTACATGGACAGCTTAGAGCAGTCAGTCCCGACACCTTCAAGCGGTCGCTGTTGAATGATCTGCAGTTTCAATACAAAATTGATATTCTCAATACACAGACCCTTTGAAGCAGTTCGCTCTGACTTCCTATCGCTCTCGAACAGTCGATCTCACTCGTCTGTTCGACAGCAGTCCGTCTATGGAGTCCCCAACCGCAACACGACTGCTCGGTCTCCAGTCGGTCTCGGTTTTCTCTTAGAATTATACAATAATGAAACTATTTGAGAAATTTTTGTTATTCTTTATAAAATTTAAGTAAAGCAGCAGACATTGTAAATCATCGACAACAACGACAACAACAACACACAATTCCGACGCAAAATTTAAAATTAATTTGTTATCATACCCACTAAAGTCTGAGTCATTGAACGTGAAAATTAAGACGTAGTATGAAGTTCTAAAATATCATCAAAATAAAATGTAGAACACGTCAGTAAAATAAAATTCATCTACAGGAGAAAATGTTTACTGTTTGTATAAAAACAAACTAAATAATCACTAATGAAAACTAAAAAACAGGTAAATATTAACTCAAATGTGTCATCATCGCAATAAGGTTATCTGTACTATTGTTTATTAAGAGATTTTCATCATTAGTAATGTTTAAATGAGTGTTTTAGTTAGTGGTGTATCCGGTGTTTGAGTATGAAGCGATAAAATTATTGAATGAAAATTTCATCATTAGCTGCGACATAAACAAATAAGTAAAAGTTTATCATAGTATTTAGCAAAGAATGATAGCGCATTTTGGAACAGGTCAGACGACGGCAGATATTATGATGTCCAGCTAATTTATGGCCACAGGGTGACAATAAGTACTCCCGATCTTGATTTTAGACGTATTGTAACTACACTAACAAACAAATAATAGTTTAGAACTAGTATTACTGACTCTCACTTGACAACAACAACAATAAAACACTTTCAACACTTTTTACAATTTACATTAGGTTGTAGAATTCAGGTCAGTGGGTGCTTAAAATGAGAACGTGATAACAGCAACGAAGGAAAACTGTGTTTGAATTACTGCAATTCCGTCTAAAAGCGGCAGGTTGTTTGACATTTGTAATAAATCTATTACCTACATGTTTGATTTCTCCGAGTATCGAGTTTATTTCCGTCATGTTTCCGTCAGTTGATGTGATTTATACTGAACACGCACATTTGGTACTTGCAATTTAATAAAATAAACGAAAATCATTTATTCATCCAGGTCAAATATATAAGGCGAATGTGAAGAGAAACGTTGAAAGGGGAAAACCTAGAAGAACGTTCCATGACCAAATAGGGGAAGTTCTAAAGAAAGGACAGATCAGGAATACCTTAAACCGGCGAGAATGTATGAAAAGATTGATGAATGTTGAAGAAGCGAAAGATGTACTTATGTCAGAATCGTAACAGGTGGAAGGAAATAGTATCTGCCTATCCCTCTGTTAGGAAAGAGGCGTGATCTATCGTGTAATACAAAGCAGCTATTATGAAATTCATAATTTTATCCAAAAAAAAAAATACCCAGACAAGATAGAGCTGACAAAAAACACAGGCCACTAATAATTTTCCCACCTCTGATACTTATTAACATAAAGAACTACTATTATAGTGTTCAATATTCATAAAATAAAATAGTTAAGCAGTGAGTAATTCTACTGGAACGAATAGCTTACAAATATAATCCAGTAAGGGGTCTATTTACGTTGTAGTATTTAATGTCAGAATTGTAGCAATTACGTTAAATCGTGTGTTTTTGTCGTGGACCGAACTTCCCTATACCTGACCAATTAAAGATGAACTGAATGCGCATTCAAGGTAAACAGATAGTAAGTATAATAACACTTCCATTAGCGCAGTGAACAATAAAAAAACATTCATGACGACCAAACAAAGAAGTGATTCAATTATTCACATTTTTTAACACGTGTATTTTATATTGTAATTATGTGTGTTATATATTGTAATTATGATTGACCATGAAACTGTGACATTGACACAAGATATGATCAAGAAATCTGATATAGTAGCGTAAGATCGGCTTTACAACGTCGATAGATATATTAACTTGATAACAATTGACATTAATCAAGTAGGTAATAAATAGCTGTTGAAGAACCTACTGCTACACTAGTAATGGTCATTGAAGCAACAGGGCCGCACCCTCACACTAAAATTACATACGCTCATACGATACAATTAATCAAACAAACGCATATTTACACAACACGCCCTGTATTAAATTGAACGATATGACGTAGGACAGATTGTATCGCAATTTAATTCATTTTTAATTCGAATTCTTACAATGTGTTTGGTTTGAGGCTAATGCTTTAAAAAGAAGTGACGCATACAAAGCCAAACTGTGGAAGAAATTGCATTCCTTTAAAAATCCAAGCGTGTTGTAGCTGTGCTAGTTAGTTTAAGTCAGCTTTCGTCGCTACCGCGACGCAAATACAAATGCACTTTCTATGTAATTGTAATCACCAACAGTGTATGAAATGAAATGCAAAACAGTAGAACTTAAAGTTTTACAGTACCCAAAGTGAAAGGTGTAACCACACTAAGTCGAACACCTGTTGATTCCAGAAAAAAAAGGAAAATGAAAAATTGTAAATAGCAAATAAAGCTTGAAGATTACTTAAAGTGCATTTTAATAATTTACCTGACCACTTATTTTGACCATATCCGGTCAACCAGGATCAAATGGCATACGAGATTCCAGGCAGTTTTACTTTTGGTCACGCTCGCACGGTTCTTCAAAATTCGCTTAAAACGTGTCAGTTAAGAGGGACACCAACATTAATGATGCCACAAAACCATCACTTACATGTATCCGGCACGGCGGATGCGAAAATAGTTATTGGACACAAAATAAAGTTACTGTAACCGGTGAGGGAACGAACTGAAACTTGGCGCACGTACGTAACAGAAGCTGTCGTTATAGACAGAGTAGAAGGTTAAGCGTTTACATCTCAACGGGTCGACACTGTCCGTGCCGCGGTCGTGCAGAGACTGGCGCGCCGACCGCCGTACGCCGTACGTTCGAGCGCCGGCATTCGGCAGCGGGCCGACGTCACGCCGCGACGGCGGCGGCGGAGCCCCATGCCTCTGGCGGCGGGGGCATTGGCGTCACTCGCCAGACATACACCGCCGCGAACCAAGCGCCCATGCCTACAAACCACGCACACGCACATATTAACGCGTAGGTACGTATGTACATACGTGACACAATTCGCACAAGTTTCTGAACTTTTCACAATTTATGATCTCGGATACTAACGACCTGTCAATGGAACAATGTCCACTTAGTTCTTGTTTTTGTCTGGAATTATGAGAAGTGTTTTGAACATTCTCAAAAGAAAACGAGACTAAACAGTTCGTGCTGTTTCAGAGGTGTCATATGAATTCCTGAATCAAAGCAGTTTTGCTATGATGATGATATGATATGACTATTAACGATAAATATTTTTGTCAATAATCACGTTTATATTAATTAGTGGAGCAGGCAATAAATACCTAACCAACTGCATTTAAACGTCGCGACGCATTTGTGACCGAGAAGATTCGATTAGCAACCGCCGTCGTGAGTCGGTCACATTCTAATAATAGAGAGAAAAACGAGAAAGAATTCAGATTAAGAAACTCCCACACGTTGCCGTCTTCGCTCATACAGAACGAAAAGCAATTTAAGGACGTCCTTGAAGAAAAACCTACTGCAGGAGTCCTTGATTTTACAAAATACATTTGTGGCGTAAAAGTAATCTTAAATCAAAAAGAGACTTTTATCATTTGGCGTGTTTTGACTTTGGAACAAAGTGAATTCAGCGTTATCATAAATTTGATCTGCTTTTCTCCCACGCAGTGCTTAGCCTGTCTGTTGTGCCTTTCAAATGACTTACAGGCAGCTAAAGATCGATTTAGAACTTTCATTACACGCTATGCGATTGTAGCTATATCCTCCCACGATTTGCTGGAGAAACAGGCTTTGATACAGCAGCGTTATTATTAAAGCCAGCCCACTACAGCCCGCCATGGATAAATATAGCACCACCCACGGCAAGAGGAAATTTTCTAGTCCATTGAGAATTATGGAACAGACTGAGCAAAATAAGTGGACATTTTATTTAAGTAGGTTTATTTTAGACCATGTATGTCGTTGCGTGTATCTAGACAAAATTATTATGATTTCTAGCTACTACTGGGGACGATGCGATAAATATAAAATGTTTGAAACATTATTGGCAACTTGTAGGTTAATCGTAGTGTTAAAGTTCAATCACCCGCAAATATTCAATCGTAAATAAAATATAAACAGATAGCGAATTCCTGATCGATATCGTATTTCCATGCTTCGATGGAGCACTGACGGACACGACTACAAAATTATTTACTGTTGAAATATTTGAAACAGTCAGTACGATTTGTATACTTTCAGTTTACAGTATTTTGGCGAGACATACTTTATGTATGTCTACTATACTTTATGTATAACTTGTTGTTTGGTGTTTATTTCTACTCAAAAGTATTGATAATAATATTCTTGTAACAGTTGTTTTTTGTTTCCCTCAACTCTGATTATCCACTCTTTGATTTACTATGACTCAAACTTTCATGATTATTTGTGTTCATGGGTGGGACGGGACGTTCTTAGACGACTGGAAACTCATTTACGTCCACAAAATCAATAGAAAAATATAAGTCATTGTTCGCTTTCTTTTAAAAGCGAAATTAAAGTACAACGCAGAATAGCTATTAATGTGCAAATAATAAACACTCGAAGCAGGGCGATGCCTTTCTGTTCAGGAAATCCATGAATAAACTTCCATTTATGATGTGCCAATAATAATAGCATGGGCAATCATTATATTATTTATTAAAATATAAGGTCTTTACGAGTCTCCAAAAACATAGGCTTTCCGTAACCAGAATTGGCTCCAACGTGTACCAAAAGGTCCACGTGATGCCAACACGTGGCACGTTTGTGCCAGGAGCAACGTGCGCTGCGTGCATAAACAATCTGGATCGTTGGAGATTTATCTAAGCAAAGCCAAACATAATAATAAGGGCAATAAGTAAGTATAAGTAGACTTCCACATGCAACCTCGAACAGAGAACCTATTACCAATCTACAATGCCATCTACAACGTCATATTCAAGGAATTGTAGTAGATTCAAATCTGTACCATTGTATGATTTTCATATCTTAACCTAATTGAGGGTTTGATAAACGTTTATCAGATAAATACAAAGGTATCTTTAAAACAGACTAATCGCAATTTCTTATGTAGCGTGGTGTTTACCGCAATAACATGACTCCTTCATTACACAACAAGTTATGACTGTAAATACGGAACAACATAATTATTCCAATATAGCATGCAAAACAACTGCAGCTGCAATATTAAGACCCAAATAAGAAGGCACTGTATATTCCACTAAAGGTTATGTTATCTTGTCGGTATAGTAACAATCAAGTGTAGATTATTTTTGAAGATTCCTTGAATCATATCAGAATGTATTACAGTTAAAGTGGATTTCGAGAATCTCCTACACCCGATTGTTGCGAATACGCTTTAGATAAAACATGACATATCGCTTGATTTATACAGTAATGTAGAGTCGAAAAAATTCCAATATTTGTTTATCTATCAATAGAAATGAATGACTAAATACGTTGCAAAGAGCGTAGGTCGGGAAAAGCTGAACCTAGTCCGTTCCTTTTTTTGTCCGAGAAAGATTCTTACAAAGAGAAAAATTTGAAAAAATTGCAGTAAAATTCGTAAAAACACTTATTACTGCAGTGAAGTTTCTATGGTGACGTCATAGGAACCGAATTCTATGCGGGTAGAGCCGCCGGCAATAAAAGTTCTTACATTGTATTACATTTTTGGTATCGGTTTACTTGTCAAAAACCTATCAACTGGTAAATGCAAATTTGGCGTGGTTTACACAAGTCTAACGAAGAAATTATTTATGAACTTCAGAACTAAACATTTTTTGCATTAAAGGTATTCAGCAGATCTTTAAGTCAAAAACAGAAGACATTTAGGATAGCACGCATAGGCATGGATAGATCGGACAAGGATTAAAATAGTAGGTATATAGAATATAACAAAAAAACCGGAGTCAGTGCAAGTCTAAAAATTAAATGAGCAGTTCCGTATTTGCTTATTGAGGAATGAGATCAATATCGCTGCAATAAATTATGCTCCCGGAAAATACGCTTATGCCGGCAGTGAAAAGTATACGTTCCACACGACTTTATACGGCTTGGAGGGGAACGTGCAGTGCAAATCAACTTTCACAACATGGATACTTACTTACCCACGCAATGGACCAATCACAACGGTTTACTCGCTCTACGTAGATGCTTTCAATAGTTTATTCGCACAAATGAACCTGGCCGAGGAAAGCGTTCCATCGATGCCCGACCTCATTATCTTTATATGAATTATTCACACTTTCTCTTATTACAGAGATTTCATTCAGACGCTAGGAGGCGGGAACGTCTACGATTAAAAATTAGAAATCGTTTTCAACGAATAAGCTCGGTTTGCGCCTTGAAGCTTGGTGTAGAATTAACGCAAAATTTTGCAGGATAGCTGGGCAATAATTTGGTACCGGTTACCGTGTAACACGGAATTGACGTGACTGACATTTAGCAAGTCGGGTACTAAACGTCCGAAGGCCACGCACGACATCGTCCTGTGCAACGATCATGAAATGTTACATGTTAAACATGCAATATAAATATTTATGTCTATCATATCTATAAATAAATTTATAGTTACGAAGACCTATCAGTTGCTATTAATAACAAGTAAAGTTTGTATGACGTCGAGTCATGCCAGGTGGTGGATGGAGAAAATCGATCATCATAATTTTCCTTTGATTCAGATGCAAACATCGTGTTTGCTTTATTAACTCGCTGATTTTGTTCGAGAATATTCTAAACAGCCTATTCGTGTATTGTTCGATCGATTCCTCTAGAAACTGCTATGAAATTTGTCTATTATAATAATCATAAAGAGTGTATTGTTCTATTAGTTTCAATGCCGCGTGTAGTAGATGGTGACCCAATGTTGCTATTAAAAGGTAAAGCGATGTTGTGTTGAGATGACCGGTGCATCGCTCCCGTAGGGTGTATTGCAACGGAAAACGGGTCACGACCTACTTCGTCGAGATCAATACTCGGTCATCGACTCCGCCCGCGCCTTCAGCCCCTTATGTCTGTTACAGACAGACACGAAACTTACGATAAAACTTACAATATGCTCCATTGATAACGCTGAGCAAAGTTCAGCGCGCTAACCAAATTTTACTGAGCATAAAATTGCTTACTTCATTGCAAAATCGTTGAAGTTCCCTCGTCAAAGGCTAATATTAATTTATTTGGGGCAAGAAACATTTTGGTGTACCTATTAATATTCCGGTGGCGCTCTGCTACCATATTTTTTAGCAAAAACGGTTGTGATGCAAATTCAAGAGCTCTCCGGAGTGGAACGGGAGCGGCTGGGTCGTTTGCCATTACTTTACCTATTAAGTTATCATGACCAGATGTTTCATGATGTATGGCATGTGTTATCATCGTGCAGTCCGGTTCGTCTCACAGGATGATAACGTGTGAAACTTATGACGATGAACACAGACTAACGATTAATACTACAATTGCGCATTACAAACACGAACGACATAGGATCGATCACGTTTTAATACCATTGAAATACTGCAAATGGAAATAACAAGGTAGGTACAGCTATAGACAGTTACGATTACGAGCTATTGTTGAAAATATAAACTGGCGGAACAAACAATCAGATACGTAATAAAATTGGTGAACGACATTTTCGACTTAGTAAATGCTGTCCTTGTAAGTAATAACACGGAGGACCTTGATGCTCTTCGACATTATAAAGATAAATTGGGATCGAAGGACGTAAAGACAACAGGTACTTCGGTTCTCAAGGTCTTTAACAAATGTCTCGTTTTTCCTCATTTGCAGTTTACTCTTACGTAAGGTCATCACATTAAAAATATACATTTATTATCTGAATATCGGCTATTTCGTAAAGAACTTATTACGATCTTACGTAATGCGACAGATTTATTGGTATTACTTAGTGATAGAGCAACTTGAGACCGTTTATCGATAGATTGTATAGACAGACTTAACATATAATGAAAAACTACTAGAATGTGAGTAGCATCAGTCATGGACATTCAACTTGATCATGACATTATACAAATAGGGGAAGAAACTAGACGCAGAGTAGGGGCGTGACGTCACCACCGTGACGTACTGCGCATGACGTCACGCGCACTAGCCAACCGACTATATTTGGAGCAGTAAGTACCTATTCCTAGAATCCAGGCTGCAGTGAATACATAATATCGTACGTAGACTAGGTATATGTAGGTCTGTTATTCACATCGAGAAAATGCGTGGTTACATAATGAATTTGGGTCACCTTCGATCTGTTTTGGCATTCAATGTATACTTATAAAAATGTGCATACTAAGAAAAGCAAGCCGGTTATAAACCACGAAATGGTTGTTTGTTTATAATATGGGCGCTTGAGCGTTCGCTTTAGGAGACGGTTTCGAGGCTATTGTGCTTGGAAACGTTGAATAAATAAAGAAAACTGGTTGAAATAATCCTTAGGTATAAGTACCTAACCTGAGAGTTCGTACTAATCGTATACTGCACAACTATGTACAATATAAATGCACATTCTATATTTAAACGGGAAACTTGAGAAAGATTATCTAGTTTATGGTTCTAAACGCTGTCTCAATCTCTATTTTCCGTATATTTTAGCCTAAGTTATTTCTCTTTAAACGTTTCTTGAAGAAAAATACCTATGTTTTCATCTTTTCACTAGCTACCACCTGCGGTGTATATCGGCCTATGTGCTGTTCCAGACTATTTCATACAAATTCTTGCAGCCATTTTGACGTGGGTAACAAAAATTCATCCATTATAACTTTCATTTAATATATATATAGGAAGAGGGATAACCCATCTATCGTCTTATTAGTTTTAATAAGAATATGATATGGATATGGATACGACTGTCTACAATGGAGCACGTCTGTATTAGACTTTATTTATATTCAAATCACGATATCAAAGCACCTACATGGTGCTCATCAGGAAACACATAGGTAGGCTTTAAAAGCTATTCTACTCCTTTGCTGTGCGTATTATAAAGTTAAAGAGGGTAGCATGTTTGAAACGTCTAGAATGAAAGTTTCAAGAAATGTCTATAGATAATAGGCCTTACTATTTGTATAGTAGTCATTTAACCATGGGTAAACGTATAATAACTCATATTATATAGGTATAAGTACCTTATTAACTATGAGTAGAATACTAGAAACGCATATATGCGTATTCTTTTGGATTTTCTATTATGTTGGTAGGTATAGGTACCAGCTAAAATTTCTATTACACACTGTTATGTTGCTCAGTTCAAAATAGAAGAGATCGGTTTGACCGTGGCGTGGTGGCAGCGCATCGCGACCTGGCTTAGCGACCCGGATCTCTGCTCTGACCCGCTTTACTGTACTTTATCATTAGTATATATAGGCTAAGATGAGGAACGTAGATTTTAATTATACTAATGGCATTTTAAAAAAAGCTAGCGACCTAATATAACTGAAAACTTTGGCAAACAACTAGGTACGAAGACGAAGGTATGACGCGACCAACGGTTAACAAAATACATTTTTGAAAGAATAAAGTCATACATATGGCTTCCATATCCCACTGATTTATTATTTAGCAGTTACAGAAACAGATATATCTCATAAGATTACGAAACGCTTCTGAAGTCTAAACATATCATAGTTTCGTAATAAACCTTCACCACTCAGCAACTGTTTTAATTTTAAACAAACTAAACACAGTTCCTGGGCACCGACCTAATAATAAAGTACCAAAATTAATCTACCTAAAACATGGCTAGGTTAATGACTCATCAATCATGCGAAACATGCGTGTCGAAGGGACGATGCCGAGGACGTCGCCCTAAGGTAGTCGGGTTCGAAACACTCACTATGCAAGTTGAGAGCAACGACCCTTACTGAATAACAGGGCAGGTTTTTTTTTCTCTACAGCTATCGCTTGACACGGCCCTATTCTCCCCCGAGGCTCCCGAGACGAGCGAGAGCTTAATGGCCACGCTATTTAACAACTTTTGCAGTCTAAATGGCGTTTGCCGGAAATACCACAAATACCGACATCGTATATAAGCATAACGTACCAAGTACCAACTATAATAAAACATATTTAATGTATAACGCCAACGCTTGTACGCCTTTTAATCTGTTTATTTAGTAATTTACATTAAACAAATATTTAATAAACCAGCACTGATGTGTATAATACTATTATTAAATAGTACACAAGGATAATAATGCTCGAAGAATATCACATCTAGAACGAGCAACAATTAACACGGGTTTTCTACGAACCGGAGCACTAATATCGCTAATTTATGGACAGTTTATTATCTGAGAGCCGTGATTGGACTGGGAGAAGAGCACGTAGTCTAGCAACTAGTCTTTAGTCATACATTGTAGCTAAGTAGCTACACTTGCAACCATCATCGCTTCTAATAAATAGAAATAGTACGTAGGTATGTATCTATTGAAAACAATAAGAATTTTCTGCTTGATTAACAAGTGATGGGTGACGCAATTTCCATACACATTGTAAACTAAAAGCGGCAATGGATAAGTCATTAGAAAATGGCGTAGTTTGTTTCGTGAGTGGTCGGGCGGGATCGTGCGTGGTCGGGGTAACGGACCAGCGTCTGCGCAGGGTCAACATACGCTAGTCAAGGACGGGTCGACGGCCTATCCAGGGCGAAGAGTCCTGAATATTTATGGCGAAGCTTGAAACACGATATGTACCTAGATTATACAGGCGATTTTAAAACATCGTCGTGCTTGTGTGGTCCTCATAGAGGTCATGTTACAAATACGGTCATAAGATTGTTAGAACGTGTGAATGCACATCTTGTACGTTTAGACAATGTAAGTAGGTATGAGCATTCGATTACATTTAACGATTTTGCAGCAACTCGATTTCACAATATTATCGAGAGGCGGTAGATTTGTAGAATTTACACGTGCATAAAATAGTGTGTAAAACAATGAGTGTATTTCAGCTCATGTTTCACAACTATCGATAACCGCATTATGCAATTCTGACGTAATTACCTTCTAGCGCTGCAGTTTACAAGTCAGAATAATATGGCGTGGGCCAACTTTGTTTTACGTAGGTACATGTGACGTCAACAAAACCATTAATAACGAGAAAAATGCCCGCGATTAATATCTAGAATGATCTTTGCCAAATAAGCATAACGCTTTATATGTGCAATGACTGTATATGAGTCATTCTTCGTTATAAAACAAATGCTAGCAGATTACTGAATAGATAAAAAAAATATCAGCATATAATAAGAGTTCTGGAAATAAATAGAAGATAATAATAAAAAGAACCAGAACCAGTCAATACAGTAATGATGTTGAAAAAATGTATCAGGTAGTGATTCTGTTACCACATATGACCATAAATGTGTAGAAAAACATTATTGGATATTGAAAATGCAGGTAAAGACCCCTCACTCTGAGGATAGGAAACTATTGTTTGTAAACATTTTTTGTTACCAGTTTATTTTTATGTTGGTAACATTATGCTCTATCTAATATAACAATATATTATAAGTTTATTATACCACACATGACCTTCAGCTGACAACAAGGCAGACACAAGGAAATGAAAAAAAATGGCTCAAACATCTGTCCTAGTTACAGTAAAAACATCAAAATAAGACTAGTTTTTACAGCCTTTTTTGAGTAAATACCTCACAAGATAATCTGCAACAACCTACATACTTATTTATAGAAAATTCTGATAAGAGCTACATCCATATGTATTCATTTCTTTCACCAATGAATACCAGTATTATAAATACAATTAAAATAAAATGTGCATTGTAAATTGTGGGAGTTGGAACACTAAGTAAAACCAATTGAGCCGGCCAAAATTATTAAAAGTACTCTATAGGTACTGAGGTCAGAATAAACAATAACAATGTTTGACTATCTTTTAATACTTGTTTTTGTGAAGCCAATTAAATTATTTTGAAATGTTTTATACATTTCAAAAAGTTAGAAATAATAGGTTAAAGTTCAGCCACTGATATTGTACATACCTAAGAAAATGTATTAAAAATGTAATCTTAAAATATAGTCACACATGATCTGTCACTCTGATTTGTTTACAAACATTCTACATTAATTTTGGTCTAAGTATAAAGTGGTTGATTTTAACACAGGCTAAATCAAATTATTTCTCAAAAACAAAAGAATGCCTTTTAAAAATGGGAGTTGACAAGTTGCAACTGAAATATAATAGAAACTTGACTTTAATGGTAATGTGTAGGAATTTGTAATAATGAATGAACACAAAGGCAACAAATGTACATCTAAGTTAAACATGGACTCCTCCAACATTGTACAGCAATGTAGTATGTTAAGACAATGGACATTATTAATGGAAACAATCAGACTGCACCAGCTTAGTTTATAAATTAGTACTGTTACAATCAAACACTTTACAAACATTGTTTCAAGAAATAATTTAATA
The DNA here is from genome assembly GCA_905147015.1 of Laspeyria flexula. NCBI lineage: Eukaryota > Metazoa > Arthropoda > Insecta > Lepidoptera > Erebidae > Laspeyria > Laspeyria flexula. Next base: position 15,591,337 of record LR989950.1, on the reverse strand, counting down.
AAAAAACATTACACTAAGTAAACTTAGAAGTAAGTGAATTAAAGTTCTGAGAATCAAATGCTAACAATACCAGGAAAGATATATACCTATTAATAGAATAACTTTTCATTGGTATGAGGAATGTTATTTAAAAACAGAGTTCATTGTATATAAAATGTATGTGATGTGGTTAGTTTAGGTATCATACAAATTACACATAATTAGCGTAACTTTTGAAACAAATACTTTTGCAACCTAAATATAGCATCAACTGAGTGTAAGCATTCACAACTTTTTTTTTATGGAATACTAATTGGTATAGGTGGATAGTTACAAGGTATTTTACTTTCAATTCATGAATATCCATGCACTTGAAAGTTAAGTACGAAAAGTTGCAAATGCTCATTTTAGTAACTTTACATTAAAATACTGAGTGAGTCACTCGACAATAGGCATGACATTGACTATCGACCGGCGATTTGGTAGGCATAATAATAATTAGGATACCGACTAGAATACCATGAGTAAGTCAAGGTGGGTACAAAATATAGTATTACCGCTTTCAACCATTGCAGGGTGGGGTACCATACAAAGTTACAAAGTCACGCATACACGACGAGAGTCAAAATCACACTAAGTAAATCATGATTATTACGATAAAGACCTTTATAACAACAGGATAATGCGAATTGTATTTCAATTTAAGTAGTTTCATGACGCCTGCTGACGTCTGTGGTTCTGTGGGGCCACGACCTTTGGAATTGTTTTATCTCAAGTTGATAACTGCAAGACTATGGAACGTAAATATTGGTACTTACCTTCACAGCCATACACATTGAATAGCAATTGAACGGTTGCAGCCGTGAGCAGCTAAAGAAATTCACTACACACGCGGAAAACGTGTGCACAGCACAAGAAACTTGCTAAACTAAGTTTTAGGGCTGCCAGTAGAGAAAAATAGAATAAAGTTGCTATGAGCAAATCAAAATTACTACTATTAAGGGGTTATTACACTACACGAAATTCCGGGGCCCTTAATGCCACCTCCTGAACACCGTGTCATGTAATAAACTAATGAATCAATATCAATATCACACTACATGGTATTCAGGAGTGCCTTAAAGGGACCCTGAATATCGTGTAGTGTAATAAGATTAAGCTCTTTAGGGTGCGTACAAATTAAGTAAAATGTTATTTAACATAATATCTTACTTCCATTTAACACATTGCAATGTAACACAAGACTGTTTATGATATTATTATAGTCTACACTAATAAAACATGTAAAATATCATAAACAAATATTTATTAACGAACTTCATTCCTATGGCAACCCAACAACAACCCATGTAAAGGCAGAAACACATTACCGTTGCGTGGCGTGGCGCATAGGTACTGGTGGCGGTGAGTGACATGACACTACTGTGTCATGTCGTGGCGCGCTATGGCGTTATTTCTGAACATTAATAATCGAACCTTTGCAGCGTTTAAACGTATTTAATGTTTTCTTCTTATTCAGTTAAATTAATAAATAATATAAAATATTTTTTCATTGACTTTAGACTGTTTTTTTTTTTAATTTCAGGAATTTCTTCCCAAGCAGAAATTATAATTAAATGATTCATAAACTTGTACGCCAATGACAAATTAAAACTTTTCATTAACGTACAAGTCATTAAACTTGTTAATAATTTTTCAGAAATATACTGCAAATATACTAAATTTAAAAGTGTATGCACGAGCCACGGCCACGCACCATGCCTAGAAAATTAGAAATACACTTGTCTGTCGCGTCGCCGTATCTTGGCGCGTCATTATCCCCACCACCCGCACTAATGTGTCCATAGTAAATCCATGAAACCAATATGCTTCTGGGGCGCCACGCCAACGCCACGGTAATGTGTTTCTACCTTAACCCGTGCACTAACCTAACCCGTGTGTGTCTGTATGACCCCTCAAGCTCACCTATCTTGATACTTATCTGTGATTTCCAGTTCGAAATAAAATTTAGTTGAATGAAAAATAACATTTTCTGCATGTTTAATATTTTCTAGGAATAAATAAAACTGAAGAATGGTGTCATTCTTCAGTATAAGTATTAAAAATTAAAAAAGAAACTCCAAGACGATATTTATAAAAAACGACTGGCCTGTTGGTCTAGTGGTTAGTGACCCTGACTGCTACGCCGGAGGTCGTGGGTTCGATCCCCACCCAGGACAAATCTTTGTGTGATGAGCATAAAGGTTTGTTCTGTGTCTGGGTGTAATTTATCTATAATATGTATTTACAAAAAAAAAATGTAAGTAGTATAATTATCAGTTGTTTAGTACCCATAACACAAGCAGATATAATTGCTTAATTTGGGACTAGATGGCGCTGTGTGACTGTAGTAGATTATTATTATTATTCCGTTTATTTAAATTACATTCTCACACATTCATACATTTTCAAATATAAATAAAAAAATATACATTTAAAAATATAAAAATGTGTTGGCCCGCCGACATCGGGAACAGAGTCCAAGGTGCCGACTGTTAAGGCTCCTGAGAAAGGAACCTCCTCACAATACGTACCGTGTCGAGGTGTACTGCCTTCTGTATCAGGCCTTTTATCCAGCTACCTAGCTCGAGCCTCTTCAGATGTTGGTCGAGGCTCTTTGCGACTAGGCCATTGACTGTCACAACTATCGGTACAATGACTGCTGAGTCCACATTTCACATGTCGACAATCTCGTGAGCTAAATCAAGATATTTGGTTTGTTTATCTTTTTCAGCCTTCACGAGATTCTCATCATGAGGGACCGTGATATCAACAATCACTGCAAGACGCTTTGATCGGTCTAATACCACAATATCGGGCTTGTTAGCTATAACAGACCTGTCTGTGATAATGGACCGATCCTAGTACAACGTCGCATGACTATTTTCGAGGACAGGAGCATACCTTTAATACGGCACTTCGACGTCAACAAGTTTGTATCGCAGAGCAAGTTGTTGGTGTATAATCCTGGCCACTTGGTTATGTCTGTGCAAGTACTCACCGTTAGCAAGACGCGAACAGCCAGAAACAATATGCCTGAGAGACTCACCCGGCCGATGACATGCTCGACAGGACCGTGCCGTCCCTCAAGATATATTACCGGTAGTTATTCGTCTTGATAACTTCGTCAGCAATTGCACAGACAAACCCTTCGGTTTCCCCAAAGAGGTCATCGAAGCGTAGCCAGGCCACGGAAGCGACACGGTCCATCAGGACCATGTAGACCTTTGTAGAACCTTCCGTGGAGCTCTTTGCTCTGCCATACCTGCCTGCGATATCTGTACTGAGTACAATAAATAGGTCTGCGCCAGTTGTCTTTCGCCAAGGAGAGCGGGGTGAGTCCTGAGTCCACAGCCACCACATCACGATGCATGCACTGGTCCTTTCCCATAAAATATTCTCTAAGATTGTACACCTCACGATTATAGAGGGTCTTGGCATTTAAAAAACCTCGACCCCACATTTTCGCGGGATATACAACCTCATAACGTATGCGGTATGCGGTAAGCATGGTGCGGACTCTTCTATCAAGGGCGTCCAATTCGGTTTGAGTCCATTTGAGTATGCCGAAAGAGTACATTAGAAGTGGCATGACCCAACCATTACAGGCTCGCACCTTGTTACCGCCCGACAAAAGACTATTCAATACTTTATTATTATTTTGATTATTTTAAATCCCCGACGAAATTAAAAGTACTTAAGTACCTACTTAGCGTAACGAAAATACCCAAGAAAAGTCATTGTTCGTCAAAACAAAAATCGGTATATTATAAAGTCAACTTGTTTTATATATTGTTAACTATCTAAGTATCTACCCAATTTTAAGAGATTACTATTTGAAGTCTTTTGACAATATTTTTTATCCTATGACTTCCTTTGGTACTTATATAATATTGGCTCAACTAGAAACAATGTAAGCTACCTGTTACATATTCTATAAAATTGTCCTTTTTGTAACAGTGGCGAATGTTTACCATCTCTTATCGCTCATCATAATAGCCCAGGTGGCCCCACACGTGTGCAAGACTATTATCAACCATAATTTTGTACTTATCGAGCGTCATAATCGCCTATATTACGGTGATGCTGGCAAACATGGCTCATTACGTACCTAATGTGAAGGATATAAACACTCATTCGAATACCTATGATGTCAGAAAAAAAACAACACCTAATAATATCCTTGAAATAACTTTATTGAAGTCATATGAACTATATAATTAGGGTACACAGTAGTTGGGGCTACATGAACATGTTGTCATTAAAGCCTGGAGGGGGAAGATGGTCAGCATCAGGTGGAGCTGGTCGTCGGCCCGGTAGCGGCCCACCTGGTGGACCGAATGGGTCGAAACGTGCTCCTGGAGGTACTGAGCCTCTGTCAACATAAGTTACACAATATTAAAGAAATAATCATGATGCAAATAACCAAGCCACCGCACGTTATTAGGCGGGTGCATACAAAGCTAGCAGCCTCCGGCTCTGTTTGGAGGCTACGATATACTGTATGTCAGCAGAGACAAATCCTGGACTTTCTCAATGGGCCTTACTAAAATCGGAAAATAAGATATGGGGATATGCCTAGGTTTTTTATTATTAACTGCCTCGGTGGCGCAGCGGGAAGTGTGACAGCTGTGCAACAGGTCCGGGGTCGGGTGAAAATAGTATTGGGTTTTTCTATCATGAAATTCCAGTATTGAGATTTTCCCGGAGTTTGGTAAACAAATGTTCCCGGTTGATGACAATAGGCTCGCCCCCTGTTTCAAGGGACCAAACATAGCTGGCCAAATGTGGGTGTGAAACACCTCTGCCTACCCCTTCGGGGAAAAAGGCGTGATGCTATGTATGTTTTCATTAATATATCGCTAGATGTAATAAAGTAGGTATTTTCAGACCAAATAATAATATGTAATTTGATACTTGAGATGCTCACTGCACAAAGGGTAAGACAGTTTATTACTTACAAGTTACAGCCACAAGGTGAGGCCATTCATCATCATTGTAGAAACATCTAAGCAGTGCAGTGTAAGTAGAACAGGCGAGTTTCAGAATGTTATTGGAACTATACTGCAGTTACAACAATGGGTACCTTCAATATTTGCCAAACCGAATATAAACCTCACACAATACCTGGGGCTAAACATCTCAGTGACGTAAGGCATGCAAGTAGTAATAAAGTCTTTGACTGAAACAGCTGATATCCTGGGTATATCAATAATTTTAACAATCAATATTAAGTTACTACTTAAAATATTTAATTTTACTCCGCCGCTTGCAGCACCTCTTATAGATAAATATTTTCGTTTCAACTTTGCTTTGATGCAAACCAGTAACCAGTGCAGCTGCACTGTTAAGCCCGGTTTGCATGAGAGATAATTATAACAAATTATGACGAGTCACACTCTACATGATCGTACCTTGGTAAACCTCCTGGTATGCCGAGGCCAGGGTTTTCAATGTCCCTGCGAGGCTCGAAAGGATTATACAGCATGCCGCCACTGGCACCCGGCGCAAACGGATCCAAATCTGCCCTACCGATACTGGATATGCGTGGAGGTTGGATTCCCCTAAGATAAACATTATATATGTAAGAAGATGCTGTCATACCTAAAATAGTTAATAAAATTACGAAATGAATAGTTGGCTAAATTTGTTTCCAGACTATTATTGAATTATTTGTTTATTTGTTAGATAGCCATGCCATTTATACCAAGCGCCGAAGCGCTCATGCTTAAATAACATTTAATTTTATGTTACATGTAAATAGTGACAACTTTTGATTTTACTGTCATGTGTCAGTTGCCGAACTGATAATTAATCCTAAAAAAAAGTCGCTTGGTTGGTTATGGTACAAGTAGGTATATTTGCTTTTTTAGATTTATAAACGAAATATGCTTATTTGGCGTACGTGTATAACGTATAAGCGTACAAGCATCCATTTGACCGACCAACTGTATATTATTTATTAAGTAGCTTCAAAAACACAAAAATAAGTAATATGGCGGACATAATACCAGAGGCATTCTCTACCAGTTAACCTATATCTATCGTATTGTGGTACATGGGATCGGTTCCGCCGAGTTCGAGTACCCTGATCATGTAGGCACTATGTTACCGACCTTTGTACCATGGTCTATACAACGTGTTTCAAAGGGTTTTGAAACCCTTGTTCGGAGACTTAAGTTTTAAGGTCTGTTCCCAAATATCAGGCCTATGACGACGGACGATACGTTTTAAACGAAGTCGTTCCCACATGTCACGTGTAGGTACAGGGGCGGATCGTGAGTTTGGCGGGCCCTGGGCTGATACTACTAGGGGGCCTGTCTAAATTATCAATTTTAACAAAACTATTTAAACAAAAAACAAAACTGGCCATTAAAACAAAACTGGTCTAGTGTGAGTCGCGACTCGCGCACCGAGGGTTCTTTACCTTTTTTTAATATTACTAAAACCTTATAGATTTTTTAAATTCATAAAATTGTCCAACGTCTTCTATTGGTTCTGGGGCCCCTTTATCCCCAGGGCCTCGGGCTGCAGCCCCTATAGCCTATATATAGATCTGCCCCTGCACGTTTAGGCCCGTAGCTGAGTGTGTTAATTTTCTTCGTACACGCACTTATCAAGTGTCAGTCAGTCGACACGGCCCTGACGTGTGTGAATTAGACCTTCAGTCTCCAAAGTAATAACAGTATCCAATATATTGCAGTGCAAAGTAATAAAAAATAATTAGAAATAATTTAATTATCTACGAATGAAAAAATATTTCATGTTTTTATTACTCAGGCAACATAAATCATTAGGTTTTAAAAAAAAGGGTCAAAAGATATTTTAATGAAATCTAGCTGAGAATGGCAAAATCACAAAGATTGCTATCTATAATCAAGTCTATGTATCTAAAATATATATTATCTACTGTTATAATGTTAACTATTTAATTGAGTTATAACCAAAAATAAATATTGCCAGTCGTAATGGGCTTTACTTAAAGATACCATAAGCCTGGGGGATCTGAAATGATTCCGGGTCTAGGTGGCACTCTCAATGGATCCTCGGTTCTTCGATTGCTGCTTACTGCTGAAAAACAGAAGTAACTAATTTAATAATACTTACAAAATAGGTGTAGATTTATCTATACAAATAAATAAAATTGGAGTGTCTGTTTGTAATATTAAAATAACCTCTTTTTACTAAATGCATATGGATGTTTACACCGTAGATACAACAAAATATATTTTTTACAATTTTTGTCTATCTGTCTGTCTGTTTGTTCCGGCTAATCTCTAAAACGACTGAACCGATTTTGACGGGACTTTCACTCGCGGATAGCTAATATCACAAGGAGAAACTTAGGCCATTTTGATTTTGGAAAATATATCAGGGTTCCGTAAAAGAAATAAAAACTCCGTGAATGCGGGATTAGTTGTCCACGCGAACAAATTCGCGGGCACAGCTATCAATTCTAAAGATGAGTGTCCTTAACTCCTTACACAGAGTAAATTTTTTTGACTAGCTGAGTGAAATGGGTAATTTATAAACATTAAATATATAAGTACTTCTATTATAATAAAAAGCTGAAGTGTTTGTTTGGTTGAACATGCTAATCTCAAAAATAACTGGTCTGCAATAAAAAAACTTTTAGTATTGTATAGCCAATTTGTCGAGGAGGCTATACAGGGTGAAATTTTGTAACACATCCTCAAGGGAAAATATTTTAAATACTGAAAATAGATAGTTTTACCCAAAAGAAAAATTCCTTTATTTTTAAAAAGTACCTGTAAATGGCTCTACTTTTGCCGATCACTGATTGTTATGATTCATAGTGACCTTGATATAGTATACACTAGATCCTGCTTGTGTGTTAGTTGCATATATACAGGGTGTATACGACGATACGACATTAAATGAAACCACGTGTAGCATGTGATGTTAGAAGGCTATACCAAAAAAATTAAACAGAAATTTGCAATAGTTTAGACACAAATGTACTTTCTTTATGTCACAGTTGTTCACAGTTTTAAACAACCTGTAGGTATTTACGTTGATCGTATGTTGTCATTACGTCATTCAATTCATTTAAATATCTCTGACTCTTTCATATTATCTTATCTCTTACTCTGTTCCGCACAGTTGTCGTCGTCATGCCGAAAACGACATGATAGAAAAATAATGTGTAGTTTTATATTCTTAAATTTTTCGACTTTAAATAATGTGCACCTATTTTTTTTTTAATTTTTTTTTTCTTTTTTTTTTTAATAATTTATATTAGAATATGTTTATAAGGGTTAACACTGGCTACCTTGTCATTTAATGTCGTATCGTCGTATACACCCTGTATAACTAAAATACTTTTTCTTCTGGTAAGATTTTTTCAGTACTTTAGCAACAAAAGTGTACCAGACAGAACTATTTTCACTTATTTTAATAATCTAGCACTCTAGACAAGCAATAAACATTAATTTACAAAAAAAATTTAAAAATAAAATAAAATGCCAGACTAAAAGTGGCATAAATTACACTCCGAATACTATTTAGACACAGTTTACAGAGATTAAACATAAGTAAGTAATTAATCATGGCGCGTGTTAGGAGAGGACGATTTCCAGCAGTGGACTTCAAAAGGCCGAGATGATGATGAATTAATCAAATAGACTACTTCAATATTATAAATTTTCATTGACAAGATCTTCACTTTACTGAACAGACAACATAATTTAAGTAAATTGTGCTGGCAAAGGTAATTTTAATCATGTCCTTGTCAGTCCTGTTTTTTTTAAAAGATGTTGTTATAACAACCTAATGTATTTGACAATGTAATACATTTTGATATAATCACTACTTTTCAGATGGACACTAAAAATTTCCAGTTTCTGAAGGGTTTAGAATTAGAGGTAAAGGTAATTTATTTTTTGTTTCACATGCCCAAAATAATATAAAAATAATTTAAGCTTGATTAGACTTGATTTAGGTCCTTTGTCGTACAAGTATTAATTTGGACTATATGAAGTGCACGAGGACTTACGAGGCTATAGTAATAATAAAATAAGTAATAAAAGTTTACAACAAGAAATTAGTTTTGTTGAGACAAGGTCTCTGATACTTACGTCTTGAAGTTTGAGTCTCTGTAGTGACTGTGATCTTTTCAGTGACTGTGTCTATGAGGTCCCTCTTCACATTGTACATCAGTTCCTTATAATTTGGAATCAATTTTTCTATGCTACCCTTCACATCCTTCACACAATCATCTATTTTAAGTGCGATGTTAGAGACTACCAAATCTTCTGATCTCTGAAATGAGGATCCGTTCATGAGACACATTATATTACACTAGTTAAACAAACCTACATACTAAGAATGTCATAAACATACTACAAAAATGTACTTATTTAATATTCTTTAACAATTATATATAAATATATATATAAGTATAGTTGGTGATATGTACTGTGTTATTTACCATAAGATTGATAATGAGGTTGCCATCAGTGTTCAAGGCATGTAGAATGTATAATTTAGATTCCAGAACATATCTAAGTGCATAATTGTCTTGGTCATTCCAGCCCGTTGGTAACAGCTCACTTTTATCTTCGTCACCCGATAGAGTTCTCTGTAATAGATTAGAAAGTATTTAACAATAAATACGAAATTTAATACTTCCTTTAGCTGCATACAGGGTTGAAGTTACAAAAACTCACCTCATCTCCTATGCCGATGCTTTTGAAACCTCTTTTGGTCAAGTTCCAATGGATAAATGCTACAACAATGTCGCCTTTTCGTTTTAAATCGTTTTCAACAGTTTTATAAGTTAGATCCCAGCCAAAGAGAGGATCAGCAGCCATTTTAAATTATTGCTTTTGAATTTAGCTATTTGAAAATTAAGTGATTTATTTAAATGTTTCTTATGTACTATGTTAGAATGTTTATTTGTGATGTTTCTTATTTTCTTCAAGTTCGTTTTGAAAAAGACTCGTCATGTTTTGCTTTGGCTGTCAACGTCAATTTGACAACAGCACACAAGATTTTTTTTCACTTCAGTTTCAACTCGTGTTACTAATATTTATTCACCAAAAATCACCAGGCTGATTTACAATGCATTCTCATTTTTCGCTCTTGCCCTCGCTTTGTCTTATTCATAGGAGAGAAAAAAATACGATTGCAATGGCGAATTAGAACTAAAGGCATTACTTATGTTAAACTAAAATTTTAATAGCAGTCGTAAGGTAAATAAATAATATTCCACTGAGCGGAAAGTCTCCCGACTTCCCCGACCGAAGGACAAATAAATACATCTTGCTAATTGCCTTTTATTATTTTTGTCATCGCAGTCGTGTTTTTAATTTCATAAATTTTGTACCTTTTATGAGTTTTTATTATATTTTTTACTAGCCTATGTTACTCGGAAGGATGCAAAGATTGTTATATCCATGTCAATCGGTTCAGGCGTTTACAAGTTATGGTGGATTAAAATTACTCACATACAAACAAAAATAGGCACATAAAATGGGTGTTGGGTTTTAAATGGGTTACATTAATCCTGTAATATAACGCTCCTTTTTTGGACATTCGTTTAAAAACAGGTAAGCCCTCTTTTTGTCAAATAAAATCGACTATTTGGATTACTTTAGTAACAAAACTAATACGATGACGAACTCTAGTCGACCTAAAAACAACATGGCGGACAGTGTCAATCCGGGAACGTCGTGAATGTAACGTGAAATAATGAATTTTGTTGTTTTAGAATATGGGTGAATATGTGCAATAATTTAATACACTCTAGTGTGCAAAGTGTTGTGTTTTAATTGTATTTGTGTAATTTGAGTGTGAAAATGGCCTCGGATAAGATTAAAGTAGCCGTTCGGGTTCGTCCTTTTAACAGGCGAGGTAAGCTGGTTTCATTTTGCTAATAAATAAAGAAATCACTATCACTCAGGTGACCGTGTTGCCTGAGTTTATCTGTGTGCTTGGTACATAAATTGTACAAGATAATATAAATGATTGTTCTAGGTATTTCTAACCAGTGCCATGTATTAAATGCCTGCTGTATAAAGAGTTCAATATTTTTTAGTGTAGTTCCGCTTCTGGTTTCAGTATATTATAGTATTTTACTATTTTTACGCTCAAATTCAAATATTAATCTTATCCATTTATAATTAATATGTAGATACCATTTATCTATTTTTGGTTATTGTTTATTAACTGCTAAGTATAAATTGCATTCCATAAATATTAAATTATACCTTTGTTCGCCAATTATGTATATTGCATGATACTTTGATACCTTTACCTTTATGAATGTCTGTTTTTATAACAGGCTACATTTGTGGAAATACTTTTGATTAAATCATCTCAAGATGCAAATATTAGAAGAAGGGAGGCATGTATCATATAGATACAAAATGATTAATAAACTGACTGATTAGGTAATTCAGCTGATAAATTTTAGTAATCAACCTGTTTGCTTGTTTCATGTTCAACACTGCAAGTAGTCAAATTTCATTCAATTCAAATATCCTTTAATATTTCAATTTAAAAATTTTAAGCATAAAAAAAAAATAAGGAAATATTCGGTCTATTTTGTTTAACTATCCTTTTTAAAGGTAGTAGTTTAAAGATATTATTTTCTTTTAGATTAGTAGGTAATGTTATTTATCATAATACTTAATTAATTATAATAAACTAGATTTTGCGCACAGCTTTGTTGCCATGGATCTTTGTTTGGCCTCTACTCAGCTCCTATTGGTCCTAGTTATGTAGCATATATATATATACATAATTTTTCAATTCAGTTCAGTAGTGCCTGATGAGTGTACAATACATTTCTTAGTTGCCACTATATTTTCAACTCAGCACTTCATTATTACTTTAAATTTAAAAAAAATATGAAATAACCAAATTAGGTTCACCCCTAGCCTTCAAAGTGGCAAACATACTGGTGTCTAAAATGGCTTATACCATAGGGTAGATAATACCATAGATTATATTATTAACTATCCTACTACAATTTTACTGTACTATCTTATAATACCTATATCTACTATGTCCTTCATGTTTAAAATAAGAGTAATTTTCCATATTGAGATTAATTGGCAAAAATAACATTTGCATACTTTACTTACTACTGATGGCTTTGTTAATTCATTGTATTGTAAATCTGTAAAACGAGTACTCATACGTAAAGAATGAATATAAAACCATATAACCTTGACAAAGACGTATGAATGAATGACTTGTGTTAGTAAATAGCTGAGCAAAACGAGATCATTTTAGTGGAGGTATGTATGCACGCTCACTTGCATTCGTCATGGTAAATAAACGTGCGAAATCCTCGATGTGATTACCTGCTCTACTTTCAACGAAACTTCTTTACGTAATTTGTCAAATCGATTCTAGACGTTGCTAGTGCGTTGCGACAGAAGCAGCGGCTGGATGAGCACTGATTATACTTTATTTTTATTTAAATTATTTTTCTCAAATTCCGCAGAGATTAGTGAAACAAATATTGATTGCGGAAACCCGCCAATATCCCGTGTAATCGGAAGTCACGATACGAATGTAAAGATGCGTGTCTCACTTCCGATAGCTTCAGATTACAAAAGAATATTAATAAATTGGACATGGGCTTCCATGAAATATAATGAGCGCAACGGAGATTATTAATCAGCAAGTTTCCGTGTGTTTTTGTTTTAGTTATGCTTGCATGATACGAGATATAAATTACACTATAGTTGGTGTAAATATTTTGATTACCCCATTGGTCTGGTGATCAATAGTGGGCCAATACTGATAACGGCGATACAGAATGCGTCGAGTCTATAAATATTTATTCTGAGTATTTCTGAGTCTATTTTCTTTGTAAAGTCCTCCGCGACACTGACACCTAGCTTATTACCAGATCTGACTTGTCTCAAGACTTTTTTTACATAGCTATAAATTATTACACTGTGGTAACTAATCTCGTGTTTTTCCTTACCAATAAGAAAAAAAACAGTAAACGATGTATCCAAAAAAAGTTATTTATTATTTAAATTTCCTGTTAAACATCACGAACTATTCTTATTTATTCGCGATTAGTTTATCTAAGGCGCATGAAGTGTGAAGTCTTCAAGCAACAGTCTGTTTCGACGTCTAGCCGGCTTTATACCGTTTGTTTTACATAAGCTTAGTATACATACAGTGATGCAGAACCGGATTTGAACGAGCACCGTGCTTCGCCACGGACATATTATGCTTGACGGCCCGACCTCCGTTGACTCACCTTTTTCGTACTTACTATATAAATTAGCTTATTAATTTACGACTTTTCTTTGTACATATTGCTTGACGTGCATGAACAGCTTATGTTATATATACTTAGTTCTATTGAAACGTTGGCATCGCAGTTTCTAGGTCAGCAAAAGCATTTTTGTAGCCTCTTTTTTGTAGTACGATATTTTGCATTCCGTTAGTATAAGGTCATTCTACTATAATATTGTGCACAAGGCCACTGAATAACACATGTTATTGAGACTTTACGGTACATACATATCACTGTGAGATTTATCGTTCGAATAGAAAAGGCCTGACAGGTCAATTCTTGTAGACAAGTGGCGAACTCCGTGTTTATTCTATTCTCTATCAATGCATTAATTACCTACCTCAAGTCAATACATTGACATAAGTGGCAGTGGGTTGGTCATATCTGCAAAAGGATCTTAAGTGTTAAGATAGTGTAGGTCCTAAACCGAACCTCGATTACTTTTATCATTTTAATACGCCGGGGATATTAATCCATAATCCCCGGCGTATAGCCTCTTGGCTATTCAAAATATATCATAACTAGTGTGCATAGATATCCAAAAATATATGCCATTACAACAAGAAGAACCCCTTTTTTCTTGAAAATAAATATGTCTACTAGAAAGCCGTGACAGTCTGTCACATTATGAAATACAACACCATTACTTATAAGTCAGTTCCATTAGGAATAACACAAATTTAATACGAACTTAGAAAAAAGAAGTTTCTGCTCTTTGTTTGATTGAATATTTCCCAGCTTCACAGAATACTCGTTGGCGTATCCCATCCTGATATTGAGCATTCTTTTTTTTGTAATGTAATTATATCCATCTCTTGCGGTACAGATTTTAAATATTTATTCAGAAGTTAATGATTTATCATTTAATTTGTATTTCTCAAGTACCACAATCAATGCGCTTATTAAGAAATTATAGTGACATTCTAATAACATAAATTATACGTAAACAAAACGCCTTCGTTTTTGGCAGTTGAGTAAAAAGGTGTTTTTCTCAATTCTATCATAATTTTTTCTTTTACCATTAAACGCGTAAGTTTGTCGTTTTAATGTAAGAAGATTCCATGCCGTACCAGAAGCATCATCGGTGACTAGCTTGACTTTCAAAGTATTAATGGATAAGAAACGTATAGTTCGAACATGAAGTATCCTCGGCAAATCTAGCGTTCAATACGCTGCTGGCTTTATTGGTCTTATACCTAAATACATAAACACTCTTATCACCAATCTAAGATATACACATAAACACTGATTACGTACTCACTAGCTGGAATACCAAATACTCTATTATTAGCTCCAGAGTTTGCCACCATTAAACTTACATGAAATAATTAAGGACACTTACCATTCAAGTCAGCCGTAGTTTTCGTTCCGTGCAAGATTACGTTTACCAATTTCGATTACTTTCAGTTATCTCGTACAATTTGTTACTCTGTATAAATACATTGATGGATCACGGAGCGGTTTACGATAATGAATTCGTGGTTATGTTTGCTGGCGTATTTTGTTTTTGTTACACTTTTTTCCATTATCGAAATTGATTAGGATATTTCTTTTAGCAAATAAAAGTGTTTTATGTAGTTTTTGTTACGTTTTGCTTGGTTAAAAACGCCCTGGTTTGTATCGAAGGCATTCGGGTCATTGAGTGCCTAAATTAAATAGCTGAGGTGATACCCACATGAGTTGGCCCCCTTACCTATTATGTTAAAAGTTTATAGAACTAAAAGTATGACGCTTCATTGTACGACGCGCGACGTATGCACGGTTCGACAACCTTTCAAACTCCATTGGTTTATCATTTTAATGTGTCAAATACAGTAAAATTGATCTTTTTGTTTGCAGAACTCGAACTGGGTACACAATGTGTGGTGGAAATGGAAAGCCAGCAGACCGTTCTGCAGTATCCTCAATCAGCACACCACAATCACGACAAAGAAAGGTACGGATCTTATCATTAACGAAATATTACGTTTCGCCTCATTTCTAAAAACATTTTTTTTTAATGGCTTGTTTTCTTACAAAGTCAAGTTTGTAAAGAAATATGTATTCTTTACAAAAGTTGAAATTTCACATCCATTCAGAATTGTTTTCAATTGAAAGAAATTGAAAACAATGAGCTAAATAAAAATGTTGATTTTTAAAAGACAAAATACATTTTCGGAAAATTTGCTCTTAAAAACTTCAGCCTAGTGAATGTGAAATTAGTAGAAGACAAACGAAGATAAATTTAGCTGCTGGATCGTCCTCGATCTAGTTTTCTCGTCAATTCAGTATTCAAAACCTGCGTTTAATTTAACGCTAATTTAAATTCACATTTTATTGATTTAAAATCACAAATCATTGTTTCAAGTTAGTTTCCTATTCATTATACTGTGCTTCGTGTTATAAGAGTTTTCTGGCCTTACAAATCATCCTTGCCCTACATAAACGAGCACTACCAACTCATCGAATAGGAAGCTTGAACTAAGGTCGAGTATGCGCTTCAAACGACTTAAACGTATTTCTTTTGTGTATCACTATCAACTGCAGGATCTTGGTCTGATTTTCACAGGAAATAGAAAATGTTATCCGGGTAATTATTCGCCATAGAATGCTTAGTTCGTTAGTTCGTTGGCTCTACGTAACATTTCCTAATCGAAATCAGTTGTTAACCAATCCTTCAATTTATTTTTGTGTTATTCGATGTTATCGTAACAATAAGAAACGTAAATTGCGTTGCCAAATTTGCGGTAACATTAAGCACATACCGACGTTGAATGGAGATGCTCTGATTGGCGCATTACAGTCGCGCTGCAGGTTGTTGCGCAAGTGGCGTTTGCGCATTAAAAATGAACAAATGTGAAAATTTGCGAAAACACAACTTTGAAATATGAATGTTACTTTTTTATTTTTAATCTGTGTGTTGAGATCCTGAGAAAATAATTTCGAATTTAGATGAGTAAATACCTTACGTTCCAGTAAACTGGTTATAACTTGGAATTGGATGGATTAAAAACATTTAATATTACCCTGACATTTACATAAAGGAACCTATTAGAAACATAAATAAATGTAAATAAAATTACATAATTTTATTTTGGTGGTGCCTAAAGCCTTGAGTCCTCGACAGTTTACAGTTTAACAGTGTCATTAATTACGAAAAATATTTAAGACAAAAATAAAATTTGAAACAAACAAAGCGTTTGGGGCTCAGGCTTATCGTGGTTTTGTTTCCTCGATGTTAATTACTAGCGCCTGTCTAACCTTGGAAATTCGACCCTCTAGAAATAAATTTGAATTGAGTTTTTTAATTCCATTTTAAATTTATTATACTTATTTTTGCAGCATCCGCATTCGGACATTGCTTTAGCCCAGTTTCTATAAAAAACTTTAAAATGAAATCCTGAATATTTCGATTTCTGAGATTTCACAAACATGATATTATGTTTGGATAAACTAAAACTGGCTACTAGGAACTACACGCATAAAACAGATGCTGGTTTGCAGGGGTGCACTACGTAAAAATTCTTGTTTTGTAGTATTTTTAAAACGCGTGGCTTTCAAGTAAACTTGCGAAATCCTGAGCGAGCGCAATCAGAAATGTAATATTTGTGGAAGGAAATTGAGTAATAATATTACGATATAGTTTATGATTTAAGGTGTTGATATCTTTATAAAGAGTAGTAAACTCGTTATTATATATAGTTGTTATCGCCACTTAGGGAAAGAAGGCGGAAATAATAGTATGTGTGCATTAAAATTCGCTATATGAGTCATGAATTTTGATTGCTAATGAATAATTAACTTGGGAAGTAAACGATTACGGCTAAATAAAAGAAGATTTAAAAAATGCTTGCATTCTTTGTAGAAAGCGTTATTTCTAAAACTGCCTGTCTATTGTAGCGATGTTTTATTTGTAAAGAAAAAAAAAATAACACGGTTTCTTTAAAAATAAAACACCACTCCACTTCTATTCAATTGACTAGAAACTTTGGTCAATACGTCTTGATGTCTTGACCATTTCGGAACGTCTATCGTCTCTATGTGTTAAATTGAATCTCAAAGGTTGTAATAATTTTGCATTCTGTAATTGTTTATATAATGTAGGTGTTTGAATATTTTTTTTGTCAAAGTATGAAATTAATATTCCTAATAGGTATCTAATTTCTTCAAGAAGAGTTTTATTTATAATATAAATATTTTCGTATTGATATTATCAGCTTGTATTCTAAGAAAGAGGGTACAAATATAATCGTGTATGTGCAATAAAAGTCATTCATCATACTACTCCGTTCTATATCATGTACAAGGCCGCTTTCAGTTTTCTCTCGAAATAAAATTCTGTTCCGGACGCAGTCATTTTTCGAGCCTAGGTGTGCACGTTCAGTATCCCGAAATATCATTTGTTCCTTCAGTATCTAAAAGTCTAAAATACAATAAAGCTTTGACACACTACACATTAATGCGATGTATTCAAATTGGTTCCATTACTTCTACTAACTGCCGCACTCAGAGACGTCAATTAGCAGTACCTAATTTGTCATTAACACAATTTTTTCATTGAATAATCATCTTTAAGCGTATAGACTTAAGTATTACACGTTTTTACTAAATAAACTTTAAAGTTAAGTAACGTAAATGTCTATTTTCTATGAAGTATTTCCCAATTTTAATTTCAATTAGAAATATTACAGCAAACAAATAAATCACTATTAGACTTTATGCACCAAAGCTTTATTTTAAGTGCACCCATTTTACGTTGGCTTCACAACGTTATTTCAGTTCTGAAAGTCAGATTTGCATTTCATTACGTTAAACCGCCAGTTTAGAATGTGCTGCGTGGGATACTAAACTATTTTAATAAAGCCGTACTATAAATTACACGATATATTAAACTAACAACGGGAAAAAGGGTCGTTTATATAAAGAAAAAAAATCAAAAGGCTGTGTAAAAATTCAGTTCACATTTTTACAACAAACGGTAAATTATTGTAATAAAAAGTTACCAGCTGACACAGTGGATTTTAAAATATATTTTTCCATTTTTCTGCAGTATTATTATATTTCTTTTCTGTTGTATTGGTCAAGGCGTATTCAGCGCTGTTCTCTCATTTTTATTAGTGGTAGATAATAGCTTCTGCATCCGTGTGACCCACGGCACTTCCTAACCCCTCCAAATTTCTAGTCTTACGCTCAAAATCTCATTGATTCATTGATACTTTGCTTCATTCGCACTATGAAGTAAGAATATAAAGCCAAAATACTGTTTTAGTAAGTAATATAAAGTACCTTCAGCATTGACGATTACGATTGAAGGTCGAGGAGTATTAGTTTACTATCATCATTATCATCATTTCAACCTATAAACGTCCCACAACTAGGCACGGGTCTCCTCCAAAGAAAGTGGAGGGAATAGCCACTTCTTCTTCTCAGCCTAATGTATTCCACTGCTGGACATAGGTCTCTCCTTACACGCGCCTTAAAAAATTACCATTACCACTTAAATCTTCATAATTTATAAATTATAATACTTAATCAATTTAAATGAATATGCTAGTGCGCTACATTTGGAGTGAAGTAAAAACTATCGTTGTCATTAACAAAAAAGTAAAGACGTGTAATAAAGATAAAAGTTTTTACGATAGCGATAAGTAATGAATTAAATCATTTGACATTTTTAACAACCCGAAACTACACATAGGATTTAATTAATGAGTTTTTAACAACAAAACCGCAAATATTGATAAGTTCCCGAAAAATTAATAAATCGCATAAAAATAGTTTTTCTAGCTTAATGTATGCACATGACGGGAATCATATATTTCCCAGTTGGTTCCCGTCCCGGGTAATAGTTTACCGTTAGTCTGGAAAACTAGGATCCCTTGTGAGTTTCACAATACAGTGTTTTCCATTTCAAACTCGGCACCGCCAAGCCTAAGCGAACATAGTTTTGTGCAGAATTCTTTAGTAAACACTCTTACTCTCGTGAGTATTTTTCAAGACTATTTAATTTTTTGGTTACGGCGTTTTCAATTTCGTTCATTCGGGAACCCTATTTTACATAACGTTTTAAATTAAATCTTGTATTTACATAATGCGTTTTAATACACTGCATCATTTCTGTGTGTATTTCCACTATAGTTATATTCCTAGTAATAAAGTATAGCATAAATACTTCAAACATTCGATCTAAAATTTAATTACGCCAGGATCGTAATTAAGGTCTGCGTAATTTGATGTTTTATGTACATTACGTTTTTGAAGAAAAGGAATTTAATTAGATGGCTAATTAAGCTGTATAAATGATCTTTAATTTATATTATACAATATTAACGAAATGTTTATTCTTTAAACAAACTTTGGAAGCTATTAAAATTTGTGCTCATATTTGAATTAGAGTGAGTGATTTTGCCCAGGTGTCTCTAAAGTAAGTCACTTAGGAATATTCTGTAACTTTCCTTGCGTCCAACGTTAGTAGCATAATTGTATCGTCCATGCACTTTATCTACTAAATAAAACATAATAATAGTAGCTATAAAATGGGTCAGTCCAACAAGTCTGCATTATGCAAATTGGTGTTAGCGAGTTTGTGGCAAAATTATCCTTACGTAGGATGCACTAAAAAGTTTAAATATGTCGTAAGTTCTATAGTTGATGTCAAAGTCAAAAAGGTCATATAATATATTACATATTATACACTCTAATTATGTTTATTTGTTATAACGCTCTTTCTTCAAAAACATTCTATACATATTCTTGGTAGTTGCTTCCTATCGCGCGCTCTAAATCCTTAATGTGCATGACCTGGATTAAATACCTATTTAATTATTATTTGGTTATTGTTATTTTTCATCAGGTCACCCGCTGACTCGTTGCCACCACTTTTACAAAAAAAAGTTAGCTTTAAATTATGAGTGTCTGAGTTTATCTCATTCATAGATATCATATATTCCTAACGACGTCGTGAGGAACAGGTCATTGATCTGTTTGTAAAGCTGTGTTACGGACAATTTTTTACTGCTAGTCGCGATTTTGATGAGTCATAAAAACTTTATACACTAGCATTTCTGTTCAAGAATATCATTGTACTAAAATAAGTTATTCGTCTTAAACTCCAAGAGAAACTAACAAAGATAAAGAAATAAACCGAATTCTTAGTGTTATATTGTTGCTGTCATATACAAATATTTTATTATAAAGTTTATTAAAATTTTTCATGGTCATGAGAACAACGTCCTCTAAACTGTAGAGTGCAATAATTGTTAAGATTATACAATTTTGAGGAATATAATAATTATATTTTTAATATAGCCTCTCGATAGCAAATGACCTTAGTGCGAATTTATATCACTACATAATAATAATAATAATATAGATCACAGAATCCATGGATATTTTTGTATTTTTCGCAAAATTAAAGAACATGAGTAACGCTATTGAAGGTTTTCCTTCAAAGTGGGCTAACTATAGTCTTGTATTAGCAGACAGTAATCGATTGTATAATGAATAGTTAAAGCGGAGGTGCGTGTTGTGCGATCAGCCACGACTCGTCGTTTGTCGCTCGTATTGATTGACCCAAATGTACTTATTGTCGTAACTCGTAAAGCATCGTATCTGTCACTAGTGACGGCGTCTTACTAAATAACAAAAGATTATCCGATCGTACTAATCTGATGCATAATATTTTGTTTAAACTTGTGTGGTTTAGTAATAATTAGAGTTATACGGTACATCTTTTGCAATTTACGCAATTAACGTGTCTAATTTCAATGACAACCAAGAAACAACAGCAACTATAAAAGTCATGTATATTACATATATAAGTCATAGTAAATATAGTCGAATAACGCACGAATTGTGGAAAGAAATTCATGTGCATATTTTCATTTTTTACAAATTATAATGATATCATCCATCTTAACTACTTGAATGCTGGAATCGTTATTTTAGAAGGAATTCTTAGGCCTCAGGAATTGATCCGCTTTTGTAAATGTTTTGTGCAAAAAGTTTAATAATAAATAAACCTTAATTATTATATAATTATTATTCCATCGTTTTATGGATTTCCGTGAAAAATCACTTGACTTTTCAAACTTCCTATATAATATATATCTTAGAAGGTTAGGTTAGTTAAGGAAATAACAAAGTGAATGGTGCACTTAATGAAAATTAATTTACTTAGTAACCTTAGTCGGCACGAGGCTTAACTGCCTTGCGTGTTATTTAGCGAACTGTAAACTCTAAACACGATTTATACGAAGCTTCTTTAGCGTCAATTTTCTGAGGGTTTTACCACCGATCGTAAATCAAGATGTGCAAGTTCCTGTCGTAAAACTAGTAGCTACTGTTGTGCATTAAAGAACTTTACGCTTTGTAATACCTGGGCCACTATGCATACCTTTGAAGTGCTATATCTGCTTCTAAGACAGTAGACACAAAATATGTTCTGTTGAATGGTTTAGTTTAATATTGCTAAAGCCGAGTGCCAAAAATAGTGTTTATTACAATGGATAAGTAAGTCCAAATTTGCTAAAAAAATATAACCAACAAGATTCATTAATTTTTATTGGAGAAATACTTTTGTATTCGCTGTCCCTATTATTCACAATGATGAGCGACCAATACGAAAACGAGAAAATGAGCGAACATTAGGTACCATCCTCGGATCAATCAACTGAATTTCTACCTACTTATTATGACAAAGAATACAAACGTTCATATTGCTTCATATTCAGTGATTCACGTTGAGTGATATAATTGCGCCATATCAGTTGTTCGATAACAGCTTTGCAGATTAATAATATCACAATTTCAATTATGTCAAGTGGGCTGGAAATAGCAATGGAAATGAAGAGAATCCGATTTTAGTTTGTATTAAATTGCATGACAGCATAATGAATATTCATGTACCTACGGCAGGGATTCTACTTACCCTGCATAGGGGATAGTTGGAATATAAATTGTTAATTTTTTCAAAATACAATTATCTCATTCGGGGATATTGGTTAGCCTTATGTTTTATTGTTGTTGTTATTAAATAAAAACAAAACTCAAAGCTTTTACATTCTCAATCCTTTTTCTGTTTGATGGTTTTAATTAAGTATTACAAACAATCTGCTGTAAGCCTCTTAAAACAATGCGGTTATAATATATATATGAAATCCTTCTATAGGATTCTGCGTTATTTTACAAAGCAAATGAATCAAAGACTAACAATGCTCTTTTATATTTCTAGTAGCTTTCTAAGGACCTGGTAGGCTGGTAATTTATAGAGAGTAAAGAATCTTGAATGCTCCAGGTCACAGTGAACTTAAAATTATTTTTATTGTTTCAAAACAATGTTTTCTGTTAGATGGTCTGTCTAGATAGCTCCAGGCGAAGTAATATTGCCGCCTTAATTTGCCTTTTTACATCAAGTTACAAAACTTTTGTCGGCTTGTTATGTCCCTTACAAAGCAGATAAACTTACAAAGGATAGGCTTAACGTTCTATATTTTGTACGTCGCTTATCTGGAGCCTTTTGCGCAGTATTATTAAAATAAAGGTCAGGTGCTTTTTACTACGTTTTTCATTTTAGTTTGTAATATAAAATTCCATAAATATGGATGTCGTTTTATACCGTACCAAATTTTCGAGAGTCGATTTAAGTACAGGTGTCCCCTAGTAGATGAATTCGTGTCATATTTTGCAAATTGTTGTTTCTCTTTACCTCCCACAACGCAATCTTACATTTTTTAGTCTTAAGGTACGGTGAGATGTTTTGGTGGTCGTGATTTCCCGAGGATCCCTAACAATCTCTTTGTGCACGACCTCATTTTGTGTTGAATGCTCGGTTTTAATAGAGCCACCAAGTCGCTGTCGGATAAACATCTGCAGATGTTGCTTCATAGTTTGCCTTTCATGCTATTTGTATAGGTATATCAAAGATAATAATTCGTCGAAGTTAAATGGTTTGAGAATATTCAAATCACACAATTTATATAAAGCCTATTGGTTCTTTTAAATATGTAGTAATATTTATGTCTGATAAATAAATAACTATAAAATTTTCAAGTATAAAATGTACAAAATTTTCAACCAAATTTTCAATTATATACACGCAAAATGTTATGTAGCAAGAAAAGGAGGTAAATTAGAATAGGAAGGCCGTAGAAGTTTTAAAAGTCCAGAAAATTCTTAAAATTTTAGGTTGCTTTAAAGAGAGGCAACTAATTACATTACTTCAAGTAGCAGACTTCCAATTTAGTGTCTTTGGTCCTCTAACAAAGCTCCTTTTTACTACGGAAAGAGATTAGTATCCAATTTAGACACAATTTCCCATTTTACTTTGAATTTGTCTTGGGATTTCCGCTACCTAGTACCTGTGCTCTTTTTTAGTTATAGGTAAATGTATTTTTCTTTGGATTTTTTTTTTTGATAAACTGAAGTTAATGTTTACGTTTCATAGAAAAAAGAAAATGCAGGTTTATTGATTTTAAAGCCAATTTTATGAAAGTACATTCCTGAATTTAACGACTTCTACTGAGTTTTAGAAAACGTGTAACTAAAACTAAAAATAAGTTGTTAGCTTAAATAAATTCGGTTCGTATTAAGTCATTCTATAAGCATACTTTTGATTGTTGTCTTATGAGCTAGGCGTAGAATTAATTACTTCTAAGATAGTAAAGACTACGTGATCGCAATTTAGCCGCGCCTTTAACGCAGCTTGTCGCGATAACGCCCAAATTAACGTTTTGATGAACTAATAGATTACTGCGCGCCCTTTGCGTGTGTAATAAAACTATTACGACGAGTAGAGAATTTTTGGAACGTGTTAATAGACAGTTCGTTCTCGAGGCGTTTAGGCCCAGTTGGTGCTTAAGTTCTAAATTATTGTAATGTTGGGTCCAAGTCTAGTCCAAGTGGTTCTAAACTGCCCTAAGTAAGTTTACCCTACTTTTAAGTAAGTACTCTAGTGTTGGAATATTCAATGTTTAAAAATTGTGACTATTACACTACTGAATTGTGTTTTTTGTCCGTTATGCTTGTGACAAAAATTCATTACGTAAATAAGTTTTACTTAAGTAGTATTCAGAAAAAATATAGATTAAGTAAATAGCCACTATTGATTTGTTACAAGAACCGTTGATTACTTATTGGTATGCTTTCGACTATGTCAATATGAGTATAACTTTCCTATACGATTCTTTCTTTCATTTTAAATTCCACTGAATCGATTATCTGAAAGCAATAAAGCAGACAATCAGGAAAAGCTATTAAATAGAATACCCATTTCAAACGATTAGCCCTGCGAAACGTAGAAACTGTTTTCGTAGACACTTTGGCTGCAAATCTCGATTACAGAACAATAAATCGACATCGTAATCTCATTAATACTAGACCCTTGTTCATTTCCGCGGTAACGCGTTAGATCTTCCAGAGATTCGAGGGGTGACGGCGAAAATCCTGTTAAGTTCGGATCTAACAAATATCACTTGGTTTCCTTTCATGTCATTTAGGGACTACAGATTGAGCCGTTCTCAAACTACCTTTTCAAGTTAATACACTTGCGATCTTGTGATTAAGTGTAATTATATTGAGAAGTTTGGCAATTAAGATAAAATGTGTTTGCATGTTTCATAATTCAGTTATTCAGAGATGACAGGCCTGTCATTTGAAACATCTGTTACAGTTACAAGATCGTTACTTGTAAATGGGGACCAATCTGTATTTTATAATGATAATAAAATTTCGTTGCTTTTTAATGCGTTTTAGAGATTCATTAGTTTTTTTTTTACTCAAATCCAATTCTATCTAAAAATAAATCATGTTGAAATCCTCTCACAATAAATCTATTCAAGTCAGTTGTTATCCTTTCATCTAAAACTAATATCGTATTCGCTTAATACCTCGTTCAGCGTATTTTGTAACAAGGTTGTTACGTATAGGCCATTATTGCTAAAATTGCCGTCAGCTTTGTGTTCAGAATCCTTTTTGAAGGAAACTAGAACTAATTGCATTGCCGAGAGCCTGAGTGGGTTGAGGACGGGATTTAGGAGGCTCGAGTACCGAAGTAGTGTAGGCAGTCATCGTAAAAAGAAAATAAAATATATCGGCTGTATTCCTTGATGGATTGAGGAGTGACTTATTGAGACTTCATGTGTGAGCGACTTACGATTTTATGTGGAACACGTGAAACGTGTAGTAAGAGTATATATTTCATTTCAATCGAAAAGACAAATTGTTACTACTAGCTTGAATTCTAAATTTTTTTGAAACATTTAACGTTACCCTGTCCTTGAAATTTTTGTAAAATCTGCTTCAATACTGCTTTTGGAAATTGAATTTAACGTTAATTTATGTTACGAGAATGTGTTCTGAGAATACGCAATTTTTTTTCTATACCTATTGTATATCTATGCTTGTCTATTTGTAATAATTCTAATAACTTCATTTTCTTTTCTTTCTTTGGCAGGTAATTTCCAATACGAAGAAGATTAAACAATTCAGTTAATGGGCAGGTAAATCACTGTAGAATATTATCCTGCCGTTTTGTCACTCGTCACATCATTCCATTTGAAATAAAAGAAGTACATAAACTAGCTCAGGTGTTTACTGTCCCACGCTGTTAGTTGAGTCGATGAAACGGGGTTACTTTACGGTGCGCCTCTGTCATTATTTATGCACTGTAGCACTGTTGTGTGCAACCTAATAGGCTACTTCATGGTTCAAGTATTAATATGTGTCATCGTATGGTATCGATTGCGCTTATATTTGAATCAAACTGAAAGGTGGCATTTTAGCCATTTCCTTCAGTGCTTTGGTGACGTAGTTTTATGGAGTTAAATCTAAAAATGGTACCAAAGTCTCATTGCTGATAACACTTTGTCTTTATACCAAAGGAAACAATTATTATTTTTGTTATCTTTAGGTAAATATTTACAGTCACTAAATCAAAGTACCTATACAATTAACTAACACGGTTAAGGATAGACCTTTATCATTTGTAGGCAAATGTAAGTAATTCAGATAAAACTGGGCTTAAACTATTCATTTGCTCGTCTCCGGCCCAGGTTCGCGGACGCAGAATTATTTATAAGCAGCTCAGAGGACCCCGAATAGGGTTTCCATAATTCTCTTTAGCTACAAAGCTAATTTTATTTTGTAGTTACTTTTTTGCTCAAGTGAATTTACACACTGACAATTTCCCTACTGGAATCCTGTTTTAATGGATTCTTTGTGTCAAATTTTAAATCTACAAAAACTTGTTTATTTTATTAGCTACAAAACTACAATCACTTAATTTATTCCTTTTTAAAGTGAGATTTATCATAGCGTGAAATAATTATGTGCCTATTTTTTATATTTCTGTTTACAATGACAGCATTGTTAAGATGACATGAATTATACCACCAATCTTGGCGTGCTGTAAATAAATGTTCAGTTTAATAACAAACTGGCATATCAGGTAACGCGGCGTAAAGCCAGCAATAAACATCAAAAGGCGTAAATCCCAAAGAGATCTACTATTCTGGTAACCCTAGTGGCGAACTTTTATTTCTCCTCATCAACTTGAGTGCTTCTGCTGGGCTTGGGTTATGTGACGCCTCCATTATTCTTTATGACGATTGTGAAAATTTACAGAAATGAAACATTATACTTTTTATCGAAAGCCCGCAGAATGATTGCGGTTGCCAGATTTCGTATAATTTTATGTAGACTCGTTTCATTATTTGTGGTCATTTTGATTTTCTCGGTTGAATTCAGAGATATTGTGGTAAATGTATTTGGTTGACTTTCAGTTCTGGATTTAATTCGTACTATAAGTATTGTTATTTCTGCAAAAAAGGCTTAGATTTTAGCTTTTTTTTCTTTCATGTGTAGGAGTAGATTTGTGGGTCAACATTTCTACCACCACCTGGTGCCCTGAGATATCAAGCCAGCGTCGTGGTAGACCACGAACGTGATCAATATTAGATAAATATCAGAAGCGGCTTGGCTGTGCCAAAGTCCATGAGCGGCGGTAACCTCTTACCATCGGGTGGGCCGCCTGCTCGTCTGCCACATCAGGTAATAAAAAGAACGAATATAACTTAAGCGACTAATAGAAAAGCATGAAAATCATGGGGGGCTCCCACTCTTACCCAGCAGTGGAATGAAGTAGGCTGACAGTAAGTAGCTGCAGACAGTAGTAAGGTGTAGGAGTTATTGCTTGTCATAGGGTATTTTTAGTAGGTGCTTATTAAGCATTTATTTCAGATTCGATCGAATAAAACTGGTTCATTTAAAAGCTTTCAAATGAAAGTACCTCCTACTTGTTATGTATTCTATTTTCAGAACAAGGTCCTGTGGGTTGTTTTACTTTTATCCAAACCAGAACCTTCTTTCATTAACGACGTATTTAAAATTAAACCTGCTATATTTAGACATTCATTTGTCTATTTATAAATGCATGTACGCATACGTTTGTTCTACTTCTAACTCGTGTTTAATTACCTTGAATGTGTTGTTACGTATCGACATTAATCAATTATATATTGTGGTTTGAGTGCTCGAGTGATGAGTCGATACTCGAAATTGATCGATACAATGTTTTTATCATAGTCAAAGGGCCGTTATTAATGAATGTGAAACAATTGCTGAATATACAATTTGGATAAGTTATTAACAAAGCTGTTGAATCCATTAAACGAGTAGATGTAATTCGACGAAGAGGTGACTGAGACCTACATTATTAGATTATATTAGAGGTTTACAACATTTCCTTGGCTCAGTAATTTCAACGAGGCAATAACAACAATTTCGCAATGCCAAACTCCGTTGTTTCTGTTTAAACCCATTAGGCACTGCGGAAGTTCCACTCGTTTTCAAAATTCCACACGAAATTAATGGCCTCGCAGGCAAAACAAATAAGTTCATCATCATGTAGACCCAAACGCGGCTATACCTAGCAGAAACAATAGCATGTATCATCGTATTTGTTGCGTGACTTGCCCGTTAGTTCTACCCAGACTGATCGTAGACTTAACATTATGATCACCCACCACTGTGCGCTTTAAATAGCATGCCATTAGCAGCGACACGCTTCTACAATAGTTGTTGTGTGAACAAAAAAATTCAACTTTGAGCAGCCAGAAAGAAAATTGAGTTGGTTACTGGCTTATATAATATATTTTCCTTCAGACATTATTTGATCACCGTCCCCTGTGTGGCGGTAATTCAATCGTAATGTGTCATGGGGTGTGAATATTCTATGGTTACGACTCCGTAGGCTATTTACAGATTATAAAAGCTGTAGGATAGCATGTTATGTGTTTACTAATATAATTTTAGTACAATTATCTTTATTTATTTAGCTGTGAAGAAGAATATTAGTAGAAATTCAATCTAATTTAACATTTATTTACGTAAGGTAATATTTTTATATGGAGATTTGATTTGTGCGCATTGTTTTCAGCATTCCCGTGTATTGATAAGTTCTATCAACTATCAAGATTAGCAATATTTGTGTTATATATTTACATTGATATTTTGTAAGTCACATACTGTGAGTATCGTCACGATTCTTCCTTATTCGCATACGGAGCTATAACGATGTTCAGATACTGCCCGAGGTCAATTGATACCAGACCTTATTAGCATTTAACGTAGGAGATGCAACGTAATGTCGTAATATGAGCAGAATCATATGTAAGTACAACTACCGAAATATATATATATATACAGGGTGTTTGGCGCATGGACCGACACAATTTTTCCCTGGATTTGGGGGGTTAACAGCTATGTTTTACAAATATATCCTATGTCTTAAATGATGCGGTTGGTTAAATATGATTTTATTTACATTTTTTTTTAAAATACCCAAATTGTTACCTTTAATACGAAATAACTTTTTTTTTTGTGGGTGTAATGGTACAAAATAAATTTTATTGTATTCGCCAATGCCTTCTTAATCTAAATAAATCATTATTTTATACAACTGCTAAAAAAAAGAAATGTTACGTGCTTCCAAAGTTAAAAAAAATGTTTAAATGTATGAAACATTGCAACTTTTAAATTCATAAAAAAAAAACTAATATCCCTTTGGAACTTAGTTTTATTTTAAAAAGTTCTTTAGTTTATATCCTTTCGAACGGTATACTACATGTCATAGAAAACATTCATTTCTTTGTAATAAAAAGGGATACTAAAATTTGCAAGGGCCGAACCGCCTGACTGACTTTGACTAAGACTACGACAAAATATGACAAAATATTAGTAGTCAGTTTTCTGGCGTACGTGGGGCAGGATCGCTAATTTAAAGTTCTAGTTAATTTCATTTTACAGGTCACACTGTAAAATGAAATTAACATTATGAAAGAAGAAATGCGACTACATACGACGACTGTTGAAATAAGAAACAGATGTCGTGCATGTATAAGAAATGGAGGAGGTCAATTTGAACAAGATTTGTAACTTTAGTTTAATAAAAACACAAAAACGTTATAAGTCTTTTCTTAACCCTGACTCTTCTAACTAGTATTTTGACTGCATAATCAATTGTATTCTATGACATGTAGTATACCGTTCGAAAGGATATAAACTAAAGAACTTTTTAAAATAAAACTAAGTTCCAAAGGGATATTAGTTTTTTTTTTAATGAATTAAAAAGTTGCAATGTTTCATACATTTAAACATTTTTTTAAACTTCGGAAGCACGTAACATTTTTTTTTGAAAGCAGTTGTATAAAATAATGATTTATTTAGATTAAGAAGGCATTGGCGAATACAATAAAATTTATTTTGTACCATTACACCCACAAAAAAAAAAGTTATTTCATATTAAAGGTAAGAATTTGGGTATTTTAAAAAAAAATGTAAATAAAAACATATTTAACCAACCGCATCATTTAAGACATAGGGTGTATTTGTAAAACATAGCTGTTGACCCCCCAAATCCAGGGAAAAATTGTGTCGGTCCATGTGCCAAACACCCTGTATATATATTTGTTCGCATGGATTATTGCTAAGTGATATTGTTTTACTTTGTGCTATGAATCTAAAATTAAGATCACCAATTTATATGAATCTCAGGAATATATTAAACTATTGCTTTTTTAAAAGCAATACCTTTAGCTTTCTTGAGTCTTAAAAGCAATATCTTTAGCTTTCCTGAGTCCCTTGGGCTTTAACTAAAAGTTACATGCGATAATAGATTCCCAACTGTCATGCTCCCTCTGTCCGTGGAGCTTAGCAACAATCTTTCTAACATTTGGGGAGTGTGAAATATGTTTTCAGATAAACAGGCATTGCAAGATATATCCAAATATTGATGTTCCACGTTACCTGCATATAGTATCACGTTTTATCAACTTCGTGTCCTTTCTTGAACAAACCTTGTAATAGCTTTGCTTTTTGTATGGTGTTTCTTATATCTTGTTAGTTGACGGTGTGTCCAAGTACTGCATCCATACAATGGTTGTTCATTCACAGCGCTTCTGTTGACCGGTTTGTATTGCAAGCTATTAATAGACGACGTATATCCATATAGGCCTGTCTATAATTGCACGTATCTTTCTCACGGTTTGTGGATTTGATGCATCTTTTAAATACAACAAAATCAAGGAATTAAGGAAAAGGAAACAGCTAATCTCTTATGATTTTTTTTTATTGTGACGGCAGTTAACCCTAGAACAGATTTATTTATTTAATTAAGGTTCACCAACAGTTGTTACAGATATTACAAAGCTAGAAACATACATGTATTTGTATTTTAAGTCTAACTGCACAACCAATTATAGGCAGCAGAGTGTTTTTTGTACTAACATCTGTTGTATTACATAGTAAATAAGTTAAAAAAAAATAAAAAAAGAAACCGTTCCAGTACTTAAATTCTAGTTAACTTGTTAGATACTAATGACAATAACTTTTAAATGTATTTAACTTTTTATTATATCTTTGATTGTTTATGGTTAGTTTAACAAACGTCAGATCCTAGCCCTCCGTATTTGTGGCTGGTGGGAACCGCCGCCTATTGGCAATTATAGAAACAACCTAGTAATTAATTTGGACTGAAAATAAAGTACATCTCGAATTTCTGTTTAGCCCTGACTATTGAGTTATTTGAGTTTTATTTATTTTTGTTTTAAACCTGAATGCGAATGCAATTTAATAATGGTTTATCAGTGAGGTTAATAAGAAGATGACTATGATAAATATTTTTTCTTATATTGTTTGTTAATGAGTAATTAAAACGTCCTTGTTACGTATATCATTTCATTGCTAATTTTATTGGCGTTGTGAAATTGTGTATCGGAAAAGTGAATCATTGTGACGCTGTTATGTCAGTATACCTACTTACTCAGTGTTTTTTGTTCTCTTTGTTCCATTTTGAATTGTTAGCAGTACTTATACGTTTTTAAGTGTTGCAATATCTGCAAGATCGAGTTTTGTTCGGTTCAGTAGATGCCTAGATTCATACAAATTAGTCAGCATTTTCGACGATATGATGCATTTTTAGTACAAAATTTCAAACGACACACAAAATTTAATTATTTGTAAAGATATGCGTATTACAGAAAATACTCTAAAATAAACTTGTAAGAAACTACAGTATCAACGCACAAATTTCCGTCCAAATATAGAAATAATTGGTGACCATAAATTTAGCTACTTTTGCCAACTCTAGCTTTTGTAACTGTAATAACTACTGCATTTACTTGATGTTGTTTACACAACGAGGTGTACTACATGTATTGGCGTTTACTTTGCTCTCTCTCATCGTAAATCGGCAGTCAGATGTTTGGATGTCGTACCTCTTTGATACAGCTGCAAGTCGATGTTAATTATAGATCAATCCAATAAGTTTATATAGCTATTTTTAGACCAAAGCAAAGCATAGCAGGCGAAGAAACGATTTTTCTGATAACAAGAGACACTGCCTTTCTTGGGATAACCTACAAAGATTCTTCCTTTTATAGAGTGGCCATTCTTAGATGATAGATAATTATAATTATACTATATAAAAAGTGCCAGTGTACCAGCGTGTTGTACAATGGACTACGGTAATTTATTAGTAGGTAACTAACCTCGGTTTATACTCAACGATAAAAACGAAGAAACATAGGTACATCAATATTTTATTGAGACACGGGACCAATCGTCCGCACTAGTGATTCGCGGTCGGCATCCTTACGCTGATAAGTAAATACACTTATTTGCCTTCAGAACCATGTCTACTCCAAAAGTTTTCTACCCTTGTCCTACGAACAACCTTTCGAGTCCTCAGACGGCAAACAGAATATAAGTACGGAACTTGTGTACTGTAATATAACGGAGCTTCACATTCCGTACTCAATTAAAAGTTACGTGAACAGAAAATAATTGAAATTACTGAAGCTTGTTATATTGCTTTGATCTTAGACAAATATTTGTTTTCCTAGTCATATTAACGTTTAGCCTTACTACAAGGAGAAACTACTATAGGATATATTATTATGCTATTGTGAAGAGAGTCCCTTGCCAACCAGTGACACGAGTATATTGTTGATGTCGATCTAGAAATATTATTTGTAAAGAATTTGTAATTTACTTAAGTTCTTAATTTTTACTGGATTGGAGTTGGAAATTAAACAATATGTAGAGAAAAGCGTATAACATAACATGTTATTACAAATTAGCATCATGAATGCCCAATTGCGAGGCAAGTGTTATGTCTTCTCTGTTTTTGTATGCGAATATGAATTTCAGCTTGTTTGTATATGAGCCTTATAGGATAAAATACATGTAAAAAAGCAAGAGTTAATTCATTAAATGACTACGACGTATTAATATGGAATTCGCTTTTAACTCATCGAACATTGTCATAATCACACCAATTCGAATTTCTATAACCTCTACAATTTCTAAAATATAATTATTACTTAGTTAATAACATCGAATTCGTCGGCTTTTTGATGAGAATTTCACAGTTCACGGAAGTTTATTAGTATCGATTTATCGGAACTGATGGTGATGTAAAATAACAGTTCGCCGAATTGATTAACACTCGAATGTAGGTGTTTCAGTTGTTTAAACTACTCGTTATCTGACGTTCGTTAGTCATGTTACTTGTATTTATTCATTCTGACTATTTGTACATAAGGTTAATAATGGATTGATTGTTGTTATCTGAAAATATAATAGCAACCCATTAGTGTCTCCTCTCCTCTATCTTGAGAGCTGAAAGGGCTTAGGTCAATCCATACACACTGACTTAAGGCGGGTCGACGGTTTCGACATACACTTACAATTTCTTCCAGGGTATGTATGTGGGTTTGTGGGGTAAGTCACATGACTACTACATATAAATTCTCAAAGTGAAATCTACATTGGTACTGCCGCCGCTCGGAATCGAACCCGGACCGCATGATTTGCATGCCTGTCACTTATTCATTCGGCCACCATCACTTCAATATCTGAAAGTATGAAGGTATATTTGAACAAATCTTTTAGGACTGCATAATATCTATATAGTTCGACAAATTTCACCTTAGAAATGTTGGAAGACTGACTACTCATTATTGCTGATTGTGACCCTATCTCCCTACCTATACCTATCGAAAAATATGTGATTATGATTGATACCAAACTTATAGAGATGATCATCATTTGACATAGCTAAGCTAGCTTTCACTACACTAAATGACTATTTCAATCATATATTCCTGT
The DNA here is from genome assembly GCA_905147015.1 of Laspeyria flexula. NCBI lineage: Eukaryota > Metazoa > Arthropoda > Insecta > Lepidoptera > Erebidae > Laspeyria > Laspeyria flexula. Next base: position 15,557,388 of record LR989950.1, on the reverse strand, counting down.
AAGATTAACCTAAAAATCTTTCTTCTTATTTCCTTCACAGTCCGGTAAAATTTAATATCAATTACGAAGAAAACTATTTTACAAATACTTTGTCATAAATTACATATAGTAACATTGAAACACAATTGTTCATTGCGGTCACGCACTAGGCCTTATTACAAGATGGACTCATCGTGAATGATATGACTGCTATAAATAAATCAATTGGTGAGAACAATGTTATTTATGTAGCCCACCGTGGCCGGCGTTATTGACAATCATTTGTCATTTCGACAGAGGTCAGAATAAAGAGTTTCTGATATTGTATCGTTTTAGAACGATTTTAGGAATATTATTTTAACGTCAATCATTATTTTTTGGTACGGGATTACATAACAAGTATTTTTTTAATTGCGATATGTTTTAATCTGATACTTAAAGATTAGCGTTGTCTTCTTTGTTTTATGATTTCTAAGGCTTACTTGGATTCTTCAAAACACTATATCATTAATTATTCTAGAATAAATGTACTTATTGCAAAATATTTCATCATCATTATGAATTAAGGAATAATTAATTTACGTATCCCGTATTAGTGAAATAAATAATACACATATCACCCCTGTACGTGAGTGTACTTCAGAGACGAAAAAAGGAAGCTATATTATTAAAATTTGCATTATCAAACACAAAGTACTGACGCCCATACAATCTGTCGCTGTCTCATACAATCAGTGGAGGCAGCCAATATCAATAAGTCAGTTTGTACGAGCCACAGAATAAATCACCATGGTTGGTTGTGCTCATGGGATTACGCCGCGTGTGTAGCTGATTTAGTAGTGATGTGAACGAGATGAATGGGCTCTATCTACGTCACTGTAGTCAGACATGTGTGAGCGAAGGGAAAATGTCTTGTTTTGTTGCGTATGGGAGAGGGAGATTGTTTATTCATATTTTAATCTAGCGGATATATTACTGTTGTGCTTCTTTTGTTTATTAACAACACCCGCACAGCAAGCTCTGTGTCGCGGGAGACTTACAATTAACGGACACAAAGTACACTCAAACTCGAAACCATCTATAAATCACACAATTTTTGAACTGAACTCACAGCACTCGGCGCGGCAATATTAGTAGTGAAGCGACCACCTAAACAGCTAGGCCACAGTAACAGACACACGAGCGAATAGAAGATTTTTAAAATTTATGACTGTATTTAACTGTGCGTTGTTCATTTATTTTATTCCAATTAAAATGGTTTGATTTCTGTTTTTTTGTCAAAAGTGTTTTGTTATGAAATGGAACTGTATATAATTTCTACATAAATGTTTACAAGCAATCAGTCTTTTAATTTTTTGCCAAAGCATATTGAGTCTAATTGCATTCGTCCTTTCCTTGTAGTAATTTTAATTTCCTGTTGTTCGAATGCGCAGAAACGAGAATCCTTGAAGAAATATTATGCTACAATTTAACTACAACAGTATGCCTTTAGTCTTTATTTCCCTTAATTGAATCCACGACCTTAACGCAGCGCAACCATTCGAACAATTAGGTCGAAACGCCTATTAAGATCTAGAATTCCGGATCGGCTGTAATTAAATTAACTTTACTTTCGTAATTTGACTCACCTGCCCTCCTAAAACATGCCTGCTTCTTTATACCGTAACGTCATTTATTTACAGACGGTGTTTAAAAGAAATCAATGTTTTAATTACGATACATGAAATTGCTTTAACATCTCAAATAAGCATATTGATTCATTTAATACATTTCATTTTAATCGCAGTTCATCTTTTTAATTCTCCCTTTTTAATTCCCGCTTCTTTACATTACTCCCTTAGGAGCCAATATCGTTAACAGTGTATCGAAATTCTATTAAGTATGGATAAGTTTACATAAATTGTCATTATTATTATGTGTATACTATGCTGTGGCATATAATGGTTTAAGTTGATCCAACGTGTAGAGCTGGCCTTACCCAAACGCTGTAGTAAATATAGCCAACATTTTAGCCTGTAACAACTTGTCAAGATCTCAGCTTACATGATCCTCATGTTGTTACACGTTCCTAAAATTGTGTCGTACACACTAACATAGGACATTTTAGCTCAGTGGTCTTGCTGGGTCATAATATTTAATGTTTTATAATAACTAATCAAAGTAATGGCTTCATTATTAAAGGACGTCACTTCTATCCCCATAGTGATAGCAGAAATGGGCAATGTTAATATAATTAACAACTGTAACATCATAAAGGTGGGTAATAATTTATGCAAACAAAAGTGGACTGAGCACGTGCACATATAAACTCATAAAATCAAACAATTTATGCATGTCACCTGTGCTGTTAGGTGTGTAAAAAAATAACATGAAACGGTGAGTCATACGCTTAAAGTATTGCAGAACGCTAATAACCTTCGGTGTTTCATTTGCTAAAGCTGCATTTGTAAGGGCTGCACCAAGGGCTTTGAATATGCCACACCTTCCATACGAATGCGACAAACTATTTTTACAGCCATACTGAATACTAGAAATGCACTCTATCATTGCTCTTAAGTACTACATTAACTAAATGCATTAGTTTAAATGATTATCACTAGCATATAATATTAGTGCTGATTATCACTGACGAAAAAATTTTTTTTTTAAATCACGTGCGACGACGGGTCATATGATTTCATTTTGCCGCAGAAGAACGTCATCACCTATTAGCGCACCATTCTTGCATCACGCAATAATATTTTTTGTATTAGATGTACGACTTCATGTGGTGGCAGGGTGTGAGTATAATGCAGACATTACCCTCTGGATAAGAAATGGCTAGAGGTGAAAATCATAGTACACCTGCAAAAGTAGGAAATTTGGAAAGGAAACCTCGTCGTAGTCCGTCCGTAAGTCCGTCTGGTGGGCTTGGTAAAACTCGGGGTATGTATTCTTCTTGTGTGGTCTTGTGAGATAAAAACAGACTGTATCCAGCAGTTGGACGCGATTTTTTGTGATATTGTACGCAGCTAGACAAGTATTTCGTTTGTTTTCTTAACTTTGTCACCGGAACTTGTCTTGTAAATCAAGTGCAAAACTGGTTTCAGGTAGTGACCTAAGCGACCCTATGTTTAATGGTTACTGTAGTTAGTACAATGTAGTGTGAAGGTAAAAATAAACAACACGAGTGTATGAGTCATCCATATGACCGCAGTATAGGTATTATTAGTTACCTACTACAAGTACGTACTGTGACATTGATTTTAGTTCAACATGTACCGTGTTTACTTTGTTGGTTAGTGTTCGGCGACTGTTAACGTTTACTGTGTAGCTTCAACCGTGAACCGAGAGGATCTAGTCCCATGGGCGTCGTAAGATTTGAATTACGCAATGGGTATTTTCTTAGACAAAATAAAGTTTTTGTTTCTAGGTGATGCTTTTGAAAACATATCTTTTTGTTGTTGTGTTTGATACAATCAAATTTTCTACGTATTTACTAAACAGTCGTATTAAAGTTTTCTAATTTTCTTCATGCAAAAGAGGTAACAGTAATTTGAACATTTATTGAATAGTGAAAATTCCAGCGAATACATACCGTCGTAGTCCATGTTATATTATGCAATGTAACATCTTTGTTTCTGAGTTAGTTAGTTTCGTTGAATATTGCTTGATGAACACCCAAGCCTACGTTAATATAATACACATTAATTCATCTAAGTAGGGTTACGTGTCAAGAGAGATCCGGTCCTATAATTACGGTCATACCATTTGCAACGCCAAGGCTGAGGCTTTGCAGTTGGTTCCGCTCTGATAATGCGGCCCAGATGATAAGTATTTACATTTTTAGGGCCACCAGCCGTGTATCTCTTAGTCACACTTAGCTTACTTATTTTCGTTGTTATTATGTCTTTATCGTTAGGGTGACCATCCATAGATGGTAAACAAGTTTTTGTTATAAACGGAAAGTTTGTGCGTATACTGACAATAATTATGATGATCGATAACCACGCAGAAGATTTTTTCTAGTAATAAAACGGGGCTATTACTCATTATCAACCTTATAGTGTTGTATGGCTTAGCGTCAGCGTATGTTCTACTATAAACAAAGACAAACAGCTTTTACGAGGGTATCCTCCAAGTCATCTTTACTACGCACTTTTGTACACAATACAGACAAAACTTGCCGGAGCGGGTTACTGTAACTCCCGGGAGCAGCCACTGTTCTACCACAATTCGGATTGTTTCGGAAACTTGTAATTTCGGTAACCTTCCTTATGACGGCCTACCTATTCAAGTTAACCTGTCCTTTGAAATTTGCTGTAAGAATAACAAAGGAAAGTAAGGACGAACAATTAAGCGAGTCTAGGTATATACAGAATTAACGTTTTGTGAAGACTCTCATTGTTCGATCTTATTGTTGAGCCTGGCTTACGGATTTGTGGTTTTATTGTTCACAGTCATTCTTCAGTGAATGATATATTCTTACTAGGTTTTAGCCTTGTCAAATGGTATTAAGGGACAATATACGCTATAATTTTGGTTATTCATGTGCGTTAGTAATTACTTACAAGAAAATATCTATTTTCACTAGAAGTACTTCATCATCATCATTATCATCATCATCATTTCAGCCTATTGCAGCATTTTATTCTAGAAGTGCTTGAGAAGACACAAATGTTACAAAACAGAATGTCCAATTAATTGCAATGTTGATGAGTCATCAGATAATGATTTTATTGAGAGCTATTTATTGGTCAGGAGCTTAGAAACACAATAATGTACAAAGGATGTGTGTCGATAACTTGCGTTGTAGTCATCACCTCTGTATGGAATTATAACAGTGTCGTTTTATCAACATAATATGATATTTTAGATGAACCTTTTTGTAAATGTATTTAATGCTTCTTTTTTGCTAAATTCATATCTAGGTCTATTATCTAGCTGACAATCTGTATTGGTTTCTGCTGTTATTGTCAGTTCTACTTCTAACTTTAACATTCATCACGCGTACTTTTTTCATCTTCTTCTCCGTCTTTGATATAAAAGCATGTCTTTTCTGCACACGTTTCTAATGACACCATTACCCACATCAGATTTTGTTAACGTAGCAAAATTAAACACGTACAAAGCGAGCTCAGTAATAGGTATTATCTACGTATACAAGTTGATTATTTCATGTTGGTTTATTCACACTTCTGTATACTAAAACGGCAGTAACCGTATTACTCGTCAGACATCGAATTCCATGTCACATACAGGGATCTGTTGACGAACCTCTTTGCATGTTTTAATATATTATGTTATGTGTGTTTGCTGATTACGTCTTGACATAACATTACACGAGTCAAAAAACTTTGTTTACTATTTATACAGGTTGTAAATATTATTTATTAGGAATGTTAATAAATAAATCTACGTTGGTGTTGATAAGATATCAAAAAGGTATTGAAAATGTACGGCTTTCGTGCAAAAGTGTTATAAATTTTATTTGTTTTCGATTTTGTAGCATCTTAACAGATTAAATACTGTGATTGAATAGGGCTGGCTTTAAGATAAATTTGATAAAAACTCAATACTTAAAAAATCACATAGATTTTCATAAAAATTTCCTGCCAATCATTTTAATCTGGGTCTGACTGGATGCGGAAGGCGGAGAACCGGGTGATATGGCGCGTGTTATGAGAGGCCTGGACATAGGTCCAGCAGTGGACTGCAAGTGAAATATGTGTTTGAATTACAATGAAAAAGTTGTAGTTAAAATTTACGGAGTGTGTGATATTGTGGATCTTCACTTACGCTGGTTAAACTTTTTTTTTAATTCAAAATTAACTCGATAACTTAAGTTATTTGGGCGACTTGGCATCTGGCATGAAGTAGATGACAGGTACTACACATTCCACAACTTTGCCAGTTCTATTGTACGTAAACAGATACAATCAAATCGTTTATTTCGTATTGTTAAAGCAATTGCCTCAAACCATTCGAACCAGCCAAATTAAATTCAATCGTAGGAGTCAATGTTCATTTGTACAGAATAAAACTTACGTTGTGACTATGATTGCGCAATACCAGAGCGAACTAGTAGTGTAATAATATGAACATCGGGGACATCGGATCGGTACTATTGCGACCGTAGACAGTTGTGATTGACGTTTTCAATATGGTTCCGTGGATTTTCATTCCGCGCCGGCAGTTGATCCCTGACATCAAATGGCTCAAGCGTATGTACCTACCTATCAGGAGAGGTTTTATTTCCTACGGTTTTGTGACAATTTTCTTTTTTTTACGTTACATTTTTTTACTTTCTCATTATCTCCCTGCCAATTCTAGTAAAAATCCTTTGGGGATGGTCCTATACCTAGAACAGTACACGTTCTACAGCTGATACGATGATGATGACTATCTTGAATTGTGTAAGCTATTTATAATGTATTTCTGATCTATGTAGAAGTAAATACATAGGAACTGCATGTTTCAGGTTTCTTACCATTGTTTAAAAAGAAAACATGACTTAATCATTATTCGACACAAATGTGTTAGTTAAATCCAGTAGGTAGATTTTTCCGATCCATTCATCATCAATAACCCATTAATGTCTCACTGCTGGGCTCGGGTCTCCTCTCCTCTATCTAGAGGGCTGAGAGGGTTTAGGCCATAATCCACACACGCTGGTCTTAATTCTGATCCATTACTTTGATAAAAAGTTACAAAATGAAAACACGTGCAAGCTAATAATAGAATACTGAATCCATAGCTTCAAATAGACTAAGACCCGTAATAAGCTAGTTTGTTACTGACAACAAACCGAAGTATGGACTCTTCTGTCTTAACTACAAATAGTTACGTAAATAAAACAGGCAGTAAACTACAAAAGTTTACCGTTATACAGACTTCTTAAGCTGACCAACAAAACAGCGGATAAACATAAAACTTCGTGGTCACTATATTATTATTATTGAGGATTAGTCTAGTCTTTCGCTACAAAATTATTTCAATATTTGAAATAAAATCGGCTTCAAAAGCGAAATTATGACCTACAATAGTAATACAATTTTAGTAATGTTCTCTGCTAAATGGAGTCATTGATTTTTCTTTTACGAGTTTTGTATTTAGGTTCTGTTTGTTTGCCAGTTTAAGCCAGAGTCAACCCCATAAAAATATTTTACTTTTAATTATTTTCAATATAAATTTTTCTTAAATTTTATTTTATGATCAGTTTTGCATGCATACGGTACGTACCTGAAGCATACAGACTCTTAATTCGTAACGTATACGTGTGTATAGTACACTTAATAGAAAAATCAAACTAGGTTTATTCACTCGACAGATGTTCAAATCGAATTGAGCACCAATTACACCGGTTTTCATTCACAGAGTCGGTAGATTTTACCTACTTGTACTTTAGTTACATTGACGGTTATTTCCAGACTAGCGCGTCCAATCATCAGGTGCCGTCACGCCGCATCGCTGCCGTATCAATGGCTGCTATAAATATTTAACAACCATTTATATCGTACTCACAGGTGCATATTTATATGATGTGTCCGAAAGAGGAATGTTTTTTGCACTTTTTTGAATTATAGTACATAGTACTGGTTAGCGGTATTTTAATTATATGGGACAAGTTTTTAGCATCGGTGCGGCCCAATATACTGTTTGCTTGGTATCTTGTTATCCTATTTTGGCTTTAAATACGAATTATACACTATCATTATAATACCTCGTTGCCATGTATAATTGCAAACAGTTTTAAATGCAAATTCAACACTCTTGCTTGTTCTTCTCTTTGGTTTGCTTCTTTCACTTTGGTTCTGGTTCTGGACCTCTGTATACGCTGTTGTGGTAATTAATCTTGTCGCAACGTTACTTGCTAGCTTAACATCTACTCCACTGTGTTAAATAATCTTGAAATAGAAGTATTTTCTATGATATGTCTTCTGTCGTGTCACAGTGTTTGTCGTCACACTTCTATGAAACGGCACGTTCGCTTTAAATTTTTTTTTTGTTTATTTAGTGTAATGAGAATAGGCCGTAAAATATTTTTCTTCACGATAAAAAAATAAAAATATTGCAGAACAACGTTTGCCGCGTAAGGTAGTTTTCCAACTTTGTAGTCTCATTATGTAATCGCGTTACTTACGCGCGTTGCGGGTTAGCTGCTAAGCAGTTCGAGAAATAGTTAGGTAGCATATGAATCACGAGTCTCAGCCAGCCTGTCTTCGTCCACGTGGGAGGCCCCGTGATGCTTGCGCAAGTGTGCAACGTTCTAAATGGCGTTGCTACTTTCTAGCACACGTGTTCTACCAACACCACCGGGATCATTGTTTTACTTAATGAGAATTCCAAGTTTCATTAAAAGTTTCATACAAAATGTGTTATTTTATGATGATGGCTCACATGAATGCCGACCACAATAGAAATGCCATTACAGGTCACGTTTATGAACACATAAACTTACTGTATCTCAATGGAAAGGTAACTGACTGCACATGAAAAGTTTGACCTGTCTTTGTAGATGCTATAAAAGTTCAGTCTCCAAGTTCAACAGACAATTTGTCTAAAAGTATTTGAAGGATTTGATACTCGATTTGTCGAATATAAAAGTATTAGTTGCATAAATAAAAATGATGTAACCGAGCGCTAATTCCCTATTGCTAGTTTCAGATGACTACTTCAAACGAGTATTGGTCCCAGAAGCCAGCAGGTTTTACTCAATTTCCGTTCTCACTTCGCCCACGTAACATACACGGATCATTTCAAAGGCTTGATTTCGCCTCCGCAAATCTCGTTCCATATCACACTTGACATCTTTAACGATGTTGGCCAAGCTGGACACTAATTCCCTTTATATTGGATTTGCACGACCGCACGTGATAAGAATACCGTTCGAGTTTACTTTTTATGTGACAATAAATATATCTCACAAGTATTACATTCTCGTTTCTTCGTTTTAGTGTTACATACCGATGGAACACTTTCGGAATTATTTGTGTTAGTTATTGCTTTTTAATAATATAAAATCGTATGTACGTATATTTTTGCCTGATACGTAAGAATAGCCATTGATTGATAATGTTTTGTACTAAATCTTGTTTGACTCATTAATTTCAATCCATAATTGTCTGTCGATGGTTTATGCAAACACCCGTTTATTTAGCCTATAAATTACTACCGTAAGTTTTCTGCAGTATTTGTTGTTACCGCACATTATAGAATGGTGCACCTAACAAGTCTGCCTACGCGAATACGGCTCAGTCTCTGAGTCAACGATCCCCTTCTTAGATAGCATCACCCACGTCTTTAGCACGACACCCTACATTTAATATTACTGTTATTATACCTTATCAAGGTTTCCTTTAAACTTTTTTTTTGTCTGTAAATCTTTCATAATGTCACAAAGCCACGAGTTGGCACGTTTTAACCCTTAACGAAATGTGACGTTTATCCAAATGAATTTCAATTTTTATGATTATTTACCCCATAATGACTCTTATTTATATTCTATTCACTAGAAATGTTCCAAATTGCCTACCGGGCACGTATTGTGCTTAAATAATACGATAATACAATTGCATTTATGGAAGTAAAGTGCCTAAGTATAGCCCACTTTCACAAGAAGTTATTGTGGGATGCTTAGAACGTTAGCATAATGTAATCTATTTTTGTTATTGTCGACCTCGTTGTAAGTAAACACAACGAGGCTTCATGTAGTATACTATAGAGTGACGCACGTGCTTGCCAATTGACACGGTACGTGCACTAACAAAGACGTCCAAGTTATTGTTCTCGCGAAACCACTCTCGGGCGGTGTCATCTACAACTGAGATTTTCATTCTCAAGGTTAATATTGTATCTCTCTCGATATAATTCTAACCTACCCAACAACAGTTACACCTATTGTTTCTCATGCTACAAGACAAGGTCGTATCACAAATGAGAACAATCTTTATTCCGTAAAGGGCTTCGCGATAGAGTTATTAGAATACCTAATTCTTCCCAAGGCCGAGGTCAAGGCCGCACGACCGTGTGTCGAGTAGAAGATGTTTGCGAGATTGAATCCTGTATACCTATTGGAACTTTTCTATTTACCCAGTGTAGCGTGATGGTAACGGTCCTAATTTCAATTCCGTAGCAACGAGCTGGGGTATATAGTACCGTGCGTTCGTCTGAATAAGTTTCAAAGAGTTTCTATCTAAATCGCGGACCCTCTGGAATGGGGCGCATTTCGACGCGGCATCACGTACAGTTGCCAAATGAAATTTCCAAGTGCTAAGAGAGTAACGTTGACTGGCGCGAGTCCCTCGGGAGCGCTCAGCTGGCTTGTGAATGGCTGCTGCTATTTGCTTGCACATTTTCTACGTTTCATTCCCGCAAAGGATTCTTAACCGGACGAGCGGTATGAATTGGAATTGGATACGGTTTCCCTTTCTTTGTAGCGCTCAATCATATTCCAACTTGATCATTCTGCAAATATATCTTGTATTATAGTGAATGGCTTTTTTATTGTTTCGTATATCTAAGTAAGTAATAAATTATTTCATCAATTTTATTCCGAGATTATTTTACTATAGTTTGTATAAATTTACGCTTATGGAAACAATAAACTTAGATAAGTAAATTGTTTTTTCAGTGTTTTGGTATCTTTGCTTACTTACTTCGAACATTATAGGTATGTTACACTTACTTTTCGGCAAACATAAATACCCGTATTGTTTTTTTTAGTCTCACCCTGTGTTCTTGGAATAAAACCAGATCATTTTACTTCGGGTTATTAAACGTTACTGTATGAATTATAACAGGATCCTTTAATTATTCAGAAATTCGAGGGACGTCTGAGGTAAAATACGGCGGAGGACGGTGGGGTTTATTTTTAGAGCGGCCACAGATGGTGAAGGTCGTTCCTGTACAGAATGCTACTTATTTATTTAACGCCGCGCCGCCTACACATCGCGTCTGGTTGTCTCTCTACAATGAGAAATAAAAAAGCATTACTGCCGCTACTAGGGAGGGTCACGATGTCATTTTTTAATATATTTTTCCGGTTCGCGGTAAAGCGCTCGCGATTCATTGTTCTGACACACATGTGTATTGGGCTGGAATGAAACTTCGCCCAAAAACACTTTTATACTTGTTGTATGTTGAAAACACGTTGTTTTGTTTTCCGTATGTAAATTCCGAGGAATAATATAAAAAATATATCTTGCAGATTTGACGGTAACGACTATGAGAATTATGCGCACATATCTTATAGGAAAATACCTTTTCCAGCCTTTTCTCCCACTCGAAAATTATGTATTCATGAAAACTTGTTGGATCCTAATGGGTTTCGACTAGGTGATATGAAGATTAAATAAACTAGATTGGTAAAAAGTACACCCACGTTTCGTGTAAGTGGAGAGAATTTTATTACGATAGTTATCAGTCTAGACTATCGCTTTTTATATAATAGAATACAGTTTTATTCAATATCTTATCGGTGTAAAGCTGTGAACAATCATTCAACATGCATGTTTATTTTTGCACTTGATTTACTTGAATACTTATAAACCAAAATAGTACTTACTGGTTGAAATATTTCATCATCATGGCATCATTATGAATATGTCTATCTGTCCATTACTTAACATAGGCCTTACATAACTTACTCGATGAAAGTTCTAGGTATTATTTCATTCAAGTCATTCAAAATATAAATTTATAAAACTGGATTTTAAATTAAGGAAATAGATATACATACAAGTTTTAAGAAGTATTGAATGTTTTCCTATTATCAACATTAAAATGTCTGAAACTGTGTTCCAAAAACAATAAAAGTATTCAATCTTCATTTTCTTCTAAACCAATTATTTAAAAATATATTTTAAAAATATAACCTCATGTTATTAAATTTAGTTCTTTGATTTCTTAGGTTGATACCTTAGTATCATTTAATATTGTATTATAAAATGAATCGTATAGAAATACCAGTTGGTTTCATAATTATTACCTTATTAGTATCGATTCGCACCCATAATACTTATTATCCTTGAATCAGTAAACGGACAAGAGGAACATGCGGCCACGTCTATAACGAGAGTGCAATATGATGTCCAACGTCCATTAATAATATAAGATTTGTGTTACTCTCTAAGGAAAACAAATATTCTCCGCACCAAGTGGGTGACTGGGGACCCCTCTCAGTACTGAAAACTAGTAATAAGAAGACTGTCTTCTTGGTGATAGCGATTGTTAGAAAAAAGCACAGGGTCACTTATCCAGTAGTAGTGTCAATGTAGTTACAGGCGCAGAAAATGAAGGTTATCGACCTTTTAACTCAAGTAACCAGTTGATTTTTCTGCCATAGTTCTCATTAATTTTATTTCATGTTTCAATAGCACTTTAAAAACAATCTGCTAATATTATGACGCTGTATGTTTGGTTGAACGTGCTAGTGTGGTATTCGTTAAGTCAAGTTGAAAGCTTTATGGGCGACTTGATAAATTCCAACACCAGGGTTTGCCTTAAGCCCACACGATAAGAAGTAGAAGAACGGGCTAATCTCAAGTAGTGACCAAACAAAGACAATAGTTATAAAATAAGGACCTTTAAGGATGATTCTATTGCATTTTTCAGTTGCATTACATTGGTATCGCCAGCTAACACACAAAAATTTCTTCCCTGCTATCGAATGTAGCAGTTTTTCGGTTACGACTGTAGTAAGCTATGTTATTGCAATTAACAATATTCGGGTGCGTGCAGCCGGGGCGTGGTCTTGCGTGTTTGGCTTTCATTAGACTAGGCCCACACCTAGCAAATATAGTCCTGTCATATCGGTTGGTTTGTTTACTACCTATCTGTTTTATATCGGATCGAATTGGTTCTGTTGTTCGTGTATCGATGTTTCAAATTTCTACAGTCATTTAGCAATATGGCCACATACAATATATTTATTTTATAAAAGAAACCAACTAGAAACTGTAAAGCTATCGCATGGTTCAATCACTACACCAACAAGACAGTTATTGTTTTCGTACATTCTCAAAAGCAAGAAGAAGCAACAACCAGTTGAGAAAAAAGGTAGAGAGAAATTTTGTTAGCAAAGGAAGTTGTACTAATATCTAAAGAACAAATGACATAATGAAGTAATCCTCATAACGATAAGTACTTGTGGAAATACAAAAATATGAATTGTTGAACTCACAAATGAGCATAACTTTTAGCGAATTTTGCTTATTTTGAAGTGTTGTTTTCATGTTTTCTTCGTCTCTAATAAAATAAATATACTCGTAATCTGGTTGTACAATAAAAATTATAGCGTGATCTCGCTTTTAAGACTAAAGTTTAGTTAGCTGTAGAAACAGCGCAATAAATTATGTAGTAAAAACAAGGCGCTGATTTTATCTTTATCATAGGCGTTGCCAAGGAATTTTGTAATGATTGGTAGCTACCGACGTATTGATACCTTTTCGAAGACGATGTTAAATAGTCTGTTCCGAGCGAGTTGTGTTGACATTGTTGCGAGGTGCGGAGAAACTCAGATGTTCCTATGTTTACAGATCTGAACAAATACTAGGATTTTTTCTTTTATATATACCTGTACAAATATTGCCTGATGTGCAAATCTGTAATGCCAAGGTATTATATATTCTAATTATATTGATGTTACATTAAAATAAAGTTGGGGATCACGAGTGAATCATTATTCGTATTGAATAGTAAGTAGTCGATTATAGGTTATTAAATTTACATGAAGTATTTAAAAACAAGTTAATAAATTACAGTTTTACTCATAATGCATGCAACGCATCAAAGTGATTGTCGTGACCAAAGTCAACGTTTTGTTGCCGCACCCTCCGACCCCTTCAGGGCTAGCTTATGAAATTATACTTTTACTCACACTCTCTTTTATTTGAAGTAAACTTTTAGGGTAAATCCCCAACCAGTTATTAAGTTTATCAAAATAATGACACACGTAAATAACTTACACATTTTTATTCTCTATCTCATCTAGGTCTATATTTATAATACCTACTCTCCTCTGGGATGCCTGGGTCCTATTTTCAAGTATGCCATTGGTTATATACTTACTAGTTACCACTACTTACTTTATGCTTTAGTAATAAATACCATGCCATCTTTATTGAACTAACAGGTAAGAATTGAATACTTCGTACATTAAGAATACTCGATGACCTCGGTGTGGCCTTTGAATAGAATCAGTCATTAATGTTTCAGCCTTTGTTCCAATTTAGGCAGTTTAACATACTCTATTACGTCTTTCTTTTTTGGATAATTTTGTTTTGTAACAGTAAACTAGTTTTATATTTTTTGAATACCGAAATACTTCTATCTTAATGTGCTATCAAACTTCAAACTTATTTGCATTTACATAAATCTCTTACAAAGCTTGGCCTTGAACATTTGAATAATCTTTGATATCGTTGCTCAGATTTGCCTTGGGTTTTCGACATTCTTAGAGGTATTTTGAGGAAAACAAAAATCACATTAATGGTTTTTTGGCGTATTAGCCAAAAAAATTGTTTATGTTAATAAGTACTGGATAGTACCGAACCAAACTATCCATATCTGCCGATAATAACCGGTGCTTTGATAAGATAATATAACAATTTGTTGAGCAGCAATGTATATCAATGCGGTGACGTCTCCGGCGAGGTCGGTGCGCCCTAATCGATACGAGTGAACTCGCCAAGCACGTCACTGATGTTTACGTACCGTCTCTAAGGCGACCGTTTCGATTCGTTAATGATGCGAGTGGGTATTTGCGCTAGACGAGTGTTTATCGATGTAGGAACAGTGCGAATTTGAATAGAAAATTCGGTTTGGTATTTCCTGCCAATGTCGTATTTGATCTTTAGGCACTGTATATTTTATAAACAGGTTATTTTATAAATAAAATGGTAGGTCAATGATTGTTGTTGCTGAACGCATAAACAACTGTTATCTTCTGTAGCATCTCGAAAGAATAGTTCAAAATAACGCTGTATAAATTTAAGTCGTAGGCGTGATTCTATGTTGTCTAAGCTACGAATAATAAAACTAGTATATTTAATTAATTAATTTAATTTAATTTTTAATAGTTTTATTATTCGTAGAGTCTAAGCTATTTTTTGTTGGCAAGCGACCGCAGAACGTCTTGAAGTTAGCATTGTGATCAATGTTCGATGTAAGGCGTATTGTTCTCTTATTGAATGAAATGGCTCAAACGTTTAGATCTGAGCTGAATATCAATTCTAGCTGACCTAAACAACGTACGTTAACGTAACGTTTTACAACGTATCAGTGCAAAGTGTAAATTGAAGAAGCAGACACACTTTGTTAATCTGTTAATTACATTTATTACATTTTAGTATTTTTACTGCACCAATAATAGCTTTGTCTTTTTGTTCCGCGTGACATATTATTTCAGGATTATTTTTAAGAACAGTGGCCTAGAAATATGTTACATATTTTTTTAGTTGTGTGACTACCATGTTATGTACTTAAATTTTTAAATCTATGTATCTATATTAACAAATTGCTTTGTTTCGTTGCAGGTAAAAACAAGAATTTTGCAAGAACAGCTTCAGATGGTATGGGGTAACAGTATACAGTTAATTAGTCTGTATACGTTAATTCAATCAACTCGTTCTAAACAATACTGAATGGAAGTTAAACGTCTATCTTAATTACGTGTTTACTGTTTTGTCCTGGAATATACGTTTTAAATATACATTGTACAAGTTTTGTTTTGTATTCTCGTTTCACTCTATCACCTTTTTACCCACGACGGAACGGAGACGGTATATGCGTTTGGGGTGAGAGGCTGTGTGTTTGTGTGTTTGTGTGTTTGTGTGTTCCAACATAATGCCTTATATCACGGAAACGGTTTGACCGATTTAGATGCGGTTTTCTGTAAAGTGTGTGCGGCTCTGGGGGACAGGTTATTAGATAGGTGTTATGTTAATAGCTCGCCAGGGGGCGCTACAATACACTGATTTTGTTGAATCCTTTGTGCCCTCCTATCTTTAAAACGATTAGACTGATTTCGATACGGTTTTCTGTAATGTATTTGTGATTTATCGAGGATTGTTTTTGGATTCAAGATTTTGTATTTTTTTGCCAGGGGGCGCTGCAATAGACTAGGCAAACCTATGTTGATTTCGTTGAAACCTTTGTGCCCTCCTATCTTTAAAACGATTAAAGCGATTTCGACACGGTTTTCTGTAATGTATTTGTGATTTATCGAGGATGATTTTTGGAAACACGATATTGTATTTTTTCGCCAGGGGGCGCTGCAATAGACTAAGCAAACTTATGTTTACAGTTATCTGTAAAATAATTAGACCTGTTACTGTATAGGGACTCGTAGCACTGTAGTACTGAGATATTGATTACACTCATGAGGTTAAGCAACTTCGGATAAGGTCAGTTCATAGATGGGTGACCGTTTATGCAATTTTAGGGTTCTGTACCTCAAAAGAAAAAAACAGAACCCTTATAGGATCACTCCGTTGTATGTCTGTCTGTCTGTCCGTCTGTCTAGAATATTTTTCTCAAGAACGCATAGAGGTATAAAGCTGAAATTAATATCATTTACTTGGGTCTGCAAACCCTCGGCGTAAAATAAAAATCAAAATTCTAAGTTAACGCAATCAAAAGATACAGCTGTTTATGCTCCATTTTTGACGATTTATCTTGACGATCATAATCTATAGGGAAGTTACCGTTGACCTAGAATCATGAAATTTGGCCAGAAGCAATAACAAGTTGCACAAGTAAAGGAAAAAATCCGAAAACCGATCTCGTGTTGTTATATCACTGAATATTAGTACTGAGGTATACAATGATAAGCCTAAAAAAAATTAGTAAGAGAGAGTTTATTGACTGACGTTATATAAACACCTACCTATCTTATTTATTCTAACTTATAGGTATCCCGTGCTCGGGGTGTAACCAAATTTTCATCATTTTTGCGATAGCACGCACCGTTTTCGAGATACAAGCTATTATAGGTGGAAATCTGCACTAACGCCAAAGGCAGTCCGGCTACGGCAATCAATGTGCGATAGCTAAACTTAACACCCCCCGATTCAGAGTAATCCGAATTCCGACGAAATCCCCGACGAAAAGATGATACGTAGCGTAAAAACAATCCCAAGAAAATTCGTCGGGGGCTGCCAATATCATTACTGTTTCTAGTATTAAATATATATTGTAAACTAAATATTGTTAATAATTAGGTAGGTATCAAATACATAAAACGGCAATACTTTTGTTCATTTCAAGTCAGGGTATGGCAGCCCCCGACGGATTTTCTTGGGATTGTTTTTACGCTACTTATCATCTTTTCGTCGGGGATTTAAAATAAAGTTATTTAAACCTTTTTATATGTTACGTTTCTTATTTTGTATAGATGTTATCGTCGTGGGTTTTTTCAAAATTTTTAATTTTGTTTTTTTTATTGCCGTAGGTATGCTTTTAATATAATTATATTTACTTAATCAATTTATGTGCATCGGTTATGTTTATTTTTACCCACGACGGAACGGAGACGGTATATGCGTTTGGGGTGAGAGGCTGTGTGTTTGTGTGTTTGTGTGTTCCAACATAATGCCTTATAGCACGGAAACGGTTTGACCGATTTAGATGCGGTTTTCTGTAAAGTGTGTGCGGCTCTTGGGGACAGGTTATTAGATAGGTGTTATGTTAATAGCTCGCCAGGGGGCGCTACAATACACTGATTTCATTGAATCCTTTGTGCCCTCCTATCTTTAAAACGATTAGACTGATTTCGATACGGTTTTCTGTAATGTATTTGTGATTTATCGAGGATTGTTTTTGGATTCAAGATTTTGTATTTTTTCGCCAGGGGGCGCTGCTATAGACTAGGCAAACCTATGTTGATTTCGTTGAAACCTTTGTGCCCTCCTATCTTTAAAACGATTAAAGCGATTTCGATACGGTTTTCTGTAATGTATTTGTGATTTATCGAGGATGACTTTTGGATACACGATATTGTATTTTTTCGCCAGGGGGCGCTGCAATAGACTAAGCAAACTTATATTTACAGTTATCTGTAAAATAATTAGACCTGTTACTGCATAGGGACACGTAGCATTGTAGTACTGAGATATTGATTACACTCATGAGGTTAAGCAACTTCGGATAAGGTCAGTTCATAGATGGGTGACCGTTTATACAATTTTAGGGTTCTGTACCTCAAAAGAAAAAAACGGAACCCTTATAGGATCAATCCGTTGTATGTCTGTCTGTCTGTCTGTCCGTCTGTCTAGAATATTTTTCTCAAGAACGTAGGTATAGAGATATAAAGCTGAAATTAATATCATTTACTTGGATCTGCAAACCCTAAGCGTAAAATAAAAATCAAAATTCTAAGTTAACGCAATCAAAAGATACAGCTGTTTATGCTCCATTTTTGACGATTTATCTTGACGATCATAATCTATAGGGAACTTACCGTTGACCTAGAATCATGAAATTTGGCCAGAAGCAATAACAAGTTGCACAAGTAAAGGAAAAAATCCGAAAACCGATCTTGTGTTGTTATATCACTGAATATTAGTACTGAGGTATACAATAATAAGCCTAAAAAAAATTAGTAAGAGTGAGAGTTTATTCCAGACTGACGTTATATAAACACCTACCTACCTTATTTATTCTAACTTATAGGTATCCCGTGCTCGGGGTGTAACCAAATTTTCATCATTTTTGCGATAGCACGCACCGTTTTCGAGATACAAGCTATTATAGGTGGAAATCTGCGCTAACGCCGAAGGCAATCCGGCTACGGCAATCAATGTGCGATAGCTAAACTTAACACCCCCCGATTCAAAGCAATCCGAATCGGACTGGTTAGGAGGTTAGGGTTTTTTTTTTTCATACCACCCAGAAGTAAGAGCCCCGCGAAGCGGGGCTCCGGCGACTATTGTGCGACGGATGAGCACACAAGTCAATAAAAAAATAAAATACATATAATATAGTCGAAGCTCCATACAAATTCCATTCATTCTAGAGCTTACATGGTAAGATAAGGCGCTTCTTAAGAAGTTTAAAATAAGAAAATTCAAATGATAATTTCAAGTTATAAGACTTACTGCAACAGTAAATTAAAAAAAAATGTGTTTCTTCTATAACTTAGTATAAAACTTTTATTTATCTGTCAAGGTTCTTAAAATTTTATACGAGTTACTTACAGTTAGTAAGATAGCGCTCTTTGAAAATATTTAAAATAAAAAACAAAATTAAAAATTTTGAAAAAACCCACGACGATAACATCTATACAAAATAAGAAACGTAACATATAAAAAGGTTTAAATAACTTTATTTTAAATCCCCGACGAAAAGAAAATAAGTAGCGTAAAAACAATCCCAAGAAAATTCGTCGGGGGCTGCCAATATCATTACTGTTTCTAGTATTAAATATATATTATAAACTAAATATTGTTAATAATTAGTTAGGTATCAAATACATAAAACTGCAATACTTTCGTTCATTTCAAGTCAGGGTATGGCAGCCCTCGACGGATTTTCTTGGGATTGTTTTTACGCTACTTATTTTCTTTTCGTCGGGGATTTAAAATAAAGTTATTTAAACCTTTTTATATGTTACGTTTCTTATTTTGTATAGATGTTATCGTCGTGGGTTTTTTCAAAATTTTTAATTTTGTTTTTTTAATAAATTTTGTCGTCAAAAGACTGGTAAAGCTACCCTCACTTCTGTGGGATGTCGTCGAAGTTCCAAACGACATAAAACTTGGGCCATAATTTATACCTTCATTGGGGACTTATAGAATTAGTATTCACTCATCGTATCGAACGAGGGGGTGAGGCGTCAACTTTGGGTAAAATCCCCGAAGGATGCTCAGTATGTATTATAATGTCATCTGTTGCTTATACTGAATTTATGTTACACATACATTTGTTGGTAGACCCTACAGTAACAGCCTATTTTTACCGAATAATGCACCTGTTACAGACAGGAGTGTCATTAAACATCAATCACTTTTAATACATGGATATCGATTCCTCGTTAGCTGGAGGCAGGTGGACTCTTCAAAAAAATTCTGGACGTTTTTATTAGTAAGACAGTGCACACATTACGATGGTCCCTTTCTTGCGTAATGACATTTTTGAAGATTTCGTCTGTTTTAGGACGACGATGGCGACGAATTTTACGGGACATTGTCTTTCGCGGCACATTGCTCTTTGTTGGAACTTACTTCTTTGGAGAAAGTTTTAAAAGCGATTACTTCACTGGACATCGTCATTTAGTTGGTACTCTTTTTATTCAGTAAACTTCAAGTTACTTTACTAAAATAAGTTTTTATGAATTTCAGTCCATTGAGCACAAGGTTCAAATAAAAACCTGGTCTAGCCATAGACTTACGAATAAAAAAACTCACGTGATATGGACTCAATGTAATTTTTATGGATTTATAAAATTTATTGTTTAATCAGTAGTAAAACATTGGTACGTTTCTCCTATCTGTCTATGGAAATTGTCACTTGTGTATACGACTGTTAACGTAACAATGTAAGAACGTTTAGTAGTTTGTGTTAATTATTTAAGTTGTTTTACTGCGCGGTAAATGACATTAAAATTATGGTGTTATTATGTCCACGTTAATTGCTTTCGCAGGGGGTGCTCACTGTGATAATTATTTTCTGTTCTCATAGATGCATTGTATGATTATGTATGTACAATAATGTACATATTGGCTGGAAACGAATGGAAGTAGTGCTGGCAGAAAATTCACGTCCTTGACTGCTTACGACAAGGATCGGTTGATATTGTTTTTTCGACGCTAGTTTAAATATGAAATGAATAGACAGAATAATAGCAAGTTTAAAAACATTGACTTTTGCTTACTCGATCATTCATATTTCAAGTTACTTTAAAGACACTATTAAACACAACAACTGCCTACGAAATTCCTTAACATCATACTTACACACATATTTTCATTGTTTTCCTGAATATTGACAAGAATATAGGTCGTTGATTTTAAGAAACCGACTGAGACCAGCTGCATTCAGCCAATAATGACCATTTTTATAGCAACAGCACGTGACTGTTATCGTTTCCGTGTCTCGGGACGATGCGTATCCGACATGTTTGATAAGGAATATGAATATCACGTAATTTACTCTTAATGACGCCGTTATACTGAATGCCATTATAGCCATTATGGTATATGGCATGTATATGCATGGAAATGGCATATTTTTTGTTTTTTATTAACAGTTTATAACTTGGTACGGACTGAAAGATAGTTATGTGTTCTTAAAAAATTCCAATCTGCATTATTCTGACTGCCTTGCAAATTTGGTTCTAGAAGTTTTAATTTTGTTATCATTACATTTTACAGCTTATGTTTAAAAATATCTTAGTAGAAATAATGCACATTGTTTTCTTAATTAAAATTATAAAAAGTAGAAACTGACTAGGAACCCTTATAGTTTCGTTATGTCCGTCTGTCTGTCTGTGCGAGGTTTTGATAAGAGACCGTTAGTACTAGAAAGCTGTAATTTTGTAGGAATGTGTATATCAATTACGTCGACAAAGTGGTAATATAAAATTTTGGAAAATATATTTTTTTAGGGTAGCTCCCATACATGTGAAGTGGGGATGAATACTTTTTTTGTCGTCTACCCCATCGTGTGAGGTATCGTTGAATAGGTCTTTTAAAATGACTTGGGGGTTACTAACATTACTTTTCGATTTAATGGTCCATTTACGAAATATTAAACTTTAAAGACCAAATTTTTGTTCCTGTAGGGCGTCCCCCCTCCTCTAAAAGCTAAACTGCTGGGTTGAAAAATCTGGAAAAATTCATGATGATAGTGCATTTCATGAACTTTAAATGAAAAGTATAGCGGTTAAGATAATTTATTAGTTTAGCAGTAATAGTCGTTGAACTTGGGTGTTGGATAATTTTGTACCAAATACAAAATCCTTTTCAGAATAAAGAACAACAGAATTGTACTATAATGAAGTATAATGTGATAACGGGCTACTACGGAACTCTACACTGTGCGTGGCCCGACACGCACTTGACCAGTTTTTCTAAATTGCAGTAGTAATTTTACAACAAAATATTTAGAAATGAAAACACAGGTATATACGGTGGCAGGTTAATTGAAACGTGGAATGCTACGAGTATACTATTTTCATAAGTGTTTATTCTCACATTGCCTGTGTAGTGTACGATCCCGAGAGTTTCGGAGGAAATTTAGCCAACCGTGCTATTGCTACGATAGTTTCATTTTATGAAACGGGACCGCAGTTTCATTTTTCGTTCTGATTGTTTTCAGTATTTCTGCATTATTAAGTTTTCTAACTTTATCTGTAGTTTAACTTTGAATTTCTGACTGTAATAATATTATAACATTTTATTTTAGCGTCTAATGTTATTTACTTACTTTCATATTAATTTCCTTACCTAAATAATTTAGATGTAGTAAGGAATCCCTTACGACAATATAATGAAGTATAAATATTTTGACGAATTTTCGTCAATTCTAGCAAAATTATATTTACATATACATACGCATTATATAGATATAAATAAAAATGATGTTTTCGTGCCAAGAGATTCCGAAATTAAATGATTATGACATCAATGTTATTTTAAAACTGGAATCTAAGCTAAATTTAAATTCTAAGGTAAGATAATGTCGTAGTTATAAATACTGTAGACGACTTAATTACAGACTTGTCTGTTGTAAGAGTTATTTTTATGTATGTTTGAATTATTTTTATTCGATTGAGATTATTTACTAAATAAATTAGTTCTTGTGGTGTTACTTAAAATAAAACTTAATAGTAATGTAACTTTATAGGAATCTTTGTCAATATTTTATGAAAAATGACGTCATCTAAGTAATGTTTCCTACTACTTTAGATTGTTAATTTTATGCGTTTATTTACAAGCCTTAATACTAAAACTACACATTCGCTACCGTCAGAATTACCTATACTTTCGAAATACCTGTACTTAGATAGTACATGATATTATATCAGTGAAAGCTAGGATTTTCTTATTCAGAATCGATATTCAAATGAAAACCCACATAGTTGATAATAGCACATCCACGATGTAGGTACGTGAACAAGTTAAATACTCAAATAACAAAATTGCTGTACTGTGTTGTACCTATCAAACCTATTTCTCCCAACATGTTTTTTCTTTTATATTCTCATATCTATCCTCTATTATGTATAGACGATCAGAATCCATTCAATTCCTTATCCAAATACACACCTTTTTACTTTGGCTGAAGAGGTGATTTTTCACTGCAGCAGTAACTGTGTAACTCCTGTGTAAGACCGCGCTCCTGCTCTCTTATGCAACCTGAGTCATTACCTAGACGTTTCGGTTATATGTGACGTTTTAAGGTAAGTTCCGCCATGTTTTCCTTACGTTATGATACGTTTTATAGTGCATTGTGAGCTTAAGGCATACATATAAGAAGATATGGCATCCTCAAAGTTTTTAAAACGAATTTACTTAGTTCGGTTATAACGTCTTCTTTATGCAATATGCAACAGACCGGTTTTGTGAAATTATATAAGTTAGTTTAAAACCTCTTTTGTGGATAAATAAATTGTATTTATACTAATATTATAAAGCTGAAGAGTTTGTTTTTTTTGGTTGAACGCCATAATCTCTGGAACAACTGGTTCGATCAGAAAATATCTTCTAGTGTTGGATAGCCCATTTTTCGAGGAAGGCTATATAACATTACGCTGCGGCCAATAAGAGCTGTGCAGTGGCCAAACAAAGAACAATGGGAAGCCCTGGGCGAAAGCTAAAATTATATAATAAAAAAAAATCGTTGTTTTTAACAAATAAACAATTATTGTTTGGTTTGTTGAATTTATTGATAGCTTTTGATTGAAGACTTTAGCAACTAAATTAATTACCCTCTACATTTAAATCCACCAATATATGTATTGTATAGGGAACGTAGAGATAACATTGTTACGTAACGAGATCAATCCTCTGTTTAGAATGGTTTAGAATCTTGTTATATTGATGTATCCCAGATTTGAATTAAACTTCCATTTGTTTGTATAAAAGCTTTCAATTAATTCGAACACTCGAATGTCGGTTGGATTATGGCGTGTTAATCCTATAACTAACTTATTGTATAATTAATTGGTTTAAAAACAAGTTGAACTGTTATTAGATTAACTTTCAATTCTGGCTACTGAAGTGGTTTTAGCAAACTTTGTCTTTAGATTTTGTTGACATTGTTAAATCAACTTAAAGAATTTTATTTTCCAGAGTTGGTAGGCAAACAGAAAAACATCTATAGTCGTATACCGTCTTATGTAAGATTTAATACAGTTGCGACTTTAAAATAAAATGTGAAAGTAATATCTTAAGTTTAAATCACTTAAACAAACAGAAGTGGAAGAATATTACATTTTCCGTTAAGAGTATCGTCTTATTGTTAGGGTATGCTCAAGGGATAACGGTAGAGTCAGCACAGCGCCGTATAAAATTGATAAGGGTGAGTTGTGAATGATGAGTAGACAGTCCATTGTGTTTCAAGGTTTTCTTTTAAGTTTTAATTTTGATAGGAAGATACACATCTTCCTATAAAGTAAACAATAACCAATAAAATATACAAAAGTTCATGCTAGCTCTTTCTAAACAGGAGTACCTATACAGACGTAAGAACTCCTTTATCTATACCACAGTTTCATATAATTAATATATCATCGATGAGCGATGAAGTGGAAAATGAATGCAAATTTCCCATCACGAGCTATGTATCCCTTTAATTTGAATGGTGTATCGTGACGATAGCTGTCTTTCCCCTCGGGTAATGATTCGTTTAATTATGTAGAAGTAATTAGAGTTGTTTTGCTATTATGATGCTTATCTTTGTTCGTGAATGTATTCCAATTGTGACAAGTAAATATAATTTAAAAAATTTAATAACCCGACTGCAATAATCAACAGAGAGCAACGCACTAAAAAGACCGTAAATATTATTGTAATATTATTATACCTGATTACATTTGAATACATAACATAATTATGTATATATTTGTAATCTCCATCTGATTCCCTTTATTTTGATACTCTACTCGATAGATTTGGTTAAAAAAAATAATAGAAGTACTTACAATTTGGAACCATTCAATTATGTATTATCTCTTTTTGAATATATGTAATCTCCTTTTGATTCTCTTTATTTTGATACCCAACTCGATAGGTTTGGTTAAAAAAAAAATTGAACTTCTTACAATTTGGCGTCAAAAGCCCGCCGTTTAAATCTTTTTATTCTAAAAACCTATCTAAAGACACTTGGGTTTTCTAGACGAATCTAACGATACCCTAATTGTCAAAATCCATCCAGCCGTTTAGAAGATTTGTGGGAATAAAGAAATTTACAAACATACAAGATACGCGCGAAAAACAATACCCGTCCTGACAGTCGGGTAAAAATTGGAGATAAGGTCGCGGCTCAATACTTTTGGTAGTAAGTTGATAATTATCAATTAATGATCCATTTCAATATTAGGAAACCAACATTGCATTCACATTATAGGTAGGTACCTACTAGGGCCACATAAATACTGAAGAGTTATAGTTTTATTTGGGAGGCAATATTGTGATAAGAGTCTTTGAGAACACGACTTTTCTTTTCAATAACGCTACGCTGCAAAACATATTGCGATAGCACAAAAAAAACGTGCGTTTTGACAGTTTACGTCCGCCATATTGGTTTTTTGTTGACGTCACATAGCCTATGACACTTGGGGGAAAAATACAAATCTAATGACACCTCACACTTTAAAATCAGCCAAGCCGTTTAGGCTCCAGAAGGTCACAATGGAACATTCATGCCCACATACATACATACGCGCGAAAAACATTACCCTCCTTTTTGGCAGTCGGGTAAAAAGTGACAACCATTTTACAATTGACAAGGTGTGGCTCTCGTGACTTAATTATATTAAACAATCAAACCTTGAAGGGACAACCCGTTTGCATATTAAAACTATTACTTGGATATAGTGCAATATATAGTGTATCGAGTGTTACATATATTTAATGAAAAACACAAGAACGATGTGACTTCCCCTTAATAGAGACAATAAGAAAAAGTGTTATTGGACACATTCTTGGAATACTCTATGTAGCAGTTTAAGTTATAAGTAAATTACTTATTAGTCTATAATTTAAGGCTAGATTGTAATATTTTTGATGTACTGATAAAATAGTACGTCATACCAAAAAAATAAAAACTTGGATATCGTATTCTATAGCTATACCTACCTACTAGATTCTAAAAGTCCCAGAATGTATTAATTTTTATAAGGTTGGTTTAATTTTTATTGGTAAAATTGGTGTCATATTAGTGACTGACTTCATCACCCTACAAAGATTTCATATCTTGATCATTATAAAATTACTATTCTTATAAAAGGTCGTTTCAATGATATTGTAATTTGCCAATAACATCTTTATTGCCTGTCTACGGACAATTTAATTTATGTGTCGTATAATAATGTCCTCATTACCAAAATTACTAACATAATTGGTTGCTTATTTGTCGAACAGTACTTAGAAATTGTTATTTACGTGATGGCATCACCATCGTCAATGAACTTAAGAATTCGGCCATTTTTATTTTTTAAATACTTCTTCAATTTTAATTTAATATTATCATACAAATTACCTTATTCCACAGCTTGACAATATGTATGCCAATAATTGCTTATCGAAATAGTCTTTGTTGTTCACAAATTGGCCAACTAGAGATAATATCTACTGTTGATTAACTCTGATTGTAAATAAATAAACTGGAATTCCGATTCTTTAAGAGATAGTTTTGCTTGTTTAATTTTATTCAGTTCATATCATATGAAATCACACAATTTGTCTTTAAATGATATACAAAATATTTACACAAAAAAAAGTATTTAAGTAGTATATCAGTTGTTTAGTACCCATAACACAAGCCACTATAATTGCTTACTTTGGGACTAGATGGCGCTGTGTGAATGTGGTAGAATATTATATTATAAATAAAGTCCCGTCATATAGTACCCAGCGAGAAAGCGTTACGAATTATCCTAACATTATGTCCAAAGTATTTCATATCTAGGCCGTTTTAATTAAAACCAAGTTAGTATGGACTTCAAGAGATTAAGAGGACATATATTATGTGTAGGTATGTCCACTAAATAAGGACAAAGAAAGAGACGGTTTTATATAGAGGTATAACCACAAACAGAATTGTGATGTTTCGCTTTGAGGTACCTTTGTAATAAATCTCCTTATGTTACTGCCTTTGCTATTCTAAAAGTGGGTTTTAAGCATATGAAGTTACCGTGTAGACAACTATTACTTAAGTGGGGCAAAATAATGCCCAACATCACTGCGTTCTGATAAGCATCTTTAGACAGACAAACGATACTGAAAGTTTTATATTAGTTGAAACACTACAGATGGAATGAAAGATTGTGCTATATTGGTTGATTTCCAGGAGCAGGTACCTCTTTCAGCTTTCCATCAGGCGAAAAGGAGCCATTATGCTTGGCTACTATAAAAAAAAAGGTATTGCGTAAAATGGTTAAATTATTGTAGCAATCTCTTTAAGGTAACCCATAATTTTAGCTTGAGAAATATTCATCACATGTTTTTCCATGTATTTTAGTTGATACACGTGTCATGTCCTCGCAACATCCAGACGAGCATGACAAACATAAACAGTTTTGTTTAGCAACTACGCTATTATCCAATGAGCTCGAGTCAAACAAGTTGTTTTACATGCGCTAAACATTTTCGCGTTGTGATACACTCTTATCAATGATGTCAGCGTTTGTGTATAATTTTATCGCGTGAAGTTGACTCATCGGACGTTTTTTCCACCGACGAAATATGGAATGTAGCAGCTCTGATTGAAAACGTGTTTATGTGTTATAGTTTATGTACTTCTATATGGTGATAAACTGATAACAGAATTTTATTCGCAGTATACTTATTTAGTCTCTTGTTTTATGTAACTTTAACAATTTACGTAGAATTGTTTATGAAGTGTAAATTGAAAAAACCTTAACATTAAACTGTAAATGAGTTTCGAAAGTAAAATTAACAGTTATTGCATTCGGCAAATGCAAATTCGCGGCATGTTCACTTGTTTGTCACCGTCACGTCGGCGATGTTTCAACGCAAGTTAAGTTGGAGCGCGCCGAGCCACTGGGGCGCCGCCCTGTGACGTCATCGCCTCGCCCGAACCCTTAATAAAGGGTAAACATGACCCTCGTGTCATGTTTACCTTGTCACCGTTCTGGTCTTGTACCTCACTAATATTTGACGCCTACCGCTGATTTGATAATGTCGACCTACACTCAGTAGGTTGACAGACCATTTCCATATGTTTGGCGGGGCCATGATGTCATGCATGATGCGGTGGATTGACGAAAATTAAGTCCACTTTTGGACGGACGATGCCGAGGAAGACTAGCTACAAGCCTGCTAGCCTTTGCGATGCCTCGCCCACATCTTTCCCAACATGTCTAGTCATAAATTAACTAAATCATAAAATTTGTCGTTTCTTATTTTGTTATGTATACCTACCTACCTGCACGTATCATGACGTTTTATTTAAAATTCTAATACTCGATCGATACTCTGATTTACCGTCCTTTGTTCCGATGCAAAAGTTCACTATTAGTAGTCCCCTCGTTTATGACGGAACCGAACTGTATTGGTAACTTTTAATAAATAATTGCACAACGTCTAACTTAATAAAAGATGACAAAACTTCGCAAAAGCAAATATTTTCCTTAGCTTGTCCAAGCCTCATCTCGGATAATATCTACTTTTTCTTTTTCATCACGCCACACAAACATTTGTATGCGAATCTTTTACTGAAAACTTATCCCATTACAACTTGTTCAAGTTTCACTCATTATCATAATAATCATTGTTACTGTCTGCACTATCGAATCTCTTAGGCCGATGAGCTTAAGAATCTCTTGTGAACTTTAATAGCCTTTATAATCTAGCTTCGTCTTTATTGACGAGTCACTGATAACAGTCGGGTAAGTTTCAGGCGCCTCAAACTGAATTGAAAAGAAGTCTTTTTAACTATTTACTGAAAGAATTTAATTTTTTTCTATTTATCGAGATTGTATAGAATAAATTGTCTAAAAAGACTTCAAAAA
Organism: Laspeyria flexula; assembly: GCA_905147015.1. Classification (NCBI taxonomy): domain Eukaryota; kingdom Metazoa; phylum Arthropoda; class Insecta; order Lepidoptera; family Erebidae; genus Laspeyria; species Laspeyria flexula. The sequence continues at coordinate 15,528,233 of LR989950.1, read as the reverse complement.
AATAAAAACTCAAATTCTGATTCGGTTTGTTGGAGTTGCATCAAAATAACAGATTCACTTGTTTTATAAACAGTAAAGCAATTAAGGACAGCTACTGTTTCAATTAAATCATGTGATTATTTCTTTTTACGATTAAATGTCCGTAAAAAAAAATAAAAAATTATTTATTTTTTTATTGGGGATGTAGTGATACAGTTAGATAATAGCCTTTTATGGAATTGTTTATGAGGAGCATTTTTAATCTCGCCTTTTTGCCTTTACGGACACCGTGTTAATAATAGCTGTTTTGTATTCCAGTTAAATACTGGAATATTTCATAAAACATTTTCATGTAGGCGCGGGTTTACGAGCGATGTTTAGTGCCATAATCCTTTCTCTCATTTAATATTAATAGTCAATATTTCAAGCTCTGAAAACATATGGCAAATATTTCACAGATCCCACTACACTTACAACTGATCTTTAAATTAATTTCTAATTTGATAACGGGCTGTAATTCTAGCTCCGATGTTTTGAATCTAATTAAGTATTATAATTTTGCTGTTTCATTCTGTATATTAGTTATACATACATTCTGTATAGTTTATTTGGCTTTGTCATTCATTCACGTTGACAATAATTTCCAAAAGGAAGCATGTTATGTATGAATCAGTTTATTAGATCTGATAATGTGATTCAAGCGATAATTTTGACGTCATGGTTGGCGCTTACGCCATCCACGGGTCATGATCATTAGAAAGTTGTCCCGCCTTTTATACTTTTTGTGCGCTATTGTCTCTTAGTTTACGCAACTTCAAACGTTTTTTTGTCGGTTTCTATTTCTATAAAAGGATGTTTTTGTTCCGTTAGTTACTGATACAAAATAGTAACTGAACACATGCCATTGTTTGCTGTTGTATGTCGAATCTGAAGAAACATATATTCTAGGTTTTACGACAGACTTAACCTAGAGATGTTATAAAATATTCAGCTTTCACCAACAACACAGGAACAAAATAAAACATAAGTACGCTTAAGTTTAATGAACTAAACCTCGCTAGAGATCACAACGTCAAAGCATTTTAGCAACACTGTTTTATCTTCCATCGTATAGACAAAAAGTGTTGACAAAAACTTTACCCGTTGCAAAAAATACATTAACTGATTTTCCTCATTCAATGCCCGTTAAATGGCTCGATACGCATGTAAGTTACGTAAACATTGGATAAACTATGAATAGAAAATACTTACCAATTTTCTCGTGAAAAATATCATCAAAGTAAAATGGCTTACGAAATGCTATCTATAAAATAGTAAGTACGAGTACATCCTTTACGCTATATTTACTGAGTTCGAACGTTGCTTGTACCAGACATGATAATCTTCGAGGGTAGCAATATCACCGCGTATTATCACTGTGTAACTTTACAGAAACGACAGCTTAATACTTGAAGGGGAGACTATATTACTCTTCCCTCAATATTTGCCACTCGCCTATGCATTACACTCGTTTTCTATCATCGTAGATCAGTTTACTTGATTTTTTTGAGTGTTTATACTGTTATGATACTCTCTTTTATATTCAATTTAACACATTGCCATATTTTGGTCTGTTATACACGTTGTTCGTCTATTCCATAAGGCTATGAGTGGATCAAATCTAATTTAGTGCCTTTATAGACGTGCTTCCTTCTTTGGCTTGCCCTCCGTTTGTGGAATATGTCCACAATAATGTTCTCAACAATAAATCTAATTTTGGTGCAGATTAAAATCTGTCAAGTTATATTTTTAACCTACGCAAATGTTTTTGTGGTTTGTTTTGTAGAATGTCCGGCAATAATAAATTAGTAGGTACGTGTTATTGCATAGGGGTTAATTCATAAGATTTCTGATTCAAGTTAGTTCATATTGACATATAAGTTCATTTTTGTGCTCGAGTTGTTTGTTTCGAGTCCAAGACTGCATTCATTCATGAAATTGAAGATTTATAGAATTTGCTTTGGACACATTTGAACACTAGACAGCTGATATTTTATCGCTGCTTTGTCTTCAGGGTACATTCCTATTCAGCAGAAATGGGATCTTGTGGATATTTTATGAATCTACTTTTATTGCTTGTCTGGCTATCCAATAAAATAAAAGTGATGTATGCCCCCATATATATCTATAAGTTCTAAAGCTTGGAAAACTGATACGATCTCATATTCTATCTAAATCTATTGCACAATCTAATAGAGCTTCCGAGAATTGGTCTCACTTATTTAATATTCCAAATATTTTAGTCTATTAGAGTTATTAATCCCGCTCTCCGTGTACTGAACATAATTCCTGGCTAGTAAAACAGGTTTAAATGTTATCAGAAAATAAGTTTTATGTATCATATTGATTTATTTCTGTATCAAAAATTAATGCTTTATTTATGTTTCGCCTTTAACGAAAGCATTGGACAAATACTTTGCCCAGTAGACACAAATATTGGCCAAGGTATTGGGTGCATGGTGACCACCGTAAGACGACATCATTCACAATATTATTTATGTCATTGTACTTAGTTAAATAATATGTTTTCCTGTTTGTAATAATAGCTATAATTAAACGACCTTGCCCGCTTTTAGTCACAAGCTAATTAACATACTAAAGTGTCCATACATCATATTTAATCTACGGTTCTACAATGTTAAGGCATTCAGCTTTATTATTAAGCACGTGTATTTCTGTTGGAATACACAGTTTTCTATTTCCAAGAACTACTATCCCGTGTACTGCGAAATTCTAATGAAATAATGGATTGGAAGAGAGTAGTTGAATCTCGAATGGAATTGGTATATTTAGTTTCTTTTCGCTGAAACTTACAAGATTATTACGAGAATGTTTTTTTTTGTTGAAAATACATTCTAGAATCATCTTCTACAAAATTAATTTCCATTGGGTGTTCATTACGATCACCCAATTTAAAAGCAACGTTTCGTACTATGGACATGACCTAAAGCGCTACTGTACACAAAATACTCTTTACACATACAGATTTAAAGCCCTTAGTTATAACAGACCCAACAGAGACCTTTGTCTATGGAAACTCTCTGACGTCATTGCGCAACAACTTAGTGCCTACATGGTTAGTTTAGTAATTTCTAGTTCCAACGTGTACGTATTTCGTCTAAGAGATGAGGTATTACACCAATGACGTAGATAAATGAAACTGTTGGAGAGGCTCCCACTCCCACCTCAAACGTTTACCGACAATAAGACTAAATTAGTTGCTCAAAAGAATTTACTTTGTTTTCCTTGAGTTCTATTTTAGACTTGTATTAAGATAGCTTGTTAGCAAAAAGTATTTAGTTAGTTAACTAATTATACAAAGCCAGGAAAAATTCTAGAACATTATACTGTTATTGTATAATTATTTTGTTGTTAGTATTACTTAGAAGTATCACTAGTATCTAAATCGGACCAGTACTTCCTGAGATCTTAGCGTTCTACCAAACAAACAAACTCATCAGCTTTAAAATATTAAGTAGGTATAGATAAAGAAATTTAGTATTTTTTTCTAAATTTTTTTTTTAATCTGAATGTTCTAGTACATTTTCTTTCTTTTGTCTCACAATACACGTATAAATAGATCTATTGAAAGGTGAAAATTTAAAGGCATTGAACTAGAAACTCTGCATAGATTCACTCGAGCTCCATGTTTTGTTGGCACTTTATGGCTCAAGTGAGTGAATAATAAACAATATGCTGTAGTTTCAGATTGTTCAATAAGCTTAGTACTTCATGCTGAATGAACAATATTTTATAACAAGTAGATTTTCGAAGAATCTTGTAGATTGTACTACTGTCTTATATAAAAAATATATCATAAGGTAGGTAGTAGGTTATTATGTAACAGTTTTTAAATCTCAATTTACTCTTGACCCTTTGAAGTTAAAGTGGCTGTTTGTACGTAGTACACTGATTTTAGCAGTAACATAAATACAGTAATGAGCTTTCAGTTTCTACGAGTGTTCGACTGTTCTATGTGCTCGTTAAATATTCGTTCTAAAACTATATGTTAACTACAATAGCTGAGAATTTCTGTTGTAATTGGTAAAATTAGCTCCTGCCAAATGTCTCCTGTTGAATAAACTTATTGCGTTTCATTTTCTCATTGCGCTTTAAAATAAAAGGTTTTTGTTTGTATTGAACCTTGTTATTTATGTGAATGAGGTAGCTAATGTCTTTTCCACATGCTATCTTAATATACAGAATTGCAATCTAAATAAAAGGTGCGCTCACATATAAGCTTTACCACTAGCATGAAAGCGTTTCATTACTTCAATACACTATTTTACGTCTCCAACGTAAATTGTGTCGGAATCCCGAGCTTAGCTGAGTCAGTTCAGCCAAGTCGGCATCATAAAACCCTTCAGGAGGTACTCGTATTATAAAATTCATCTTAGATTGTTGACGGGTGGAGTTTTGCGATCATGCCGCATCTAAATTATGAGTAAGCATCTGGATTGTTGCCAAGGAATGTTATTATATAGCAAACATTGCAGAGCCTTCCGGCGTCCTGTCGCCGCGACGTGCGGACTTCCTACTTCGACATACACTCGCTGTTATTGCGTTCGTTGTTACGGTTGGATTTTATTTGACTGGAAGCCAATTCCCGCATGTAAGGAAGTTGGGAATATCGAAACTACACCAACAAGACTGACAAGGACTCAGTTCACATGTTTGAAGTAAAGTGCATTTCCTGTGTATATCATTAAATTTGCTTTATGTTGAGACAGCATTAAAGTTTCATTGCTTTTGTTCTGCCAAAAAATAATTACTGGGTTAGCGTGTTGCTGCTTTGCGGATCTTGCAAGTGTGTGGGCGGTACGGGCCAAAGTTAGATAGAAGTTTTGCCTGCAGCACGTATGTATAGGTATATGTATATATATCTACGTAGTTGGCGTACAAGGTTATCAGTAAAATTGCTGTTAAATTTAATGGATTGAATTACCATTTCGTGTGTGTAGTGTCTTGTTAATAGCACTTTAGGGGATTTGCATAGACGTGGGGTAGGGCTGGTACATTCCTGAAGATTAATAGATTTTAGTTCAACTATTTTCATTAATAGCATTGGATAATAAAAACCGGCCAAGAGCGTGTCGGGCCACGCTCAGTGTAGGGTTCCGTAGTTTCCCGTCCGTCACAATAAGTGTTCCCACTTATGAGTTTAAAGGTGGGTATCCATACTATCCATTATGTTCGCGATCCAGCAGCGCTCCGCGCTCCTGCAACAGCTCCCGGTAGTGGGTAAGTACGTGCGCGAACACGGAGCGTGCAATATTGCACGCTCCGCGGCAGTCGTTCCGACTCGTGACGGTTTTTAGCGCGAACACAAAGGGGAGCGCAGTGTGTCAAAGGGGAGCGCATGTAAAGGGCGCGCGACAGATCCATTGGATCAGTTGCAGGAGCGCGGAGCGCTGCTGGAGCATGAACATAGTGGTAACCCAACTTAAAAAGGCTATTTGTTACGGAACTCTAATAATTACGGAACACTAAAAACGGGCCCACAAAGGACGGTGATAACTAAAAAAAGAGTTATAGATTCCAACCACACATGGAAAGTTCGAGAAAATGTTGTCTATTTGAGTCCCACCACGAGTAGTGGGTAGGGGTTGTAACATGGAGTGATAACCAGCGTCATTTAGTAATTTAAATACTGCAGTATGGCTGTTACTAAGGTAGTCTTCGTTAAAATCTCCAAATATAATGCAAGAACTATTATGCACGACACTTTTAATACTTTCAATTTCAACACTCTATCTAACCCGCTTTGATTTCAAACATGGGAGAGCGTCATTCAGTCACGGAGAATCTTAACACCGCGATTCAGGAAAATGACGTCAGATGCACAACGCCATCTATCGAAAGAGACAACAGACAGCCATTCCAAGAATGCTGAAAATGCGTCTGTTGGTCATTGTCTGTTGGTTATACTTTAAGTAGCACCCTTACAATTTCTTTTTAAATATTTTCGGTTTACTAAAACCATTTCTACCTTTTGCTATCACAACTTTTAAAAGTTATCTTGTGAAGGCATTTATTAATAAGTACCAAGTACCATATTCCTTTGATAGATGTCGTTGCATGTCTCATTCTTGATCATAATGATAAAGTTCTTGAAAACTATAAATTCATGAATTGGGTTACTAATTAATACATAGACGTGCCAGAAGTTTTCGATGGTAATTTTGAATTGCGAGAACCTATTTTAATAATTATTTTTTTGTTTGAAAAAAGATACGTTCAGGATAATAAAATATTATGTAAACGAAGTTAAAAAAAAAATACGGGCAAATGAAACTTGACCTCTGGATTGTATAGGCGCTCATACGATTCAGGGACCAAATTATATTGGTTAACTGCAGTTTCCATCTGTTGTTTCCATCCAAGTTCAAAATAATTTTCCTAGAAAGTCCTTATAAAGTTCTACTTTTCAGATTTTTTTCGTATTTTCTAAACTTATGGTTCAAAAGTTAGAGGGGGGGGGACGCTTTGTTTTTTACTTTTGGAGCGATTATTTCCGAAATTATTGACATTATCAAAAAATGATTTTAGTAAACCCCTATTCATTTTTAAATACCTTTCCAACAATATATCACACATTAGGGTTAAAATTAAAAAAAAAAACACTTCCCACTTTACATATAGGGGGGCTACCCTAATAAAACATTTTTTTCCAATTTTTATTTTAGCACTTTGTCGGCGTGATTGATACACATATTGGTCCCAAATTTCAGCTTTCTAGTGCTAACGGTCACAGAGATTAAGCGAGGACGGACAGACGGACAGACAGACAGACAGACAGACAGACAGACAGACAGACATGGCGAAACTATAAGGGTTCCTAGTTGACTACGGAACCCTAAAAATGTAGTTAATACAGCCATTGTTCAACCGTTAGTCCATACATGCATACCTTATTATATTAAAATGTAGTAAATATATATTAGTAATATTCTTAGAGCACAACCTGATTTCAACCAGATTTGAACCAACAAAAAGACTTTTGTGTCTGAAGAAAATAATTTTCTACAAAACTGTCATGCGTCTTTTAAAAATATTTTAATATAGAATAATGAACGTAACAACGAACCTGCTTGTGTTTATTCTTTTTTTTTCCTTTCGGAACTAAGACAGAATTCATTATTTTTCTAACCAGACTCGTTACATTAAACTGGATATATACCTAACACACTGCATTGTTGTTATTCTGAACCATGAACTAGTTGAGCTTTCGGCTGTATAGGTACGTGTCACATGTTTTGAATATGTACTACAGATTGTTATAGTATAGCTATATGAATATCTGTGGACTAAAGCAATGATATTTGTCATTCAAGCTGTGAGATTACCTCATCATTCACGTTTCACAAATATGAGAAATCAGACGAGACTATATTTCCTATTCAACGAAAATGAGGCATTGTTGCGAAGTTGTTGTGTTGTATTGAATGTACTGAACAAATTCAGTTTTGTCAACTCAAATGCACTCGGAATCTGATAAAACTGAACAGTTGTTAACTCGTGCCATGAATCGTTGGTAAGTATTGAAGTTAACCTGGTGATGGATAAACTTGACATAAAACGCAAAATTTGCTCCAAATAATCTTAGTGTTATTTGTTTTAACATTTTGTAGGAATTAGGGTGCTTTTAGGCAGAAATGGAATGAAATTTTGTTTATTCATCTAGGTTACAAAGTAACACTTATAAAAGTCACAAGTTACAGTTTAGTGAAACCGCCGAATTAAAATTCATATGACAATCTTAAGACAGGCATAAAGTTAGTTGCATTAACTTTCAAGTATCGAAATCTTATACATCCTGCCTCACATGTGACGAACTAATTCCGACATAACTGACTCACTCGAAGCTTTCGCATTCTCATTTAAATGTCTTTAGAGTACTGACTCGAATGACCAACTGTAATGTACAAGACATGTCTGCCAGAGATAGATATCCATTGGACTGAAATAACATTCCAATCTTATTTGAGTGAATATCTGGTTAAAATATTAATACAAATGCAATTGGACCTTACTCGTACCTACAGCTTTTGGATTTATTATAATGGCATAAAATACTTAGAAATAGAGAGCTTTCCTGTGTTGTTGTTGTTGTAAAATTATTATAAAATTGAAGCTCAAGTTAACTACAAATTTCAAAAATGTAATTGTCTTAGGGCCTGTTTCACCATTAACAAAACAGATAAGTGTCTAATAAACTACTTGAGACTTTTTTGATAGATTTTGTATGAAAAATACGTCTAACTAAGTTTAATTTAGATTATCTAGTACTTATTAGCCAGTGGGGAAACAGGCCCTTAATAAATAATTTAGACAGTTTTTAAGTTATCGTTAACTTGTACAACAAGGTTTGTTATTTACAAGTAAAAGCTCGCTTAAATACTACCTACCAGTGAAAATGTTTTACCGAAAACATTATTTTATTCCTCGGTCTTCAGCATGCAAATGTAATTTAAAATCGTGTTATTGGATAAATATACATGAAGAGCATTCATATTTACCCATTTAGAGCGGTCATTGCCCTGCACTATTGTACCTAAAAGTTCTCTAAGTAAAGTATCTATAAAGTCGTACGTACACAAATTATTCTGTAACTTATCACTCATACGCCCTTATACATTACTTTTCCCATTGTTATGCTATATGGAAACTGCGAAGTTTATTTTAGGTCATCGGTGAGGGCATTGACACTTAGCGAACTCTTGCCAAAAATCTTAATTGAGAGTTACATAAGATAGCATTAGTTTTTATTTCCTGTTGCCCTGCAAAACCTCCCTACTGAGTGCGTGCTAAATATTTCCAGAACATGCTAACCCGTTAGTGCGTGTTCTTAAGCTACTACAGCTTAAAGTTCATTGCTCTTACACTGGTTTTTACCCTTCAGTATGTGAATATAAGCATGTAAAGGCAAATGGCAAGTTTAAAATCAAATAACCTATATGTAGTGTTAAATATGTTCATGACGTCTAACATTTTTCTTGAATAGCCTATACGTAGGTATGTTTTTGAAATACAGATGGTCGGACATTATATTTATTATCGCGTATTTCACTATTAAACTCAGCCTCATTCACTCAAATTAGAGTATAACGTACTATTATCTATTCTGTGGTATTACCATATTACCAAAGTTTGGGAAAATTTGCATACGCTTAAAAACATAAAAGAATATTTAATTGAACTAATGATATACGTATCTCCTATAATTAGCAATCACCCTTCGTAAAATCGTTAACAAACAACAATTAGATCAATAAATCGAAGCAATAAGATTATCTTTTGGCACGCTACCCGTATCCAATCCAAGCGAAAAGTATTGAAGACATTTATCCTTTTTCTGTCCGCTTTTATGTTCGATTGTGAGAACTAGATAGCGTATATCGGATAGAATAACTTTAGCTGGACGTTTAAAGTTGCCTAAAAATTGTAGCAGCTCGTTCGTTGGCAGTGTAGATATATGGCTGTTTTGATATCCAAATAACGTAGCGTTTTTACCTATCGATAGCTAATATGGGAATTCATATTTAAAAATAACATCGCATCATGCATTTTCCTCGGAAGGGGTGGGCAGCGGTACATCACACCGACATTTCGCGAACAGTTACCTTAGATGCGTATTTACAGTGGCTTACGTAATGCAACTGCGCCTTATTTTCTTAGCGAGGCAGATTTGTAAGTTGAAAACGATCAAAACTCATTCAACTGCAAGAAAATATTAACAAATTGAATGTGAAAGCATGAACAAATTCGACAGACCGAAAAATATTTCAGCAGTGATTAACGAATAAGATATAGTACAACAAAGTCCGATGAATCAAATAAGGTTTCTGATGCTGCTCTTTATTTATCCTAACTTAGTCATGAAAGTTTTAGGTATTGATAACATTAATGGCAAACCTAACAAATGTCTACCAAGATTAAATTTCATTTGTTTGTGGAGGGAATTTAGCCAAATGTAAAAATGAAAAAGAAAATGAAAGAATAAACAGAAAAGGATTTTTTATACCACAACACACAGTGGCAAAGAGTCTATGGATGCCTGCAACTATAGGAGCATCATGCGCGTTGCCGGTCCTTCAAAACCTTTCCTTCTCCAATGAGCTCTGGATACCACTACTCACCGGCAGGAACAACACTGATGTTGTTATGGATGAGGGTTTCTGTTGGGGGAGGTACTTCCCCAGATGGCCGGCTCAATATGGACGGGGTTTATCAGCTTTGTGTGTGTCCAATCTTTGAAGGAAATACTGATTAAGTGTTTTTACTAAGAAAAATACTTCTGTTAGACATTAAAACATAGGATACGAGTAGGTATATTATTATGTACCTCCTTCTAGGAAGTAATGTCATATTTTATGAAATGCCTTAGGGCGGGTCGTGGTACAGAATAGTGCTGTGAAGTACTCCGCCTCTTTCACGTATTTTAGGTCACGTTGCACGTTAGTAGAAAAGAAAAATTACTCACAAATTGTGTCTACACTTACAACGCCTCTCTAACCACTGAGAAAAATAGGACTCTTTTTTTATTAGATTTATATTTACGTAGAATATTGTTAGTTTATATTTAAGATAATATCAGCTCATACTGAAACTTTTGACTAATATATATGTTTATCTTGAGGGTTATAATACCTTAAACTTTATAGGCTATACGGGAATCTTGCATTAACCTTTAGCAAATTTACTATCCCCAATTATATATAAAATAAAGGTGCAATAAATATCGTTCATTTCCATAATTATCGTTAATTTCCATGGGTAAGCAACTATCCATGCTGCATTATACCGTAAAACAGAATCCCGCACACATAAGTCGTTAACGGATTAGTATACCGCCCATGTTTTCTAGATAACGTTAAATTATTGTTGTCCTGTGAAACTGTTTCGGGTCAGCCGAAGGATTAAACAGCCATGGTACGCCAGAAATGTATTACAAATATATTACGAGTTTAGCCAAGGCTGGGTGGAGTGGGACTTGGGTTTTACATGCCATTAATTAAAACTTACTCGTGGACTGTGTTTGAACAAAGTTACTTAGTTTATTAGCAGTATACGTAATGAGATTACAATTACATTAGTAGAAAACTATTTTACGCAAATTAGATTGTTGTTATTTATTTATTTATATTTATTAGCACAACCACATCATACATATTATAACATTTATAGGTAATAATAAGTACATAATATTGCATCTGATATGTATGACAATTTCGGTGTACATAGCATTTACTATAACGTAGCAGTGCAAATTACATTATTTGTTTATAATATGGTAACTAAACTAAACTAAACTATAACTTAAATTTAACAAAATTTACTTAAATAAAATAGGTTTTTAATATACTCACGTATTATTGTATTCTTATTACTAATAAAAATACTTCTTATTGTTAGCTAAATTAATCTGTTATGCTCGAGACTAAATTTTATTATATCACTTAGGGCCGATTTTTCCGTTGCCAAATAACTTTATCCGAGGATAAATAAATATATATATTATATATATATATAAATAGAATTAATCTGAATTTTTTGACAGTTCTATAAAAAAATAGTTAAACGTCAATTTTATTTCATTAGATAAAAGTTATCTGACGATGAAAAAATTGCCCCTTAGAAGTAATTATGTCTTGAGACATTTATTACAATAACAATTTTGTTTTCTTTGATTGATGAAATTATAATTTCTTGATGTATCAATTGCCTAATTGTATCTTATCTTTTCAGGAAACAACCAAAGACATTCGCGTTCGACCATTGCTTCTACTCCCTGGATTCATCCCTGCCGAACTTTGCATCGCAAAAGACAGTATTCGAATGTCTCGGCAGGGATATACTCGACAATGCATTCGACGGATACAACGCCTGTATCTTTGCGTATGGACAAACAGGTAAGTCATAGACAGAGGGTATTCATTCTACATTATAATCCAATACCAAAATAATTGCTCTTCATTTTCACGAAAATATGAAATATTCTATTGGAAAAGAGATATTTGTGATATGATAATAGTCGCAGAGTTGGCTGCGGATTTTGTATCCATGGTTGTTACCCGACTGACAGGACAGGTATTGTTTTTCGCGCGTATCTTGTATGTTTGTAAATTTCTTTATTCCCACGTTTCTTCCAAGTGGCTGGATGGTTTTGGACAATTAAGGTATCGTTAGATTCTTTTCAAAAACCCAAGTGTCCTTAAATAGGTATTATAAAAAAAAAAAACAAAACGGCGGACTTTTGGCGACAAATTGTAAGAAGTTAGAACTATCACAGCTGCGATACAAGATATTAATTGTGTATAGCTGATTGATAACATCAGTTATTATGTAAATAATGCATCGTTTTTACCCGACTGTCAGGACGGGTATTGTTTTTCGCGCGTATCTTGTATGTTTGTAAATTTCTTTATTCCCACGAATCTTCCAAACGGCTGGATGGATTTTGACAATTAGGGTATCGTTAAATTTGTCTAGAAAACCCAAGTGTCCTTAGATAGGTTTTAAGAATAAAAAGACTTAAACGGCGGGCTTTTGACGTCAATTTGTAAGAAGTTCTATTATTTTTTTTAACCAAACCTATCGAGTAGAGTATCAAAATATAGGGAATCAAATGGAGATTACAAATATATACATATGTTATGTATTTAAATTAAACTAGGTATAATAATATTACAATAATTTTACGGTCTTTTTAGTGCGTTGCTCTTTGTTGATTTATTGCAGTCGGGTTATTAATTTTTTTAAATAATATTTACTTGTTAAATAAAGAATCTAACTTCTACACACATTAAACTTTGTTAATGTCTCGAGGGATAATCTTGTAGTCACGTTGCTACGTTTTACTTAAAAACAAAACAGTCTAGTGAAGAGTCGAGACTAGTCTAGTTAATTCTATACTAATTAATGTTTAGGAGCATCGCCCAGACGAAAACAGTACTTTCAGATGAAATTTTGTCCTGAAGTCTTCCCAAGTAATGGCTACAGGGAAAACCGTTCTTAGTTGAAAATGGACCATTATACAGTACACTGCCAATATCCTGTTCGAAGTTAAAACCTTCTTGTTATAATTTGTACACCCTGGCCACTTTTATATATGAGTACTATCTATGGACGTAATAAAACTGTTATGTCGCGTTATTTTCTGAATAGGTTATGGGCAATATTTAACGCTTCATATACATAAAAAATGGCTACATCAGCTGAAGGCCTACCCCTAGCGGAGGCAACCTACCGACATCCAGTCGTTACCAGCGGTGTCCCACAAATACCCAAGTTGGACGGGCGATCCAATTTTGCTACTTGGAGCTTTGGTATCAAAATGTACCTTATTGACTGTGGGTTGTGGAAGTGCGTCGAATGCCCAGAAGAATTCGCAAAAGAGCGAAGCGACTTCAATAGAATGGATGAACAGGCAAGGGCAAAAATATGTCTATCTGTAGCGCCAAAAGTTTACTCCGTCGTGAAGTCTGCCAAAACGGCAAAAGAAACATGGAACAAATTAAAAGCACAATATGCCGACAAAGGTTTGGACAGAAGGCTAAATCTACTTAGGCAACTTTTTAACATAAAATTAGCAACATTTGGAGATATTGAGAGCTATATTAATGCCATAAGAGATATACAGGAGAAACTCCATGAAATCGAAGCTGGACTGGAGGATGAATTTATCGGAGTCATAATGCTAGCAGGTTTGACAGAAGAGTTCAAGCCTCTCATCATGGCACTGGAGCATTCAGGTGCAAAAATTACTTCAGACTCAGTAGCCACGAGGCTTCTCAGCGAAGATCACAAGACACCTGAAGAACTCTCCACGAACACTTCTTTTTCGGCCACAACTCCTAAATTACAGTGTAAATTTTGTAAGAAGTTTGGACATGTTATTTTAAATTGTAGAAAAAGGAAACAACACATGAAAACACTTTCTACACATAACAAAACAAATTTTATTACAGATGTTACACTTTTATCTTCTTTTAATTCAAATTTCTCAGGTCCCCAACTCAAACAAAACTGGATTCTGGATTCCGGAGCAACAGCACACATGTGCAAGGATAAGAATTTCTTTCAGGACTTAAAGTCGTCCAAATCCAGACCAATATATGTTGCCAACAACGATCTAATCCCTTGCTCAGGATCAGGTACCGTAGTTTTACCTTTACCTAGAGGTAATTCGAGCACACTCGATAATGTGCTATATGTTCCAGACATAGCGTCGAACTTATTATCTATAAGTAGCCTTGTACGTGAAAATCATGTCGTTGTATTTTCCCAAAGTGGTGCTACAATTCTTCGTAGGGAAAACTGCAAAGTTTCCGGCGAAATAGTAGCAACTGCGTCGAATTATAAAAATCTTTATAAACTCGATATGGCACAACAAGTTTATTTGACAAATGAATGTTCACCAACAGCGTTGCTATGGCATCGACGTCTTGGACATCTCAATGTCAAGGCCGTCAATATATTAAAAAATAAACAAATAGGCGTAAGTTTTTCAGACAGACTGCCAGATACTTGTGTGCCATGTATACAAGGTAAATTAGCAAAGAGGCCCTTTAAAATTTCTCAAAGAGAAACTAGTAATAGATTAGAGCTCATACACACAGACCTCTGTGGCCCAATGAGTACGCGCTCATTTGGTGGTGCTCTATATTTATTAACATTTACGGACAACTTCTCTCGCAAAACTTTTGGCTATTTATTAAAGTCTAAGAGCGAGGTATATACGAAGTTTGTCGAATTTAAATGTATGGTGGAAAACCAGACAGGCCTTAAAATAAAAACCCTCCGCTCAGACGGCGGTGGTGAGTACGTAAACCGTCAGATGTCTGACTTCTTGAATGCAAATGGAATAGTTCATCAGACTTCTATTCCTTATAATCCACAACAGAATGGACTATCTGAACGCGTCAATCGTACTGTAGTTGAGAAAGCACGGTCAATGCTGCAAGATGCAGGTCTTCCCAGAGCCTATTGGGGCGAAGCTGTTAATACAGCAATTTATTTGAAAAATCATTCCCCCACCACAGCTCTGAAGAACAAAATTCCCGAGGAGAAATGGACTGGCAAGAAGGTAAACCTTGCACACCTTCGAGTTTTTGGATGTAATGCTCATGTGCTAATTCCTAAGGAAAAACGTAAGAAGCTTGATCCGAAAACCGAAGTTTGTGTATTCGTTGGCTACTCCGAACAACACAAAGGCTATCGCCTAATCAATCCTCGTAATCCGAGACGTATAATTGTTGCTCGAGATGTTGTGTTCCTAGAGAACAACCCCGCCGCGGTCACCTCTAGTCACTCTACTATTGAAGATTCTCCTGACCCTTCCTCAACACCCAACGAACCCTACGTGATCGACGTACATCTGCCTTCTATCTCTTCTTCACGCATACAACCGATCCTTTCGAGTCCTTCACCGGTTATGGAACCGTCTTTTACGTCTGAATCATCCGATACACAGCCTGATTCGGATGATGCTGTTCCGGAATCTCCTACTGAACCGGAACTAGAACCCGAGGTATTCAATGACGCTGAGTCAGAACCATCTCCAGAGTCAAGTTTAGAGTACCAAAGACGATATCCGACCAGAGAGCGACAACCTCCAACTCGTTTTCCAGAGAACGACAGGTCTACTCTCTGCTTAATCTCCTGCGACTCTGAACCTGAGACTTACGGAGAAGCTATGACAGACTCGAATAAAGACGAATGGGTGGAAGCTATGAGAGTCGAGTATAACTCTCTTATCAATCATG
Source organism: Laspeyria flexula (assembly GCA_905147015.1). NCBI lineage: Eukaryota > Metazoa > Arthropoda > Insecta > Lepidoptera > Erebidae > Laspeyria > Laspeyria flexula. The sequence goes on along the minus strand of LR989950.1, from coordinate 15,512,448 downwards.
GTACTTGGACTTTAGTTGACAGACCTGAAAACCGAAAGATTGTTAAAAATAAATGGGTCTATAAAATTAAAAAGGATACTAACGGAGAGATAGTGAAGTTCAAAGCTAGACTTGTAGCCAAAGGTTTTACACAAGTTTACGGCGTTGACTACGGAGAGACATTCTCACCGGTCACTCGGCTATCTACCATAAGACTTTTAATCGCTTTTGCAGCAAAAGATGGACTTTATCTTGAACATTTAGATGTCGAGACTGCATTTCTCAACGGTGATTTAGAAGAAGAAATCTTCATGGAGCAGCCAGAAGGTTTCGCTTTTGAACCTAAGAAAAAGGTATGTCTCCTTAAAAAATCACTGTATGGGCTTAAACAAGCTCCACGTCAATGGAACAAAAAAGTTTGTGAAGCCATGAACAAACTTTCATTGACTCAATGTTCGAAAGAGCACTGTCTTTATTATAAAAAGTCAGGCAAAAAGCTTCTTGTCGTCGCTATCTTTGTGGACGATTTCTTCCTCCTGTCAAATGATGACAGTATGAAAGATTCATTCAAACGAGGACTTAGAGAACTGTTCACTGTAAAAGATCTCGGTATTCTTAAAGATTGTTTGGGAATGAGAGTCATTCATTGTGAAAAAAGTATTACTCTCGACCAAACTAATTATATCGACGAACTGATTAATAAATTTGGCATGGAAGATGCTATTCCAGTATCCACACCAATGGAACTTGGACTAAAATTAATCCGGCCAAAAGATGGTGAGGAACGATTTAATTTGCCTTATCAGCAGCTTATTGGGTCACTAATGTATATTTCCATTGGCACAAGACCTGACATATCCTATGCTGTCTCCTATTTGAGCCAATTCAATACTCATTACGGGGAGGAACACTGGAAAGCTGCAAAACGTGTACTTAGGTACTTAAAGGCAACTAAAAATTTGAAACTAAACTACACCTACAATACTGATCGAAGTGTACCTATTGGTTATGCTGATGCTGATTACGGTAGTAGTGTTATTGACAGACGCTCATACACTGGTTACACCTTTTTGATGAGTGGCGCACCAACTTCGTGGGAGGCTCGCAAACAGAAAACAGTTGCCCTCTCGACTACAGAAGCCGAATATATGGCACTTTCTGAATCAAGTAAAGAAGCCATCTATATACGTTCCCTCATCAAAGAAATATTTTCAATAGACCAACCAATAGTAATATATTCAGATAACCAAAGTTCACTTAAACTCAGCACAAATGACACCTATCACGCTCGCACAAAACATATTGATATTCGTCATCACTTCATACGAGAGGCCTTAACAAATAATCAAATTCATGTTAAGTACATCTCAACCACACATCAGTTAGCAGACATACTAACCAAATCATTACCTAAACTAAGACACAGTAAGCTAACTACATTATTAGGTTTACTGTAAAGTTTTTATTTTTATAATGGTTTAATACATATTTGTTTCTATATTAAGTTTGCTATTTGATATTCTTATAAATTAATTCAAATGTTTATAAATTAATTGTCATATTGTGTATTAGTAGTCACTTGTGTTTATTATCAGTTTATATCATGCATTGTACGTACAGGGTGATCTAATTACGGGGAGGTGTTCGAAGTTAAAACCTTCTTGTTATAATTTGTACACCCTGGCCACTTTTATATATGAGTACTATCTATGGACGTAATAAAACTGTTATGTCGCGTTATTTTCTGAATATATCCCGGCGAATCAATTTATCACTATTTAATATTGCTACTGTTACATTTAAACAATATTCATAAATCTTTAATATAATTTATCAATGAACGAACATGAATAATTAATTTCGTAATCGTTTTATATCCGTTGTCATTTAATTTTTATGTTTTTGCGGAGACAAATTGCAACTGGAATACCCCGAAAAGAATATTCAGAGTAATAAATTTATGTTTATAAACATTTATTTTTCTACTCATCACTTTGGAAATAACGGTACTTTACACTAAAATTATTTTGCCAATGTATGTGTTCTGGGAATAGTATTTAGCAAACATTTATCAGTAAATTTACAATCAAGCTTTTTGAAATTGCATTTAAATCACACATAAGTATTTGTTAGTTTTTATCACAGTTTTGCTGAGACGAAAACTTTGACAAACTGCAATACTATATAATAAAATTAAAAAAATATAAATAAACGAGTCTGAGATGAGCAAAAGTAGACTTCACACTGTTCATGTTAAACGATTGTGTCCTTAGACAGGCCACGTGCTTATTTAACGCGCTTGGGATACAAAAAATATAATTATATTCCAAAATTTATAAAACCGCGCTGTTAATACGTGTAGGTTTTCACTTTTATAATAAAATTACTAGAAAATATTCATAGTTCGTTCATCTGAGCCATTTTTACGACTCGTATTAACTTTTACGAGTAAATATGGAAGTAATCTTTACGATAGCACATGTCCGTACCTTTATAAGCTAGCTTTTGTCAGTGTCCGTGACCTTTCCACTGTGTCCTTCTTCAGTTTTATGTTTATCCCTTTATACGATATCATTTTCACTTTCATTAGGTATTCATAACGTAAAGCGGTGTTGTTGTTTCATTGTTTCTAGTGTTTGTTTTCTGTTGTTTGTACTATAAACTAGCCATTCAACTCCCCAGTTCTCCTTTAAGATTTATGCTCGAACGTTGCCCATTTCACTCGTGTAATTTTAATCTTGTTTATCGCCCTCGGCCAACGAAAAATATGTATTTCTTATGTTTAAGGGATTATTTCGTAATTTGAGAAATAACCCCTATAATTCTTTTGCTTTACTAAATTTTTCTTTGTTTTTCGCCTTAAAAGTGTTGGCTGTTGAATTATTTAAATATGAAAATTTAGTTTAGTGCGCCCGTTCCACAAGCTTTTTCCCTTTATCTGTCATCTCTACAAAGGTTTTACACGTACTTTGTACCGGGATCAAGTTTATGTTGTGTGAACGACTGTGAGTGTTTGGTTGGCGATAAATATGAACATTATTTGGAACACATAATAATATAATGTACCTATGTATAAACGTATGATATTTAAAAGAATAGAAATAACTTGTTGTTATTTCCCAAATTTTTATATTAAAACAGACTTACTCGCACTTTGAAATCTTCATTGAAATATGTCGAGCCAAAATTGGAATAAATTTTATTATGTAGCCTAACATTATTATTTGCTGCAATTTTTAAAGCGTTTTTCCACATAAAAAAAGGACGGAAAGGAAAATATACAAATAGCCGACATGTGTAGTCCTGTAGAACATTAGGCTGATTCACTCGACTCTCTCGGTCCTATTAAAAATTCCGACGCGTGGTTACAAATGGCTCACGAAGGGTGCTTCGGCACGTGCGCTGGCGCCTACTTGCCCGTGAAGAGATTTGTGCACGCACTGCTCCGTGACGTCACGTACTAGTTAGACCGTATTTTAAAATGTGTAATTAAATGTAGTTTTATTGTGATACTTGTTTTACGTACTCAAGTAGTGTTACAATTCGTTTTATGAAATGTGTATTGTTATACGACCAATTGGCACTCTTACGTTTCTACACATCCTAATGGGGGACTGGCGCGATGATATGTATGTCTAATGGGCGTATACCGCATCATCATCATCATCATCATCATCATATCAGCCCAACGACGTCCACTGCTGAACATAGGCCTCACCTAATTTACGCCATATACCGCATAGATTTGTAAATTATAATTAGTTTTCAAGTAAGGAATGATTTCTTCTAGTGCCGTTTCCTTCCACGGACAATGTAGTGTCTCAAAATGCCTCTCCTAGATTTTTAACAGAGTTATCAAGGCTAGAAGGGTGATGTGATGTTTACTATATTGTCAGATACCTAAGTAAATATTCCATTAGAATAATATTATGAACTTTATGAAATGAGTGAGAAAGAGAAGTTTCTTAAATTACATAATAAAGATAATTGCAACGACTCTGACCGGATTCAAAAGTGGGTATTGCACTGTCATAAACACTATCGTTTGATAGCGCAGATACATTATAGTGAAGTGTTTTTAGGCTTAAGTGACAGTTTCGTCAACGGTTAAACATTTATGTGCCTTTAATATATAAATGTTTCTTTCATCGCGACCTCCTTCAAGGCGACGACGTTCAACACATTTCCCACTTGACACGAAAACTTAATGATGTCCAAACATTATTTCAGACTTGAATTTTGTTGCCTACTTTAGCTACAATTATAACGTTATTTTAAAGTTAATTCGAAAGATAATTTATTTTGTATGTTTCATGATTTTTGGACTACTGAACAGTTTTCTAATCTACATTCACAAACGTTATAAAAATATATTCACGTGGTCCTATTTATTTGGCTCATAAAAATTTATAATTATGATAATACACTACAATATGATACTTAAATCGAAGGAACAAAGCCTAATAATATGCTTAAATATAATCTAAAGCATATACCTAAGAGTTTGTTTGTTTAGTTGAACGTGCTAATCTCAGGACTCACTGGCTCGATTCGAAAATATTTCTTGTGTTAGATAGCCCATTTATCTACGGCCAGTAGGAATTGAGCCAAGCTGTCAAACAAAGAACGACGGGATCGAAGCCCCGGCCAACAGCTTGTAGGTATTTACATACAATCTTCATAGTCACTTCTGCGAATTCACTCTAGAACAATTGAAAATATCTATGACTGGTATAACAAGGTAACTTTAACTTTGTTCTAAAACGTTAATGAGATATAAATAATTTTAATGTAAATATAGGTATAGGGATTCATAGTAATTATACGCGTAATACTAGACAGTAGATGTTTTTGATATCAAATTAATCAAGTTGTGTGAGAGATATTACTTGTTTAAATATAATATATGAGAGTGTACCTTAAATTACTACTAACACACACGTACACAAATTGCTTGTATAGCCTTTAATTACAAACTCGTACTTAATTATTCGCTCAGTTCACGACGCGACGTGTGTGCTCTATATTATATAAATTGTTAAAGTTGTGATATAAAACCTTATTTTAGATTGAATCTGTTTGCTGTATTTACTAGAATAGTTAAAAATACACTGAACATTTTGTATGTACGATTCAATTTTACAACCTAAAACTGGTCGGTGAAAATGTTTTACATACATATAATACTCGTAGTTCTAACAATGAAATTTCTACGACCGGTGCTAGAACTATTTCTAACCGGAATTTAAACAATGTGAAAAATACGTCTAAATTGACCATGTCTTACTTATGTCTAATGATAAGTGCTTACACTTACAATATATGATACATTGACAATGTAAACGACAGAGTTAAATCACAGCCTACTTTTGAATGAAGACTCTGTAACGACTGGAGACATACTAATTGGTTTTTTGTAGTGTCGATATACTTCCCACAGTCATACTGTCAAGGTAATTACTGATCCTTCGTTTTTTGTGTCATAGGTACTTCTTTTGTTAAAAAATATCCTTTAATTTTAAATAAGAGATTATTCAATTGTCAATTGTTTGCTTTCAATTGTCATTCAAAACAATAGCTTCGAACCGATAGGATAACTTGAATCATTTCCTCAAATTGTTTTAAATCGATATTAGATGCCGCGCGGGGCTTCGCTCCCGTCGTTCTTTATTTGGCCACTGCTCAGCTCCTATTGGCCGTAGTGTGAGGCTATATAGCCTATTGCCTTCCTCGATAAATGGGTTATCCAGTAGTTCTTGAGATCCTATAGTTCAACCAAACACACAAACTCATTTACATACACTCATTTATAATATTAGTATAGATTTTAGTGCTCTTTAACTACACGAACCAAGTTCAATAGTGCTAAATAGTCAACCAAAAACGCTTTCCCGTAAAGGTACTCCCCAAAAACACAAACACTGTAATTTGTATGCCACGCGCATGAATAGGTAAATGTCTACACAAAAATAAATACCTATATCATAAACGTAATACATATATTCGGGGCGTGTTATATGTTAAGGTGCTTTCTTTAGACGTGTGATGCTTTATTCTTGTGTCACGTTTTTACAAGGTAAACAATCTGTGACTGACCATTTGTAGTTTGAATTTTATGAGGAGTTATAAGAGGTAGAGACAGTTCGATTTCTGGTTCTGTCTCCTCCTCAATTCTACGGATGAACGGTTAAAGAATATATACCTGCATAAGTGCATAGTATTGCGTTCAATTTATAGATTTTTGTGTGAGTGATTTTATCATTTTGTGTATTTATTGATTCTGGGTAACTCAGTCATTATATATGGTACCTGCTAATTACTCATTCGGATTGTAGGTATTCTCATTTGATACTAAGGCTGCGTTTCCACCTACCTAAGATGTGCGAGGATGCGATATTTATTATGACGTCAGGTAAATGAAGCGATTCTATTGGTGCATAATAAACAGCACATCCTCGCACATCTCAGGTTTTACGCTTATAATTTACGTAATAATTGAAGCGTGAAAATAAATTCAAAACGTGCTTTTTCACGAACATTTTCAGTTTTAAACCCTTTAGCATATACAGCATTTGGTTAGTTCAAGAAATCATTACCGAGAAGGTGAAACGAATAACTGGAGCGACACGTTTGAAGCTCGCCTTGCGGGTTTAAATTATGAACCACATTAAGTTTTAATGCTCACAGCCGCTTTGAAAACGTGTTACATGTGTTTATTTCCATGTACAAAATTTTGAAACGATATAAAGCTATGCTACTTTGTAGCCACAGCGTTGAAAGGAAGTACCTACAGCATAGGTAACAATATATAGTAGTGTGAGTAAATACAATTGTTTATCTGGTGCTGAGTAAATTGTAATGAGGGAACTTGTTTGACTACTTTAATAAAATGTTATTTGTTCAAATATAATATCTTTCAATAGTTTCGATGCAATTGACCTATTTCGTTTTGCATTCAGCAACGGTAAATATATCCTTGTGCATAATTGCAGCTTTTTTCACCGTCATTATTACGCTTCGCTAAAACGCAACATAGATGTTTTTCATTTAAATGTTACGTTATCAATAGTACGTATTAATATTGTGTGAATAATATCTAAACATTTGCCATCTAGAATTCTGCAAAACTAGTACGACAATGTGTTCTCTGGTAAGGAACATGTAGATATGCATTCAGATGTTGAGAATAGTTTTAGAAGCTGAACTTGGACACATCTAAGTTTGGAAGCACTGAATTAAGTGTAACAAGGTGCAAGCAAAATTTCACTCCGCTAACATAATATATTATGTGACTGATTTCGAGATTACATCTCCGCTGCAGTGCTGGCTAGTATAGTAAACATGAAAATGAGTCCGCAACAAAGACACGAACGTCAAATTAAAAACTATAACTACCTATATAGACGCTATCACAACTTGTTGAGACAATCTACATACATTGTTATACATCAAAAATATTTACACGAATATGTATCTACTTAATAATATCTTCAATTTGAAAGCTGTACATTAAATTTCAGCTCTTATTTGGTCCCAGTTGTTTATCAGTTCGGTACATATTTATCTTTTTCTTGGAATAAGGGAGCTTCACACCTGTATTTTTAAATAATTCCCTGTTGTTATTGTTTAACGCTGACCGTGCTACATTCCTTTATGAACATGTAGACAGAGTTACGTAAATGTTTACAAAACATCTATTTTTGTACTATCGTTTTGGGTGTAAACAAATTGATATCGTAAACAAATACCTAGAAAGTTATTAGGGTAGTTTTAATATATTTACGCTTTCTTTGAGCTAGGGTGGTGTAGTATTTTTATCGCACAATCGCAGGCTATTTTCTACGAAGTTATATAATTAAATTATTTGTTCGTCTCGAGTTCAGAAGATTGATCAAAGTTATTGACAATAATAAATTTAAATGTCACAGCTTAATTTCGAATGTAATTTGTTTTTGTACACTTTATTAAAATACTTACCTCTCCTTTAGTGCATAGACCAACATTTTGTCTAAGTTGACATAAAGCCATCACATTACAGCTACCAAAACCCGTGCATGATGGTGAATCGTTTACAAAACCTTGGTAACACCATCTTTATATAGTGAAATGTGACGTCTGAAACTCTATCATCAATCACTTGTTTGTAAGTTCACCTAACATCTGGATCAACGGAGAATTTTCTCAGATTTTCAATTCAACTGTATTTTTTATTTTTAAAATGTTCAGAGATATTTTACGAGTATATTATGTTTGTGACGCTAGAATTGTAGCAATGTTTAACATATTTATGTACTTCTAAATCTGATACGTTTACTCAAAAAGAATGTTTTTGTTTCTTATATATTTAAAAACAGAGACTCGCTAAAAAATAGGTTTAGAACGTAAATAATCTATTGTTTAAATAATATACTGTCTTACGTCCCGTACATTACATTACAAGACATTTTTCCGGAAATTTCAAATATAGCATATGGTAACCTTACCAGTATCATATAGATAGGCTTATTGGAAAAAGGCCGTATCTCTTGAATATCAACGTCCAAATTCGACGGCCGTCGTCAAACTTATCGCGGATCAATATTTGTTCCCATATCCTGAATAATGTATGGAAATTGTCACGTCACCCTGTGAGACTCCTATTTGAGCATGCTCCTGATCCGTTCGAAAGTTTTTATTGTAAGGCGATTTCATGGGAATTATGTTCATACCCGAAGTTACAAAATGGGTTTTAAGGGTGGTAAAAGTCCAATATGATGACACTTCAAACAAACCCGAATTTCGATCTAAGCTAAACCACCTGGTTTTGAGTTTTTGGGATACTTGTAGTCGCATACACAATTCACCATAATACCTACCTGTATGTAGTCATTCTTCCAATTATATATATTCTTAGGTAGGTACCTTTTTAAATCAAAAAGTAGGTCATCGTTTTTCTTATCAGAGTTAAATGTTAATCAATTACGACTTACCAAATTAATAACTAAATACAAAAGTAATTGTCATTTGTCACATGACAGCTGACAGTTTTGACGCATAACCACATCCACGAAAAGGCGCATATAAACACAGGTCTTTTAAGTTTTTAAACTGTTTTTATTTTTATGAAATATTTGTTGAACCTACTCGTATAATTGATCTAATTCCTCATTATTATGTATAATTGTTTTATATACTTTAGCATGTAAGTTGTACTTCTGTGATTTTTGTGTTGTTATTTTGATAGTTATGTTTATTAATTTAGTGGCATGCTCAGGCTCTGTCTGAAAACCAGCGCTACAACATTTATGTTGTAGCATTATGCTGAGACAGGGCTGTTTTTCAGACTTTTTTTTGTCTTATAGTTTATGTTTGTGCTGTAATATGTACATTTAGTCTGGAAATAAATAGATTTTCTTTCTTCTTCTTCTTTCAAATTACCAAAGACAAATTTAATAAGCTAGGATTTCAATAAAATGTATCATGTGAAAGATAATCTTATTGAATTGATCAATCACACCACCACCACTTTCACATAAATAATATTTTGCAATTTGATGGTGGCTAAACTTTTGTCTAGCATTAAACGTGCATTATTGTGTCTACGTAAATTAAAAACTATAACAATTTGCATCAAGATAGAAAATACGGTTCAATAAAAACATACAGCTTCTAAAGAAAATCCTAGTTAAACTCTTTACAGAACGTAAAATCGACAGTGGTTTTATAACGGTTCTACAAAACCCATTCATTGGTTCATCGACGTGCTCAGTCGTAGGGAATAACGACGGAATCCGACTACCTATTAGCTTTTTTACCGCAGAGCAACAGTAGCTATTGTATCTTTCTATTATAGCATTTGTAGCAGATTTCAAAGATATCTAAAGATTGATATAAGTGTCTTTTATTATATTCTTTATGTTAAAAAAGAGACACTTGTTTATAAGTAAGCTAACTGAAATGATTTTTTATTTCATGTCTTGCTTTCTAATCTTACACAAAAGCTGCTTGCAATTTGTAAACTTGGCAAACGCACATCGAATATTATACGTCAACGCGTTTACGCAAACACTAAACGCACTTTTCTCAACGTTTATGTATTAAAGTATGCAATATATTAACGCTTTAGCGCTTTAGCGGCGCAAAGGTAATTTTGGAGTTACAAAATGTGCAATTTGCGTCTAATGTATCAAGTAAATGCGCATAAAAATGTAAACCGAGTGGAATATTAAAATTTTTGAGGCTTCGTCGCGTACTGATATGAGGCGGTAATCAAATTTGATAAAATTGGATATTCAATTACAAATCTCGCTAATAAGAATAAGCTCAAGGCAAGTATTTGAAATTTATTAATGAAATGTTTATATTTTATCCGCCAATATTATCGCCCCACTGCTGGGCTCGGATCTCCACTCTTCCAATCAATCCAATATCATTAAATGTACTTAATTATAATTTAAAACCGATATTACGAGTTAGTTACGCGCTAGTACTGTATAATTTTCGAAACTGGTTTTCTCGTACGTGTTCTACGATATCAAACCTATCAGATAAACATTCAAGGTCCTTTATTAATGGTTAGGTACGGCTTTATAATTTTACCCATAATTATAATAGTTTTAATCAAGCATTTAGAAGTTGTTGCAGCATTTGTACATTTCTAAACCATTTAATTTATTTTTTTAGTCAAAATATTTGTTTTTATTCTATTAGGGTATAGTAAGAGAAGTAAAACCGATTACTGCAAATCTGCCAACCTCTTCGGGGAAATAAACAGTTAATAACATCGGAGGAGATATAGCCCATAAGTCCCATGTCAACGAGAGCGAAATTATGAATATGCTCGTATTAATATAATAACTATTTCACACCGTTACAAAGGCATATGATTTAACGCGTTGTTGATACGTACTATTTCATTTCAAGCAAATTAGCCTATTGAATATTATAACATGGTGTACAAATATTTATGAGAAATAATGAAGATTATAATAAACATTTGAAAATGAAAATTGGTATTTCTAAATACACAGCCAGGTTGGTGGAAATTTACAGATAACAATATAATTGGTTATATTAACATGTAACCATGTATAGCTAATTCATAACTTGTCTAAGAGTTCTAATTGATGGCACGAGTTGTTTACCGTACAACTTAATTACGTTCCGTCTAGATAATTGTGATTAGAATGAATTAGATGACGTACCGTACGTTGTGTTGTGTTTTGTTTTGGTGAATATTGTTAATTAATGTAAGACAAAAAAAATTTAGGTTCTTAACCTATATTTTTTCTTGTTTTGATTACCATGTGACAAGTTTCGTTGTAGCTTATCATAAAAAGTGGACTTGTAAAGTTGTAACTTGATCTTAATAAATAATAAACATTAGTTTTATCTAATGATTTCATTCGTTTGGGATTTGCAGGTATCGTATTTTATGATTAGAGTAGATATTTAAAGAGAGCTCACATCTCTGAACTAAATTGTTATTTGAAATGGATTTAACTGTTTACAGCTGTTTGTTTGACAAGCATTTGATTAATTTTGCCTTAATAATTAATGCATAATGTTCTAACATTGTACACTATTCTTTCTAATTTCTCATCTTAAAATTTTTTAGACTTTATACAAAATAACATAAAATTTTCCTTCGCATCTTTTAAATTAATATTTTAAAGCAGTACAAATTAAAAGCAACATAGTGAATTAAGCTCCATTTGTTTTTATTTCGTCGACATTTTACCGCTCGTGGTCACGAACCAATTAGACGCGTAACATAATAGCAAGTACCGAAACTAAACTGCTTTTCTGTACTATTTACTATTGTGTATGGTTGTTTTGTGTATTTCGCATCTGTAGTGTTCGCATATATCCTGGTACTATACTATCAGTGGCTCACCTACATACCAAGCTCCGGGGATGCACACTGACAATTGATGCTTGTATTTCTCTATGACTGACGTCTCTGTCATCTGACATGTCATTACCCAACCAGCCTGCATGCGTGAGACAGTATACTGCATCTATTAAGTTGGTGCATACACTACAGTATCCAGATACACCATCTTGTTATAGGTAACATTGCCTGTGTGGACTGAGTTATTACCTATTTTTTAAGAGGGGAAATGCGTTAGTCATAGCACCTGGTGCCTGGCCACGGGACGGTTATGTGGGACTCGCTGGCCCAAAGAGACCCAAAGGGTATCCAAAGTATCCCAATGGACCGGAATACCCACTAAAACCCCCTCTGATGAAAGATGAAACTTGAATATTTTTTAAGTTCCACTTACAGTTTTTATTTGCTCACTATAATATTTTTAGACAAAGTGGATATTAAAAGTGAAATTACAAGTAGATACATATTCATCATATCTGGTGCGTGAGACATTAAAACGTATAAAAGTATACAAAACAAATTTATCAAATCAAAATGAGACGAAATTATACTATTCATTATATTCTCCAAATCAGCCGTTTCCTCGTCTCCAAAAATTAAATTTTTTACCAAATTTTAAGTGAGATCACAAGTCTGACTGGTTCTCATCCTCGCTGTTCTACTAACAAAGACAAACGGTACCGGATTAACGGATAACTGTGCCTGACCGCGTTATAGCGGCTAAATTAATAAAAACTCAGACATGCCTAATTATTCTGTACACTTAGATATTCGTAATTATACAGTTTCATGGTACGTGACCTGACACAAATTAAATTATAAATAAAAGTATGATGATTATTTTCATTGGACAAGGAAGAGTAGAGTTGTTCGCCTCTTGTTTATTTTATGCTCGCTGGATAACAGAGTGCTGGTTACCACCGCGTTGAAAAGTTTTATTTTTGCGCAAAGGATTTAGTTATAATACCGTTTTACTTGCTTTTTGTAGCGTGAGATTTTTTACCTCTTGCCCGAATTTATACAACGCATCATAAAATTGTACTTTTATATTTTTATTAATCTGTTTATTTTCGTATCCTCTTCATCTTCACACTGGTTTAGAGCTAACAAAACTAATTTAATAGGAATGATTCATTACATTTTCACAGACTGAAATGTTTAATTACTACTACAGTTCAAGATTACTTCCATTGCAAGCGCCATATAATATTCATTACACAACATTAATTAAGATGTTACAGCGTAACTCACATATCAGACAAGACAAGAGTTCAAAACAAGAGATCCCTCACAGTTCTTTCCAGTTTGAATCTGAAATGTCTTCTTTGATTAACTTGTTTTCGTTTTCATCGTACTTTAGCTAATTTAAATGTTTCTTGTCTTAATTATTGCAAGTTTGTCCATTAGTGATATTATAAAACAGTCTTTGCAATCGAATCATGTACGTACTTTGTACGTTTCATCCAATTCACAATACTGCTTTCCTATCTTCGGCTGAATCTAAATAAGAAATATTCGTAACTTATTTTCGCTTAGTCGCAAAGTTTCAAGTGCAAATCGCTGCTTTTACATAGAACTATAAATAGCTCCACTATTTCTGAACAAAGCTTCAACAATTTAACAGTGTTATCTATACATCTGACCCGAGATTCTGCGAGATATTTCACGGTCGGCCTCCTAGAGCTATTCCAATTTATCTTATTCACACGATCCGGCTAGTCCGGCTACATTTGGCATAGTGCGAGTATTTGGTGGTGTTACACCAGGGCCCATTGCTTACGACCCAAATCAGGATGTGCGGCGAATTCTCGAGGTGATCAATTTGCGGCCACCAAGCGCTATTTCCTAGTATTTTTTTGGATGCTTCGTATTTCATGAAGAATTATGTGAATTTGTGTGAACGTTTTAACGTAAATCTTCCTTAGAACTTAAACGCTAGTGCGATTACTTTTCTAGAATTTAGAGATATTGGCCAAGAAAAATACGAATGTACGTTTGTAAGCTATTTTCATTAATCTTCAGGCTTTGTCCACTTTCACTTATAAAGGATGAGCTCATGCACGTCTATTTGAACGTATGTATATTAATAATTCATGAACTTTCGGTTGTTTCTAAGCCCTAAGGTATCGTATCTCTCCTTTTTTTTAGAAACAAAACATATACTCTGAAAAACCTAAGGCTCCCGTAGGAAATAGACGTAGAGGCTTCGTCTTTTTTATTTATATCTAAAATGGAATTACCTACGTATGTGTACCGAAAAAACACAGTAAAATAAATATATTACGAAGTCACATTTAGGACTTAGTAAACAATTATAATAATATTAAATAGATATGTAATACAACGTAACCGTGTACTAATTTATACTACTATAATGTGGTTTCAATTCTGAGTACGTTAATGATGTCATTAACTTCATAAGTAGCAGCAGATTATCATCATATCATTAATGACACGTCAATACAATATGATAACTATAAGATAGACATCAAATGCCCAACAAACAATGTACTTGCAAACGAATGTATATCGAAATCGGAGTCATCATAAAGATATTATAAAAATAAAATAATTATAAAAAGATATTTCCAAAAGTTACGAGATTTTAATAAAATCGAAACGTAACCGTATTTTGAAACAGCATAATGTTCTAATAGTTTATCGTGGGAACTCGCTAGAAAAATAGGAAAGTTTGTGCGTCGAGCCCTTATGCAGAATAAATAACTAGATACTAGTGATCCAAATATACTTCTTCTGAGCCTGAGTGTTATTTGTGTGCAATATAAGAAATATTTCCGAATTCAACACATGCCTATAAATAGGCCTTAAGTGCCGTTACTATAGTTTTTGTGAATCAACGTTTTGAAGTTCTTACTCCATCGCAGAAACTTCAACTCGAGTACGTAGATAAACGATGTTGCATTTGTTCTCTCGCCCCCTCATTAACTCACGAACGTGTGTTTTCATCTAACGAACCGCCTTTTGCCTCTAATTTATCGTATAATTAAACCGAATAAGTGTCTGTATAACGGTAATGAACCTGTGGTTTACGGTAATTGATTCTATAGGAAACGCTTTAAAGTTGGTAGTTGGAAATTTGTGGGGGTCATGATAGGTGGATACAAAGAGTCACGACTATGAATAGACCACCCAAGCTAGAATCGTAACTGATGGTTAGAAGTACTTAGTAATTGTAAAGCCTTCTTGGAAGAAAATATGGGCACTTAAAGTAATGAAGCTACTTAGTAACATACAGGGGATATTAAATACATTAACCGCATTGCCTACGGCAGCAATACGACATTTATAGTGTCACGGCCTGAATATCACTTTCTCGCACGACGAATTACTGTATATGACAACCACACTAATAATAGTTAGGTTGCTACTTGCCAGACTACTGCATGCTTGGATGATTCTTACTTTTAGTGGAAACTATAACCCCGTTGTTATTCAAAGACGTTTCTGTCCTTTGGACATTTGATTCCGAAAACGACATGTACATTTCGAATGCGAATGTTGAAAAAGTACATCATTAATTAGTGTTCTCTTATTTTTTAATTAATCAATTTATTGAAACCTGTTCGCTCATCTTCACGTGAATTAACCTAACATCATACTTCAAAGCTCTTTACGTGCATTAATCCAATAAACTGCTCTCACAAAAAGCGCTGCCGCTGCTTGATGCAACTGAAAATACATTGTTAAAAAAATTAAAGCTAAGCTTCTTTATTACAATTAGCATCTCCCTATCGATTAAAATGCTTAATAATATTATATCGCAAATCTTGTGCAAAGCTGTGGATTAATTATTATATGATCGAATATTACAGGCTGTTCTTTATAATTTCCTGACGGTAGCCTAGCGCTGGTGGCAGTCGGGAAATTGATTTTGAAACGTTAATGCATTCGTTGGGTGCTCGGCGTTCGATCGGTAACTCCACTTCGCTCATCTCGGTCCAAGCGATGAGCATGTGCGGTGACCCGTCATTGATTTAATTAATTTGTATTTGTATGTATAATGAGCACTGATGTGATTTTGGAGGTCATCATCTGACCGGCTCATGTTGCAGATGACCTTTTTGGTCGGATGCATATTGGTTGTGTTTAAAAGAGCTAATTTCAAACGAATATTTTAGTTTTTATGGACAAAAGTAAAAATTGCCTTTGAATAATGTTCGAGCAGCTGAAATCAGTCAAAATAAATGTTAAACTAGTCCGAATGTTTTCCTGCCACAAAATCATATTCTGAATGATAAACGAGCTTTTCACATAAGTCCAAAGATTTTAAAATGCAGTGCTTCATGAAGTTGGGGTGCGACCATTCACTGACTTTCAATAAAACTTTACCTGACCTACGTCTTTGTTGCATCCGAGTTTTCAGAAAACTTATTACATTTTCTTAAGAAGGTTCCCAAATTCTGGATGCAAGTTGTAATCCAACACGGTCAACTAATTAGTTCCTTTACGTCTATAAATTGAGCCTTCCCCTTTTCGGGTATGCCCGAGTTAATGACATCGTTTTCCTTTTAAATTGCATTTCGTTGCCGAGCCGGGAGTTACGTAATGCTTTCTGAATGTATTACCTTATTAAACATCTCTAATTTTGTTTGCGCCTCTTCATAATTGGATGGTTTATCTTTGGATTACGCTTTATTTTTGCTTCGTACAATTTAGTAATAAATTTTGATTTCGATTTACTTGGAATGAGTTTTCCTCGTACTGAATGGTCGAAACGTTACTTTTAATAGTATATAT
Organism: Laspeyria flexula; assembly: GCA_905147015.1. Taxonomy (NCBI): domain Eukaryota; kingdom Metazoa; phylum Arthropoda; class Insecta; order Lepidoptera; family Erebidae; genus Laspeyria; species Laspeyria flexula. The sequence goes on along the minus strand of LR989950.1, from coordinate 15,495,839 downwards.
TTCGTTTAACCGTTCGTTTCCAAGTTGATTGGATAAATAAACTAACTTTACATTGAACGCGGATTTAAAGACCATGTCTTTAAAAAAATCAGAAGTACATAATATATATGGTAAGCCAATCATCTTAATATCATAAGCCAATCTAGTCAACTTCGACAATATAGATATGCGATATTTAAATTGTAGATTAAAGCTAGCTAAGCATGCAAGTTATACTCTTTGTGAAGGTGTATATGGTCATGTAATGAGCCCGTATTTAAACGTTTCGGCGGTACAAGGAACGAGCCAATTACGTACTACATGTCAAATATCTCAGAGGGGTGTGTGTGTAGGTAAACAACGTCTTTTGATGCTGTAATTACTTTATTTTAAACTTTCCGTTGTCTCGTCATTCTATTTAGTATGGGTTTGGTTTTTTTTTGTAATTTGGATATTTGGAATGTAGCTTCTTTTAATGTTTTATTGGCATCTAAACTTTCTATTAATAAATCAAGATTTAACTATTTCATAGACTTATAAGTTGCGGCTTAACGTCAGCGAGTCAAACAATTTCAAATATTTTACACTTATAATCTACGAGTAATAAACGTTATTTATTACTTGTAGAGATTACCGATCTTAACAATTCCTGATCTAATTCCATGACTTTATTAAAATAAATTGGCTATAAATCATTAGTATTTCGTTGCGCTTATGCAACTGTTGGTAGACGTAGAGGTAAGTTAAGTCGTGAGTTTTATCACATCTCTAATCTTTGAACGGTGACGTAGCGTAGCGATATTGCGCAAGTGCATTTTCGTGTTTCAAACCTACGTCAAGGATCCGAAACAATTTGTATGCGTACTAAGCGAGTAGTACCTATTACGTGAAAGTTTGTGCTATACTGAGATGCATTCAATGGACGTCTTACGTAACTATACTATGTATACTGTAGCGTTGACGGATATAATTAAATTATTACACTGATATCTTTTGGTTTAACTTCGTACTTCTTCGAACTATTTTTATTAAAGAAAAGGTTTTGTCATGTTCCTGACTTCCTGACATATTGACCTTATGACCCTATGATATATATAAATAGTTTTGAAGTGAGATACAAAGATTTCTGATATATTTTATTTACTTTCAAAATATTTAGGTATGTCAATTAATATAATTTAGAAAATGGGCATTAGCAATAAAATAAACACGGTATGAATCAAGGCAAACTGACGATTAACTGATTATCATAATTACGTAAATCACGCCGCAATAAATTTTCGTGTACAGAGCATCATTTCAATACTGACCTCGTTCACTAAAATGTTTTTACGATTCGGTCTGACCCGTCAGATATTTATTCCATCTCAAAATTTCATTACAAGCATCCCATGCGTTTAAGTCCTCCAGCGAGACCACGCACCGAATGTTTGTCGAATAACTTTGAATATTCATACTCAATAACTGGAACTGGCGGTTTTAGGGCTGACATTAAAGACATGTCCACACCAAAATTACCATGCTCACTGAAATTCCCGATCCTTTGCTAAAAGGATATTTCATTAATTATTGATCTACCTGTTCTGTAGCGTGAACGAAGCCTTACGTTCATTCTACAGCGATCAAATCGCCGATCCCTAAGGCCGGCTTCTAAGTTAAGCCGTAATTTACTGGACAAGACCCAGCTCTCCACGTCCTCGATGGGTTTAGTATTACCACTCTGCTATGAAAACCTTCCATTTTGATTTATGTACACGTTTATTTATAGACTGTTCTAATATATGATGCAGTATTTCAAAGGGTTCTGGCAGCCCTATAACCGCTAGAATATTCGAGTATTCGTGTAAAAACTCGCTTTCGTATAGAGGTTTTTGTCCGCAAACTGTTGGCGGTTCTATGAATTCCATATTTGCTGTCGGCAAAATCTCTCGTGCGTTCTGGTTGAAATAAATTGCATTTTATAATTTGCATCGTATTTTTACGTACGGTTCCTTGAAAAGTGTAGATGACTTAATATAATATTCAAATAATTGACATTCGACACTTACTAACATCGAATATATGAAGGTGTTAGTCACGGCTATCGTATGACAATAGTTACGAGAAGCGAATACCATCACCGGCGAATCATGACCGTCGGGTTGATCACATGGTAGTCGATTAGTGGAAGAATTTTATTGATATTGAGCTGTATCAGGTTATAATTAAAATCTGGGCCATTAAGGATAATATGGTTAGGAATATTTGTTTAATGCTGTATAATATTTAAGAAGTACCTATATCGTAAAAATTCTGTAGATTATTGAAATTTGGCTGGAACTGGTATCATGCGGTTGATGAAATTTAAATATTATTAGCCCCTGCGATTTAGACCACGTGATTCACAGAAACATATTATCGGAATATCTAACCCTTTAGTGTTATATTACTGTAAAATCTCATTTAAATCCATTCAGTAATTTTTGCGTGAATATGTAATATAATAAGCATCCAAACATCTACCCTTCAGCATCTTCACAAACTATTCACTGATAAAGACGATTTAATTTGTTACTGTATTATAAGTATGACTATAAATTGTTTAGAACACCTCAACAACGACCAATGTTGTTGGACTACCATTAAGTTTCAATGACGCTCACTCACCCCATTCACACTATAACTAGTAACCGTTGCCCTGATATTATTCCCTAAGGAGTCATTTACTCTGTTCGGGTTATAAAGCAGTAACAGGTTAACCATCGTTATTCGAACAATGGAACGAGGGGTTGATATGGTGAAATTAACGAGAGGCATTTTTCGAGAACATTTTTTATAGGAAATTTTCTGTATTGTGGAGGACTGTATAGGGGTTTTGTAAATATTTTTCTAAAAATGCAAATATTTATATCACTACATAGTATAAAACAAAGTCGCTTTCTCTGCCCCTATATCCCTATGTATGCATAAAATTTTAAAACTACGCAACGCATTTTGATGCAGTTTTTTTTAATAGATAGAGTGATTCAAGAGGAAGGTTTATAGGTATTAAATACATACCACGCAGGCGAAGCAGCGGGCGGAAGCTAGTATATTATAATTTTTGTATGTGTGTGTTATGGAAATTCTCTAAAACGACTGCATCGATATTAACTAGTTTTTTGTGTGTAAGGTCCAGGCTTCACTAAAGCTATAACCAATACACTTACGGCAAGCACACCACCGATCAAACACATCTGTTGTCTTCGCTTTGATGTAATTTGAGTGGGTTTATGTTGGGCACAATTGATTGAAAAATAACCTTATTATTCTTGACTTATCTACTATTAAGTGACGTTTAATTTCCTCTACTAAGGTTACCCTTCGGTTTGTGGTTAACAAGAGCTTATAGTGAACGGTGCGAGCCACTAACCCAGATACGTCACTTAGCCCTTTGTGTTTCGCTCCATCAGTTCACGCGATACATTGTGCACCAATCACTGTGTCGAGGTGCTTGCGACGGTTCACTTTGTACTGTGCGGTGTTTGAATAGGAGACGGTTACTATGGCTGCTTGTGAAGCTAATTATAGGACAAAATAGCTCCTACTAAACACCTGTCTTAAATAAGATTCATGAAGAGGGCATCGTTGGGCTAGTCGGAGGATGGGCGAAGGTTACATGTTTGAATTCTTCTTCGAAACGATCACGATTAGAAGAAAACAACACTGTAAAGAATTCAAATTTGTTTGAGGTTGTAGCCATATGAAACGTTTTTAACGTATCTTTAAATTGAAAAAATCTCACATTTCACGATTATGTAAAAGGTGCTTCAGTCTATCAAGATTTTAGTTTGATGGTGTATTAGAAACTCAAACAAAACTATATCCCCCTTATTACAAAATATGTACTAAGTATTAAACCAGGTTTTAATCTACTTAAGCCACAAACAAATAAATGATTGATTAGTGTTTCTCTAACCCACTAAAGTACTAACACTGCTAAATTAACTAAGTTTAACTCTATATCAGTTTACCCTTGAACTTGATTATCCAACATACACCCTATTATTATTATATCATATTGTTTTGTTGTTTGTTTTAAAAAAGACAACGCCCGCACTAGGGAACAAGCCCTGTGTCGCGGGGAGCTTTACAAACATGAAACTAACGGACACAAAGTACACCCAGACTAGAAACAAATATCTATGAATCACACAAATACTTGTCCCGTGTGGGAATCGAACCCACATCACCCAGCACGGCGATGTAGTGGCGAGGCGACCACCTTAACCACTGCGCCACGGTAACAGTCAAAATATTGTGTGGTATTCACATGAAAACAATAGTTTAATAAAACCAGTAGCTAGTTTAATATCATTAGCAATTAAACTGCACAATTTCACGACCATAAACTCTGTGAAATGTATCGGAAATCATATTGTTACTCGGGATGCCACTATGTTGACTTTGTCTCGTCGTTTTCCAATAACTATTGGTGTACAATACTTTACTATTGTTCGATGCATTTGTATTGTTTATCAGAACATTATGTGTCTCTGATTGTGTACTTTATCTATGGCTATGAGTTTCCCTGATTTGTTTACTGTACACAAGTTTGATCGAACAGTTTGAAATTAATCTATTGTGTACTCTGAGTTCGCAACGATGAACACTGAATACCTAAATCTGCGTTCGGAAATGCCTGTCATTGAGAAACATCTGGCTGTGTTATTAAACTACCTTTGTTCAGAAATACATTTTCTGTTCCAAATATTTATGTACTGCCTTATTAATCTTGTAAAAAAAGCTTCATTTGTTTGACATAAATTATATACCTTGTAGTTGCTTAAAAGGAGAAATGTACTTAGACTAACTTTCGTGCGGGGCTTCGCTATCGTAGATATTTGTTTGGCCAGTACCCAGCTCCAATTGGTAGCAGCGTGATATTATATAGCCTATAGCCTACCTTAATTAATGAGCTATCCAACATAACAATATTTTTTCAATTCGGAGTAGTAGTTCCTGAGATTAAAGTGTTCAACCAAACAAATAAACTCTTCAGCTTTATAATATTATAAGTATAGATAAAATATAAAAAAAAGTCAATGGCGATACTGTAAGAAACGCAACGAACAAATTAGATTTATGAGTCGTCCTAACTATCTCTAGTCACGTCCGACACTACAACTTGTTTTGTATTCGTGCAGTGGAAGCGTAATATCAATTTACATACCATATAAATGCATAAAACAGTTTACAATGAGTCTTAACTGAATAGCATGTAACAAACAATTCACAGATACGAACATTTCTCTCGAGCCACTGCACTAGAAGATAAAATACGGCATCTACAAGAAAGTGTGTTGTCGAATAGTGTTTTCTGAACTGGTATTACAACTGTTGGTACGTTTGTAAATAATGCCTACGCACATAAGTTGGCACCGTGCCATGCATAATGGCAGAAACTCCCGAATATTACTTCCTGGGACCTCAGTTATACCGCCTTCACCGATTTTTTGGACACATCGTGGCTTCAAATTGACTCGCATTGGAAGTATTCCAATTTTTACAGTAGTTTGTTCAGAGGAAACTAATTTTTAAAATGATTATGAAATGATTTTGAATTGATTCCTACTGCTGGTGTGCAAAATTGGTGCTAACTTGCCTTGTCCACTGATTGAAAACCAATTTTACGATTTCATTTTTCTACTAAATACTCCCAGACGTTATTCTGTTATTGGAAAACATTCTTATTATTTTAAACTAACATTTGAAACTGCATGGGATTTGATCGGATTTACCTGCCAGTTGCCACATTGTATTATTGTCCTAAAGTTTGAAATAAGAATAATAAATAGTTTTACCTCGTTCGTTCTATCTTCAAGCTGATGTTGGTGGCGCGAACGAGTCCCTAGGGTGATCTTACAGCGGGGTACTTGTTCGATATTGAGGTATACCTAACGTACGATTCCTATGGGAACCTGCCATGTAATCATACTGATATGTGAACTTTTTTGCCCTTTCTTACCTACGAGTTTTGTGGAGCTTTTATCGCTTTTGACAGCTAATCATTTAGAAGGTTCTTTATGAAAAATAGGTCGAGGGAATATCATAGAACGTTGATACTAAAAAAATCAAAAATCTCAAATGGAACTATATTTTTTTCAATTTATAAGAGAAGTTATATTAATTGAAGACCCGTTAAGTGTTTATTGATGTCCTTGCCAACTGTTTAACATGCATTCTCTGTATATTTACATAATTATCTATTCATCATCATCATATAAGCCCAACGACGTCCACTGGACATAGGTCTCACCTAATTTACGCCACCGCGGCCCTATACAGCCTGCAACCAACCCGCAAATTTGACCAATTTATCTATTGCTCTATAATAAATAAGTCAATTCAAGAATACTATCCAAATAAATAAAAAATATCAATTGGTATAAATAAATTCGAATGAACAATACTTAACACTTTTATTCTAAGTATAACTTAAAACAGAACGCCGCGGTCATGGTTCGTTACATCATTTTGATGTTAGCAAATTGGAGCAAGTAAAAAACAATTACTTTTCCTTTCAATTACCAGAGAGCGGTACTTTAAAAGCGGTCTCCGAAGATTGATGTTTTCAACGTGCTCCGTCCGTCCTCTACAATTTATATCCTTGTGTCTTGATTATTGTTTAATCAAAGATTTTTTGAGTGAAGCAAGGGATAGCGTATTTTTTTTGCTGTATTTAATGCGCCCTGTCTAGCCAATTTACCACTTCTATGCAAAAATTGCAAGTTTAATATCAAAGTCTCAGTAAGGTTGAGTTTTTGCAAGTAAATGATTTAGGCTTGTTGTAGTTATCGTCGGTGTTGGGCTATATGTTTTAAGTATGTAAGCAGTAGCGTGGCATTTTCAGCGAGCGGTTAGTCCTTAGGTTAAACAAAATGTCTGCCACGTTCAAATAAAATATCTTTGTTCAAATGTTGTTTCACTTTATGTTATTCAAGTTTTATTTCACCTTTGACACATTAACACAGGGCCTTGCAACACATTTGTCAGTTGCTCTTATTTACTATGTTTGATACACAACTTTACCTGTTAAGAAGTATTTAGCATTGCAAATACCAACGAGAAGTTACCGTCGTGAATTTGCAAGGGACTCAGTAGGTATTGGCGTAGCGCTGAAACTTGGAAAAGCGAGCTTTCAACCCAGGCTTATTGCTCAACTCTACACATAAATTTTCATTTGGAATTTATATTGCTTCACGAAATAAGCAAATTCATACATAAATATATACCCTAACCTCTCAGTGAACTGACGTAGTCAACTTGCTACGTCGGTCTACATATCTGCTACGTCGTAGCAATCAAGATCTTGTTAACATATCCTTAAACATGTAGCCGTGTAGGACACATGGCGATTAAATCACCCCAGGATCGCAATATTTTAACGGTCTTAACATGTGTTCACATAAAAATACCGGTTTTATGTGAAAATATTTTTAGTAATCCCATAATATTTTGTAGAGTTGTAACAAAACAGCATAATGTACCGTAATAAAAACAAAAAAATAAAAGTTTTATTGTTAAAAGTCCAAAACCTTTTACCGCGTAATTAAGGTAGACGACACTGAGCACTTATCTGGCTCTGTAGCTGCACCTACGTACCTACTCGTACTACGTAACAAATGGGAGAGGTATAAGAACAAAGCGGCTGAGGCAGGTGCCGCGTCCGGGTGACCTAAAACTGCAGGTGCCAGCTTCGCGTCACTTTATCTGCAAAGCGTAGGCTCACAGCGATTTTATTAAACACGCGTATACTTAATTAGCAATTGTGTCATACATTATTATACAATAATAATAATTACAGTTAGCTGGTGTCACCGAATGACTTCCATACTGTACGATTCTTAACCAAACTCATCTCGACATCATTTCCGAGCTTTATCGCGACAGAATTTCGTTATATTCTTACATTTTTAAGAATAAATTAAAAAAAAAAATTAAATATATTTTTTTATTATTTTCTTTATTCAGTTAAATTCTCACATTAATTTACTTTTTGAATATAAATATTAAAAAAAAATACATTTAAAAATATAAAAATAATGTGGTGTGGTGGCCCGCCGATATCGAGAACAGAGTCCAAGGTGCCGACGGTTAGGGCTGCTTGGTATTTTTTTTTTGTTTGCATTTTTAACTTGACACTTTTGTCCAGAATCCCAAGAAAAATAAATGAAAGAATAAAAATAATGCAAAACACTCGTATTATTGTTACGATATGAGATATGTTTTTATTGAGCACAAGATTGACTGAACTCTAAGAATTGCAAAACAAAGTTGAGTTTTATGTTGTCAAAATAGAACACATTTTATTATTCTATTACACTGAGACAACTGATGATAAGAGAAGCTGTTTCGCGAGCATAAGGTCAGTGACCTTTGTGTGTAAGTAAATTATGTAAGCATTGCGGTCGATGGCTCTGTATTAATGTTTACCAACATTACCCTCAGTTTTTTCCCTCCTAATATACTTTCCATTTTTTATCCAAAATGTTTTAGAAGAATGGAGGCCTTATTAATTTATTATTAACGCATATCCAATGTTTATAAAAAAGTTTAGGCCTCCATTTATACGAGTATCTTGTTCATGTACTTTAGCGCCTTAAATGTAAAGGAATTTATGGTTATTGAATTTTGATATTCGATCCTTTCCACCTACGCAGAAAATTTTGCAAAGTGTGACGTAACGAACTTGATCAACTGAGGTGTTAGGTAATATTAATACGTAACGAGCCCTTTATTGTGAGATAAGTTTATAGATTATGTCTTTTTGTATATTTTCTGGGCTCGAGAGTAAGACAGAAGCCAATGAAAGTAAAAAAAACGGTCAATTTAAGTTGGTGGTCTGTTATTAAAGTAAAGTGTGTGAGTGTCCGTCCCATAACTCCGGTTTCACCCATGACTCTTTTCCTATCCAATCTATCCTTCTTTGGAATGCCCTCCCTGTCGAAATCAGGATGGCCACGAACCGCGATACGTTCAAAGCTAGAGTCCAGGCATTGTACTTGAAGCAATTGGCTGCATAATCTTATCACTTTGTTTGAATACAATAATATATTTATGTATCAATATATATATATATAATAATATATATCTATATATCATTAATATCATATTTATGTAAATTTTATTCTTGATAATAATTTGTATTTTATGTCTCCTCCTTCTCTTTCTATTCTTATGCACCTACTTTCATTATATCTCTGCACCACCTCAGGTTGACTGGTAGAGAATGCCTTTGGCATTAAGTCCGCCTTAATACATAAGTTTTGTGTATTTTAAGTTAATAAATAAATAAAGTAAAATAAATTCTACTCACAGGTACATACATAAAGCAACACACGGTTGTAATGTAATTGTAACACAACACGTCTTCTTTAAATATGCAATAGAGTATATTGTCCCATCTGTTCATACTGATATATTACAAGTACTCTAGCCCTGACACCATCCAAGTGTAGACGAGACGAAAACAGCAGAGATATGTTTTGTATACAAAAACCCGATAAGTCGGTATAAGGTAGCCTTTGTCCTTCTTTACGTTTTAGTCTATCTTTGTGTGAATTTTCACGTGGATTGGTTGAGAAGTTATTATTATTAGTTAGCATGAAAGCGTCACAAACAAACAGAGCTACATTCAATTGTTAAAATTAGTTAGTATGAATTTAAAATATCTATAGGTCGAGAAAACTTCCTTTCACCTATATGATACTGACATATCCTAACATATTTTTATTCTTGAAGAATCGATAGTTCATCAATCTTTTGTTTGTGTTTCTTACGTTTAACGCGCATGTCGCTTATCCCACGTTCTTTAGTTGTCTCCGTATTGGTGAATTCCTGGCTTTAGCCTTATGAGATACAAAAGATATATTTAAGCATGATTGAAAGAAATAAAAGATATATTTAAGCATGATTGAAAGAAATACAAGGAATTCCTGACGAGTGTCGGTAAGAACCTAGGAACGATAAAATTTTAGTACAATATTATAAAAATTTGCCTGCGTCGGTATTTACGACGTGAAGATTGGATCTTCGCCGCGGTCTCGCCAATTTTCTTCGCTTTGAAGTCCGACCAGATGGAAAGATTCTACTTCACAGATGACGAACCTTCCCTTAAACGACGTCTTATAGGTATTTGCGAAATTGTCCCCGTGGTATCACAGCTGGTTATTGGTTATACATTTTATATCGGGACAATCATCTTCACAAATGTAATTTTGGAATTGGATATTTTCTGGTACTGTAATCAATTGAATATTTTGTATGTATTCTGCGTGCTTGATAGAGTAGACATCTACTATAATCTGCAACTCCTGACGGACTCCCTTGGAACTGAAAAATAACTGTGAGGGCTGTTATATATAGCTTACTGATTTCCCAAAAACTTTTGAAGACCACTATTCAAATTCAACCAACAGAAACAATCAAGTCGCATTGAAGACCTATGAAATCTAGGAACTCGCACTTGGTTCAGAATATACACGTAAATTATTCATTATTTTATTCAGGCAGGCATAATAGACAAATTGTAAAACAAACAGTCGCAGTATGGGCTATGTTTAAAATGTCTATGTTTGACAATTACAGTTCATTAATTTAGGTTTAAAATTAGTTTGTTCTTTTACCGCTAACAAAAATGTTGTTAATTGAATTTCTTTTTTTCATCTATTTTTAATTAACTCGCCAGTAGCTTATGCCTTAGTGAATAAACATAGGCAAAGTTTTAACTATTCAATGTTTGCGCTCGTTAATTGTCGGGGTGCGGCACAACTCGATCGATAGACGATGAGCACATACTCGCTTAAATTATTATACGAGTGCGATCATGAGCACCTTCACGTGCTCCAATATCGAGTACGACGTCTCAAGCACTTCGAGCTTGAAACGTAATTACTAGCTGAACCTACCGTTACATAAATTAGTACCTAGGTAATGTAAACCGGGATGATTTAAATACCCGGGTATTCCGTTATGTATTTCTGAGGTAGTAAATTCTGAGCAGTTTCAAGTATTCGTTGTTTATTAGCTTACCCGTATTTTGGGATGTACTAATTCTATTGTAAAAGGGTCTATACCTATATTTTAGGCAACTATATTCTCAGTTTATCTGCCGTTATGAAGCGCTAAAAACATATAAGGACACACGTGTTATATTTCCATTGTGTGGTTATGTAGTTATATTGATATTAATGTGGGAAAGGACACGATACTATCATCTGTTAATGAAACGTTCACATATGGTGAGAGAAATTGTCTTGACTTTTTCTGTTACTAATTATTGTGACGTCATCGCGTTCATTGTTGGGTCTGATTCGATTACATACTCTATTAGATGGAAGCATGTATTTGATAGATTACTTTATTGTGTTGTAGTTCAATACCAACAGAGATACTTTTAGGCGTATCGAACATGATCTATTTTTTAAATTAAATTATATGACCATTGCAAAAAATGCTCTTATGTTGCGAAGACTTAATTCAATAGCTTTTTAAAGAAAATTGTATCTTTTTGTTTGGTGAACATAGTATTGCATATTGTTAGGTATATCAAGAGAAGATTGATGAATGACTTTCAATGACGCTGACGAATCTGTCGAAAAGTTGGATCGCCGCCAGTACTACCCAATGACTATGTTTTCACTAAGTATTGCCAATCTATGCATAAACCACTTGTATCCGAGTTTACAACGATTGAGAATATTAGTTCTATTAGTAGTTTGTTCCATCAATTTTGAGTTTTGTTTAACCATGACTGTAGTGTACGAAATAGACATATGAATGAGTTTATAGATTCTTAATACTCATTGTGTAGTCTTTAGTCGTTACACAGTGAGAGTTAGGAGCCTTATAATTCTTATAAAGCATTTCGTATGTAATTTACTCTAGTAATATATGTATAAAATGTTGCAAATTAGTTCTAGGTTCATTCACGTGTTATTTTTAACAGTACGAGTATCGGAGTGACCAGCGCTCAACAACAGTGCCCTTATCTACAGATTTGCGGTGGTCTCAAAATTTCTAATTTGAGAATTGTTATTTTTTGTTAAAGTTCGCGGTTGATGCAGTCGCGTTAGTAATAACATTTCGTAATTTCATCCCACTGTCTATACGTAACAAAATGGAAATACTGGTTTACGTGAACAAGTGTTAATTTTGAGAGTGGTTGGAATGACTCTCCAGAAAATGACGCTGACACGTCATATTTGTGTGTTGGAATGTAGCCAATACTTGGCATCATCCCTCTTAGTGTATAACAGTCACGTCAGTTTTTATGAATGTGGTACATTTTTATTTAAAATGACATTTAATAGATTAGAAAGGATTCTAATCCATTAAATGAACAAAAACTAAATTTAAAACAGTGCTTACCCAATAATTCGTCGAATATTATTTATAATTAAATATTCAAAGATAATTGCATATTTTTTTATTTTCCGATCATGATGGCTGTGGCAATAGAATTACTAGAAATACGTCAATGTATAAATTTACAGAAAATTGTTTATATAGTGTAGGTCTAATAGATAAATGATTTATTGACTGTTTACCAGCTAACTTAAATTAAAAAGAAAAATAAATATTTACAACCTAACACAATAAAATAAAATTAAATAGAAAATAAAATTCTACGTGTTAATTAATACCTCCAACTTCAGGAAGTTTTATTACCCTACAAAAATTGGCAATTCAATAATGAACCTAAATATTAATTTGCAAATTGATCTGAATATCGGCTATTCTGTTCAATTGAGATTCCAATATTAATTAAAACTGTTTAATATGTGAATAATTTAGAAGAGTTCTTGAAACTCCTATAAAATAAGGTTATAGGTAGCAAAACGATTTCGTAGACCTTAATAAAATCAAATGTGCGTACAATAATGTGATTGGAAGAAGACACGTAACATATTATTTTATTTTGCGTCTAATGATAACATCGAGATAATATGAGTACTATTATTATGATACTTAATATAAGTTAGAATATGTTTCAAGCTTTGCTAAGTTTTATTTCTGAATTAATTATAAGTTGAAATTTACTTTGACATTAGGTACCTAATACATTAACAATCGTATCGATCTTATTAAACATGAAGTTGGAAAGGCTGTAAACAGAAATTGAATGAGTCGAGCTCATAACAGGACACAACAGCAGTTGAATAATATGAGCTGATTATAATTATTTAATTGGTCGAATATAATAATCGATACATCTTAAATCGGTACTGTGAGTTCATCTTATAGGCGCTCTCAACCAATAGGTTCATCAACGCAATGGAGCGATCAAAGGAAGTGAAACCGAGTAAGTAGCAGGAGATATCAATGTCCACAGATAATATGACTGTGTTGTGAAATTCGTTCAGGCATTTCAGGTTTGTAATAAATGAATAATATTACACTATTGTAGTTAAACTTTTTCTCGTATGATATTGTCTCCATACAAATAACAGCAAAGTCAATGGTCTACGAGCGCGGTGACCCCTGACAATGAGAGTACAAGATAACATAAACAAATACAAGAGTTTTCCTCTTCAGAGGTTTCCAACTTTACCTACCGATATACATTTACTGGAAATACCAAGCGGTAAGATTAATAAATATCCGAGTTGCTTGACCCATATATGTATTATAAAAATAAAAATACCGGAGCACAATAAAAGCTACCAGCCACGTTTTATTTTTCCTACAAAACGGTACCGGTGGCATACGAGTGGGTGTTCTAATAAAAGTTGACATTCCTATAGCGAACGGTCGCCGAGAGTTATGGCGGGGCGATGTTTCAGAGGTTTCAACACCGTAATCCATGGTGTTGTTGTTGTGCGACCTTTTGTTGGTTCGTGATTTATATGCGAGTATTCTGCGGTATACGTTTTGATTTGGAGACACGTGAGATATGTGTTATGTTTCTGCTGAATGGACATTTTATTGTATGTTTACCTTTAGGTCAATTTATCGCGGTTGTCTATTTAGACGTATGACTATCTATACCTAGTTTAATATTTACTGAGTTCGGATCCTTCAAGTTTTGTATGCGTACGTACAGTGTACAGGATGTGCGTTTATACGCGTAGGATGTGTTGTAAGTTGTAATTAGACAATTCAAAATTGTGTTACGCTCGCTTTCGTGGGTACATACTCGTATATTATATTATTATGTAATTATAACTGCTTGTTTGCTTTATCATGTTTTTGTGTCATCTTCTTGTGAGCTGCTTCGTTGGCACAACAGTATAACACTGCTGCACAAAATGTTCCTAGTTCAAACCTTGGTTAGGGCAAAATTGGTATTGGGTTTTCTCTCTTGAAATTGAAAATATGAAAATATAATGGCAATAGGTTCGCCATCTATTATATACATATGATATAATGATGTTGATCCTTACACTCGTTAACAACTTAACTGTCCAGTCACGCCGATTCCATGTACATCGTTGTAAATTACGTATACACTATCTATCCCCTTATTTACATACATTATACTCGTACAGAATATTCAATTTCGCTTCTGGGCTATACTTTTGCGATGAAGTAGCTCGATAGTAAAACGAAAGCACTTTTATATCCACAAAAAGAAAGTGTTAGGAACTTTTTTAATAGTCCTAAATCATAAAATACTTTAACAGTATAAAAGTTTGATTGAATATCTAGAATATTACCAAAACTGGTTTACTTTGGTAAAATACAGACTTTTATGTAACGCTTAAAAAGACACACTTATTAGACTTTTGTGTCATTTTCAGAACACCATTAGAAGTATTTCTAATATCAAGTAATAAGACTAATTACTTTGATGAGACACCGAAGGAAATCTTGCCCGCAGTTACTGAGCACGTGCTGACGTCACATCATGCTATAGTATGCGGTTTGCATACTCCCTTTGCACCCTCTGTGATTCACCATTCAGTATTCTCTGTGTAACTCACGCATGCAAAGACTTGATATAACATTTCAGTTATGAGAGCTTTTGTTAAACGCTCAGTACACTGTTTATGCTTTAATGTTTTCTCTTTTATTGGCAAAGGAAACTTATACACGCTCCTGAACAATTTTCTTTCAAAGATACGCTTTTATTTTTCCACGTATATTATAACTCAGTCTTTCTATTGAGTCCGAATTACATATTATAAGAAAAGCATTTCTTGATTGATTTTGATTTACCTTTAAGAATAGCTTTTATTCATTGATTTTAGATTTATCTTTGAGAATAGTTTTTCTTATTCCTTTAGTGTTCGTTCACAATAATCACCAGTTTGTAGAGCAGAGAGAGAGAACACACACTATCAATTTTTTAGTAAAGTACTAGGAAAACTGATAGAAGTTGGCGACGTATTCAAGTAAACAATTGCTCTTTTGGTAAAATGAGTGGAAAAGATTGCTAATGATGCATTTGTAACTTTTTTACGTAGGTTCAATGAATAACAATTTATAGTTGCAGGAAATAAATAAAGTTTGTATCATAATATTTCTATATTTACTGTCAGCTAAGATAAATGCGTAATGCTACAAGTTACTTCAGCCGGTATCTTAAGTGAAAGTTATCTTGGATATGACGTTTGTTATTTATTTGTAACTTGATACTAGCTTCAGATCGACACGGAAACTTTTTATCTTGTTCTTTGAGAAAGTGTTCTTACATTATTAGGTCCAAAATCGCTCATGTGAAAGTTGTCTCTTGATAAAAAGTATCATGAGACATTAGCTTGCGCGCCAACTGAAAGAAAAGGGCTAACTGATAAAGTCACTCTATTTACTGCCTTTTTGAAGTTCATAATATTTTTTAGATTAACTTTAGAGTCTAAGCTGGACATAAACTATTTTACGACGAAAATTTTTGCTTTTACCCTTTTGTAATTCTATAAAATATATATTTAATTAATATACAACTGTATTAGTTATGCAACCTATACGAGTTGTGGCTTATTAACCCCTTTCCACGCTTCCTATATCCTTCCTTTTCTCTTTATTCTGTCTACATTCCCATTGTCTACTTTATGTAACTGGTTCAAACTTCTCATAAACTTTACGTTGTTGATGCTCAATAACCTGTATAAACAAGCTGTAAACTTAATACAAACCCAGGGAATCCAGCCTCATATTGTTTGAGTATGAACCACTATCTGCAGAGAACTTGTTTACAGTAATAATTTTATTCTGAACTTGCGATAACAAACAATGTCAAACGCGATTCACTATCAAACGTTTCTAGTTGAACTACTCACATAATGATTTATTGATTTAGCTTGTTACAAGTTTCAATTATTCCTATCTTAGGTGCTCTATAAACGGTGCCTTAATAAAGGAAAATCTCGTAGGACGGGAGAGGTATTGTTATACATTCACAGTCCAGTTTGAATACTCCTAAATTGGTAAATTGTCTATTACTACATAACAATGGAGCGTGTATATATAATTGATTGATCAATATATAAAGGTAATAGACCTTATTTCGCATATTTTCTCCAATATTTTTTCTTCAAAGGTAGCTGACTCGAGTGACAGAGCGTGTAATCCGATCAGTTACAGTTCCATTCATAGAGACAAGAGAAATGCACCACAAGCTTATTCACAATGAAACTGTAAAGCTTTACGCCTATTGAGAACAATTATTTTCTCATTACATCTTCAGAAGCGTCACTACGTTCAAGTAATCAAAACAGTAATAAACAGTACATAAAATAATCTTTTATGTTTATATCTGCTGTCCTTAAAACAATCTGCATTGAAATTTACTTTCTAGCTGACTAGTATTATGATTGAAAATTGCTCAAATTTAAATCTGGATCGGTATAACAAGCTCGTTTATTCACAAACGATCGCTTTCACGTCTACCGTGCAAAACGATTCGGGTTGATTGGAAGAAGCGAATGCGTTTTGGGACTGTGTTTGTTCAACTGTTTCATTGCATATAAGACAGTTAGTTGTATATTTTGATCATTAAAATAAAATATCCAGAACATTTAAATAGGTATATATAAATTTCATATGCTTGATATTACAGTTGAATATTAATGATATTTTTTTGTGTTTGTACAGGTTCAGGGAAGTCATACACGATGATGGGCTCTCCGGGAGCTGACGAAGGCGGCATCATACCACGGCTATGCGATTCTTTGTTTGAGAGAATTGCTAGACAACAGTCACCACCAGCGCTTACTTATAAGGTATTTATATATCTTTATTATAAAAAATACAAATATTAATGGCTGCGCAAAAGTATGAGTGTTTGTATTTTTTAATGTGCCATCATAATTTCCGTGATGAGTAAAATGATGATGACAGATCAAATGGTTATGTTAATTGAAACGGCAATATTACGTAGATGAGGCCTCAAGCCAATGGAATGTTTCCTATAAATTTGACTAATATAGAAGTGTGTCAGATGATAGCTTAAATTTGGTCCTTGTAATATAACATCACACTCAGTGTGAGGATAGATACCTACGCAATTCTTAGAAAAACGACTCTTTCAGAGAGCGTTAATGTAACACATTAAGCGAAAAGCTACAGTGGCAACAAAAATCTATATATATAATATCAAACGTAATAACGTTTGATAGTTGTATTACACCCGGTTTTATTGACACAAAACCGGGTGTAACAAAATTTAAGCTATCATCTGACGATGAAAGCTTAAATTTTGTCCTTGTAATATAACATCACACTCAGTATGAGCATAGATACTTAGAAAAACTACTCTTTCAGAGAAGCGTTAATGACATCAAATGACATTATTGAACACATTGTGTAAAGCAAAACATATTTACGCAGGAAAAATGTCTTTGTAACTAAATAATTTTTAATGTATTCATTGTAACTGTACTGCAAGAATTGTAAAGTAAATAAGTTGCTACAAATTACATAGTCCCAGTGATCTGCTATCCTAATATTCTCTCGAACCATATGTTACCTTAATAATTATTTCCCTTTAACATTGTCATTAATTTGAGATATCGTGTGACGTTTCACATATGGTGTGGTCACTAAATGTGCGCGTTATTATGATGGCACCAGGTAATGGGCTCGCAATCTGTCTATGTTCTTTATGGTTGTTATTAACGTAAACTGCTTTGGAAGTAAATTGAGCTAGTGTTCATTTTGCTACCAATTACGTATCTGATTGTTTTTGGAAAATGCCTCTTAAATATATTACGTCCGTTGTCTTTAAATCGTTTCCTAAAGCGGAACAAAGCAAGAAGCTCGGTTGATGCTAAGCACCTTAACCTACGGCAACATCACATCGTACACTACTCCGATGCCGACCTTGCTAAAACCTTATATATTTTTTCCTAAATAACCTATAGTCTCTTAGGAAAAGTTCAGCAGGGTACTCAATTTCACTATCTACATGAGTCGGTGCTCGTGATATCCCTGGTGATGCAGGCGTCCAAATGTTACGATCTACGAACTGCTTAACATCAGACGGGCCGGAGGCCTGTTTGCTACCGTCTTAGTATAAAATATCTCATTATAGTGTTTATGAGGTGAATAGATGATCTGATTCGAACAGCAGAATCGCGATTAGATGCTAGCCGCATACAACCGGTCGCATTTGAAATCTCTTGGGTATGCCTATGTCCAAAAGTGAACGTCCTACTGTGTTTCTAAATATTTCAATGATTTGTTGGTTTAGGTGGAAGTGTCATACATGGAGATATACAACGAGCGCGTGCACGACCTGCTGGACCCGGAGACGACGCGGCGCTCACTGCGCGTACGTGAGCATGCGGTCCTCGGGCCCTACGTCGATGGACTCTCACAACTAGCTGTCTCGTCTTTCCATGTACGTAAAATTATTCGTTGCCTTTATTCTGTTACGTAAATTATGCAGATATGAAATAAATACACACCCGACACGGCAAGGTTAGTGGCAAAAGGCATCTTAACAGCTACGTATATATATATACAGAATGTATCCTTGTTGATTGGAGACAAGACCCAATTGGTCAATATTGGATTGGGATTGAAATGTATGTGTGAGAATGTGAGACGAAATATCTTCGAACAACTAATTATGATTTTTTTGTATTGATTGCTCTAAAACAGAATATGGCGACCTAAATCTTATCTGTTACACCATTTAACTGTATCTATATTCTCAAAAAAATATTTATGAATTTAAAAAAAAAAGGTCGTCTCAGTAATTATTATTATTTTATTTATTATTATTTTTAAAAAGACAACGCCCGCACTAGGGAACAAGCCCTGTGTCGCGGGGAGCTTTACAAACATGAAACTAACGGACACAAAGTACACCCAGACTAGAAACAAATATCTATGAATCACACAAATATTTGTCTCGTGTGGGAATCGAACTCACGTCACCCAACACGGCGATGTAGTGGCGAGGCGACCACCTTAACCACTGCGCCACGGTGAACCGTGGCGCAGTGGTTTCCGTGGCAGTCATATATCATTAAAATTATCCTTGTTATATTAAGATTATCTTTAAATTCATACAACGATCATGTGGTCTGATATGAGATTCCTTAACAACTATGATTCTATCTTACTACATTATAATGCTTCAGGGGATTAATAAGTACTTTTAAGAGTTCGTTGTCTTCAAAGTACTTCATACAATAATAATTATGTATCCAACTAAAGCCAACCATAAAGATTTTTCTATTAATTGTGACATTTCGTAAGCTTTAGGCACTGACTAATGAGAAGAGAGAATATATTATGTTATAAATAGCTAATATTCGTGGGAGTGTGCGCATTACACATTCTATGTGCGTAATTAACTGTAAATATTGAAATTGGATTACTTGATTACAACTCAAGATCGTATCTTCGCTTATATTCCAAGCCTTAATCATTTTGCAAAACGTTCATTAAGCTATATAATATCAGTACTCTATGAATCAACTCAACAATAGCCTTATTAGCTACTATAAGCTTCAATAAATATAAATCTGAAGCACCTCAGCATCGTTACGGTCTCGCAGTATCATGTTACGGCGTCACTTTTCATTCTAAAGGGTTGTACTGAATGTACTCATTCGCACCTCACCTGCCTAAGTTCCGTATTTATGGACCATCGAATACGCTGCCGATGTAATAAACGATGTAATATTACGACAGAAGACTTTTTGGCGAATCATTGACCTTCGCTGTTAAGCTTTCAAAAAGATTAGGTTGTAATCACGCTATGTATATATGTTAATATGTTTATGATACATAGATGCAGCCTGCGGCTCCGCTCGCATGGTATGTTAGTGAAAACTAGTCCTTGTCCTCCTAGATTATGTAGGTATAAAATTTCATTTGTGATTTTATACTAAAAGTATAATAAACAGACAGAATAGAGGAAGTAAATCGTCTATTAGATCAGCCGTTTCATGTTGGTTTCTTTGCAAAAGTATAGACTTAACCAACAAACCCTTGCGAGAGTCCGCTTTTCCCGAGAGTCGAAATCTTAAAGATTACTATCAAAATTCCAGGAAAAAATATTGACTACTCGGTCAACTGTTTGATGTTATTTCAAATACTGTGATAACTATGTATATTTGCTGTTCGCGAAGACTATGAAAACAATTTGTTAGAGTTCTAGAATTGTTTGAAAGTGCAGCGTTTTACAATTGTTTTAATACAACGCAGTTTTTCTCTTGAAGACAGCAAGTATTTTTAAACAGGTTTGTGGTTCTGGAATATTTGAGGCAGACATTTTATGAATGCAATAAAAATAAACTACCAAACTGCTAGGTAACTCCCAAAATTGCCTCGTTCTACAATTTTTATAAATAAAATCAAATTCTATTACAATAACTGCTACTGAATCGAAAGAATACTTTTCCTGTAGTGTTGACTTTAATTCTTTCTATAAACTAATCTTGCTTTTTCAAATGTTGAAATTCTCTAATTGATTTTAACCTGTATTTAATGATAGTAAAGTTAAGTTTAATAGTAATTGAAAATAGCATTGTTCAATATTTGGATTTTATTGTAAACAACCTACGCACATATTCAATAAATCATCTTCTAATTTATCAAGTACAGGTCAACGTATAAAAATCTGAAACGTGAAAAATGGGCATGAAGCGTGGTTGGAGCCATTAGGTAAAGAATAGCCACTAATGATGGGCCCGACCGTTATACGCTGAAAATGATACAAAAGTTATTTCAACCCTGTGATTGCTGGCCTGTAGTGGGTATTTTTATCGTTAAATTGTGTACGCAACGAAAGGTCAGAGCTCGTTTCTGCCTTTAATTGCGATCCACTGACGCTCATTATGCCTGTGCCCCCACTTGCAGATTACATTTTCATTGTCCGTAAAATAATTTGAAAAGTTAACATTTAATTTATATTTAATGATTCAACTGCACACGATCAGTTCAAGTGTTTTATTGTATGTTTTATTAACTTATTTTTGAACTCATTTTCCCTGGAAATTGGACCTGGCTAAAGACCAACCTTGGAAGAGGCTTATAGTTATAGCACTAGAAATCAGTGGAATGATGATCCTTCAAATTAGTTTAAAAAGTTTTGTTTTATTATTTTTCACGAGTAACCATATCTAAATATAATGTAATGGCACAAGGAAATGTTTTCCAAATCTCTGGATAGATATATGCGATAACGTACATTGCTTTTTTTATTCAGTTCTTGGATAAGAAAAAGTACTTATAAAAAATAAATGTAAACGAAACACCATAAAAACTTTCTATTCAAAAGCTTCGAAAAGGTCGGGGTCGACTACAAAAATTGGTCATTGGCAGCAAAAATCACATTTGCCGAGGGCTGGCCGTTTCGACAGGTTCATTAAGAAGGCTTAGAACCGCCAGCGGGGCTTTACCCGGCTGTTTTTATTCCTATCGATATTCGTCTGACGCTTTCACACCGACAATTTCGTATCGACATTGTTCGCCAACTTTAGTAGGTATAATGTAAACATGAAAATGGAATTTGCTTGTAATTCAATTATCTTGTTGAACTTTTATTTTAGCTAACACAATCAATGTCCCTTTTTGTGGACGAAGTTTATTGTATAAATATATGGTTCTTTCAAATTCCAATTATGCCAACATTTATTATATGACTAGTAGATCTGGCTGATTTGGCTACTAATACTGGGTACCTAATAAGGTCTTGTAATTTGTGATAAAAAAAAACAAGTTTATTTAAATAGTGATAAAACTTAAAAAATTAAGTCAATAATTATTATTAAATTCAAAACTATAATTCTGTTTATATATTACTTAATCCACATCCCGTTCCGGATAATTCATCTTCGATTACAGCTTTCAGAGTCCATCAAAATTTATGGTGCGCATCTTTGCATGGTTGCCCTAATAATTCAGCGCGTACGTATAATTCGAACGATCGTAAATCTAAACGGCTTTCAGTGAAGTCGACTCCAATTTTATAGTTCACTAAAGTTTATTGATCATTTGTCAATCATACGCTTTCATACTTTTAGTGGAAGTTATTTGACCTGTCATTCGTCAAATCAGAGATTTGCTGAGTCATTAAGAAAGTATTGGATAATCTGAACGATAAGTCTATTAATGTTTCAAAATTTTCCGTTGATTAACAGTTTAAATCAAGACTGGTTATGGTATATAAATTCTAACAAATTCACGAATATTTACCCAATTTAGTCAATTATTTTTAGTTTTGAATTTACTCAAACATAAATATATTCGTTCCGAAATACATGACGAAGAACTGTATTGCCCTTTTTTCTTTATTGACTGTAGAAAAAGGTTAATGAGCCTGTCTGTATTCTATACCAATAATTCCTTTTAACAAAGACCAAAAAAAAATATAGAGACTGTTTATATAGTTACTTTATCGCCCCTAGAACGATTTAAACTCTTGTAAAATTTATAAAGTTTCTCAGGCAAGCTCGGTTACTGTCTAATAAGTGGAGGGTAACAGGCAACAGCCTTACTTAAGAGTCCGAGATGGAGCTTAATTAAATTTTACACCAATATCAAATATGCTGTTATTTAAATTAATTAACATTATTTAATATTTTAGATTTATAATTTAGGAGTGTAGATTGATTTTATAATTAGATATTTATTTTAATTGATTGGCAATGATTTAAATAATAGTTATGCTAAAGTTTTTCTCACACGTACATCATTTTCAACAGCCTTCAGCAATCCACTGGTGGGGATAGACATCCCCTGAAGAATGCCATTCTGCAAGTTTCAGTTCGTAGCGTCTCGTAGATAACAATGTTAATTAACTTCTTACGAACCGTAATGATTCCTGGCATAAAAACAAAATAGATTTGAGGTTTTTTTATTTCTTTTGCAATACAAAATAAAACTTCAATTCAAGCACAGACAGTTAAGTTTCAATCACGTGTGTCAATTTCAAGTCTAAAACAAGCCAGCTTTTATATTGACGTGATCAATAACTAAAATTAAATTAAACAGACCGTTTTCAATGGAAGCTGTGACATTTTGTTCTCGTTCATTTGAATTAATTCTTCCAACATTTTCATATGAAGCACATATTTTTTGTTATCAGACATGTGCCTATTATTTTACACTCGGTTGAGATTCTATTGTTGAGAGCTCTTATTGTTTTTGAAAGCACTCTTTTTATATTTTGAAGAGGGGTTTTATGTATACCTAGCAATTTATACACCGTGCACGTTTATTGTGTATGAATATAATTTAATACGAAACTCAAATTGATAACTGTGTTATTTTGGTAAAAAAAATATACTTGTAAACTAAAAACTGAGTAGAGTGAATCTGGCCTTCTTCACATAAATCAAGTGCCTGAAAAAAAATATAAAGCTGAAATATTTTACGAAAAAAGGTTTAGGACGCTACCTCTGGACATAATAAATATTTATACTTTTTTAAGTTCCGAGAAAGAATGTAATTTGTCTAGAGAAATTCTTACAAGGAAAAAAAATTATTTTCTAAATATTTGATGATAAGCCTTGGGGCATTGTGGTAGTTGTTCAAAGATTTGTATCTCGATCTCAAATAGGACGAGTTTGTTTACTCCTTTGCGTTGGTCGTGGAATAGATAAAAGCATTAAGTAGTTGTAGGCTACGGCGGTTTCGACCTGGGATTTGTCGGATATTCATGGTCTCAAAAGCATTACATTATAGCTTTACGATTGACTTAGTTTGGCGTTCCTATTTCTTAGAATACATTTTTCAGAAGAGCTTTGAATGACTGGAAGAAGTCAAATCACTTATTTGTATTCCCTCAGCTTTTATGACTGTGATAGTGAATTGTAGTTTACAAATATCTAAATACCTAGCATAAGTAATCGACTACATAAATATAGACATAGATGAAATAAATTGTTTAAACTATGCTTTAATAAATTAAAACGAAGAAAAAAGACAGACAGTATATACGCCCTAGAAAACATAATGTAAAAATAAAGGTGAACAATAGTGAAAACGTTATAATTATTTATTTGTATAGAAGGTGTTATTGTCGATCATGTTTCGTTTTCAATTAACTCTGTACAGTTGAACGCCTACGCGCTGCTGGTTGTGAATAATAACATCGTCGCTACCAAGATTAGGTTGAAATGTGTCTTGAGATCATTCGCGCTGACGTTTCGTTTTAAATTACATTTGAAATATGGTTTGTTTGTTTTTGCATTACTTTATCTGTATTCATATTATTTCTTAGAAATGTGTTTTTCTGAGTCAAAATATGACGGTAGAAACGACTTAATACATCGTGAGCATAGTTTATGATTCATAATAATAATTTAAACATACCCTAAGGCTTTCTTCCCTTGGCAGGATAGACAGAGATGTATTACATTACGCCAGCTGTTAGGTAAAATTTAATAAGGAAATACCTATTGCCAAGTAACGGATAAAATAAGTATCTGAATACGAATTCAGATACAAAAGCAGTTCCTGAGAATACAAAGATTGAAACTGGTTCTGAGCTCTTTTTATATTATTCTGTAGACAGCCGTTGATCGCTTTTATTGGACTAATAATTTTTGAATATTTTGTAAATTTTGCTATTTTTATTGTACCTAAGTATAAAAAGTTTTACAATATTTTTTATTGCCAAACCACATTAAATAGTTTGTAGGCGCTACAGTCATTACACATGCCTACATTGTATAGGTACTTACTTTCCTTTTATTCCTTTAAATAAACTATCACAAATTTTTCATTTTGAACGGAATATTTCTAAATTTTTATCATATGCTAAGTCTTTGTCTAAGTTAGCTTTATTATCATTAAGTTAACATAGATAGTAAGTTATATTATTACTGTTATTACTTAATTTCAAAGAAAATATTAAAATATATTTATTCAGTAGCTACTATTCAATCATTTTACCTCTTGTTTGCCATATAGGCTTTTTTATATAGGCCGCTTTGGTCGGTTATGTGATTGATGAGGGTGGTACATTGCGCACTGTAACGTTCGCCGAAAATATTTGAATGAATGGTTATTATTAAACTGTTTAATATTGTTTATAAATTTGCGGGAGCTAGTAAGATATACTTTTTTACAAATTTAACGTTGATAGTTGATTCGAGAAAATACAGAAACAAAGTAAAATTGGCTTAATTTAAACCAGTGCTACGTATTATTCATACATTAAACTACTTCTAGGAATGACCGCATTTAGAAACTAATTCGTTAATGAAGGCTATTGATTTATTTTTCTCATATTTGTTCCGAATCAGTGCAGCGCAACCGCTATAGAAATCAAAAACAACAGTCAATATAACTCTAGTACATAATAAATAAGTAATGCAGTACAGTCTGCTCACTCATTAACGCCTAATAAACTGTAGATTACTTTCTTCCGCAACCGATAAGGAACACTCCTTTGGGTATTATGCTCTAATCAACACCTACACCTTAAGATATGATGCCGTTCAACCTCCTTATATTCCCTTAGTTTATTACGATGCCCATGGGAAATGAAGGGATGGTTTGCTACCATAGCAATTCTATTATATTTTTTGCCTGTATATTATTTTTGGTATTTATAAATGTTCTTGAATTTCACTTAGCAACAGGCCAATTACGTAAAACCTTAGTAGGGACTCTCAATACTTCCTTAGGAGTCCGTAAAATTAGATAAAAAAGCAAAGACACAACTGATTAGTATCTTTTTGTTCCCTGATTCTCCACTGATTTTCTTTTAATTTTAAAGCATTTTAAAAGCTTTAGACTTAGCTGTTATCTTGTAACTAGCATTATATTGGGGTCCGTGGGTTACGCCCCCGGTGTGTTTTGCCCCCGTGGTGGAAGCCCCCGATTTTAAATTAAGTTATTATAGTTGATTTCGCCGAAATAAAAATATTTTTTACTAGATACAGACGATGAAAAAAGTGTTTCGGAACCAAATACGTAGACAAACTTACTAAATAAGTATTCTAACTAACACAATATTGGATACTATAAACATGCTACAAGGATATTCACTTTATTACTATATTACAATTATTTACTTTAGATGCATTACTTTGTACTTTGTCTAAACGAGGCGCCCGTGCCCGGCCAAACTGGTTTTACACAATAGCCAGATCGAATTCTAAAAGAAAGAGATAGGTAGTCAAAGAAAGGGAAAGATAGGGTTGAAAACAATAGAGTCCAGGGTGACGGACAGTGAAAATAGCAAACATAGCGATGGGCACTATTTCTATCCCTTTCCCACATAGTTGCAATATGTTACTGATAAGAAAGTTTAGTCGGTCATGTTAACTCAAAATGGCAAGTCCAGGTCCTTCACGGGGTTTAGCACAAACCAATTACAAAATAATTTCAAATAAACTAGGTGGAAGAACGTTACTACATGTCGGATTTGCTTATAATCTTCATAGGAAAAATAATAAATCGAGTGTGTGGACATGCGTAAATAAAAGACATGGCAAGTGTAGTGGTTCTATAAAATTAAGTGAGGAAAGTGACAATGTACAAATCCAAAAGTGTCATAATGCTGAGTGTCAACCTAACTTAATGAAAAATGAAGTTAGAGTTGTTATGGAAAAATTAAAAAAGGAAGTGAAAACGAGTTTCTCGAGCTCTATACAACAAAAATTTGAAACAAAATTTGCCGAGTTAAAAAACACAGACACAGCCTTCGATGAATACATACCCAAATTCAATAATATCAAGCAACAGTTATACAACTCTCGAAAGAAAGCCTTAAATGTAGAAAAGACACAGTTTCGTAATCCAGCTGAAGTCATTATACCTGAGATTTTTCAAAAATATCTATTAGTTGATTACTGTGAGAACGACAACAGAATTATAGTATTCGTATCAGCACAGGCTTTAAAACACATCAAAAATATACAACACTACTTCGGGGATGGTACATTTGATTGTTGTCCAGGTCCATTTTACCAAATATTTACCATTCATGGAGATATGGGAAGTGATGCACAAGCAACCAATATTGTGCCTATATTTTATGTGCTACTAGTTAATAAAGAAAAAAGTACATATGAAGTCATGTTTAAAAAAATTAAAGAAGCTGTGCCGGACTTCAGCCCCATGAAATTCACTGTAGATTTTGAATTAGCTACAATGCTGGCAATAAAAGAGGTATTGCCAGCGGTCACAATACATGGCTGTAATGTTCACTTCCAAAGAGCCATTTACAGAAAAGCGAAGTCTTTAGGTTTATTGGCACACGAAGAAACAACATTGTATGTGAAACTGTGCACCTGTCTAGCATTTCTTCCTAAAGAAGATATAGAGGATGGTTGGCTTTCCGTAATGGAAAACAGGTAATTTTAATTTTAATTTTATTTTAAAGTTTTAACAGCTCATAGATTGTTTTTATAAGTACGCAAAAATAAAAATAATGCTTAGGTATATACGACATGTCATATATATCATAATTTTTGTTTTCAGTATTCCCGATGAAAAAGTCACCCAATTCAACGATTATTTCGTTGAACAATGGCTTGAGCCTCCGGGGATGATCTCAAAGTGGTGTTGCTATAAAGAACGACATAGAACCACAAATTTAGTGGAGGCCTGGAATCAACGGCTTCAGTGCTATCTGGGCCGAAAACCATCATTATTATCGTTTTTGGAAATTATAACAACTGATATTTCTACGTATAGCACAGGTCAAGTGAGGTAAAATGCTGATTACTTACATAACGCTTAATATATCAGTAATTCATTTTTTTTACTCTTAGTAAATAATCTTTATCTTAAACTTTCAGATTACGAAGAAATGACAGTCCTATATGTAAAAGGAAAAAATCTTCAATAATCAATGACAAACTCATTGCTAAGCTGACAGACAAATATGAAAAGAAACAAATTACAATTATGGAGTTTTTGGAACAAATCCGTCCGTATGTGCAAGTCAAGCAAAAATAATCACCTACTTACTTAGCTTAAAAATAATGATTTTGCATGTTTATTGTTACATAATTACTACATTTTAATTTTATATCTATATCAATGTTGTAACCTCCATAGTCACTGCATATAAATGACTTAAATTACATAATTTAATTACAAAGTTCAAATCATCCTAATATTTTTACTATGTTTTTCTTCTTTTGTTACTTTTGTTATCTGTGATTTTAAATGTTAATTGTTTTTATTATATTTTAGTGTTTGAACATTCTGTTACCAATCTTCTAAATATTTAAGTAGATGCCTACCTATATACTTAGTACGTAAATAGTATATAAGTACTTAAAATAATCCTAATTTTAAACTGTGATTTTTAATTTCGTATCTGTGATTTTGCATGTTATTGTTGCTTTATTTTAATGTTTGGTTTTATTTGTTATCAAAGTTGTATTTACGTAGATACCTATTATTATTTATTAGACATTTAATTTAATTTTTATTACATATTAAGTACCTACGTATTACCTATTATTACCCATTAGTACCTATTATTAGATAAGCAAACGTTTGTTACACCGACATTGTTAATAAAGATTTATAATAATAAACTATGATTTTGATTTTAATAATGAACCATGACTTAGACATTTTTTATAATAGGTTACACTTTGCTATCTGACTGTACTTTTGATAAAAATATTTAACTAATAAATATTATAGTACTAAAACGAAATCGGGGGCTTCCACCACGGGGGCAAAACACACTGGGGGCGTAACCTACGGACCCTTATATTGCACCATGAAAATGGAAACAAAGTTATGTTTTGTAGATGAGATGAGTTTCCTCAAATTGATGATTAATAGATAAAGGTCAAATTTATATCTAAGATGGTTTACATTATATGGGATTACAACAACTGATGTCAATTGATTCCTTGGCGAGCATAATGATGTTTTTACACACGACACGTATTTAGAGCTTTAATATTTAATGTGGGTTACTTATTCCACTCTTGCCTTACTTTGGCAGTTCAGTTAACCTAAAGTTAACCTGAAATTGTGTGGTTTTGTTTTGTAAATCGGCTTTGCCAGAAACAGCCAAGTTACTGGAAACTTTGAAATTAAATTGCTGTTTTGACATCTTTAGTGACCAAGTACAAATGCCTGTTTAGCGTTTACAATGAATTTTTGAAATCTTTATTTAAAAAAAAAACTAGCTTTTATTTGATTGATTAATTAATAAGCAGCTGAAAGAGCTCCCGTTGAATCTGTAACATTTAATAACATATATGAATAAATTTTAATACTTATGTTTAGCGACATTTTTCATACGAAGCGTAGACAATAAATCACTCCCACGTGAGCCAGCTATTAATTTATTCATAATCCTTATCATGCTCGTATTTATGTGGATACAGAATCAGTTACGGGTGATCGATGTAGGTACCTGATTGGAGCATGAACTCGCCAGGCACAATTACCTATCCAGTCAGCGTAATAATATATGCATAATATGGTAAGGCTCTAGGAATTGTCTCGTCTGCGTATTTTCTTAGCATTATTGTTAATATATTTTTAGCGAATTATTTATAATACTGCGTACGTATAGACACATAAGGTCTCGCCCTTTTGTCCGCTAAATAAATCTCCGTCAAAATCTATCATAAGTTAATGTTCTTATAGACTTATATTGTTAATCTCATTGGTGGCCCGAGGCAAGGAGCTGTTGAGAGGTTTCAGCTACGTGACGCCTGACCTTGAACCTGTCACTCGCGCTGTCAATCCAAAAATAATGGAAAGTCGGCTCTAATACGATTGCCTTGTTTCAAATAAACGGGCATTAGAACGCCGGTCCTCATTACTTATGTAGCATTTCCATTATCCTATAATCCTTTTTGTCAAGAAATAATACGCTTTTAATCATTTTCATGTCTTATTTTGTAATTCTGAAAGTAATATCTTCTCCTTTATTTTTGGTTACATTTCGAATATTGAAAATAATTTATGTCGGATTACTTGCCAATTACATCCTTCGAGTTTAAATTAACAGCAGCGTTTCTAGCAACAAACAGCAATCTGCAGAAACAGTCGTTATATGTAGTTTTAATTTGTAAATGTAAGAGTAGGTACATCTGTAGGGAGTCATCTATAAGCTTACTGCTTACAAATCTTTTCTCCGAAGAAATATATTTATTTATCAGTTTGTCAGATATTTCGTGAGATTTAATTCAAGCTCAAAATAAAAACCTTATCCAAAATACATGAAGATAGGCCGTGCTGTCAAACGTCTCACTTGAATACTGAAATTTTAAGTAGCGTTCTATATAAATCACAGCATATGGCGAGTTGCTAATATGAAAACTGTAGGAGCTTGTTACTGTCCTCAAATTTAATATGCTAATCCCAACTTGATTATATAATATAATATTCTACCATATTCACACAGCGACATCTAGTCCCAAAGTAAGCAATTATATTTGCTTGTGTTATGGGTACTAAACAACTGATATACTACTTAAATACATTTTTTTTTTTCTGTAAATACATACATATTATAGATAAATTACACCCAGACACAGAACAAACCTTTATGCTCATCACACAAAGATTTGTCCTGGGTGGGGATCGAACCCACGACCTCCGGCTTAGCAGTCAGGGTCACTAACCACTAGACCATCAGGCCAGTCATTTTATTATAAACGGTAAGCCTCCACCTTATTGAAACGTAGCGCGAACCTTCGATGAAATAATTATGCAAATATTATTATTTTCTTGCTGATAATAATACCATTATTGGATACTTCCAATAATGGATAATAATACCATCAACAAGAACATAACCGTCCGGATAATTCCGTATTATTTGTTATTCAATCTGGCCCGGGTTTAAAAAGCTACCTTTATCTATAGAATAAGCTATTTATTTTTTATTGTAATTGTAAAATTATCAAAGTAAACCTTAAATGAGTTCGTCTTCTCGATGGGTAATTTAATTAAACTCCTATAAGAAGCTGTTGATTTGTATCAGTTTTAAAATAGTAGTTGTGCTTTGGCCGTGATAAATAATATTTTGTTAGATACTCACAGTGCAATATCTTATTAAGTTGAATAAATTCTTCTAAAGATAAATAAAGAGCGTGATGCACTTAATGGTCGTAAATAATCTAAATTTGTTTTTAGGTTAACAAAATAAAAAGAAGTGTACTGTTACAAATATACCTGTACCAAATTCAATTTCTGTAACTTGTATAATAGGGTTACCACAGCATCACAACAGAATATTAAAATTTCTAACCTTATCAGTTATCCCTGTCCTATACCTAGCGCTGCAAGATCCGGAACAAATATCTGTGGGTCAAATCAATATTGGTTTTGCGCGGAAATTGAACAACGAATGTGTTTATCCTAAGATATTTAATAACCTATATTTCCATAGATATGATATATAAGATAATAAAATAAGTATGATTGCCTATGTTTATTTTCTTTGATCTCACATCTTTCTTTCTTTATCTAGTTTTTCATACAAGTTCTAGTTTAAGAGACATTCGGCAACCCTATTCAATTTCAGTTCGAATGTCTTGGTGTGTTTTTGTTTCGGTTTTATTTTCGGCTCGGCGCAAACAACCCTCCGGAAGGTGATTGGTTGCCTACCCTCATATGAATTTGTTTACCTAAAATTAGCATAATTTTTTACACCCTACCCATTTGGGAACTCGTATTCTTTATTTATGGGATTATGTATCATAATTTTTGGGAAATTAGAACAATTGTTTTCCGAACCGAAACCATCAATCAAAATAAGCAATTCGCTTCAAATTTAATAAATAAAATTAACATGAATAAAAACTTCGGTTAGATGGTTAAAATTGTATACAACATAATATTTTATAATATTGATTCCGAGCCTCAAATTTAACTTTTTCTTCTAATAGAAATCTATTTTTTAGTTGTAACCTTCGTTATTCTGAGTGTATTTATTATACATACGTTTGAATTACATAGCCCTGTCGCCTTTATTAAGTGACTTACCTTCCTCAAAGAAAAATTAATCAGCTTACCTTACGTGTCCCGTTAAAGCGGTGAGTAAGTGTTTAATCAGGAGACACACAAGATTATCTTTGCTTCGCAACCGCATTAAATGTTCCTATAGAAGATATAGGTACTTGGTTCTCCCCGTTCAATGAATGAAATTTAATTTCCATCTAAACTTGACTTTCCAACTTAAGACATTTCACAAAACAAGTTCGGGATGATATCAACGTGGGCGAGGTTAAAATAGCTTTAACTTGGAAATTGTTTTAAATAAACAATTTTCACCCATTCAAGGTTCTGTAGTTTGTTTTGCTGTTGTTGTAAACATCTATTTTATAAGTAGAATATTAATCTTTTTATTTAACAATTCGCACAACGAATATG
The DNA here is from genome assembly GCA_905147015.1 of Laspeyria flexula. NCBI lineage: Eukaryota > Metazoa > Arthropoda > Insecta > Lepidoptera > Erebidae > Laspeyria > Laspeyria flexula. The sequence continues at coordinate 15,463,124 of LR989950.1, read as the reverse complement.
GAATACATCCTAGTAATAATAATTGTCATGTCTAGATTACAATACTCAGCATTCATAACATTGTTTCAAGTATTATAGTATCTAATGTAATATCTACAAGATATAATGTAAAGCCGTAAACAAAAGCTGGTTAGTACGTATGTCACAATAGTCAGTAATAACCGAAGCTTAGTATCCGGCTTATTAAGCCGTATAGCGGGAGTTGCGGTTCAGTATTCTTCTTTACTAGCAACGTTGGTAATGTGCTGAAATATAATGGAAGTAACGAGAAACCTGTTATGTATTAAGGCTTAGCTGTTGCTACATATATAGGTATTGTAATATTATTCGATACAGCTTTCAAACGTTGTTCTTTTTTGTCAGTCATCAAAATAAATCAATTAGAATTCTATTGAATTACACCATGTTTTACTCGAATGACGTCGCGTTTTTCCGCACAAAAGTAACTGCATTACGGGAACTCAGTCGAACCTGCAGTGCAAACTTACTGTAGCAGTTTAAAAAGTTTTAACTAGTTCAACGAGCTTACTCACTTTTAGAATAATTTTCCTCAAGGTTTGATTTAATAAAATCTATGATTCGCTTTTACTGAAGTTTTTTTTCCATGACGAAGCGTCAATGGAGCATTTTCATGTGATTTTACAGCTTTTTTTGAAGTTAAATATCTGATTAGGTTTTGTGAGCAGAGTGTGTCCTACTTTCAGAGAGAAGAATTATATTACAATTTTTTTCACAAAATTTAGATGATTGATTTTGCTGTTGTTATAACATATTTAGAAGCACCGTAATAGGCTGTTGATCAAGATAGTGAATTCCATTTTTTTTTTGTCAACAGGACATCGACAACTTAATGACAGAAGGCAACAAGTCCCGTACAGTTGCCGCGACGAACATGAACAGCGAATCTTCTCGATCGCACGCTGTCTTCAGCGTAGTGTTGACGCAAACACTATGTGACACAGCTACCGGAGTTACCGGCGAAAAAGTTGCCAGACTATCACTGGTCGACCTTGCTGGGTCCGAGAGAGCTGTGAAGACGGGCGCTGTGGGCGATAGATTGAAAGAAGGCTCCAATATCAATAAGTAAGGGTTTGGTTAAATATTATATTATATTCTATACCTCCTAATTTGGCAGTGTTTTCTTTCACGTTAGTGTTTATGGTTCAATTGTGATAAAATACACATTGTCTTTATAATAAAAAGTCTTCATCGTCTTAGGTATAGTCTGTAGCAGTGAAATTGGAATTATTTTCTCTAAATAAAAAAAATAAGATAAATACAACTGAAATTTAAAAATATACACAGCAAATAAATGTTTCACTCATCTGCCTTGCTATTTAGGATACTGGACACTATAATATGTTGTATTCCAGATCGTTAACAACACTCGGCCTGGTTATATCCAAGTTAGCTGATCAGTCGTCGGGCAGTAAGAACAAAGATAAGTTCGTGCCATACAGAGACTCCGTACTCACGTGGCTGCTCAAAGACAACCTTGGCGGCAACAGCAAAACTGTCATGGTGAGTTTACAGACATCACTTTATTTATTTATTAGCGTTACGTGCCTACGAGAACACATTACCGGCATCAAATATTTATCATAAAATCTGTGTGCTGAAGTTCATCATCCATTCAGTTGTTTTGTAGACAAAGTTTCGCGCTTATAATAGAAACGAGATTTATAATAGGGTAGTGGCTTTTGTTGTTTTATTCCGAATTTAGTAACACTGCGCCGGTGTCTGATTGGGATCATTTCATTGCCTGCAGTCCGTGGCTAAGTTCTGTGACTAGATAAATATCTAAAAGGGTTTTGGACTTTTATTACTTTACAAATAGATTTTATAGGCATCATATATACTTTGTTTTGACGGAAAAGAGTTCAGTAGTTCTAGCCAATTATTACAACGACTATTTTATTTGTTTTGAGGCGTTTCTTAGATATTTTCGCTAGTGAGTTTCGATATGAACTTACCTATTAATTTATGTCAATGCAAATACTCCCATAACTTTTGCCATTTAAGGTACCATTCTGTACTTTAAGAAGACACCATTAACGAAAATAAACGGTTTTTACTGTTTAAAACTCGGTCTGCTCAATATATATTAGTACTGATGACAATGTTTAAAAAAATGCCTTTGAAGTAGATACCTTAGTAGGTATCTACTAAAGGCATTTTTTAGTCTAGTTTAGTTTCAGTTTAAAGTTAAGAGTTTAAGACGAGATAGATTCTCCCCGATTTTATTATGAGTTTTATGGAATTTCCAACTCCGTATAGATTTTGTGATTGTTTTAAAACTACCCAAACGAACGAAACGCCCTAATAAATTGTATTCCATTTTAGTTTTTTCGCACGGCATCCTACTTGTAAGAATATATATATATTGAGGTTTGGGATCTTCAGTATTAAAAGTAAGAATTCTTGAGATATAATTTATTTATTAAATCCTCCATACAGCTAACACAGCGTTCATCGCAGAGTTCAAAAGGGAAGAGGAAGTGTCACGCAGGACTAGTGTAGTGCACAATAAACTAGTGTTGTGAATGTTACTAAAACATACATACTAATGTAACTTTAATATTTATAACTCAATACTCCCACTTAAATTTAAAGTTCTTACAAAAATTAAAGAAACTTACTAATTAATATTGAGTACACTATCTCATATATTAAATTTACTTTCTTACAAAACTTAAGGAAACTTACTAATTAATATTGAGTACACTCTCTCATATATTAAATTTACTTTCTTACAAAACTTAAACAACCTCAAAAATAGAATTAATATTGAGTACACTAGCTCATATATTATATTTCTCAAACTTAGACATTCCTCTCAAATCTAAACTTAAAAATAAGATTAATATTGAGGACACTTTCTCATATATTAATCATCTAACCTAAATTCATTCTTGCCAAGACTTAACAAACTTAAACATAAAAATAATATTGAGTACACTATCTCATATATTATATTTCTCAAACTTAAACACAATTACTTAGTATACTATCTCTTATAAAGTTAAATTTACTGAGTGGCAACGGTTTAGTTAGGAAATCCGCTAACTGATGTGTGCTCTCTACATACTTAATTTCAATTATTCTCTGTTCAACCTTTTCTCTAATAAAATTGTACCTCACATCAATGTGTTTACTTCGCTTATGAAACACTGGATTCTTTATCAATTTTATTGCACTTTGATTGTCTATATTCAATACAACAGAGGTTTGTGCTTCACCTATATCTAATAAAAATTGTTTAATCCACAATATTTCCTTTGCTGCATCACTGGCAGCCATATATTCAGATTCAGTCGTTGACAGGGCTGTAGTAATTTGTTTTCTACTTGCCCAGGTGACAGGTCCACCATTCATTAAGAATAAATATCCTGTTGTAGACTTTCTAGAGTCTATATCCCCTGCAAAGTCGGAATCTGAATAACCTATCAATTCTGTATTGGTATTATATACAATTGACATTGTCTTTGTAGAAATTAAATAACGAATTATTCGTTTTACAGCATTTACATGAGGCTTTCCTGGGTTGCTAACGTATCTACTTACTAAATTAACAGCATAACTTATATATGGTCTAGATACTGAAGACAAAAATAATAAAGCTCCCACTAATTCCCTATATGGAAAATTAGAGATAAATACATCTACATTTTTAGACAACTGTACATTTACATCTGCTGGCGTACCACAGCCTTTAGCATCACACATATTAAACTTACTTATTAAGTTTTCAATATATTTTACTTGGTTAATACCAATACAGTTATTTGTTTTAGTTATTTCTATGCCAACAAAAGCATTCAAAGTTAACCTTTCAATTTCGAAATTCTTTCCTAAATCATTCATAATAATGGATATAACATCTCTACTTTTTGATAGTAATAATCCATCGTCAACATATATTATTAGAAAAACCTTGAAACTGTTAAAATAACCTACAAAAACACAATTGTCTGCATTACATACTTTGAAACCATATGTAGTGAAAAATGAACTAAACTTTTTGTTCCAACAACGTGAAGACTGTTTAAGACCATATAAAGATTTGTTCAACTTACATACTTTATTGTCATCTACTTCAATACCCTCTGGCACCTCCATGTACATTTCTTCTGTGAGCTCCCCATACAGGAAGGCCGTCTTCACATCAAATTGTTCAATATGAAGGTCTTCTCTTGCTGCTATGCTCAGCAACAATCTAATGGAATCATACCTGGTGGTCGGAGAGAATGTTTCTTTGTAGTCCAGATCCTTTATCTGGGTAAAACCACGCGCACATAGGCGAGCTTTGTACCTTTCAATTTCTCCTTTTCTATTCTTCTTTGTACAGAACACCCATTTACATGTTATAGGTTTCTGTTCTGTTCTGTTTACAATTGTCCATGTATTGTTGTCTTCATGTGATTTAAGCTCACTCTCAATGGCTTTCTTCCAATTGTGTTGATTAAAACCGGTAATAGCTTCTCTAAATGTTCTTGGAATATCTATTTCAGTTAGATTCAATTCAACATTTCTATTCTTCTCTGCTCTAGGCCTGAGTGTTATATTCCTGGTTTCATCTATAGTTATATCTTCTGATGGATAATAAGATATGTCACTGTCGTCCAAACTCTGCATACTATCGTCAGATGCGGGATCAGAGTTATCCCCTGCAGTTTCTTCTATCACAGGTTGGTTTTCACTTTTCTTTTCATTAATCTTGATCTCTATATAGTTTTGTCTTGATCCTGTATCGGTGCTGCATTCATCAAAATTAATATCTCTTGATACAGTAATCCTCTTAGTAGTTTGGTCATACATTCGATAGTTTTCATTGTCATAACCAACCAATATCATCTTATTACTTTTCTTATCTAACTTCTTTCTTCGTTCTTTTGCAATATGCACATATCCCACAGAGCCAAATATTCTGATATGTTTCAAACTTGGTTTTGTATGAAACCAAAGTTCATATGGAGATATATTAACAGTCTGTGTTGACGAACATCTGTTTAATAAATAAACAGCACAGCTGACTGCCTCTGCCCATAAATTCTTAGGAACGTCCTTTGCATAAAGCATTGATCTGGCACTTTCCATAATTGTTCTCAATTCTCTTTCAGCTCGACCGTTTTGTTGTGGGGTATAAGGGGCAGTACATTCATGTGTTATTCCTTTATTAGATAGGAAATTCTTGAATTCATTGTTTACATATTCTGTGCCATTATCCGTGTGTAATACATGTACATCACGATGAAATTGATTGTTTACAATGGCATTATATTGCTTGAAATAATGAAGAACTTCACTCTTGTGTTTAAGGAAATAGATATGACGATAACTAGTCGCACCATCCTTAAATAGAACAAAATATCGCTTGCCTGATATTGATGGTTCTTCTATAGGCCCGCAAACATCACTGTAAACAATATCCCCAGCCTGACATGGACTTCTTTCTGATTTTCTAAATGGTAGTCTGGCTTGCTTACCATATTGACAAGCCTCACATATAAACTTGTCATTACCTGTCAATGTAACAGGGATCCCGCCAGCTTTGCACATATTTTGAAGTTCCTTGACATTAATGTGCCCAAGACGCTCGTGCCACACCTTCATATCTGATTGCACAACATTACAGTTCTCTTGAACAACTGTTATAATCTTCAATTCAAAAAGATTGTTTTCTTTCAGATATGCAGACATCACAACTTCATTGTTTTTAATTATGGAAGCAGTTTGGTTATCTTTTGTAATTATATAACCTTTTCTTGTTGCCACACCCTCGGAGAATAAGTTTCTATGTAATCCAGGAACATAAATCACATCTTCCAAGATGCTTTCCTTCCATTGTTCATTTACTTTTCTTCTTATTAATATTGAGCCTTTACCACAAACAGGAACAACTTGCTTATTCCCAAGTTTAACTGTTTTCTTATCTTTACTATGATATTCATTAAATTCATAGAAAAAATCACGTCTGAATGTCATGTGAGCTGATGCTCCGCTGTCCAATATCCATACATCTTCTTCATTAACACATGTTAAAGCATTTTCAGAGTTAAATGCCAACATATTATGCTGCTCTTGGTTCTTGTAACCAGATTTCTTGGGTATCCGACAATCTCTTGCAAAGTGACCTCGCTTGTTACAGTTATAACACACAAATCTATGTCTTGAGTTGGTTGTGTCACTCGGAGAGGCGTTAACAGACTTCATATTATTGTTACCTCGCTTTGACTTTTTCTTGGTAGTCACTAAGGCAGTTTCATCATTTGATTCTTTCTGTAAGCTTGCTTCTTCGTCAATTAATCGTGAAGTTAAGTTCTTTATAGTCTGATTACTTGGATCAAGTGACAACCATGCTTGCCGCAGAGACCGATATGCAGGCGGTAATGTACTTAATATTTTTGTTATTATCGCCGTTTCACTTAGTTTTTCTCCACTTTCTCTTAACTGCTTAGCTAGCCCTTCCACTTTCGAGACATGCTGTGCCATGGTATCATTTACCACATATGTATATTGATAGAATTGTTCATGAATCATCATTATATTGAATTCTGATTTTTGTTCATATATAGATTCCAGTTTGTTCATAACATCCTTGGCCGTTTCACAGGTTTCAATTAAAGCTATTTGATTGAGGTCCATCGATGACGTGAGTATGAACATCGCCATGCCGTCATCTTTGTTCCATCGAACTAATGCCTCAGTTTCTGTAGGTTTCGGTTTGAAAATACTTAAACCTTTTGCTCGCAGGGCACACATTAATTGAAATTTCCATTGTTTGAAGTTCTTTCCGTCAAATTTTTCTATCCTCATGGCATTTGCAACCTCCATCCTGAACGAACCGCGTGTTGTAAAATTTTCAACTTATTGCTCTTTACTTTATTTTCTTGTATTTTTCCACTTCCTGGGCCCATAACCTATTGAGGTTTGGGATCTTCAGTATTAAAAGTAAGAATTCTTGAGATATAATTTATTTATTAAATCCTCCATACAGCTAACACAGCGTTCATCGCAGAGTTCAAAAGGGAAGAGGAAGTGTCACGCAGGACTAGTGTAGTGCACAATAAACTAGTGTTGTGAATGTTACTAAAACATACATACTAATGTAACTTTAATATTTATAACTCAATAATATAGCCCTTAAGTTTTTATATTATTCTTGTATTCGGAAATTATTACTTTGTTTACCAACATTTCAGGCTTTTAATAGTCTAATATTTATTTAATGGAATTATTTTGGCTTATATAGGGATAGTGTGAGAGACGATTTGCTGTCGACACGATAAGAAGAAGTGATGACTAGCTATATACCTACGGAATCTACTCTCATCGTAGTCTTATTTTTTATTTAGTCAAATATACATACATTTGGCACTCAACAAATATTTTGCTAAGTATCTACTTAAAATTTCAGACTTTCCAACCGAAACGTTTTAACCAAAACAGCTTAACGCAAACTTTTACTTGGAACCTAATCTAAAGAATTAACAGTATGCCGAGCTTAATCAATCTACACTTTAGCTCTTAAAGCCGAAAGATAATGCAAATTAAGTTCGTTGTAGACTGAATAAATTCGAATTCTGTCCACGGGCCGCCGCATCCTTTGAGTCACTGCCACCTAACTGGAAACACTCATGCTTCGTTGTCTTGAATAAAAATGTTCCACAAAACCTTGCACATTAAAATGACGACTGCTCCTTTGTAACTTGTCGCTACTTCGTATTTTTTCTCGTAAAATGTTTAGTTTTCTGAGTAAGTTTTGTACTGATTTTAATGTTTGCAAATTATATTGTTTGTGCTTTTTAGAGATATTTCCGTGTTTACTTATTAATGTGCGCGTTAGTAAGTTGTAAAGATAAATTGAAAGTAATGTATAATTAAAAATTAGGTGAGGCCTATGTTCAACAGTGGACGTCATTGGGCTGATATGATGATGATGAATGTATAATTACTAGTCGTTTAGTTTACACACGACATTCTCAGTAGTAATATTTGTAGGTGACCTATAAACAACAGCATATAAATACGAACACGATATTGAGTTCCAAGTTTCAAGTCCAAATTAATTTGGTGTAGAAGCTCCTTCAGTGAACCTCCAGAATTTCAACTAGGAATTGAGTTAATAATAATAACTAGGAGATTTATGCCAATGTAAAGAATGATTTATTAAAAGAATACAATAAAATAAGGTTTATTATACCCTAACAAAAAAGAAATGACAACACAACACAAATGCACGTATTGTCGAGTTCGACTCGTGGCTAAGTGAAGATAATCTTCTACATATTCATATTATTATATCAATCAATCAATCATTAGATTAGCGCCATTATGATTGAAAAACAATCACCAATTCGAAATACTTTGATAAGCTTCAGAGAACAACAGCAAAGTTTTATTTTATATTTCTTGAAAGAATATGATACCATTTATTTTATCGAGTTAAATCTGCTGTGGTCCGCAGCTGAAACAGTCGGGCGACATTTCTACAGGTCGGAAAGATAAGCACCTGATTTATGTTTTGCTCTTTCATTTTATAAATTTATGTGACAGCAAGTACCTCTCGGTACACTTTAGCAGAATGATTTAAATGGAAAAAGACTTATTCTCAGGCAACAATATAAACATTTCTTATATCTTTTTAACTTTAACTGCAGTCAGAGACGTTACTTAACCTTAAAGTTTATTTAGTAAAAACGTGTAATACTTAAGTCTATACACCTAAAGACGAATATTCAATGAAAATATTGTGTTAATGACAGATTACTGCTAATTGACGTCTCTGAGTCAGTTAGATGGAATATTTTCTAATGATAACTTTAGTATATTTATATATTTATATTTATAAACTTTAGTCGCAAATAAAGAAAAGACAGTCCAAGACTCTTGACTCTTGATGAACTCGCAGGCATACACACAAAAAAGACTTCACTATTGACAGGAAACCAAGTTTGAAGAAAGGAATAAATAAATTCTCCTCGTAGCTAACTTAATAGTGTCGCACAAGTAAGGCCCGTATTGTAAAAGCTGGAGTTTATATTCAACTGTACTGCCTTCCATCAGGCATTTGCTTCGTTCCTTCATTACTATGGATTGCAGTCACATATCACAACTTGACAAGCTTCCACTGAGTACGATTCTAGACTCTTACATGAGGCATATTTTATGTGTTTTTTATACTAAAGTGTTCTAGCTATTTATACACTTCTCTTACTTTCAGGTGGCAACAGTATCTCCTGCTGCAGACAATTACGAAGAAACCCTATCGACGCTACGGTACGCGGACCGAGCGAAACGTATCGTGAACCACGCTGTCGTCAACGAGGATCCCAACGCTCGCATTATCAGAGAGCTGCGACAGGAGGTTGAAACGCTCAAGGAGATGCTCAAACATGCTACGGTGAGGATCCATGCTGGTTAATGTTTTTGGTTAAAATAATGTTGCGGAGGTTTGAATCTGAACGTAATGTACTTTTTATTAGTTTTAGTAGTATATATCGATCGCTATTTCGAAACATACATTTTGAACCTATATGATTATTATTTACAAGACAAGACTTGTGCAATGACAAAGCAGAAGACCCAAATGTCTTACCTTGTACGTGAATAATAGAACCTTCCTTATATAACTCTCACATGTTAGTGTCAGGTAGAATAATGTCAAGAACTTACCAAGGAACAAGATATAACTCGGTGTTAGACACAAATGTGCATACGTCACGCGATTTGTCGTACATACACGGTCGATTCGCTCAAGAGAATGTTGAAACTTTAGGCGGTTACTTGTTCAAAGAACTAAACCAACATATCAAAAATAGTAAATGTTGTATTAGTTGAGGCGTACCGTATTGGGACCCTCCGGTGTTGCAGAGGCCCATCCATGGCCATGCCATGTCCATGCGGAGATAATTTAACCATCAGATGAACCGCTTGTTTATATGTCCAGTCTATTATAAAACAAAGGCGTTTATTGCTTTAGATTATTATCTTTACCAGCATCAGCAACCAACCAAAATGGGAGCCAAGTCTGCTTACACAATCGTAAGCCGATGGTCTCATTCGACAGCTGTGATTGGCTTACTTAGTCAATCACGCCATTTTGTCGGCCTGTGATTGGTCCATTGGTCCATCGACGTGTGTAAATTAGCAGAATCGACCACCAGATTTATTGAAATCCTTATTTCGGATGTAGCGTTATAAACATCTTGGTAGAATTTTAGATGATTTAAAATAATACTTTGATAAATCATACACACGTATGTACATTTATTTTTAAGATATATAAATTTTCAATGAAATCAGATCTAACACTAACAATATGCAGACGACGCTATTAAACTCACAAATCAGAGCGTGGACTGAGAGTTGATTTATGATCGGATCTAGACGCGATTAGTATTCCTGTGTCGTATCATCATAGCTCTTGTAGGATATTAATTAAAGGCGACTTTACATCTTGTCGCATTATGTCATGAAGATAGACTACGTTGTTCACAATTTGTATTTAGAACTATGAAAGGCTAAGATTAAAAATATTTATTAGCTTCGCGTGGTGGTTTTTTAATAACCTCGTAACTAATTTTTTTTTTTACTTTAATGGAACTACACGAAGCGTAATAGGTACCTACCTATAACGGTTCTTAGACAGCAGATTTATTTATTAGATATCTAAACTGGCCATTACACTACAACAACGATATTTTACGCTAATTAATTTTAATCTAATTTTATTACCCATCTTAAGTTGTGTTTATTTTGATCGATCGATCTAACAGATCGACTTTCAGGGATCGCCGATGGGCGAGGACGTGCATGAGAAACTGGCTCAGAGTGAACACTTAATGAAGGAGATGTCTAGGACTTGGGAAGAGAAGCTTGTTGAGACTGGTGAGTAAAGTACTGAAGGAGTTTTACATAACAGTTACCTGTATATACCTTATATCGCGAAACATGACACCGAGCAATTTTTTACCGTATAGTAATAGACAGAAGACTGAAATTGTCAGAGATGAATCATCCTTAATACTGACATTGTGATGTAATAGGTTGAAAGGAATCAATTTATAAGTGTACGCTGACAAAAGACATGAACATAATTATGTTTTGTACATACACATAATTATAGCTAAAGCGCTATTTCATTTGACAGTTTGATTGCTTTTGAGATCTTAGAGATTAGGTTAATCAAAAATCTTATTTGACAACCTTCATGTTGCTACTTAGGTTACACAGAAACTCAATTTATATACTTTATAGTTATCATTAAAACAAGCACGCAACTCAATCATTAACGTTCTTATACCTAATTTATTTGAATATGAATTAGTCATCGGTTGGAAAAAATGGATTCTTATGATACACTTTTTAGTTGCCCGAGTGAGATATCTGTTTGTGACGATGTTTCAATTTTTAGCCTATATCACAGGGGACTTAACAACATGCAATAATTAAACTTTAAAACGGACAAAAAGTACACCCAGACTTGAAACAAATATCTACGAAAAAATATTTTGCTTCGTATAAAAATCGAAAATCGAATGCACGTCACTCGGTACGCTGATTTTACTTGTGAGGCGGCCACCTTAACCGCTGCGCCACAATGACAGTCGTCAGATTAATAACTTTGTTTTAATTTTTTTTATATTTCAGGTCGAATACAGAGCGAACGCCAGCAAGCACTCGAAAAAATGGGCATCAGCGTGCAAGCTAGTGGCATCAAAGTGGAAAAGAATAAGTATTACCTCGTCAACTTGAACGCCGATCCTTCCCTCAATGAACTACTTGTTTACTATTTGAAGGTAGAGTCCCTTAAATATATTAAATTTCTTTTCTTATGTGTATAATTTCAAAAGTTTAGAAAAAATGGATTAAGCCCTAATCCATTTTTTGTCATATTTAGATTTTAATTACGAAATCCCCCTACCGTTAGTCCGCCTACACAATCGTACTACACATATTAGAAGATTATATATTATGTGAGGGGCTATAGCTATATTGCATAAAGCAAATATTTAACGCCACGACTTAATTATTCTGCGTACCTTCTACGCCTGGATTGTATTTTGACTATAATTGGATTTATTATGTTCGTGTGCATGGAGGGCATACTAACTGTCTTGTAATTGTCAATATTATTAATAAAATCACATTTATAAATAAAGTTCAAAAATTGATCGAAGTTTGATTTTTAAAATTAAAATTAGGTGGTGGGTTTCCTTCTAGTTTATGTATTAACCTTCCTATTATTTCACAGGATCGCACTTTAGTCGGCGCGGCGAATTCGGCAGACATCCAACTATCAGGGTTAGGTATTCAGCCGCAACACTGTCAGCTGTTAGTGGAAGGTGGTGGTCTTCACATGGAACCTCTGGGAGCCGCACGTTGCTTCGTCAACGGTACTCCCGTCGTGTCAAGAGTAAGGCTCGGCCATGCTGACAGAATACTTTGGGGAAACCATCATTTCTTCAGAGTCAACTGTCCAAAAGCTGCGGCTGGTGAGTGATTTCATTTATTTATTATATTTTGCAATTTTGTATAGATTGTTGTTTCTGTTGAAACAAGCTGCATTGTTTTATTAATTAAATCTTTTTGGTTTTTGCCTTAATGTTTTTCTAAAGTGAAACGCTTTTTCCTTTTCTGCTGCACCATCCAGCGTATTTTAACTTCATAGACCTCTGTTGCTTAACAGGGTGATAGTGTAAAAAGTAATCTTAATAAATGTTACAATACTTTTACCATTTATATAGAAAATGTCAATATTTTTTTTATTTTGCGCATATTATAATTTAGCTTTTATGTTCTAACATTTTGACTAACATTGTATGTTCTAGAACAAGATTGTATTCACTCCACAGCGCTGGCCTCTGAGCCACAGACCCCTGCCCAACCGATCGACTACAATTTCGCTAGAGACGAGATCATGCTCAACGAGCTCAGTAACGATCCCATACAGACAGCTATATCTAGACTCGAGAAACAACATGAGGAGGATAAACAAGGTAATGTCCAATTTAATTTTTGTATTTAATAGCATAAGGTTTTCATATTATCAAATAGGAAATATCAACGTCACCTTTTTTCCACAAAACCAGAGCTTATTGCATGATGCCGTAACGTTAGGTGATGTATTATCTTATTAATATATTTGAATATCGTTTAATTTCAGTGGCACTGGAGAAACAGAGACAAGAATACGAGAGACAATTCCAACAGCTCAGAAACATACTGTCGCCATCGACACCTTACCCACCATACTCTTATGATCCACTTAAACTGGGTACGTTTACTGTTAGCATTTATATATATGCATAGTTGTTTTAGAGCATTCTTTAACTTTTCGATCGCTACTGATAGCTAAAAAATATGTTGGTTGATATAGTTATTGCTAGGGGGCTATCCACAAATCACGTCACATTATATACAGGTTTTTTGATTTTATCAAATAATTGTGTTTGACTGGCCTGGACTGACTGTATCTGGGTGTAATTTATCTATAATATGTACGTATTTACAAAAAAAAATGTATTTAAGTAGTATATCAGTTGTTTAGTACCTATAACACAAGCAAATATTATTGCTTAATTTGGGACTAGATGGCGCTGTGTAAATGTGGTAGAATATTATTATGATATTATTATTGTGAATTATACAATGTGACAGTTTGTCGACGTCTCGTATATTTGACGTGATTCGTTTTTTTTAAAGCTCTTGAGTGTTTACTATTATTTTGTGTGGAGAATAGTGCTGCTCTACCAAAATAGAGCGACATAATTGCATGTCAAGCTCAAGGGAAATAGTATCTAAAGTTAGTTAATTTACATGCGTTTTTCCCTAAACTTATGTAACGCATGTATGTTGTAGGCAAGTTGTCAGCGTGCACGCCGACGACGGCGGCGCGCGTGGAGCGCTGGGCGGCGGAGCGCGACGACACGTTCAAGCGCTCGCTGGGCCGCCTCAAGGCCGACATCCTGCGCGCCAACGCGCTCGTGCAAGAGGCCAACTTCCTCGCCGAGGAGATGCGCCGCAACACGCGCTTTAGTGTCACGCTGCAGATACCGCCGCAGAACCTCAGCCCCAACAGAAAGGTACCTAATTGAAAACAAAAACTACAAGCTAAGATAAAGGAATCATTGTCCATGAGGAATAATTATAACCTTATTATTTAGATCGTGCTGCCGTCACATACATTATAGAATCAAAATCTTACATTAACACTTTTCCACAGCGCGGCGCATTCGTCTCAGAGCCAGCTATAATGGTGAGGCGGCCGGGCCGCAGCGGTCAGGTCTGGTCTATGGAGAAGCTCGACAACAAACTCGTAGATATGCGCGACATGTATGACGACTGGCGACGCAGACAACAACGAGATGATAATATTGAAGAGGTCAATGTTAGTATCCTACAACACTTTACTAAACGGTATAGGAGTATACATCAATTATGTTACATGTCAAAGGAGAATGATCAAAATGCACTAATGTCGCGATCTCAATGGATGGAATGGATTGGGAAAATCATCTGACATAGTTTATGGATGACCCCTATTTTTTTTGTTGAACTTGAACAACGAACAAATTTAAGGCTTTCTTATTAGAAAAGAGTTACTACTCAGTCGCTGAATTCGAGTTGATAAATCGAATATAGGCAATAGTTTTAATAAATACATAGTTGTGTAAATTGAAATGATTGCATGTATTATGTAAGTAAATAATAATAATCTAACACAATTTATTATATTACAGTTCATGAATAAATCATATGATATTATTTTAATTAGCAGGAACAAAAGGAAACAGTACTGGATCCGTTCTACGAGTCTCAAGAGAATCACAATCTGATCGGTGTCGCCAACGTGTTTCTAGAAGCGTTGTTCCATGACGTCACTCTCGATTATCACACGCCTATTATTAGCCAGCAGGGTGAAGTTGCAGGCAGATTACAGGTTAGCCTAATTAATTATTAATTACTGACGTCATAGAGATGTGTGCTACGTCACTATGACGGCAACTAGGATTAGACAAATTCGATCTTCGAGAAAATCATACGTGAAGCTCAGTAGGAAGCCATTCCTATTGAGCTATACAGGTGGTTGTCCTGGACACGGATTCCTAGGGATGCGGTTTCAAATTCCATTATGAGATAAAAATTTCCAGTATTCTTTAATATTTATATTTATCTAAAATGATTAACCAAGACAAACGCAAATTGTCTTTGTTATCTAAATATTAATTGCTTTTTTCGTATTGTAGGTGGAGATTAGTCGAGTCTCAGGCCAGTTTCCTCAGGACAGAATCTGCGAAGCAGCTTCAGATAGTTCTGGAGATATGCGAGACGACGATGATCCTACTGAGTCGGCTACACAGCAAGTAAGTAGTTTTTAATAAAAATAAGAACTCAAGTAGTATCAAAGTCTCATGTCATCTCTATTTTTCTTATAAGATAAAGATTTGTACAACTGTCATTAGTCATCAATAGGTATAAATGTAATCCTGTAGATTTTCTCTGCTGTTAACTTTTTAATCTTCTTTACAATAGTATCTGCAGAAGCCTCGACCACCCTTCTACTACTTATCATTTTATAGATCTTCCATAGAATTTATTTAAGTGATCAATTAATTGTTTTCTATTAGGTAACAATCCGCGTGTCAATAAAGCAAGCGACGGGCCTGCCGCCGTCTCTGTCGCACTTCGTGTTTTGCCAGTACAGCGTGTGGGGGAGCGGCGGCGCGTCCCCCGAGCCGGTGGTGGTGCCCCCCGTGGTGAGCGCCGACACCCCCCCGCCCGCGCCCGCCGCGCCCCCGCCCGCCGGACACACGCCGCTGTCGCCGCGACACCAGCCACAAGTCACGTTCCGCTTCGATCATCGCAAGGACTTCACTATAACACTCACTGAGGAGTTTATTGAACATTGTGCCGGTATGTTGTGGTTTTCATTTTCACTTATTAACGTGAGACTTCCGTGTCTAAAAACTGGCGTTTTTATCAATTTAACTAAAGATATAAATGTTTTGCTTTGCTTATTTGATAAAAAAAAATTGGGACGAAAAAAAATATTGGAGTGATTTTTTGGTCTTGCCTTAAAAAAATCTAAAGCAATTTTGTGGATTAATTAAATTAAGCATATAAATTACCTATGCAAATTTTATCATACAACTAGTTCTACTTATTATCTAATTTTATTTATCTTTTATTTACCATACACAGAGGGTGCCCTTTCCATCGAAGTGTGGGGCCACCGTTCGGCCGGGTTCAGTCGTGGGCGCGGCAACTGGGAGGTGGAACAACAACAGTTGGCTAAGGCGCGTTCGCTCGCTGACCGGTGGATAGAACTCACAAGGAAGATTGAACTGTGGGTCGAAATACACGAGCTCAACGATCAGGGGGAATATGCTCCTGTCGAGGTAAGTTCCTCATTAACTTTAAAAAAAATTGGAAAGTAATCACTGATATGGCAGAATGTAAAATACCATTAGTTCGTAGAGATGAATTGAACAACGATTACCCTTCCGTTAGCGATTGTGGCCGGATGGATAAGTGATCGGCATGTTCGAGTTCGATTCCGAACGGCAGTACTAATGTGGATTTCACTTTGTGGAATTTATATGTACATACTAGTCAAGTGACTTAATATCAGCTGAGAGTCAAGGAAAACATCGTGAAGAAACCCACATACCCTAGCAGAAATTCTAGTGTTTGTATGAGTGCAATACATCTAGAATAGACGCCGACGTAACAAAGACGCAGCTCATGGCATATAACCCAAAAAAAAACTAAAATGTATGTTGTGGTACTCAGGTGGTACAACGCAACGATGTGTGGACGGGCGGCGTGTACCAAGTGCGGCAGGGCCAGCAGCGCCGCCTCGCAGTGCGCGTGCGCCCCGCGCACAACTCGGGCACGCTGCCGCTCGTCTGTCAGCAGATCGTCAGCGTCGAGGTCGGCTCCGTGTCCGTCAGGTACTATGCGCTCTATTACCTACTGAATAAAGTCCAATTCACTTTTTATGAACCCATTTATGTCCGCGTCTACGCGGCCACGTGTGTAACATGAACGCACAGACGTGGACCGACAAAGAGCTGTCCAATTCTATAGAAAATGTTATAATTCTGTCTGAAACAGCACGTTCCATATCTGTAAATACGCAGCTTTAGTTTGCCTTTCTTTGAACAAAAATCCACACTTCTTTGTTAAATCATTCCGCAGTTGTTCCTATTGAAGTTGTTCGCATACCTCTGAATGAACATTTCGCTTGAAATAATTAAAAACTAACCATATATTTCATTCAGGTCGCGTCTACAAATGCCTCTGGATTCATACCAAGACGAGGACTTAGCAGTACTGCGTGAAAAGTGGAGCGACGCGCTATTCCGTCGACGACAACACTTACACGCACAGTTACAGGTTTGTCAATTATATGCACTTCCATCAATTACTTAGGTCTATACAAGCAAAAAAGTGATCATTAAAAGTGGACTCTAATAACCTTATCGTAGAATACAAAGTCGCACAAACCGCTATCGAAATAGGACTTTAAAAAAAATTGTCCCTATTACTTACAGAAACTAGTGAATATGTCGCCGTCAATGAAGAATGAACGTGATAATGAACGTGAACAGTCGCTTGTCGAACAATGGGTCTCGCTCACCGAGGAAAGGAATGCTGTAAGTTAACATAGTCATTATTCCCATGGTAATAGAGTTTGATTTAGTAAGACTAATACTTCGTCTCACTGCAAGTTAATGGTCTCGCCTCGTGATTGATTTTCTGTTTGTAAATAAAGTGGTCCAGTCTTGTGGATATTTATAATTTTAATCAAGCCATCGTTTTTCGCGGTCTGTTGCACCGCAAATATATATATTACTTAACAGCATATTTTATTTTCATATTTTTACTCTCTCTGAGTGCTATATTATGCGCATATGCTTCGTACGTAATAAGTATATACTCAATTACCAACCACAATCACATATAATCGTTATAATTTTAGGTTTTGGTGCCAAGCCCTGGTAGTCCAATCCCTGGCGCCCCAGCAGCTTGGGTACCACCACTCGGCATGGAGCAGCATATTCCTGTGCTGTTCCTTGATCTCAATGGTATGATCCTTTTAAAAATAATATTTAAGCTGAAAGAAAATTTCTTTTAAAAAATATTTATTAACTTATAGTTAAACAATAGGTATTGCTACATATATTTTAGCCGAAATCGTTTATCTTTGAGCCAATTTAAAAATAAGTATGTAATATTATTTTGACTGGCCTGTTGGTCTAGTGGTAGTGACCCTGACTGCTAAGCTGGAGATCGTCGGTTCGATTCCCACCCAGGACAATACTTTGTGTGATGAGTATGATGGTTTGTTCTGTGTCTGGGTGTAATTTATCTATAATATGTATGTATTTTAAAAAAAATGTATTTAAGTATCAGTTGTTTAGTTCCCATAACACAAGCAAATATAATTGCTTAATTTGGGACTAGATGGCGCTGTGTGAATGTGGTAAAATATTATTATTATTATCCATAGTAAGTAAATAATTAACACGTCATAATTATTACTATCTTACAGCGGACGACCTAACAACGCACCCTAGCGGCGAGGAGGTGACAGTGGCGGGGCTACACTCGATCCTACCAAAGGAGCACGGCAACAAGTTCTATGAGCTACAGATACTCCACCACCACGACCGGGACGTGTCCGCCGTCGCTTCGTGGGACTCGTCTATACACGACTCGCAGTACCTCAACCGTATTACTGAAGGTACTTACTGTAATATTTGTTGTTCTTATTTTACTTCAGTACTTATAGTACAGGATCCCTGGTCTAAACTTTTTTATCAATCAAAAAAATCAAACTTGGAATACGAAATTGTTGGGCGTATCATCGAAATGAAGCGACTCACGAAAATTTTACTTGAAAGTAATAAAAAAAAAATTGGACCAGGGATCCTGTATTTCTATTATAAATAAGGGATGAAAAGTAAAAATAATAATAAACATATAAACCTTTAACAATAAAAATAAAGTTCGGTTTTATAGAACCAAATGATATCGATATATTTAATAAAACAAAAAATAAGCCTTACAAAAAAATCTGCTTATTTTTTTCTGTTTTATTTATCTTCATTATGCTACCAAACTGCAGTGTCAGGTAAAAAAAAGATCTACTTTTTGACATTAGCTAGCGCTCAAACAATTTGCGTCAAATATGGCTCTAAAATTAGTCTGATATTAAATTTTAAAAAAATATTAGACAATCTCGTACTTCATGTTCAATGCTTTTTTTCCAGCCAACGAACGCGTATACCTGATATTGAAGACAACAGTGAGACTATCACACCCCGCTCCAATGGATCTCATACTTAGAAAACGTTTAGGATTAAATATTTACAAGCGACAAAGCTTCACTGACAGAATACGAAAGAAAATCGTCAGGTTCGTTACTGCTTTAAATATATCCACTTGTTTTGTATGTCCTTTTGGTTATCGTATATTTTTAAGATTGATAAGTTGATGTGTACGTGTATGAATGCTTTTAAATGTTTTATTTTGGTTGAAAGATTGAATAAGGTGAAGGATATGTATAATATATTTATGAATTGTCCTTTTTATGTGACAACGTACTTTTAGATTAATATATGTAAATTTGTAGTTATTTTTGTCTATTAATACGGTTGGCAGTCTTTTTAGGTGCTGGTGGTATAAATTTAAAATATAGCTCCTAAAAACCACGAAATATGACACAAATTTGCGACGATACCACTCTGTTTGTAAATACGCTTTTAAAAAAAGAAACTTAAACAAACATTTCTGTGCATACGTACAACGCACACAGCTACAGGCACGCAAAGTTTAGGTCACTGATCTTTCACATCATGAAGCGCCTGAGTTATTTTAGATGTCTCAATGCTAATGTAACGTAATAAATTAAAAGAAGAAATTTCTTATGATTTAAAAATATTTTGAGTAGGTATCTACATTTTCTATTTCCTTCTTTTTAGTATAATTATATCAGGTGTAGCAACACTGTCACCTGTTTAAATACCGAGAGGGATCTTCTGTGGCCCAGTTTATTTGATTGATGATATCGATATCCTTATTATATTTCCTCACCTACCACAAACCTCAACTAATTTAATATACAAAGAGGTAGTTATTACGACAGGACGGACCAGCTGACTCAGACGGGTGTGACGTATGAGGTGGTGTCGAACATTCCCAAGGCTAGTGAGGAGTTGGAAGAGCGGGAGAGTCTCGCGCAGATCGCTGCCACCGGCGAGGAGACCAGCGCTGCTGATGGCGAGACTTACATCGGTGAATTATCATTTAGTTCTACTTTTCTAGTGGATAGTAACGTAGTACTAGATACGTACTAAATAGAATATATGTAACTAAAAAATTGATTATCAAGCAATACATAACATATTAAATAAGTATGTTAAAGTTCTTTATTTATATAATATGGTAAATTAGTTAAGTAAAGAAACCATTTTTGAACGAGTAATTCTAGAGTAAAATTTATTAATTTTTTATTCGTTCTATTTGTTTCTTTTCAATTTTCCTTAATTACTTCACCCCTTATCGGTTTCCAATCAAAACATATTGGTCTCATTTTTTTATAAGATAACTAATCTTCAACCTATGACACAAAAGTATTTGCCATTAAAATCTTCTAAACAATTTACTTCTATCTGAAAATAACAATAGTGATTACCACTATAGAAACAACTATTTAATATTGTTTACTAACAATTATATTCATACCCTCAGAAAAATACACCCGTGGCGTAAGCGCAGTGGAAAGCATACTGACTCTCGACAGACTACGACAAAGCGTCGCCGTCAAAGAGCTTGAGCAAGCTCGCGGACAACCCATCACTATGCGCAAGACTGCCTCCGTACCAAACTTCTCACAGGTAAGCATGCACTGCAATAATCAATCTTATTCACACATTGACAAGGACACAATTTTATATAGACACACACGTACATATTATTATATCGTTAGTGGCACGTAGGTACACGGTACGTAGATTTGAACAGCACATACAAGCGTAAAACAAAAGCTATTGTTATTATGACAATTAATATCAAGAATAGGTCAACGGGAATAGGCATCCTATACACACAAAATAATTGCCTTGAAAAAAATTTTGAAGTACGATTCAAAATATAATAGCTTATTCCTTTACTATAGCGTACATTTTAATTTGCTGTCTTCGGCGATAGAGTAATTTCATGGTATAGTGAATAGGATGCCTATTTAAAAAAATATTATGACAGTGTATTATAATTAACGAATTTACAGGCGCGATTTCTTCTAAATGTAAGTGTATAATTATGTATATTCGATGTTGTAAAGCTTCCAAGCTAAATAAATGGAGTACTAAAGACACGAAGATGCTAAACAGTCGATGTCGTTGATAATACACGAAAGTAATTGTCAGACACATTGTAAATAAATAGGACACTAACAATAGATAAATAGTATACAGTTATTTTCTATGCAGGGTTTGAATATGTCGAAAGATAAGTTAATAGTATTATTACGACAAATAATTACAATTGTTAAAATAGTTTGATGAGTCCAGAATATGTGACTATTTACTCTTTAACTAACTAAGAAATTAATATTTGATCTTCTAATATCGTTTCTGGAGGTTATTAGATTATCACTTTGGGTTTTTAAAACTCCAATCCAAATTTAGTATTTATATGGAATTTATAAACATGACTCTCTGAAGTTGAAAATCATTAAAGATGAAACTAAACTAAACCTTTTTTATGATTTCATCATCATTAAATTAGGTGATGCCTGGAGGTGGACCTCCAGGGATCACCTAATTTCCGCCTCAGCGGGCGATTGTGTGCCCCATTTTATGATTTATAAGAAAATAAAGAAGAAAAGTAATTAAAACGTAGCCCTGCATAGTAAATACAAGCAATTAGGTGTGTACGCTTGCTAACATGTGTGTTGTCGCTACGCACCGGCAGCTGTCGCAGGCGCTCGAGAACGTCGCCAAGAGTGGGAACAACGTGAGTCTAGCATGGCTGCAACGATACGCTATCACACGCATTCTATGTTACCTACCCATTTGCATCAAATGTACTTCTGTTTTCACATGAAAATGAACTCTATGTACTAAAATATTAGAACATTTTTGATTGGTAGCAGAAGTAAATCTTATTGATGTTGATTTAGCCTCTAATATTGTTTTTGCGTATTTAATTGTTTTTTTTTCGATCGATTGTTTTGACCGACCATTCCATCATTTCTTATTTCACATTTAGCACTATAGTAAGTTTGTAGTATATTATAAATAACTTTGTGTATTTAATAATATAATTATTGTCATTGGGAATCATGATTTCTCTCTTTAAATATTTATCAATGTCATTATGTTTTTGATTAACTTAATTGCTTTAAGTGTGTTGTTTAAAGTAATTTTATAGAAGTGTCACGTGAAAACATTTTTTTTTACGTATTTTACTTATGACATATACCCATAATAATCTGCGATTAATTTTATATTGAATACAATCAATTTATACAGATCATGCGTTTGGATTCGTCGTTCGAATCGTTGACCGGGCTAGGGTCTGGTAGATCCGGCAGTGTGGCGGACCTGGCCGACGAGACGCCGCGCGCTCGCGCTGTGCACCGACACTCGTACGCGGCGCCCGCGCACAACGACCCCGATATCGTCACGCCTACCAAACCTTTCGGACTGGGTGAGCTACACAACATTTACTCTTTATCTTAATCACAGCACTACGTCATGACGTCGTCAAAGTGAAACGTTGTGGTGTACCGGCACGGTACATTGACGTGACGTGCTAATTCATGGCACGGCAACGTAGCCTCGGAATGATGCGTTGGAAGCGGTGCGCCGCTCAGTTCGATTTTAATGTATTAATTTTTTAATTGTAAAAGAATGTTTAGTACTCTGAGATACAACAAAAGATTTAAAGAACAAGACAACGTGTAATATTGTGGCACCGTGGCCTGCATTTTTACGACACAGTAACGTAAATTTACACGTCAAATCAACGCATCGTGTCATTACATAGCGACGTACCACATTAACGACGCCGTAACGTGGTATTGTGGACAAAATCTTATCTTATATTCTGATTTGCTTATATTGTAAACTAACATAATATTCTTTTACAGTACAAGATACACTCTCCTATTTCCGATACATTCATTAACTACTCATAACATTGTCATGCCTTTAATATTTAAATTAATTTATTGATAAAACAAGTTATACCCAATGATTGCACACGTGCATACGAATAGCGCATCTAACTCATAAAAGCTTAACGATTGTGAATCGTATATTAGACAAACGATTTATTTAGTGCATTTCAGTAGAATAGGTAATATAACTTGAACTAGTATGTACAGAATATATCGATGCACGATAGAAAATTTAGAATAGTATTGTACTTAAACTTATCTTACATAATACAGGTGAAATATTGAGATATATTCAGGCGATTCATCCTCACAAAATTGTCACGACAATACTTGATACATCCACTCTTCATGATCTCACTGTTACATTATTTTATTTTCCAATTGCTTTGTGGCGACGCTATAGCTCAGATTACTCCCCCTTTCTCTTTTCAACTCCCTTTATTCTCTTTCTGTCATTTTCTTTGTTGTGAATTGTTTTAAGTTCACTAAACTGTCACTTTTAAAGACATCCTTTTCTTTTGAGATTTATGTGAATGGAGTCAAATACCTGTTTTGAATTAAATTAGTGTTGTGTATATTTATATCACAAAACGTACAGTAAATATTCGACTCTATAGCAAAAAATCTTAAAAAATAAGGTTGAATTGGACCACAAAAGCGATTCCCAAAACTTTGAAACTAACGTTATATTTTCTGTATCTTAATCCCTCGCTACCTTCAGGCTCGTTCCTATCAGGTAAACAGTGAAAACAATATGGTATTGAATCGGAATGGCAACTGTATTGCGAAATTATTAGACGAATGCAACCGAACGATTAAAAATTAAATAGATGTGTTGTGATCATTGTTACTCATAAGAAATTTTTGTTTTTGTATGTTACCCATTGATTGGCTGTAAAGAATCATCTGATACTATTGGCATATCGAAGTCGAGTGAAAACTAATCGACGCTGAGTTCATTTTGATAAAATTAGACCCTGTATTGGCTATTAGAGAAGCAAGCTTCGAGCATCAAGCTTCTGTCGTTGTGTTTACTGTCTGTTTGTTTGCGTGTCTCTTTCATTTGCATGGACCGAGCATGACCTGTGATTTCTTTCCTCTCCTTCCCACTTCCTCTACGTTGATCTATTTGCTGTGGATTCGAAAGACGATCGGCGCTTTCAGTTTAGATATGATATATTAATGCTTATAAATGTTAGGTATGAACAGCAGCCAAATATTGATTTATTGTACATTCAATCTATTGTGCGATGCGTGAAAAACTTGTGAGGCAGTCCTATCTTTGTATAAGTAGTTATGTATAGTAGTTATAGTCTAATCAGATTGGATGTAGGTTTGTGTGTGTGTTAGGAGCAAAGTGCATGTGACGTAGACAGATATTGGAGGAAGTACACAAAGTGGATAGATGAAGTAACGAGCATGTACTAGACAATTGTAATATACTTTGATATTTTTGATAACGAATGTATTAGCCACGTGTTGCGTAAATGAATATTTGATGTTTCACAGTCCGAGTAGTCTTAATATAAGTATTGTGTTTGTATCCTGATTAGTTATATTAGAATGTTGTAATTGTGGTATTTATTAAACAAGTGTTATTTTGTCAGGTTAGGTAAGCCTATGGCGCAGATACTTATAAACTTTAAAATATGTTTAGAATAGTGCCCAATATAATAACAATAACAGTCTTGTTAATTGTAAATACATTTTTGGTAAGACATTTTATTTAAGTGTTATTAATTAATAAATATTTGTTTTTATCGTAAAATATTAAGAATATATACAGAGTTGTATCTCATTCTCTATAGGGAATCATAGTATTGACGATGACTTTTTTATGTATATAATTGTAGCTGTATATGTACTGACGACATTATTAATATTTTTATTGCAGCCCGGCCTACGTTCCTAAACTTGAATTTGAACCTGAACTCACTGCGACTACAGACGCCAAACAAGTGTACGTCTAGTTATTCAGTCGTAGAATCACTTTGTTCGTAGCTCGCTTTGTTTTTATTGAAGGTTTTATTTACATGTTTTATATATTATTTGTATAGGTCATTGTATTATTTTTTGATTGTGTTTTAAGGTTAATTTATGTGTTGATCTTTCGCAAAACAAATTTCAGGTAGTTTGACTGTTTTAATATGTAATGTACATATAATTTCTTTTATTTAACCCTTTGAACGTCAGAGACGTCTATACACGTAAAATGAAAATGTGCTCACCACGCCAATGACGGCATGGCACGTCAAAAATGTACTGTATTTTAAAAGCTTGGCGCACAAGGCACGGCGATATCGATTTGACGTGGCGGTCAAAAGGTTAACCAATGAAACTTGTTTTGCATAATGCTCATCATGTAATTGGCTTAGTATGTCTGACTTTTGAAAGTTGATTGTAATGACGACCTTCTATTTTTTTAAATTATAACTTTTTGTTACTTTATTTCAAAGGCACATACGAATCGACTTTTTGTGTCACACATATTAATTAATACTTAAGTAATTTAAGCATCGTAAAGTGTAATAGTTAAAATTTTTATTTGCTACATTTCATAGTGTGCTAGTTCGTACTTAATCAGAGCATTGGCATGAAAATCATTGTACAATTTCAAGCATGTATGACGCCTTCATTTGGATGGAGTTATTTTGTTAAACGCCATTCTCATAGTGAATTGTATTTTTTCGTGGTCTGCCAAATTCGTTTGTAATACTCTCTTAGTTTGCGGGCGATGGGGGACTAAAGACAGTGGGGGTGTAAAAAAGACCACGGGATGCGCGCCCGACAAGACTTTCTTGTCAGTCATGCGTTGTCGCTGTTGACCGTGATGTCACCTCCATACCATGGCCAAACTTTCGTCAATATAATTTACAGTGTATCCAGTGTAATTTTAATACATAACACATAATAATATATATATACACAATTGACAGTAGGTCAATTTAGTAAAATAGTTCGGTAATGAACTATTTTTATTACGCCAGCGTTCCTCATGCACCATGAGGGTATTACAAACGAATTTGACAGTTACATTTGGCTATAGTTACTTTTCGAACTAAGCTAGGCACAGCACTAGTTTGTAAGATTTTTAAGACACATTGCTGTTTATTCCATAAACTGATACTGTTTTATGATAATCATTTTAAGCTTGTAAATCTTATTATAATTTCTAAATCTTTATAAAATCCAGTGTGAATTTAAAAAAAAAAGAAAAGAACTACTTGTTTTATCTATTGTTTTAATATAAATGAAATAAGTAATATTATCTCTCTCTTTCTCTACTCTCTAGTGATATACGTTTCTATAATAAAGTGTTTGATTTGATACACATTACTCTGATTGATTTTGAGTTTTTTAAACACGTTTTTACTCGCATTTTTCATTTGTTTGGCGGCTTGAACACGAGTATATTGTATAATATGTTTGAATGTATGTGTTATAATGTTACAGCGTCTCCAGCAAGTGGCAAGTTGGGTTTGCGTATGACGACGTTGCACGAAGAGCCGGGTCGACGGAATGATGAGGACTCGCATTCTGAACCGGAGTCAGCTCCCGTCGATGAACTAACAACTCCGCGGTCAAATGTAAATATTCCCTATTACTTTTGCCTTTTGAAAGTAATTTCATATTTTCAGCCCTATTAAGTCCACAGTTGTCAAACCAACAAAAAATTAAAATTGATTCTTATTGTAATAACAATTAGTCGCATTTTCATTTTTATCAGTATAAAATGATGGTGTGCCAAATTTTATACAGATCATTTCAGCCGTTCTGACGTGATTGAGTAGGAGTAACAGACATCTATCCGTACATCTATCTTTACAGAATACATCCATCCATTTAAAATTTATAATAGTAGTAAGAATAAGGTGGTGACCGCTTATTTCTTGCACAAAATTAATGTTTTTTTATTATTATTTTCT
Source organism: Laspeyria flexula (assembly GCA_905147015.1). Lineage (NCBI taxonomy): Eukaryota > Metazoa > Arthropoda > Insecta > Lepidoptera > Erebidae > Laspeyria > Laspeyria flexula. The sequence goes on along the minus strand of LR989950.1, from coordinate 15,436,001 downwards.
TTTAAATAAAATAAAATGTTTCTATTTTTTTTTGCAGCGTACACGAAGCCGCGCGACTTCCCGTGGTTTCCTGCCTACATCGAAGACTTTGGACTCGTTACACGAGCTCGCGTGTGAACGTGTGCCCAATAAGATCTCACCATCAATATCCTCGAGTGGATATGGTAAGTAATAAATTTTTATCACCTACAAAGTATTCACAAAATCGCGATTCAACTGTCTTGCTGTAATACAGCCATGCTTATAAGTAAATGACACTTTAAACACTATAAAAATTAAATGTACTAGTCTAAATTTGAGTTCATTTTAGCATGGGTCGCTTATGAGCATAGCAAGCAATACGAGTACTTAAACTTCGTATGTTTTCAGGATCACAAGCGGTATCATCAACGAACCTCACAAATGATGACACGCTATCTATCCGAAGCATGTCAGTCGATGAAACACCCGACTTTGACAAAGCAATGGACTATACGCACATCAGTCGAACTAAGACTACCATGGTAGGCCTTAGGAACGAGATCACTGAACTACGAAACGATATCAATGACTTAAAAAATGACATTGTTGAGTCGAAAAATGAATTAGATGATTCAATTTTTGAGAAGGCAAAGACCCCAATACTTACCCCCGGATCTAGGAATCGTATTAACCCCTTCCTAAGGGACTGCGAAGAGGCCGCAAAGGAAGAACAAAAAACACAAATGGTTGATCCCTTGGGAGCTTTACCCGTCGAAAGTGCGGTGTTGACAAGTCAGAGTAAAAACGTTGAGATTACTCAGGTCAACGGTGACGCGAGTCACGAACAAGTGAATGACGTCACGAATGAAAACTCACACGACTCGTCGCACGATATGTCTCACGACAACTCACATGATACCTCATTTGGTAAGTGTAATGTCCGTTTATAAGAAACTGACACTAATATCATCACATTTTCGTATTTTTATGTCTACTCGAGAATGGTCTATTTCAGAAAAAGTTGAGGAGATTATTATTTTTAATTATTTCAATATTTTTGGATGCTTAAGGAAAATTCTTATAAGCCAAAAAAAATTGTTAATAATAAAAGAAAATTGCTGTTGGCTAAGACTAATAACTAATTTCTTTAATTGTCTTATGTTGGTACAGGTGAAGCTGAAGTAGACTCGGTGAGCTCAGAACAGTCGAGTAATTCAGCGGATCGAAGTCGTGAAGCCTCGTCAGTTGGGGAGAGTGACTCCACGTCAACCGGACCCGATCAACCTGTTGTCAAGACGCAGTTGCCTGCCGGCAAGGTGAGCATAGAGAGAGTCATATTTTTTTGATATTATAACAATGGTAAATATTCGTCGGTTTAAAATATTAATAGCATTTTATATCGTCAGCTCTATGTAATTGTCCTGACTATAATCTTCATCGTGATCAGGTAAAACATCCATTGAATGGATCCATTAAACATACGCTGGCCTAATTTTTTTTCAAATAGGACTGTTTGCATCCAATGCGGTGCGCACAGATTATGGTCATCTTGCCTATTTTGAGAGCAAATTTCGATAGTCGATGATCTAAAAATGTATTAGTAATAGATTGCTAATTTTTGTTAATAAAATATAAAATAATCAAAGTTGAACAATGATAATATTTGATATGATGCAGGTGGTGCGTCGTCGCGCGGGCGGCGCGAGCGCGCGTGCGGCGTCGCGCGCGTCGTTCCCGAGCGCACGTGCTCGCTCGGCGCACGACGCGCCCGCGCCGCTGCACGACACGCCGGCCAGCTCTACTGAACGGATTGGAGACGGTGAGTTTACTACGACTCGTAAACACCTGCAGCGGTGCATTCTAATATATTAACATTTTGTACTGCAATGGTTTGTATTTTTAAGATTTATTCAATAAAACAGGTTACAAAAGTATTACAGTCATGTTAAACTCACCAAACATAACTGTTTAAATGCGCGAATTTAGGTAGAGGTTTCGTCAAATTTCTAGTTTGCTCTGATGTTGCACCCGCTGCTGTTTAACATAGTAAATAAACTTCATTGGGGGGGTGCTGCCTTACCTACCTTCTCCATCCCCTTCCTCTTCCTCTCTTTCTCTCCATTTTTTCTTCTAATATGGTTTTAATTAGCTATAACGATTGTACATAGAACTATAAAGATTGTTATTTGTTGAAACAGATGAGTCGTCGAGCGAGTCCCCGGCGCTGTTACCGTGGATGACGGTGGGCGAGAGCGTGCAACTACGACTCAGCAGCAGCACCGGCATCATCGCATACAAGGGGCCCACGCACTTTGCCTCCGGCACTTGGATCGGTGTCGAACTCGACGCACCCACTGGTCAGTCTAACAACCGTTGTGAATCAACTGTACCTAGATATAAGCTGGAAAACATCTTCGCTGATTAATTAATCTGAGACGATATACTATTCCAGTAAAAAATCAAAACCAAATCGTTACTGATTTTTCACTGTGGGCGAAATTTTTGTCAATAGGTTTGACCTGAGGTTGCTAATTTATATTTTAGTTCATGTAGACACACATATATATTACAATTAGAGAAGTGCCGACTAGTCGGCGACTAATCGGTAAGGCCAACTATACGACCATTAGCGTAGTCGGTGACTATTCGGCAAAGAGCGCCGCCTATCCGGCTTTTTACTCTTACCACAGAAAGCTTTTACTTACAACTTCTATCTTTTGGTTGAATCGATGTTATGCTACAAAGCTTTTCCTCCGAGGATGTGAATTGACAACTAATAATAATTATGTTGTTAGGTAAAAACGACGGGTCAGTGGGCGGCACACGCTACTTCGAGTGTAGACCGCGGCACGGCATCTTCGTGCGACCTGACAAACTCGTGCACGACCGGCGCGGCCGCAGCGCGCGCGCCTACCGCGACACAGAGCTCAAGCGAGCTAGCAGCAAGGGTACACACACACTTGTTTGTTTATACTTAATCTTTGCCTAGTATTGGCCTGACGTAGGCTAGAAGTAACAATGGTACAATAGGTATAGTGCTTTAAATAAGTACTTAATGAATGATTTTTTTTTATGTTAATTTTATAATGATTGATTAGTACAGATGTACTTATTTCATATAAAAAAATATTAGTAGATATACCTACCACTAGTCTTTCGAATCACTTAAGCATGTTTATCAAGAATGCTTTGGTGGCCTCTTATCAATTAACGTCAAATACCCGTATACCTCATTTTAAGAACTCTCAAGGTCTCTCCTAACAGCTAATTCCACTGTTAAAAACTGTTGATGTATTTTAATACAGAAACAAATTAAATGTTGTATTAATATAAATGATAGATGAATACGTAGATCTTTATTGCATTATAGTATTAATAATATAGTATTACTTTACAGGAGAAGGCCTACAGAACTTACACAGATCAAGGAGTCGCGGCGACAGCATAAACGTCGTCGGCACCAAAACTAGAGTTAGCAAATAGACCACCGTGACAGTGCGAGCGAGCTCTTCGCCACAACGACATACATCGCTTGCTCCGCTCCGTCAACACCCTCACACCTCCCGGGAGCGCGGACAAAGCCGCCAATGTATCGGACCGAATTTAAGATAACGTCCCGCACTACTTGTATCATAGTATCCGCATTTTTTGTTGCAGTCATGTAACGTGTATGGTGCTTATATGTATTGTAGATGTTTATTTACAAGCAATATCGTTCGCCTTCGTTTGTTATTTGTCGGGGACGAAGCTTGGGAAACAAACTCTCGGTTTTATTGACCAATATCAATAAAATTACGCAGATAATATAGTTTCCGGATTGAAACTTTCGATCTCCTCGTAAGTTAGACGATATCGAGAGTAGGGACGTCCTATTATTGTACGGCGACTCACAATAGTGATGCGGTGCAAGCGTAAAATCGCATAAAATATTAATTAATAATTATATTTAAAGTGCATTTACATTTGCACTATCTATCGCTTGTGAGTCGTCTGTACTACCGTTTTATTTTTTTATCGTATTATGAATTAAATGAAATTATTTTGAAATATTTGTAAATATAAAAATGAAATTAACAATACGTGATGTTATAATTTTATGTTTTTTTTTAAATTCATGTAAATATGTGAATTTGTGTGTGTATTATTATTTGCAATCGGTGATTGATTATTGTTTATTAAGTTATTTTGTAAAAATTTTGTATAGTTTGTGGTGATAGTTGTTACGGTAATGTATACTTATTTATGTATTTAGCTCATGAACTAGTTTCTACGCTTCACCTCGTGTGACTCGCACAGTTTTATATTCCGCACAGAGAATATAACTTCTGTGATTTGAAGTTCTACTATTTCTCTTCACTGTTGCATTTTATATGACATTTTTTAAATTGAATGTTGGAGCATATGATTGTTGACGAATCTTAAGTCATTCATAATTTTACATCTCAATGTTCTGATATATAGAAATTAAACTAATACCGTTACCAGTCACATGCTACAATCAATCATAAAAAATAATATTCTAATCCTATTCTATATTTCAAACTGCTCACGTGCATTTTGTGTTGAACACACGATTGCCATTTTCGATTGTGATAGAATCTTGCCACCTAACTATTAAAAAAAAATTTTTTTTTTATTTCGACGCCTGCTTTTGCCCCTTTTAGTTAAAGGTGTAACTCAAGTAGTTAATGAAATCGTCCAATATTACATCTTCGTCCTTTAAAAGACTTTGTACTTAGTACACTAAACAACAGCCACTGACGAATAAACCGAAGCCCACACATTGACGTACAGTTGTAAGGCGCAGGTGAAGAGCGAGTAACTATTATGTAATGAATACTGCCATATAAATGCTTAAATTCTATTATAATACTTGTAACATTCTTTCTATTCTAATATTAAATTTTTAATAATGATTGATCGCCATTTTTGGCGCCAAAATATTTGACAGTAGTGTTGCGACTTTTAGTCGAGTCTCGCCTCCCACTTGCGCCGGAACATTATATCGATTAGGTTGTGTATATTCGAAAGTTATGTAAATGTAGTCGTGAATCGGCATTCTGTAAATTAAAAAATGTCACTATAAAAAAATGTCCTCAATTTATTATCTCCATCCACATTTGAACAATAAGTCGATGAGATATCTATCTGTAATTAGTGAAATAAAATCTTGATCGATGTTCTCTCCATGATAGAAAATATGAGAGTTATACTTAAATTTTTTGAATAATGCCTAATTTGGAAAAATTATCAAGATATATAGTAGCGGCATAGTGCGCGTGTAATCGTATTAGGTAATGTCCACATTGTTCGCTCCGTGGTAATACGGAGCAATAGTCTTAGATCACCTAATGTATATTCCATCCTTTTAGTAAAGTAATCGTTCGTAAGTATACTAATGAGTACACAAAATAGAGTAACACGCCTGGTTATTTACTAGTGTTTGTAAGTCCCACTTTCAGCGTTCATTCATAGTTCGCCACTTGCCTCCATTCCTTAAGGGCCATTCTGTGACGTCACATCGTAGTATAGTTGAAACTAACGTAACACTCGCGAACCTATCATCGAATGTTGTTTTGTGACAAGGCTTCACGCCTCCACGATGCTTTCCAATATGTGACGTCAACGAATACCTCGGTTAACATATGTATATTTACATTTAAATGTAAGTTATTAATATAAAATGTTATTCAAAAATATTAAAACAGCTATTTCAAAAGTATGCACTCGAGAATTTAATGCCAATTTTTAGTGAGGCCGCAATTCCATAGCGAGTCTACCGGGACTAAGTGTACCTCGCTGCGATCGGCTACGACATGTGACGTCACTGGGCTCCCCTCGCAATGGGACAGCGGCCAAATAACTTGTAAGCATTGACTGACATCATATTGTCACACATACATAGTGTTATCACGATTTACATTTATCGAATGCTTATTAGACTGTTGTACTTAAACATTCCATTTTTCTATACATTTATCATTCTAGCAGACGTTCAGTAGTATTTATCGATGATTAGTTAGATTTTTAACTACAGAATGCGACTTAAATGGCTTTTATTTTGCATTTTACGGTTTTTAACTTTGAATGTTAAAGTATATTTACCATTGTAATAAATAAATCTGGCCCTAACTAGGACAGCTCAATGTGTAGTCGACGTTAAAAAATCTAAATGAAATATACGTATTTTCAAATATAGTAGGATGTGTCTTTGAAACTCTCGATGTGCTTATGTCCAGTAGTTTGGTAGAACACGGGCAAAGGACTACCTGTCTGAGTGAAGCGACGACGACGAACTAAGCGTGGAGATACGTGGGGTCGAGTTAGTGTATCGGAATCACTAGGGCTCCTAGGTTTAGGCAAATAGCGACCTTAAAAGCAGCGTCTCGTAGGTCCTAATTTAATTTATAGAAATTAAGCTGACCATGTGCTGTGCTTTTGTTTTAAACAAATAGTTTTTAGGTAAATGAAATGATTTGTTGTTTATTATTATTTCATTATAGAAAATTGTGTGTATTATTCGCAGTCAATTCAAGATATCACACGCTTTTACGAATGTGAATATAATAATATTATTTTATGAAATTGTGACTTGCATGTATTTTATTTTAGCGTAGAAGTGATATTTAAGTAAATTAATTTGCCAGAGTTGGAAAGTGTAAAATAAATAAATGACAAAATAATGTATTTCTGATTATTTTTGTGATACATAGGCAGCTACTTTGTAGCATAGATGGTTGCATATTCATTACTATACACATAAAGCATAATAAAGAGATTTTAATATTTAAATACAAAAATAGTTCACTTTTAGTGGAAATATTTTTGCCAAGTAGCAAGTTCGAGTCAACCATCGCTGTCATTATCAATAAATGTATTATAAAATATTATGTTTGTATTTCTTTGTAGATATTTGTAGTTTCCCCTTAACAACCCAAAATAGCCCTAGATATTTTATGTAGATGTCATAAAGAACATAGAAGTCTATTCAAATTATTAGAAAGCGTACATAGAAACTTTTGTTTTTATTTCATTTAGAACTTTAGTCTGATTACATCGTTAGTAAAATAGAACACAAAATTTCTAAAACTTCTCGCAGAGAATTGTATGATACGACGGAAGTGTTATATAGCCTATAGTTTTTGTGTGGCTGACACTGGCTTGGCCACCATCGGGGATTTTGATAACACAAAAATTTTGTCGCTAATTAGTTGAAATTAGTCGCCACAAAGTGCATCCAAGCAACAAATTTATAAATAAGGTATTAACATTTTTTTATTGCTTAAAAATAATGCTCATTATTTATGTACGTTTGCCCAGCACGGCCCCTCAGAATTTGCATTTATGGTGTACACCATTGCAATGTACTCGCCTCTAGCAGTATATGTACCGATTTCTTTTTCAATGTACCTCTATACTTTTGAAGAAATATGCAAAAAAAGGTGGCCGTGCCAGCCAAACGCTTTCAGCACGGCCCCCCATGTAACTTGAATAATACATACCGTATTAACAAATGTCTATAACTCAAGAAATGTACTCTATTAATACGTTATATGTGCCGCAACAGTTATTATGAATTCATAATAACAAATAATATATAGATGTGGATAAGGGGCCGTGCTGGAAAAAATCATTTTAAGAAATATCTAAAAAAGACAAAACATACTTAGCCAAAAACTATTAAAAAATAATTGATGTTTAGCAAGTAACATATGTACCGCATTGATTTCTCATACAACTTGTTATATTGTGAAAAATAAATCTATTTTAGTTCATTCAGCACGGCCCTCTATAGTTGCCTATATCTTTTTAAATAAGCCGTGTATGTTTACAAAATTCGACTTCCTGAATAATATATAGGAGTACATTCCTTTCAACTAAATTGCAATTCTGCTGTATCAATACTTTAGAAGATAAATTCAATCTAAAATATACATACATTAAAACTGATGGGGTGACCATGATTTCATATATTTGGTAGGTAGGTACATAAATGTTCTATATTTATGTACTTATATTAATTAAATTATGTGACTACATTGAAATAAACATTCTTTTTACCCGACTGTACCAGAAGGACGGTAAGGTTTTTCGAGTGAATGAATGTAGATATGTAGCAACCTTCATTTCTTTGGCACGCTTTGTAGTCTAAACGGCTTTATTAATTTCAACTTGAGAGATGTCGTTAGATTCGTCTTAATTGTGAGAATGACACAGGGTAGGTATATAAAAATAAAAATAACTGATTCTTGGCGTCAAGTAGGTAATTAATCGTTTTCTTTTCCTCAAAGCCTATCTAGTGGGATAATATATTAAATAAACGAATTTCTAAGTGGACTAGCTTTAACTTACGGTTCGGCTCGCGTGGTAGAAATAAAAAATATATAAAGCGTGCTTATAACCTTCCCCTAGAAAAAACACAACTTATAATATGTTTAAATAAATGTTATTCAGAATGAGAAATGCTAAAAAAAAACAAAATATTCAATGTTTCTCAAAGTTTAAAATTTGTCCGCTATTGGGTAATTTATTTAAATAATTATGTGTTTATTCATTACATCTTAAAAAATAATCATTAAGTATAATAATATATTATCAGTTAATTTTGTCGTGTGCGATCGCTATTAGTTCACTGACGCTACCGTAATTTTTAATGTGGCGCTGGTGTCGCGGTTACTTCATGTTGCGCTTGAGTGTTTATTGACAGTCACATCTCTACGCGCATAACAGACAGTAGTAAATATAAATACTGCTCAAATAATATGAATATTCATGGGTCGTGTGTTTGTGCAGTGAATTCTATTTCAAGGACGAAAATGGATTGTTAAAATAAACGGGTAAGTAAGTTTTAAGTTATAATATAATTTATTTGTATTTAAAAAATAGATTTGATGTAAGTATATCTAGGTAAGTGCATGTAGGAATTGAACTTGACCCTAAAGAAGATTGCGTAAATATTAAAGTTACACGTTGTATGCACATAAGATAATGCAAAGCACATTAAATCAGTATGCTAGATTTATTTAATGTTATTTAAAAATACCAAAATGTATGAAGCACCAGCTTACGACACAAATCTTTGCAAATTTTCTTTTTTTACAAATCTTTGCATGAGTAGTAGACATGCGCATAACAGTGCATCGAAAGTCAATGCCATATGATATGCACCGGTTCCAAAGTACATCAACTTTTGATATGCACTTTAGTACATATCAACCGGCCATGAGGGCGGTCGATAAATACGATTTATACACTATGCACTGCGGTTGATAATAGCAACCGCAGTATATAATATATACTGCGGTTATATATTTTTAAATAACATTAAATAAATCTAGCATACTGATTTAATGTGCTTTGCATTATCTTATGTGCATACAACGTGTAACTTTAATATTTACGCAATCTTCTTTAGGGTCAAGTTCAATTCCTACATGCACTTACCTAGATATACTTACATCAAATCTATTTTTTAAATACAAATAAATTATATTATAACTTAAAACTTACTTACCCGTTTATTTTAACAATCCATTTTCGTCCTTGAAATAGAATTCACTGCACAAACACACGACCCATGAATATTCATATTATTTGAGCAGTATTTATATTTACTACTGTCTGTTATGCGCGTAGAGATGTGACTGTCAATAAACACTCAAGCGCAACATGAAGTAACCGCGACACCAGCGCCACATTAAAAATTACGGTAGCGTCAGTGAACTAATAGCGATCGCACACGACAAAATTAACTGATAATATATTATTATACTTAATGATTATTTTTTAAGATGTAATGAATAAACACATAATTATTTAAATAAATTACCCAATAGCGGACAAATTTTAAACTTTGAGAAACATTGAATATTTTGTTTTTTTTTAGCATTTCTCATTCTGAATAACATTTATTTAAACATATTATAAGTTGTGTTTTTTCTAGGGGAAGGTTATAAGCACGCTTTATATATTTTTTATTTCTACCACGCGAGCCGAACCGTAAGTTAAAGCTAGTCCACTTAGAAATTCGTTTATTTAATATATTATCCCACTAGATAGGCTTTGAGGAAAAGAAAACGATTAATTACCTACTTGACGCCAAGAATCAGTTATTTTTATTTTTATATACCTACCCTGTGTCATTCTCACAATTAAGACGAATCTAACGACATCTCTCAAGTTGAAATTAATAAAGCCGTTTAGACTACAAAGCGTGCCAAAGAAATGAAGGTTGCTACATATCTACATTCATTCACTCGAAAAACCTTACCGTCCTTCTGGTACAGTCGGGTAAAAAGAATGTTTATTTCAATGTAGTCACATAATTTAATTAATATAAGTACATAAATATAGAACATTTATGTACCTACCTACCAAATATATGAAATCATGGTCACCCCATCAGTTTTAATGTATGTATATTTTAGATTGAATTTATCTTCTAAAGTATTGATACAGCAGAATTGCAATTTAGTTGAAAGGAATGTACTCCTATATATTATTCAGGAAGTCGAATTTTGTAAACATACACGGCTTATTTAAAAAGATATAGGCAACTATAGAGGGCCGTGCTGAATGAACTAAAATAGATTTATTTTTCACAATATAACAAGTTGTATGAGAAATCAATGCGGTACATATGTTACTTGCTAAACATCAATTATTTTTTAATAGTTTTTGGCTAAGTATGTTTTGTCTTTTTTAGATATTTCTTAAAATGATTTTTTCCAGCACGGCCCCTTATCCACATCTATATATTATTTGTTATTATGAATTCATAATAACTGTTGCGGCACATATAACGTATTAATAGAGTACATTTCTTGAGTTATAGACATTTGTTAATACGGTATGTATTATTCAAGTTACATGGGGGGCCGTGCTGAAAGCGTTTGGCTGGCACGGCCACCTTTTTTTGCATATTTCTTCAAAAGTATAGAGGTACATTGAAAAAGAAATCGGTACATATACTGCTAGAGGCGAGTACATTGCAATGGTGTACACCATAAATGCAAATTCTGAGGGGCCGTGCTGGGCAAACGTACATAAAATATTGGCTGTATACGTGTTGACTTTACTAGTTCCTAAATAGGTTTAAAAAAAAAAGAAAATTAGGTAGATTGTTTTGGCGCGTGAATTTTCATTGTCTATTTTTACAGGGAATAATAAAATATATTTTTAAAATCTCCAAAGTTTTTAATCATTTTATACAACAACCTTTGCATAACAGTTTGATTACATATATCTAACTGCTTACCTACCCACTAACAGCACAGGAAGAAAGACTGCTATTTATCTTTGAAAGAAATACAGTTTTATTTTATTCGGTAAGTAAGTATTGTTAATAAAATGGAACATTATGTAACAGCATCAAAGTAAATAAGTAGCTATCGACATGCCAGGCCATAATTTAAGAGGGCAAACCTACAGATATATTATTTTATGTTCCATTAGCTCAGTATTTTAGCAAACGTGAAAGCTCTACGTGCCATGTTACAAGCAACAGCGGGTAGTTTCAATTTTGACTACGTAACTAGTCACTCTGTAGATGTTATCTACCTACCCGAAAAGAACATTTATTGAAAATACTAATTGTTTTTGATGCCCGCATTGTGATACCTTTTTAAAAATAATTGTAATAAGTAATTTAATAAAAAATAATAGCTACTAGTAGCTACGCATTACTAAGGAGCCCGTGTATTCGGTTCGTTCAATAGACTAGAGGTGCAATAAGTGTTTATAGTTTGTCTATAAGTCCTTAATTGCTATTTCCTAAACCTAAAATATCAGGCAATAGATATAAGTTAAATTTACAACTAAATATAACTACCAAATTATTTTACCGACAGTCGTTTATAACTTGAAGTAATCGCATGCCGTAGCGACAGTTGACCTTATTCTTGTGCGACGTCGCACGAGTGTCATCTTGCCGGTGGGGGTAGGGTGGTGCGCCTTGAGCCTGGTACGCGCTTGTGCCCACTTACTGCCAAAGTACGGCCAGCAACACAAAAACCGAGTAAATACTTTTGTCACGGTTAGGTAAGTATATACCACGGAATAAAAAAAACAACAAGAAACAGCATTCATTCCAGATCTATTTACTCAAGTTACTTTATTTAAGTAACTAGGTACATTCTTTTTATTTATAAAACCATAATACAAAGATGTGTGTCACGTGCGATTAACCATATGTCAGGGTTGCGAGAGGCCGTTGGTTGCAGGCGGCACAGGATCGCTCGCAGTGGCCTAAATTAGGTGAGGCCTATGTTCAGCAGTGGACTTCGTTGGGCTGATATGATGACGATGATGAATGTAAAGAGCAGACGCAGGCAGCGCCGTATCGCTAGAAGGGGAATATCCCCGTTTGTCCCCACTACCAGTGGGATAAACGGGAATCAATTTTAAATATTTACTCGCCAACCTTTGATGAAGATTATGATGGGATTGTAAGCGCCCACTGGAGGGGACGGTGGAGACGCTAGAGATTTATTGGCGTACCAATGTAATATGGACCTAATAAGAACATCTGTGTTAGGAAACTACTGGAAAAAAGCTTAATTCTTAATAAGTATACAAAATATGTTATATTTTGGTCTATAATAAAATATAGGTATCTACTGTTTATATTAAGAAAGGAATAAAAATTCCTCAAACTAATGAAAATATAATAAAACGCAAAAATGTTCCACAAATTTTTGTTTAACTTTTTTTGTTGACCATACCTAACTATTTTAGTATAGCGATGCCGATGGCTCGTTACAAAGGAGACATCGTTCCATAATGGCATGCCATTGGGACTTGCGTGACTTGCTTTTTGCCAGGCTCTGCGTTTAGCAGCCCGCACATTATCAAAGGCGTTCTAGCCGGCGAAGTAGTAGTAAGTCTCTGAGCAAAATCACTTAAAAAGCTTCAAAACTTTTTAAAGATGGACCAAGCCGGTCCATCTTCGTCCAACCAGGACCCTCGCTTTGATTTCATAGGTTCATATGCAGTTAAATCGTTGAAATTAAAACCTGAAAAATGGATGAGGGTATTAGGTATCGAAGAGCACAGGTCTACGCTGAAAGACTTCGTAGACAGACCTTTTCCTCTCCTTTTGGTTGTAGTACTGACACATGCGCTTCAATTGGTACCGGTAATCTCATTCCCATGTTATTTGAAGAACAAAGCTGTTTACTTTGTAAAAAAGAAGGCCGAACCCGTCCCGAAGGAGAACTGTGCGTCGATGGTCATTTTTGGTAAGTTAATTACTTGCCTTTATTTTCCTCATAATCATAAGCTTGAAGGCGTATTTTGTTGAACACGGGTCTCTCCTACAGCTTGACCGTACAATGTACACAAAAAAGGTCAGGCTAAAGGACGTCCACATTCATATTTTTTTATAATTTTAAAGCGCGTTATTGACTAATTAAATCATATTTCATATTATACAAACATATTATGTATATTTTGTAAGAGTTGCTTGATTTTATAACAAAACTGTGTTTCGTGGTTCAGGTGACTTGGCACCAAGGCTAATAGATGAGTTAGCGTCATTAGTAGATGAAGTATTTGTACCACTGCTGTCTAACCCTTTGAATCATGAAGGATGGCCTCTAGTTGTTTCTCAAGATATTCTCAAGCAAATACACAATCTCAAGTCTACTGTGTATGAGGTAAGGAACAAAGAGATACGAGCATTTCTAACGTAATAACATTATTTTGATTGGATGCAATTATAAAGAGAGATATATGACAGAGATAATCCGCTTCAAATTTTTCGAACAATCTCTAACTTTCATTTATAAGTTTATAAAATATTCAAAACTAAATCAATTATGTATTATAATTATGTAATAAAATTAAATAGCATCTAACTACTGTGTCTACATAATTTTTAAGTTCACCAAGTTTAGTTATTGCGTTCTCGACAAAACAAGTTTTAGATTGGTAATTTCCTATAACTCCAAATGACATAAATTTCGTTTAACTAAGAAGTTTAACTTAATAATTCAATTAACATAGAGACTTCGTAATCTGCCAACATTAAGTAAGCAATGATGTAAGCTATTAACCGATTACGATAGGGACTGGCGGCTTTCCAACAATGATGAAAATATATTTAACACCTATAGGTAAAAGGCAAAGTGAACGGTCAAACAGTGCTACCAATGCCTGTAGGAGTAGAACTAGTTTACGAGGCTGAGAAGAACCTATTGAAGGGTGAAGAGGTTGATCTTTATTTGAAGAGCGCAATAGAAGGAGTGGTTATCAAATGGGCACAGCAGATCAATGACGTCATGATGGAAGATTCTGCTCTTGCGTTTGAAAATGGACAGAATCCTTTGCCTAGTGTTGGTATGTATATAGATAAGCAATAGGTATTTAGATAAAAAGCGACATCCAACAGCATCACACCGTAAGCCACATCTGATATCGCATGGTAGAAATGTACTGCTGTAGTCCTTTACACGCTAATGTCCAGGTATACTACAACACGTTTCGTGGTATACCTTCGTAATGACGCCGTGATCGGGCATGGCAAAGAGATCACGGCCTTTAATAAATAGTACAGTTCAGGACAGCGTCTCTTAGGTTGCCAACCAAACAAAGGCAATTAAAAATTTACTTGTACGTTGTTAATAAGTAAAACGTATGGTGATAATATACGATTGTCTTTTAGAACTTGCTTTTTGGAAGTCAAGACTAAGCAACTTAAACTACATATACGATCAGTTACGCTCAGAGAAAGTGCGATGTATGGCCGTTATATTGGAGAAGACTACGTCGGCATACTACCCGTGCTTTAGCAGACTGTTCAAGAATATCGTGTCAGGTACGTTTAAAATAGATGTTGAATTTTATTACTAGTTGTATAAATAAATAGATGAGAAAATATCTAACGGCCTTATAATGCGACAGCTAAACAAGAGGCTGTGGATTCGATTCACAACAAAATGGAATTTGGTGTGGATAATTAAATTTGCGGTCATGTATGTAAAACGAGCAGAGAGCTTTCAGATTCTTCACAACTTAGATCTAACTTCGCAACGGTCACAAACTACACCCAGACTCGAAACAAAAGATATTTATTAATCACACAAATATTTGTCTAGTGTGGGAATCAAAACCACGTCACTCGGCGCAGCGATGTTAGTGTCCAGGTGGCCGCTGCTGCGCCACGGTGACATCATGTTATCATTCATAACAGCATATTTCTTTCATCTATATTTTAAACAAACAATTCTACGTGACGTCAATCCATTGTAGTGATTACATAATAGTAACTTTGAACTATCGTTTACAGCTTTAGCTGAAGCTCGTGAAATAGACCTATACCTTCGGCCATTAGAGAAGCATTTCCAAGCTCTGGAAGATACGGACTTTACTGAAGTTCAAATATTGTTCCGCCCTTTGTTCCACGTCATATGTATGATATGGAGAGACTCCAAGTATTACTGCAGTTCGTCTAAGCTCATCGTATTACTCAAGCAGATTTGTAACCTGCTTGTATATCAGGTAAGTTGTTCAGAAATGAGTTTAACTGTCGAGTGAATTTAGTCGATAAATTGATTATGTAAGAGAGACACACTGGCAATCTCTTCCTTTTAAAAATACTTTTATTAGTCAGTAAAAAGTTTTACAAACGGCCGGCTGCCTGACATCAACGCCAACCTTGGAATTTACAACATCTACGTATTTAGGATCATTTCAGGTTACAAAATTAAACTACTATCCTTTAATATAACATTTTTCCATTGTTCTTTTGGAAATCTTCCAATGTTTCTAATTTATGACGCATATCTAATTGTAATGTAATTCAATGGAAATTGTACCACTTGATGGTGAAATCCCATACTGGTGGTTGTGAACCACAAGCATAACGATGTGAGTAAATCGAATGCCAATCAGGCGAGTTTATGACTGACACTATATTAAATAGCTTCGTTGCGTGTATTTGAAAATGTGTGTAATGTATAGCATAGTTTAGTGCTGTTAGAGCAATTAAAAGAGAATCTGAATTTATTTGATGAGCCTAATTAAGTATATATCTTTATTATAAATATAAATATTTTAAACATAAATATTTATAATGACTAAATATATACATTTGACTCCCTCGACCTACAAATAAGTGTCTCATAAACAATCTGAGACTTTGTTTGACACATTTTATTTGAAAAATACGTAAAAAATCTGTCAACTAAGTTTCATATAGGCTATCTAGCACTTATTTGCAAGTGGTGAATTAGGAACAAATGAAGATGGTAGGCATATGCCCGGTTTTAAAGCCGATAGCGGTTATAGATAGAATAAAATATGACAAAAACAAATTAAAAATGAGAGTTGTATGAATAAAATATTTCAATTGTTTTACAATTACATTCAGTCAGGTTATACCTTAATCAATGAATAATTTTAATTTGAGGTCTCAGAAACCAGGCATTAAAGCATTATCTTCCATTTAGAATGATGAAGGCACATTAACTAAGTCACCTACTTAGTTAATGTGCCTTCATCATTTCATTCACTTCATCATCATCATTTTAACCCATAAACATCCCACTGCTGGGCACGGGTCTCCTCCAAGTAATTCATTCACTTATTAAAAGTTTATTTTTATACAAATTGTGTCACTTCATTTTAACGCTATAAATATCTATTCCTATTGCATTTAATGATAACTTACGAAATGCAATCTTGTATAATCATTAAATAGTTCATACGGCAAACCATACATAATTTATTTAAATATTCACACTTGCTCAACATTTAAATAGCGCATACGTGCATAGAACTAGTCTGAGCTCCATACGTTGCTTTGTTGGTAACACACCTAAAGCAGCCCACATAGATTGGTCTAAACGATTCGGTACCAACCTGTGATATTCTCTAAAGCCCTCGTGCAGACAAATGAATTATTAATTGTGGATGTTTATGTCACAAAAAACATAGCGTGGCTACTGTAGATACATTTACGATTTATGTAGGTACTAACGGATCACGGAATCGTAAAAATATATTTGTTTTACAATCGGCCGTCGTATTCCACAACGATGTCACCTTGGGAAATAGATAAAACAGAAGTTTACATCAGTAATAAAATTGACTAAACAATGATGTGCCTTTTTAGATCATTAATGGATAAAGGATAATGGTTTGGGGCGGGATGTGAGGGAAAAAGGCCACGATGAGTTTATAGTAAAGTTTAACTAGATTAATATCAAACTCAATTTAAGATTTGTTACGAAAAGACTCAAATGCTTTTGGGGAGGCTTGAGCTTTATAATCCTTCCATACCCCTAATGTTATAAATAGTTATTTATGTTGGTATATAAAATAAAAAGACTTATTTATTTCCAGGCTAAGAAATGTCTCGACCCGACAACATTATTCCACAGTGACATAGACGAAGCAACACAGCGTATTCAAATTACAATAAATATAATGAAAAAGTATAAAACCACGTTCGAATACTTCAAAGAAAACTTGGCGAAATATTTTGAAGATAGACGAGTTATACCCTGGACCTTTCACCCGAACGTTGTGTTCGAGAGACTTAACAGATTCCTTGACAGACTAAACACAATCCAGTGGTTCTTCAAAACTGTACTAGAGTTTCAAAAGCTAGAGAAAATAGAGATAGGAGGTATGAAAGGCAGAGTACTCGGTGGTCAAATACGAGAGATATCAGCTGAATTTGAAGCTTACTTCCATGGCTTTGCATCGAAATCATATGATGTACTAGATCCCGATGATGAAACATTTAATGAAGACTTTAAAGACTTTCAAGAAAACATAATTGATTTAGATCTCAAGTTATCGACAGTCTTAGTCGAATCATTTGATAATTGTACAACATTGGAATCTATCTTCAAGGTAATTTAATCGCATTCTGCATTATAATATCATCTATTTACAGGTACTTTTTTAATAGGATTAATCATGTGTTTTTATTTCAGCTAATTGATGTAGTGGGATCAGTGTTAGAACGACCTTTAATTAGAAATGAATTCACGGCCAAATATGTGGAGATCATTGTTATGCTTGAATACGAAATAGATATTTGCGAGGTAAGTATAAATAAGACCTTTTTTTCTCCTGCCCTATATTCCATGTCATTTAAATATTTTGTTTGAATACCGCCCTTTCGTCTTTTTACAATAGTCTTTGAAATAGAAATTAAAATCTCCGGTTTTAATATGCCTAAGATGTTTATTCGATGCATTAGTCTCAAAATACGGCTCCCAAGAAATAGACTGTACAGCTAGTATCTTGCATGGGAGAAGATTGTACTTATACTACGTTCCCTACATAAATATGAAGTAAGATGGACTTGAAACTGGGTCCAATGTAACATTATCTTTCAGGAATTATTCCTTGAACAAAGTACGCGTCAAGAGAAATACGGATGGATGGAAGTCGACGCTTACATGCCTCCCATAGCTGGGGGCCTCCTTTACATGTCTACGCTAGCTGCAAGGATTTCAAAGCCTATAGCTAGCTTTCGCAATTTGCCGCACCCGTAAGTAAAGCTGGGTGGGGCAAATTGCGAAAGCTGATTATCGGGCTTGTATTCGTCTCTTCTTACTCTTTTCCTATGAGGTTTCATGTTTTTTAAATTTCACTATTAGATGAAATACAGTGAACATTTTTCAGTGTGATGTAGTTGATTCTGGTTGCAACTTTTAGCACTAAATATTGTAGCCCATTGATATAGTGTGAACGAATTGCTTTTATAATAATTGATGAGTTAATAGGATAAACATAAACTTAAGATTTTCTGATAAACCAGGATAAAGGGTACGGAAGAAGCGATGAAAATTTTTAACAGATACGAAGAATTAATCGAAAAAATAAACGCATTCAAGAAGAAATATTTCCACGAATGGACTTTGACCGTTGCTAAGATTATTGAAGATAAATCCAACAACATGATCCTTGCGCGACAAGGCTCTGATTTAGTACTGAACTTCCATCCAATGGTTAGTTTTTTGATATTTGGAGTAGTTTTAAGCTTCACAAAACATTTCATGAAATATTTAATTTTACAGCTGTTAGATGTCCTGAGAGAAGTACACCACTTACGAACAAATGAAATCTTTGCAACTGATTTACCACCCGAAGGTCTTGTCCTGTTTGAGAAACAAGAAACATACAGACAGTACAGAATCAATTTGGGTATAACAATTGACTGGTACAATCAAATAAGAAAGAACAGTCAAAAAGTTGAGTTTGATTTAGTTGAAGATGAAATAAAAGCAATCGATCAACGAATTGAAATGGCACAACATGAATTGAATTGGAATTCTCCAGGTAAAAATCTCTTGTATTAAATTGTATGGCTAAAATTTAGTTTGCAACGTGAAAATGGATAGTCATATTTTGTTTGAAATCAATGCTTTCAGATCTCTGGAACTACTTACAAGAATTACATAGACTAGTTGGCAATTTATTTCAAAGAATGTCAAAAATTCAATCTAATTTGGTGGAGATTAAATTTGTTATGAAAGACTGGGCTAATCAACCCTTGTTCGAAAGAAAAGAAGGCAAAAAGGTACATGAAGTAACATGATTAAAATAGATACAATGATTCATAGATAATATAAGTTAGACAATCCTTTGTTCTAGGATACATTATTGAATCTGGAAGAACGAGAAGAGAAGAAAGAAAAGCGGTACGGTGAAATAATAGCAACATCCGATCGTATAAATGAGTTGCTAAAGGAAAATATGGAACTGTTCAATATGCAAGACAATCAGAATAGTTCGATATGGATGAACTACGTAACTTTTATTGATTCTTTACTAGAAGAGTCGTTGTTTAAAACGATTGCTTGCAGGTAAATTGTTTATTGCATTAGTTTACCATTTAAGAGTGTTTATACGTATGAACGGCAACATTGCAAATTGGTGTCATATTTCATGGTTTCAATTTTTTTTAATTCGGAGCTATATTTTAAAAATATGTTCTATACACCTTTTAGAATAACGTGAACATACATTATATAAAAAAGTAAGTATGCGTGTTGCTTACAGTTTTTTCTACCATAAAAAGAACGCCCTGCAAGTTTCAATGTGTTATGAACATATAAATAGTACTACGAACGCAATGATTTCTTACCTTTTACATACTTTTCACCTAATTCTAAAAAGTGTACAAACATTTTTTTAAAATATAACTCCGATTGAATAATAAAAATTGTAAACCAAGAAATTTGATACTAAATTGCGACGATATTGCCATAAATATAATTGATTGCGGACAATTTAAAATTTTCTATCCTCATGGTTTTAATCAGCATCACTCAAGATACGGTCATTGATAAAATTAGATACGCTGTTAATTGAAATAATAATTTCAGCATGGGATACATAACTGAACACATGAATCCTAAAAACAAATTGGCTCCACTATTTGAAGCACAACTAGAATTAATGGATCCAGACATGGTATTCGTTCCAAGTCTAGATCCTGCTGAAGAAAAAGGTTTCAAGGCGATGTTGAAAAGCCTTATAGATGATATATTGAAAATGTCAGGTTTGATGGAAAGGATTGATAAACAGAAAGCGGAATCGTATGAAGAACAGATAGTTCACAGCGAAGATGTTATAGAAATGAAAGAAGAAATTTTAGGTGGTATTGAAAGGGTAAGAATAATTTAAGAATAATTTTGTCAGCATACCTACACCTATTTGACTGAAGTATCTTTAAAGTTTACTGCTTTCAAGAAAAACTGTAATTAATGAGTCATGTTTATAGGTAATTGAAGATGCAAACGATTTCTGTAAGACATTTGAAAACTACGCCTACTTGTGGCTTGAAGAAAGAGACGCAGTCATGGAAGTATTCCTCACTTATGGTCGAATATTAACACCAGATGAAGTAGACAAGCTTGTTTCAGAAGAAAAAGATGGTACGGCACCGGTACCTTGCGCTCCGAAAATGGAAGCTTTTAGAGAACAAATTGATCATTTCGAGAATTTATTCATGGAGATTGAAGACATGGTGTCTCATAAAATATTTAATAATTGGTTTCAGGTTTGTGTACCAAATATTTTAAAACATAGTAGGTATTATAGCACTAAATTAATTTAGACCCACCAATAAATAAGAAGCTGGTTGCATCTAAATAAATTGTATTTAACTTTAAAAGTTATGAATAGGTATTTTGTATTATTTCAGGTTGACATCAGACCATTCCGACAAGCTTTACTCAATCTTGTCCGAAAATGGGGCAACATGTATAAAGAGCATTTAGTCAATAACGTCATATCGAGGCTTAGTGATCTGGGCAACTTTATACGACAAGCTGATGAAGGTACACATTCTTAGTTCATACTAAAAATTTAAGAAATAAATTAAAGGCTAATAACGAATCTGATTTTGAACTTAACGATTATTAATAATATTATAATGTTCAGGGTATTTACTATGCATGTCCCCGAACTTTCAATTCAGTTCTTTCGTGATCATGGTACTTGCAATAGCGCCGAAATATCGGAAACTCAATACAAATAAAGGCATGGTATATATCCCGAACATTATAATATTATCATGTTAAATGACCATGACAATTTTAAAAACTAACGATCTTTGTTTAACCAGGTCTACTGCAGCCTGTACCTGAAGGTGATTATGAAGCTCTAGTGAATGTGATGGGGTACCTGATGCATGTCAAAGATCGTACTGCGACCACTGACGATATGTTCCAACCCCTTACTGAAACTATCGAGTTGCTAAAGTTCTACGACATGGATATACCTGAAGAAGTTAATGTACTGCTACAGGTAAGAAAAATATTGCCAACACAGTTCTTAAGTTTACTTTTATCCCAAGATACATTTAAATTCCAGTACTGTTTGCTAATAATCCCTAAAAACCCAAATAAGATGTAATGCATGCAATAGGAATAAAGCAAATTTATGTTAATATAAAAAAGCTTTTGTATTTGCAAACTCATACTTCTTGGTGCCTTCGATATTAGAGTATAATTATTTTATTTTCATTTAAAGGAACTACCAGAACAATGGCAAGCTACGAAAAAACTAGCTTTAACTGTGAAACAACAAGTAGCCCCCTTACAAGCGGCTGAAGTGTCTGGCATCAGAAAGAAAATATCTACCTTTGATTCGCATGTAATTTATTATAGGGAAGTTTTTAAGCGATATGAGGTAAGGTTTTATAAGCACTATGACTTTTTTAAATTAGGTCAGCACAAAAGTTTGTTTTGTTCTCTTGTATTCCACAAGTACATACCAATATTTAATTTCTATGCAGCAATATGTAGAAATTATAGATGTAGACATAATTATGCAGACGGCACAAAGTCGCTAGCTGTGGCGGAGGTATGGCCTATGTTCAGCAGTGGCAGTGATGATGAATATTAGTAGATACCAACCACAGAACACTTAAATGATACCAACGTTCACGAATATTTCATCAAGTTACTCAATGGTGGAATTCCTTTTCAGTTCTTCAGATATGATTGTGAAGATCCATACGAAGTGATGTCAAGAGTAGACTTTGAGCTGTTGTATTTAGAAGAAGAGATGAGAGGCATTCAAGAATCTGGCTCATTATTTGAAGTTAACGTGCCTGAGTTTAAACTGCTGAAACAATGTAGGAAGGAGTTGAGAATGCTGAAGGTAAACTAATCTATAAGAAGTATCAAAAAATAAAGTACCAAACAGGAGCACATCTGAAATAAACTAGTTAGAATCCAATTCTAAATCTTCAATCAATCATTTATTTTTGCTTACTTCTAGCAACTTTGGGATTACGTATACATTGTCAGGACCAGCATTGAGGATTGGAAGAAAACACCATGGCGAAAGATTGATGTTGAAAACATGGATATTGAATGTAAGAAATTTGCCAAAGAAATCAGGTTATTGGACAAGGAAATGAGGAGGTTAGTTTAGCTGAAGTAATGCTTTAGAAAGTAGAATTATGCTGGATGATGCACAATTTTTTTAATCTTCTTTAGTTGGGACACATACATAAACTTAGAAGCAACAGTCAAGAATATGTTGACGTCATTGCGTGCAGTCGGTGAGCTACAAAACCCAGCCATCAGGGAACGTCACTGGGACCAACTAATGAGAACTACTAAGGTGAACTTTAAAATAATTGAGAGATAAATAAACGAATTGTATATAAATTAAACTAAAATGTAAATAAATAATATGTGTGTTGTATTAGCACCTTCGAGATCAGGATCGGTGATGGGTTTGAGTAAATTTATAAATTTGCATGGTCGTTTGGAGTTGGCATTCCATTAATTGTCTATTTGTACTTACTAATTCTTACTACGTTTGTATAGTATTTTAAAAATTTAAAAGTTAATAGAGATTTACATGCTTGTTTTGCAAAGCAAGTTTTAAGCTGCTATTATCTCTCTTTGATCTATGAGTTGATTACTTTTGACATCTTACTCTAAAATGGCGATGCCAACTCTGTTTTGATGCGATGGCGGCATGCATTTGCTTTGAATGAAATTATCACTGGATTGTACAGTTTCATGCCTGATTCTTGTATCATACAATCTTGATGTTCAGTATGTATGCAACCGGATGTTATGCGAATGTAAATATGTTTGTGATTCACAGAGCTTAGCAGCATTACCACGTGAGCTCACTGTAAGTATTAATAATTTTTGTGGGGTGTATTGGGTATCAACTTATAATTTTTACGTTTTAATCAATTATTCTTATTGTTTTTATTTTCCTTCTATATTATCTTTTTCTTCACAAGCCTAAATTCTTATTTACATACACCGCTTCTCCTTAAAGCATCTTGTACATAGATAAATAATAACTATTTATAGTCAGAATTATTATTCACGTAGGTGAGTATTTTAAATTCATAATTAAAATAAAAGCATAACCTAAACGAATATAAATTTAACATTTCATTTACTTCAATTACTTTACTTTGAAACATGACAGTTTATTAATTTTATTGTAATAAAACAGGTACGAATCATAATGGACATGAACACAACTTTAGCAGACTTACTAGCCTTGAATTTACACGAATGCGAGGAAGAAGTAAAGAATATTGTAGATAAAGCGGTAAAAGAAATGTCGATGGAGAAGGTACTGAAAGATTTGAATACCACTTGGAGTCAGATGGAGTTTGAACAAGAAATACATACAAGAACTGGATGTATACTGCTAAGAGCTAGTGAAGAACTTATAGAAACTTTAGAAGAGAACCAGGTTAGTTTACTAATTTACTCTTATAAAATTGAGTGTCAATTCTATAGAAATTGTTAGTGAGATAAATTTGATTTTGATATTTTTAAGGTCCAACTGCAAAATTTAATTACTTCCAAGTTCATCGCATACTTCTTAGAAGAAGTATCAGGTTGGCAGCAGAAGCTATCAATAGCAGACCAGGTAATAACTGTGTGGTTTGAGGTACAAAGAACTTGGACGCATTTGGAGAGCATATTTATGAGTTCTGAAGATATTAGGAAACAACTCCCTGAAGATTCAGCAAGATTTGATCGGATTGATTCAGAATTCAAGGTAAACTATAATTTTGTTTTCTGTTTAGATAATATTTGTAAATATAAAATTTCTAATTAATATGTAACAAACGAAGTTAAATCATTATGTTGATAGAAAAAGTAAAGAAAAAAATATTTGACGGTTTCAAATAGTGTTCTTTGTAAGAGGCCTATCCGTCCGTTACTATTGCTAGACTGATTATATAATTTATAATGATACGATATATTTACCCTTTTTCAGTTCCCTTGCACATTAAACTTATTAACATAGTAATTTTCAGATTCTGTGTACAGAGGTATCAAAAACGCCTAATGTTGTAAAGGGCACTAATAAAGATGGTTTGGTAGAAACTTTAGATAGTCTACAAAAAGACTTGATAATTTGTGAGAAAGCTCTAGCTGAGTACTTAGAAACTAAAAGATTGGCATTTCCAAGATTCTATTTTGTCTCATCCGCTGACTTACTGGATATTTTGTCTAATGGTAATCAAGCTGATCTGGTTATTAGGTAAGTCGTTTCTGTAAAATTTCTAATTGGTTATATTATATTTAGTAAATGCCTATACTTATGTTCCAATAATTATGTTTGGTAAGTACTTCTTACACTTTTTATGGCCGGGTTGTGCTTATTTAATGGATTTGTAAATATGTTGCACTTGAAGCAACAAGTAGATCAAGTAAAAAAACGCGGCATTTTAGTAATTTTAGCAGACGCATGCATGATAGAGGCACATTTATAATTCCGTATTCTGATATTGTAAGTATCGTATAATTACAATACAATAAATTAAATATTTGCAGACATCTAACAAAACTTTTCGATTCTATCGCAAGATTGAAGTTTATAGAAAGTGAAAACCCAAATGAAAAAGTGGCTTCTGGTATGATAGCCAAGGATGGTGAGCTTGTACCATTCCATGGTTCTTGCGATTGTACGGGTCCTGTAAGTGAATTAATACATGTATCTGGTTAAGATCGAGCCGTGATTAGAAATTTTATTGTTTCTTCTACCTGACCGCCAAAAAAGAGGGTAATGTTTTTACTGAAATTATTAGGAGTCTTATTAATAGGTACTTAATGATATCACGCCTTACCACGCCGACACTTAAGAAAGTTTAATGCAATATTATAAATTTTCTGAAATAGAGGTTAGTTCAATGTGTTTTTTTTTGAAGGTTATATTGGTCTTCATTTTAGAAAAAAATTAAAACCTAGAATACATTTACTACAAATATAGCACTTCTTCAATTTCAAGTAAAATCAAGAGAGTAAATGAATAATTTATTGTAGGTCGAAATTTGGTTAAACAGACTGCAAGATATAATGAGATCAACCATCCGGCATTTCTTTGGAGAAGCATTCGTAACTTACGAAGAGAAACCGCGAGAACAGTGGCTCTTTGATTTCATGGCTCAAGTATCTTTATGTGGCTCTCAAATCTGGTGGACTACTGAAGTCAACTTGGCTTTTGCAAGACTTGAAGAGGGTTATGACAACGCTTTGAAAGATTATTACAAGAAGCAATTGTATCAACTTAGTACTTTAATTTCTCTGTTGATTGGGGAGCTCAGTAAGCAAGATCGACAGAAGATCATGACAATTTGTACCATAGATGTGCATTCTCGAGATGTAGTCAGTAAGATGATTCAGGGGAAGGTGGAGGCTGGATCAGCTTTCCAATGGCAGTCTCAACTAAGACACAGGTCTCCGGAGCTATTGTTGAATCATCTGCACTGTTTTGTATAAGGTTATCTTCATTCACTTTCAACATTAACACTTAATTTTTTGCTTTCACAAAACAAATTGATTTAGTTTTGCTTGTTCTTTATCATAAACAACAACCCATGACATTCTATTTGAGCACAGGACTATCCTGATAATATGAGGATATTAGTCAACTGTTACTACGCTAGCTAAATAGGCACCGTAAAAAAATATTAAAGCTTTCGCAATAATGTATGATATTGAAGTAACTTTAATAATAATAATAATTGAATTATCGTGGAGGTAGGATAAAAAGTAGTTTTAAATAGATGTGGTGTATAAGTGTTTAGTATATCCAGGCTTAATAATAATTTATTTTATTAAAACCATTTCACTAGTCCCAAACTAAGCAATTATATTTGCTTGTGTTATTTGAATTTTTCTATAACTTGTTTTAAATGTTAAATCAAAGCAAAAGAAATTGCTTAATATTTAATGTATACATACCTAGTATTCAGCCTTAAATCGCATAATACTTTGAGATCATTGAATCATACCTATCTTCTAAATAGTATTTTGGACCCTAAACTACAAAATATTAACTAATTACAGGTGGGATGAAGGAGATTCCCATTGTTACGCAAACATTTGTGATGCCCAGTTCTTATATAGCTACGAATATTTGGGGAACACGCCAAGATTGGTCATCACACCACTGACTGATCGATGCTACATCACATTGACGCAAGTGAGACTCTAAAATCATTAAAAAGAATCCTCCGCAGTATAGGATTAATACTTGATAATATGTGATTTAATCCTAAATGTGATTTGAAGTGATTCAAACATTTTGCAGTAGAAATGCAAGAAATATAGAGTGTGGGAGTGTTTTTCAATAATTCAGTAAGAGAAAACGAACACAAACAAAAAATATTTAAACTTCTATTGATTAAAGAAGAAAATGTGTGCCATGATTTGTCAAAAGAGAAATTCCTTTTCTTTCTTTAAAATATGGTACTGTTTTGTCCATTTTCGATGTTTCCTATATTTGTGTATATTTTTTTAGTCTCTTCATCTGATCATGGGTGGAGGTCCAGCAGGCCCCGCTGGTACCGGCAAGACTGAAACTACCAAAGACTTAGGCAGAGCACTTGGCATCATGGTCTATGTCTTCAACTGTTCGGAACAGATGGATTACCAGGTAACTTGACCTAATATGACTATCGGGTAGATAGAATTACAAATTTACTTTACGTACTAAGTTTTATCTCAGATTATATATATAAAATTGCGAGACTGAAAAGCCATGCGTTATTTCAGTACAAAGATTTTTCAGTGTGATCAGTTATTTAAATCTTAATAATTTAACATTATGGTATACAATTTTTATGTTGTCGTTATTACCGATAGACTTCTAAACTTCTGTATTTTATGACATCAGTCTTGCGGTAACATATACAAAGGATTGGCTCAAACTGGTGCTTGGGGATGTTTCGATGAGTTCAATAGGATTTCTGTTGAAGTATTGTCTGTCGTTGCCGTACAAGTTAAATCAGTACAGGATGCTATAAGGTAAGATAAGCATTAAAAAATTGTAATTATAATACCTAAGATGATGGTTCATTTTATGAAGGTTTTGATATGTTCATTCTGTATTTGAGAGACTAATAGTAGTTTATGCAACTGTCATATAAGAAGGGGTATTAAAACACGAGTGCATGCAGTTTCATACACTACTTTATCTTCACTCATAGGAAAAATTGAAATTAAACAAACAAAAACACGAACACGAAAAATTTTATGGGAAGCGCGGGAAATTAAGTTCAAACTACGCATGCGTGCGCCTTTTTTTTTTTCATATTCAGCCTAAAACCAAGACTATTTTAATGAATAAAAAAAAGATAGCGGAGCGGTATTATGATGAGTTTTATGATACAGTTGGCGGTACTATAATGAGTTTTATTTTTAATTTTATGTATATGCGTTTATAAAGTGCGTCTGTATAGAACCGTCTTTGAATTCGTAATACGAATTTTTCGATTTGAGTGTTGATAAAGATTTTTATTACGTGTCTATTTCAGGGACAAAAAGAAACAATTCAACTTCATGGGTGAAATAATAGTTTTAGTTCCATCAGTCGGTATTTTCATCACTATGAATCCAGGTTATGCCGGCCGTACAGAGTTGCCAGAGAATTTAAAAGCCTTATTTAGGCCATGTGCAATGGTTGTCCCTGATTTTGAACTGATTTGCGAAATTATGTTGGTCGCTGAGGGTTTCCAAGAGGCGAAGATATTGGCTCGAAAGTTTATTACACTTTATACTTTGTGTAAGGAGTTACTGTCAAAGCAAGATCATTATGATTGGGGTTTGAGGGCTATTAAGTCTGTGCTTGTAGTTGCTGGCTCCTTAAAGGTAAGAAATACATTTATAATGCTTTTGTCATACCTACTATAAATGTTATGTTATTAATAATGATCTTTCATAATGCTTAGAGAGGTGATCCCGGTAGACCTGAAGAAGAGGTCCTGATGAGAACTCTCCGAGATTTCAACATACCTAAAGTAGTAACAGATGATATGCCAGTGTTTATGGGTCTGATAGGTGATTTATTCCCAGCTCTAGAAGTACCTAGAAAACGTGATCTAGAATTTGAAAGGACTGTTAAACAAGCTGCTATGGATCTATCTTTACAACCTGAAGATAACTTCATTTTAAAAGTCGTACAGTTAGAAGAATTGCTTGAAGTTCGACACTCAGTTTTCATAGTCGGTAATGCTGGCACAGGAAAGACTCAAGTATGGAAGACACTGTTCAAAACTTATCAGAATCTTAGAAAGAAACCGGTGTTCACCGATCTAAATCCTAAAGCTGTAACAAATGATGAATTGTTTGGTATTATAAATCCAGCTACTAGAGAATGGAAAGATGGTTTGTTCTCTGTAATAATGAGAGATCAGGCTAATCTTGTTGGTGAAAATCCAAAGTGGATTGTGTTAGATGGAGACATCGATCCTATGTGGATTGAGTCTTTGAATACTGTGATGGATGACAATAAAATATTGACTCTAGCAAGTAATGAACGAATAGCGCTTACTCCTACAATGAGGTTGATGTTCGAGATTTCTAACTTAAGGACTGCGACCCCAGCTACTGTATCGAGAGCTGGTATTCTATACATTAATGCTCAGGATTTGGGATGGAATCCGTAAGTCTTTAATTTGTACTTTATAGATTTTTTGGTTAGCTTTTTGTGTAATACAATAATGTACAATCTCTGTAATGTTTTTTTCAGTTACGTTACAAGCTGGGTAGAAACACGAAAGATACCGGCAGAAAAATCTAACCTCGTAATTCTTTTTGATAAACATATTCCTCCGTGTTTAGAAACAGTTCGCACTCGTTTCAAGAAGATCACTCCTATCGTAGACATGGCTCATGTTCAGATGTTGTGTCATTTGTTAGATTGTTTATTGGTGCCAGAAAATACGCCTGCAGAATGTCCTAAAGAATGGCACGATATCTTCTTCGTATTTGCTTGTGTTTGGGCATTTGGATCTGCTATGTTTCAAGAAGGCCCTGTTGATTATAGAATTGGTAAGTATTTTAGAATTTAGAACTTATCATATTAGAAGTGCCAAAATGCTGATAGTGGTTTCTTGTCAGTTTACTTATGCATTTGGTTTAATTTGTTCAATCAGTTAAATTGAGATAGCTGACTGATACAAAACTATTTAATTTCAGAATTTTCGAAATGGTGGGTAAATGAATTCAAAAATATTAAATTTCCTGCGGGTGGGACAGTGTTTGACTACTACATATGCCCAGAAACAAAACAGTTTACTCCGTGGACTGAGAAAATCCCAAAATTTGAGTTGGATTCTGATATTCCTTTACAGGTAAGGATTCCTTACTAAGTAGATATATGTATCTAATTTGGATTGAAATTGAAATAATAAATTTATAATGTTTATTTTTTCTAATAGGCCGTTTTGGTACCAACTGCTGAAACAATCAGAATCAGATATTTCTTAGACTTGCTAATGAAGAACAAACATCCCGTAATGCTAGTGGGTGGAGCGGGTTGTGGTAAAACTGTACTAGTCAATGAGAAACTACAAGTGTAAGTAACTACTTATTAAACATTTGGTTAAAAGAGAAGGCAGTTTCAAATTATTAGGATTTCTCGCTATACATTTTAGGTTGCCTGAAAACTACGCAATCCAATCAGTGCCTTTCAATTTCTACACATCTTCAGAGATGTTACAGAAGATCTTAGAGAAACCTTTAGAGAAAAAAGCTGGCAGAAACTATGGACCACCTGGCAACAAAACTTTGATATATTTCATTGACGACATGAATATGCCTGAGGTAGACACATATGGTACTGTGCAACCACACACTATCATACGTCAGCATATGGATTATAACCATTGGTACGACCGTACTAAACTAACTTTGAAGGACATCCACAATACACAATATGTGTCGTGTATGAATCCAACTTCGGGTAGCTTTACAATAAATCCGAGACTCCAAAGACACTTCTGTGTATTCGCTATCAGCTTTCCCAATTCTGAAGCCTTGAATAATATTTATCATTCTATTCTGAGTCAGCATTTGACTAATCCAGAGTTGAGAATTAATCCACAAGTGACTAAATTATCAGGTAATACTATTGTTATTTTGATTATTTTTATTTGTATTATAATTTGAAGAATAATATTTCAGTTTATGTTTATAATAGGCCTTCAAGTTCATTGTTTAAAATACTAGTTGGAACTTTGTGTTATTTACATGCAACGTAATCGATTGCGGCCGAATTTCAATGTATAAAAACGAATGGTTTTACATATAGATCGTTAAGCTTTGACATAGTCTTCATAGTTTGGATGTCAAAATTTAACTATTTGTTGGCAGAATAATTCGTTTCCTAAAGTTGAAACTGGTCATAAGTTACCTACAATAATGTTCTATTGTTTCTTGTATACTACTTTAATACTACCATATTTTTAGTTAATGCGAAATCAGAAATTTCCGAACTCTCCGAATCAAAAGGAAAATTCGCGAAGGTGTCATCTTTGCTTATTAGCTAATAATCTATGCTGTGTCGCAGGTCGCAGGCTTTCTGAGAATGTAAAACCGGGTGGTATTTAGTTATTTACCTATGCAAAATCAAATAGTAGGAACTGTTCTAAGATAGTCATAAAATCTAGATCTGATTCTCAGCAAACTAGTTTAAGGTTTCGTATTGACTAGAAATAAGGTTATATTTATCGTTACAGCAAACGTCGTTGCTGCTACAATAACACTACACAACAAAGTTTCCCAAGTATTTTTACCGACCGCAATCAAATTTCACTACATTTTCAACTTGAGAGACTTGTCAAACATTTTTCAGGTATCGAACTAAGTATTTTTTTGTTAATTCTTGTCCCTCCCAAATACATAAGACCTTCCGTAGCTAGTGCCAAAACAATAAAAGAAATATATGGAAACAACTGTGGATCACGCAATGCACCTCTGCTAACTGGGAGGAAAAAGCAAGTTGCTATAGTCTTCTAAAAATATTTACAGGTCTTGGGGAGGGAAGGGGTTTTAAAGAGTCGACAACATGTGATACTTCTAGAGGTTCTGGAGGTTACGGTCACCGCTTAACATCAGACATGTTTGCCATGGTCGTGGTATAAAAAAAAAGTTAAAATGTTTAAATTGTGATTCTAGGGTTTTCTGTTCAGTACAAATGAATGCTTAGTAAACCCATCGGATATTCTTCGATTGTGGTTACACGAAACGTATAGAGTGTACGGAGACAAACTCACTGAAGATAAGGACATCGATGCCTTCCTCAAAGTTCAAATTGACATTTGTAAGAAGAATTTTGAGGTAAGTACAATAAGTTAATTTTGTATGTATTTATGGAGCAAAAACCCCATATACCATTTGTATGAAAATATATCATGCATCCAGACTAGAGACCGACTAGATCCCTCTATGAATATAATCATTTTTTTTGGATGCTT
Organism: Laspeyria flexula; assembly: GCA_905147015.1. NCBI lineage: Eukaryota > Metazoa > Arthropoda > Insecta > Lepidoptera > Erebidae > Laspeyria > Laspeyria flexula. The sequence continues at coordinate 15,403,816 of LR989950.1, read as the reverse complement.
TCAGTCTAAACGGTTTGACAGATTAGTGTTAAGTGAAGATTTTCTTTTGATAAAACACGACAGACTTCTTAAATGTTCATACTAACTAGTTTGCCTGAATTGGCTTATTAAAATCATACAGTATTTTTAAAAGATTTTTACTATCTAAATAATTTCAGGACATAGATGAAGGCGTTGTATTTGAACGTCCTAACATCTACTGTCACTTTGCGGGAGGTATCGGTGAGCCAAAGTACATGCCCATCTTGTCATGGGAACAACTGAGCAAGTTGCTTACTGAAGCTATGGCCAGTTATAATGATCTGATTGCTGCTATGAACTTGGTGTTGTTTGAAGACGCTATGATGCATATTTGCAGGTAATTATTTTGGCTTTCGCTCCCGTGTTTTGTCGTTACGGGTTTTTTTTTCACGGGGAACAATATTGAATGCATTTAGCATATGCTATATAGAGGCATATGCTATATAGAGGCATATGCAGCTGAACAACTAACGTATCCTTCTAGCGCAAATTGACTGCGCAAGTTGAAGCGCATTAGTGTTTATTCCAACATAATATTTTTCAAAATCTGCGTTAATATTCTTTTGTTTGTAGAATATCTCGTATTCTGGAGAGTCCTAGAGGCAGTGCATTGTTGGTAGGTGTTGGTGGTTCTGGAAAACAATCGCTATCCCGAATAGCTGCTTTCATAGCAAGTTTGGAAGTGCTTCAGATTCAGTTGAAGAAAGGCTATGGCGTCTCTGATTTAAAGGTAATCAATTGAGAATCATCATCATCATCATCATCTACCGTAGAATGTCCAGTGCTGGCCTCATAATAATGCGGATATAACTTCAGATAGTTATTTCTAAACAAAAATCATTACCTTTTGTAATGTAAAGGTAAACCACTGAACCCTTGCAAACAACATTTGTTGGACATTTTTTATGCTTTTTTTAAATAAGAGCTTCGTTCTTGTCAGTGAAGAATTCTCCTCTATTTTTCATGAATATTCAGAGAACATTTTACGCATAGGTCTCGCTACTTTTGCGTGAAATTCGAGAGAAACATTTCGAATTTTGTAAATTTTCGATTTACAAGCTATCATGTAGCATCTGTATTAAAATTTGTAGAACGAATTAAACCAACTTTACATCAAGACGGGGTTAAAGAACGTTGGTATAATGTTCTTGATGACGGACGCTCAGGTGGCAAATGAACAATTCTTAGTATTGATTAATGATCTGCTAGCTTCCGGAGAAGTAGCCGATCTGTTCCCTGATGATGAGATCGAGAATATCCTGGCTGGCGTCAGGAATGAGGTAAATGTTCTGTTAGACTAGTTTCTTTGTAAGGCTATTTTAAATATTCCCACTAACATTCTGAAGTTTCTTTTTAAGAAAGGGTGAACATAAAATTTAATATGAGTTATAAATATTAAGTATAATGTAATTAATGTAATTTTGAAGACTGAGCATTACAAACAGCTTATTGATTACGTTTTAATTTTGTAAAATTAACTTTCTCTTAGGTATTTTTGTTTTAACGAAAATTTTAATCAGAACTGACTAAAAATAATTTAGATATATATACAATAATTTATATATCTGGACTGTATTTGTAATTTTAATCTTAAATATTTTAGGTGAAAGGTGCTGGACTACCAGATACTCGAGAAACTTGCTGGAAATTCTTCATAGACAGAGTTCGAAGGCAACTTAAAGTGGTGCTCTGCTTTTCACCAGTCGGTTCCACGCTAAGAGTCAGATCTAGGAAGTTTCCCGCACTTATTAACTGTACTTCTATTAACTGGTTTCATGAGTGGCCTCAAGAAGCTTTGGTCTCGGTGTCTATGAGGTTCTTAGAGGAGTTGGAAGTGTTGCCAGTATGTCAAATCGTCCTATTGTTGTATTTATCTATTCATCTTTTGACTGCTATGAAAAAAAAAATGTACCTAATGCTTGCTATAATTGTAAGCGGTCTTAATATAACTATACTCAGGTATTTATTTATTTATTTTTCGGGCATCGGGCATTTTATGAAAACAATAATTGTTTTTCGCTTAAGAATGTTAAAGAAATTTAAAAACCGCTCTCAAAATTGGACTATTTTAGGTAACCCTAAGAGATTCTATATCACGATTTATGGCTTACGTTCACACATCGGTCAACACAATGTCAAAAGCGTACTTGGCCAACGAAAGGAGATACAACTATACCACACCCAAAAGTTATTTAGAACAAATCAGTTTGTACGCCAAACTTGTTAATAACAAAACAGCTGAACTTCGGGCGAAAATTGTGAGGTAACATTTGTTTAATTTGCTAATTTGTTACAATTATCACATCTACTAGTAATAACTATTGACAACTTTTAACAAAAAGTAAAAAAAAGTATAATAGAATTAACTTATTTCCTCAGACTCGAAAATGGCTTAGAAAAACTCCGATGTACGGCATGCCAAGTAGATGCATTGAAAGAAAAACTAGCGATACAAGAAATAGAACTGCATCAGAAGAATGAAGCCGCTGACAAACTTATTGAAATGGTTGGAGTTGAAACTGCTAAAGTGCAAAGCGAGAAAGCTCTTGGTAAGATTTTTTTTATTGACAAAATAACATACAATTTAATGGTAAGTGGTAAGTGGCGACCGTGAACATCATGAATACTACTAACACAGCTAACCCTATGCCTACCTTAAGAAAAATTCATCATCTTTACATCAAACGTAGGAAGCCATTGTATAACATAGGATGCCGCAAGCGATCCTGCATTCCTGATCTTTACATAAAATATCTATTAGAGCAAAATTAAATAATCCATTTTTATTATCTTATTGTCTTTTAGCCGATGAGGAAGAAGAGAAAGTAGGAGTAATAGCCGAAGAAGTATCGAAGAAACAAAAAGATTGCGAAGAAGATCTGATAAAAGCCGAGCCTGCCTTAGTAGCGGCGCAAGAAGCTTTGAACACACTGAATAAAGCGAACCTTACTGAGTTAAAGTCTTTCGGTTCACCTCCAGGAGCTGTTACTAACGTTACTGCTGCTGTAATGGTACTCATGGCTCCTAATGGGAAAATACCTAAAGATAGGAGCTGGAAAGCAGCGAAAGTAAGTTTATTGTTTGGCTTGTAATGACATTGATGTATAGTCCCCCTTATTAGAAAAAAATGCAACATATTACACGGTTCATTCGTGCCACAAAATATATAAAACATGAACTTTATGTAATTTTTATTTTTTGGGCTAGGCCTGACATAAACTAGTTTATACTACCTATTGTGTTTTTTACATCTTGTAAACGTCATACTGTCTGACCACCTTGGGTTTTTAATGCTAGTTTACATACAAACTACCCTATACAAAGCGCTTTGTCTATTAGTAATTGTTGTTTTATCTTCGTTAGTAAATCCGCCTTGTTGACATTTTGATTTCAATTTAACTTGTTAACTTTAGTGTGTTTATATTTTGTTTAAATTGAAGAACATGAAAACATAACCATTTTATTTATAGGTAGTGATGGCAAAAGTGGATATGTTCTTAGAAGCTCTTATTCATTACGACAAGGAAAATATTCATCCGGATGTAATAAAAGCCATTCAACCTTACTTAAAAGATTCTGAATTTGAACCAGGTAAGAAGTACAACTTTTACTATGTTTCGAAGGTGTTAACTAATAATACTTCTTTTTTAATTTTTTTAAACCTTTTATAAACCTTTGTGTAAAATAAAAACGATGATGATCATGGCTACACTTTCATAATTATTCATTTAAACTTTTGATCACCATCCATGACTTGAGCACCAAGGCATGAAACTCAGTTTTAAAGATTCAGTAATAAAACTAATCACCTATAGTAATGATTTCATATCTTTATTTTGTATTTTTATGGACTTGAGTTTTGTCGACCATAGCCGACATCGGCGCTAGGGCACGCTTGCGCTTGTCGAGTATATATATATATACAATAGAAAATATTTTTTTGTTGTTCGTCCTGATGACCTACAAGACGTTGAACTGTTGTTACTTTTGTATTTCACATAAAATATTTTTACACAATTTGACATTAATTTCAAAATTATTTTTTTAGAATTCGTAAGATCAAAATCAGGTGCAGCTGCTGGTCTATGTGCTTGGGTAATCAACATCATAAAGTTTTTTGAGGTGTTCTGCGATGTTGAACCTAAAAGAAAAGCTTTAGCCGCGGCTAACGCTGAGCTAGCAGCAGCTACGGAGAAACTTAAGTCTATTAAGGCTAAAGTTGCGGTTAGTGTTTGGTCTAGTGGTTATTGTATAGTGAAGTACTTTAAGATCGCCAGGGTATCCTTGGAGCCTGGTGGCCTGAGATCCACGGCGTTTTGACTTCCACTTTATTAGACACGGGACTGCTTCTTATAATTTTAATAGACTTGATATATTTGGTTATTTTTGATTTGATTAATCTTCGTACCACTTATTCTTAATTTTGATCGATGTTATCATACATCTTATCATTTTGAAACGAGACACAATTTTCAATAATAATTCATTTCATTTTAATATGTATATGTACTTAGTACATTTTTTTTATAGTCCCTAGAAGAGCTCTTGGCAAATTTGACAGCTGAGTTTGAGAAAGCGACGGCTGAGAAGATGAAGTGTCAAAGAGAAGCGGATGCCACTAATGCCATTATTCAATTAGCGAACAGACTCGTTAATGGATTAGCTAGTGAAAATGTGCGCTGGGCTGAAGCTGTTTCTAGGTTAGCATTAGCGTTAACAGCAGTAACTCTAGTATTAGTGCTAGTAGCAAGTACGAATACTATTTTGGTAGCAAGAATTATTGGAGAAGTTAAGATATTAAGAGGATTTGGTCCTAACAGAAACGATTCATATTAAATTTGTATGGTCAAAAGATTGTTTTGCCGAATATTTTTGTTCCATTTTTCCAAGTTTGTAAGTCTGCGCGATACATGTATAAGTATATTATGTAGCTACAAAGTTTCTTAGTGAGATTTCTTTTCAAATTACTACTAATTTCACTATTGTAAATAGTATAAATCTAGCTTTATTTTTTATTCAATAAGCCGAAGACAAATGGACCTGTTATAGTTCACTCTCTTAAAACTGTTATACTCTCTTTCAGTTTAATGCAACAAAACACTACGTTACCAGGCGATATACTTCTTGTATGTGCGTTCATATCTTACGTAGGGTGTTTCACAAAACAATACAGATTGGATTTACTTCACAAAAATTGGCTCACGTTGTTGAAAACATTGGAAGTAAGTTTAATCAAATAAAAGTATTAAAAGTTATTATAATGTAGAAAATGTTCTTTAATTTAAACGAAATAAGTTCAAATTATTTTTATCACAACATTATGTAATATCACGTAACATAATTTAGTTACTCAACAAATTGGATTACTTTTATTTTCAAGAATTCATTGTTTTTTTTATCATCTATAAACACTTTTAGCCACCAATACCAATAACAGAAGGATTGGATCCGTTAACAATGCTTACTGACGATACTACAATAGCAATGTGGCAAAATGAAGGACTACCCTCAGACAGAATGAGCACTGAAAATGCTACTATTCTCTCCAATTCAGACAGATGGCCACTTATGATTGATCCACAGGTATCTATTCTGAACAACGTACCATCTATCAAAAAGTAATAGAATAAAATTCTAAAAATTCTCAAAGTACAGTATAAACATATTTTTCATATCTATCAATGTTTATTTTGTTTTGTATTGTATACAATTCATCTAACTTCCACAATTACGTAGTAGGTACCCTAATATACTATTATTTGCCTTAGTTGAAGGGGGTAAGATAGAAATTCGCAGACATGAATTAAATCTAGTTTAAAATTATAATCGCAATTTTTACTAGTTGCAAGGTGTGAAATGGATTAAACAGAAGTACGGTGAGAAACTGCGAGTGATACGCTTAGGACAGAAGGGTTACTTGGACACAATTGAGAAAGCTATAATAAAAGGGGAAACGGTGTTATTAGAAAATATTGGAGAAACAGTAGATCCAGTATTAGACCCATTGCTTGGACGAAACCTGATCAAGAAAGGAAGGTAATAAATCGGTTCAATTCTTTTATTTTCACAACTTACATAAAATATAAGTACATAATGATTCAGCAATATATCGCAATGGATATTTTATAATTATTGGTCTAATGGTTGATAATAATCGCTTCAGTATGTTGACTACCAATAACGATTGAAAATTGTAAATCGATATGACTTAACCAAGTATCATACAAATATTTTCTTTCAGAGCCATAAAAATAGGTGACAAGGAAGTGGAGTATAGTCCAAGCTTCAGATTAATTCTTCACACAAAACTGGCCAATCCTCATTACAAACCTGAAATGCAAGCGCAAACTACTCTTGTGAACTTCACAGTCACAAGAGATGGTCTCGAAGACCAGCTCTTGGCTGAAGTAGTGAAAGCAGAAAGACCGGATCTAGAAGAATTGAAAGCTGACCTAACGAAGCAACAAAATCAGTTCAAGATTCAGTTGAAGAGTTTAGAAGACGATCTTCTGTCGAGACTGTCTTCTGCTGGTGACGATATTCTTGGTGATACTGCTTTAGTGGAGAATCTGGAAACTACTAAAAAGACTGCAGCTGATATTGAAAGAAAAGTAGGTGTACAAACTTTATTTTCTTTATTTTACTTTTTTACTTTATTTCTAATAAAACAATATCGAAATTAATAAAAGAATAATGTTTCTTACAATTGAATTTTGTAGTATTTATGACCGTTTTTAGGTTAAGCAGATCATATAGTATACTGTTAGGTATTTTGGTTCTAGGTAGCAGAAGCTAAAATAACATCGAAAGAAATTGACGAAGCTCGTGAGTTCTACCGCCCAGCATCAGCCAGAGCCTCCTTATTGTACTTTATTCTGAATGATTTGAATACTATAAATCCCATCTATCAATTTTCTCTCAAGGTCAGTTTACTTTTAAATAATAATTACATGCTTTTGTTACATATTAAGTCCCCAAAATATTTTGATTGATACAATGACTATATCATTTCTTTCAGGCTTTCAGCGTAGTGTTCCAAAAAGCTATATCACGTGCTGAACCGGCTGAAGAAGTAAACCAACGCATCAAAAACTTAATTGATAGTATTAGCTATTCTGTATTTCAGTATACATCGCGAGGCCTTTTTGAGTGTGATAAACTTATATTTGCGTCACAGATGACTTTCCAGGTAACATACGTACTTTCAATACTCACTATAAAAAACAACCGCATTTGTGATTTTATTAAATGATTGTGAAATTAACATGATTCATTACTGCTCATTAGTATATTCATTGATATGATTTTTAATTGATTTTCTCTCAACAGGTGCTCTTAATGAGTGAAGAAATATCTCCAGTAGAGTTGGACTTTTTCCTCCGCTTCCCAATAAAGCCTCACGTGACCAGTCCGGTAGACTTTTTGTCTAACCAGTGCTGGGGCGGCATCTGTTCCCTTGCTAGCAAGGACGAGTTTAGGAACTTGGACAGAGATATAGAGACTTCTCCTAAAAGATGGAAGAAGATTGTTGAAGTGGAGTGTCCGGAGAGGGAAAAGTTTCCTCAGGTATTAGTCCTCAGCATTATCAATAATTTTGTTAGTTAACTAAGGCCTTAAGGCATCAAGCAAAATTTATTTTAATTCTTTTAATGTGTCTTCTTTACAGGAATGGAAAAATAAAACTCCACTCCAGAGATTATGCATGATGAGGGCATTGAGACCAGATAGAATGACGTATGCGGTTGCGTAAGTATTATATTGGAAGTTTGAAAGTTGACTGCGTTTACGTCTTGTGCCTTGGTAATTATACTCAGGTCCTGTTTCACCATTTGGTGATAAGTGTCTAATTATCCGAAACTTAAATGACATATGAAAAATAAAATGTAAGTTTCAAATAGGCTTCTATCTTAGGATTTTCATTTTTTCTTTCTTTCTATCAGGCTCTTATCAGCCAGTATTATCTTAATGTAATTTCATTTTAGAGAGTGAAAGAATATAGAATGTATATTTTTGCAGAAGTGTCTACACTTGTGTATTTTATGTTTTGTGTTGGGCTAGTCTCCGTATAGGTTCGCTATTGATGTCATCATTATTCGGTCAGATAATATACCGGATGGATTTAAATATGGGTCCAGAAGAATAAATACCTACAATATTTGTTTAAATAGTAACTAATAAAAATGTTCGAATTAATTTTCTTTTTTATATTGACAATTGAAAAACGACGAAAATAGTATTCAATGTTTTTACAGATTAATCAATTTATTGAAGTATTTTCTCTTCCGTGGTCCATGGTTTCATCGTACCCCGTATTTTATTCCTAGTAAATTTTATGGGCTCTTTACTTGATCATACACGTTTTTTGAAAACCCACGGCAATCATGATGTAGTAAAAATAAACGTCTAACTGCGTCATAATTTATAAATTTAACTGACAGTTCATTTAAATCAGATATTTGTATATATGTAGATGACCTCACTTTGTTTATTTTTGTAAGCACGTCTGCGGTTTGGTAGGTACACAAAAACAACGCTGTATTTATGTATAGACATCATATTTTGTCAAGTTATTAAATCGGTGCATGAGATGCATGTAAATAAGAGCCCTAAAATTTGGAATCATTAGACCTTTTTTTTTCGAGAATATAGATCGGCCGCTGTCATGGTGACTGTTCTACATTTTTTTAGTTGCTCTGAAATTAAATGTGCTTTAACATTTATCTTCAGAGCTTACATAGAGGAAAAAATGGGTTCCAAATACGTGGAGAACCGTACGATGGAATTCAGCAAATCTTTTGAAGAGACCAGTTCAACTACGCCTATATTCTTTATTCTTTCTCCTGGAGTTAATCCTTTGAAAGATGTAGAGGCTCTAGGAAAGATTATGGGGTACACGGCAGATAATGGAAACTTCCACAACGTGTCCTTGGGCCAAGGACAGGAAATTGTCGCTGAGCAGGCTATGGACATAGCTTTAGTGAAGGGCCATTGGGTGGTGTTGCAGGTAAATAATAATAAGGTAGTTGTAGTTGCGCAATAGAAGTCTTGACCATAGTTACTTTTGAAACAGCTTATGACCGATATGACTTCAAAAGTCTATTAAGATTTTGTTAATTTTTCAGTTGATTGATTGTTAGAGGTAATCAAATTTTTAATGTTATATTAGTTTTTTTGTTGATTAACTTAAATCAAACCACTAACATTTTTAGAACATCCATTTAGTGAAAAAGTGGCTACCTAGTTTGGAGAAAAAAATGGAAAGTTTTGCGAGTGGTTGTCATGATGAGTTTCGTCTATTTATGTCTGCTGAGCCGGCTGCGACTGCCGCGGCCCACATCATACCGCAGGGGATATTGGAGTCTAGTATTAAAATTACCAATGAACCTCCAACTGGAATGCAGGTATCTAAGTTGAATCACTATCAGAAAAGATGATTTAATTTTGACTAGCTAATCTAATGCAGGTTTTTAATGATTTTATTACGAATTCATGGAAAATAAAAAAAATATAATACAATTTTGTACCATTATCCCATATTAAGTTAATTTTAGTTAGTCTAATCGAGAATGTAATTTTTCTGAAAATTTTATAAGGTATCATTCTCTAGCAGTCCTCTAGGTCTTTGCTATTTAATAAGTAACGGCAGCATCAAAACGTGTTTTTTACGTGACAATATTATAATTAATTTTTAGGCAAACATACACAAAGCTCTAGATAACTTTAACCAGGAAACGCTAGAGATGTGTGGTAAAGAAGCAGAGTTCAAAGCAATTTTGTTCGCTTTGTGCTACTTTCATGCCGTAGTAGCAGAAAGAAGAAAGTTCGGACCACAAGGATGGAACAAGATATATCCATTTAATGTTGGTAAGTTCTTACGAGTGGTGCGAGATCGTGTTATTAATTTTAATCACTATGAATAGATAAAATATTAACTTACGGTGTAATTAATGAACACGTTAATTTCAGGTGATCTAACAATCAGCGTGTTTGTACTATACAATTATTTGGAGGCTAACTCTAGGGTGCCCTGGGAAGACCTTAGATATCTGTTCGGTGAGATCATGTATGGAGGACACATCACTGACGATTGGGATCGAAGACTTTGCAATGCTTATTTAGAGGAACTGATGCAGCCAGATTTGGTAAGAAAATTATTTTTTAATGGTAGGTACCTAATGATTTTGCAGTTCAATTTTAAGTAGCTATATATTTTAAAGTTTTTTTTCTATTAACATTTTTACTTTTTGTTTTTCGGTTGTTGTTGAGGAAAGTAAACCAATAAAACATACCGATTGTTTTTAACTTAAGGTTTTTCCCATTAGGTATGGTGTTTAGGTGGGTGGAGCCTTAGTGACATGGGTTGGCCCATGGGTTTTTCTGAATAAAGTAGACGATGGTGATATCAATTAGTTTTCACCTCTTATGGACACAATAGACAATAATATTTTTGAATCACTATTTGAATACAATTATATTATAGGTTGATGGTGAATTACAACTAGCTCCAGGTTTTCCTGCTCCACCTAACACAGACTACGTAGGCTATCACCAATACATTGAAGACGCGATGCCAGCCGAATCACCTTACCTATACGGATTGCATCCTAACGCTGAGATTGGCTTCCTTACAACTACATCGGAGAATCTGTTCAGGACTATATTTGAGATGCAACCTAGAGATGCACAGGCGTCAGGAGCTGCCACAGTCACTAGAGAAGATAAAGTGGGTATTTTTTTCGATGGAATAATTAATTTTATTGTTGATGAATTGTTATTGTCTTAGGAAGGTCAATTATTACATCCATAAATTGCTAAAAATTCAATCGGTAATTAATCAAATAAATCTGAATCTTTACTTTTCAGTCTAATAATAATAATTCTTTGTTGTTATTTTTCATAGGTATATTCCAAAATCTTACAATCTTGATACAATACGTGTCTAATAAAATTTAAATATAGGTATATCTTAATGTTACTAAAAATATGATTTGATTGATTGAAATTTTTAGCAACATTTTTTCTTGACACATATCTTAGAAGCTTTAATAATTTTTGTAGTTGTATACTGAAAATTGTAAACAACAATTGATTCGTAATTGTTGTTTTCAATTTTTATTAATATAAATAACTATCCAAGTTGTACTAAACTGTTTTGATATAACCAGGTAAAACAAATGCTAGACGAAATAATAGAGAAGCTTCCAGAAGAATTCAACATGATAGAAATCATGGGTAAAGTGGAAGAAAGGACACCGTACGTGATAGTCGCATTCCAAGAGTGTGAGAGGATGAACTACTTAACAGGAGAAATGAAGAGGTCTCTGAGAGAACTGGACTTAGGTTTGAAGGTAAAGTTATTAAAATATATTAAGTCATATTTCGTTTTCACAATTGCTTGATATTAAGTAAATTGCTATGACATTCATTACAGGGTGAATTGACTATAACGTCAGACATGGAAGATTTAGAAAATGCTTTATTCTTGGATCAAGTAAGTAAAACATTGGGATAAATGCAGTCAAAATTAGCTGTTTTCTGAATTAATAATTAACTTATTTCCTTTTTTAACGTATTTTTGAATCTTTAAATAAATATGGTTGTATTGTTTGGTTTTGGCTCCACTGGCTCCTTAGATTTGCCCCTATTTCATAGGAATATTAATGAAAAGTAAATTTATTAGGTGCCACATATTTGGACAAGTCGTGCGTATCCATCTCTGCTTGGATTATCAGCATGGTTCGTAGACTTAACGCTGAGGTTAAGAGAATTGGAGACGTGGGCTACCGACTTTGTTGTAAGTAAAAATCTATCATCATCAAAAACTTGAGTTAATAGTTTACCAAAATATTGTTCTAACTAGTATTTTATAAATCTTTTTTATCTTAAAATATAAGGTATAAAGATTTTTTTTATCGTATTTCCTTATTTATTGTTCATCTAGTATGGAACTATAGTATATTCTCGATGTTATGTCTTACCTTTCATCATCATACAGTTACCCGCATCAGTATGGTTGGGTGGTTTCTTCAATCCTCAAAGTTTGCTGACGGCGATCATGCAGAGTACAGCACGTAGGTATGAATTGCCACTCGACAAAATGTGTCTCCAGTGTGACGTCACTAAGAAGATGAAAGAAGAATTCACGTGAGTATATCACAAGTGTGAGAAAGAAGAAAAAGTTTTTAGAAGTACAAATATAATAAAAAATGGTTTTGAGTTCAAGAAATGGTGAAAAAAATGAATGGTGAAAAATTTTCGTACGATTTCGACCTAGACAGTACCTACCAATAAAGAGAAATTGAAATTAATTTTCTAGTCATGTGACTTACTATCTGGTAATGGTGAAGGAATTCATCGTCAGGAAACCCAAACACCACACAGACCAAAAGTCTAAGGGTATCTAAGGGTAAAGGCGTGTGTGGATTGTAGCCTAAACCATCTCAGCTATCTTAATAGTGGAGAGGGAGACCTTTGCCAGCAGTTATGGGTTGCTATTAGAGTTAGTTTCGTATAATATGAAATATATGTATATTATCTACTCTTTGAAAGGTGGGTGATAATGCCAGACTATAATATTACACAACAAGTCATACAAATTAGATCACACAAAGTAATTGATCTGGTGACGCATACTTTTGTTTTCAATCACACACCTTGGTTAAAATAAATCTGGATTTTATATGTGAGCTATAAAGTTTAAATTTGATGACCACTTTCTGAACATTTTGTACTTTTCATAGGTACTGGTGAGTAACGACGCTTCTAAATGGATAATTAAGTATTACGGGTATCAATGCGGTTACAAAGCCTCCGTAGCATATACATAATTGGCTGAAATTACATAACACACGCAGTAAATTACCTACAAGTTTAACAAAAGCACACAAAAAGTAACATAACGCTTTTAAGGACGCTGTGGCATTCGACTGATAAATAATAATACATTATTTGATAACTGTTCATCCCTGTTTCACCACTGATAGCTAAGTGTCTGATCCAATGATCGGAATAGGTAGTCCTATTTAGGGTGAATGACCTTATCGTATTTTAGGATTTGTTCTAATCAAATGTTTTTCTTCTGACAAAACTAATCATTTACTTATTTTTGTAAATTTGAAACTATCGCCACAATAAACAATGCATTTTACAGGTGACTAAGTACATAACATTTTTAGAATCAAATTGACAATATTTTATTTCTAACTAAGCTACGATTCAGACCAACCGGCTCGCATCGGCCCGCGCAGGGCGGCATTTTACAATGCGTTAAAGAACATTGAAATGTATCAACAGTAATTACAGTTCATATTTGCATGCAACTTACGGTCGGAGCCGGTCGGCCGTCGCGACGCGTCGCGGGATGCCGACGGAGGTAACTATGCGTAAGTTGCATGCAAATATGAACTGTAATTACTGTTGATACATTTCAATGTTCTTTAACGCATTGTAAAATGCCGCCCGGCGCGGGCCGATGCGAGCCGGTTGGTCTGAATCGTAGCTTAGTGGGATATAAAGGCATACCCACACTAAGATAACGTCACGAAATACCCCAAAATTGCACCACCTATACTGATTACGGTTGACAACCGAGCTAAAACATTTGACTGATGACATTTTTCAAACTGATAAGGAAATTGTTTTTATTTTATTTTTAAGTAACGTGTACTTTTGTTTGTTGTACAATTACTGCATTTAATTTAAAAAAACTACATTAGCAATAATAATTGTTCGAAGCTGTTAGTTTGGGGAATTTGGGTAAAGTACGTACTTATTTTTAAATCATTATAGCATTATGTTGTATGACAATATTTAAAGCAATAAACATATTTTTTTCTCTCAAATAAAATCAGTTTTGGCTCAAATAGTTTCTTAAACACTTATCTACCAATGGTGAGCAGGGTGATAATCTTAGCAATCGCTTACATTAGCAATAAGATGTAAATATTGAAAGGTATAGGCGTCGATGCTGACTCTGATAGAGAATTATTTCTTTTGTTCATTATTCTAGGCAACGCTCTTAGGTTACAAAATTGACGAACTTGTTCAACAAGTTCTTTGAGTAATAAAAGCTTTATTAGTTCTTCTTAGATCTTTAACTGTTGATGACGTAACTTGGGTATCTACTTTTTATTTTAAATGGAGGTAAATACTGGCATTGTATATTATGCTTACAAAGAGCTGTACAGGATCATATCGTCTGTAAATATCCATTCAATTCATCATTTATAATCCGGTCTTTAGTTTTTAGTCACAACCGATAAATACAATATCTTGATGAAGTCACTCGTATGCGGAAATGTTACATCAAACTGTCGAATAAGCTATTTAACATTATTAAGTGTTTAAGTTATAAAAAAAAAGTTGTAGTATAATAATATAGTGACCGTAAAACAATAAATATTTGTGTTACTAATGTACTTTGTACTCATGCTTACGAAATAAGATTGTGCCTACACTAATACATCAATAATATTTTAAAGTAAGTCAAATCATATATTAAAAAAATCTAATGGCGCGGGTGTCCAGTATAAACTTATGCCAAATTTCAAACCCCGGTACCAAAAGGAACAAATCTCTAGGGCATACATTGTCTTTTTTTTTATAAAAACTATTAAAACCCACACAAGGCCAGCGTGTATGGATTACGGTCTAAACACTCAGCTCTCTAGATAGTGGAGAGGAAACCAGAGCCTAGCAGTGACACATTGACTAAAATAGAAAAAAATATCTATACACTTGCAAAACTAGATTAAGGTACGAATAAACTAAAGACCGGACAGAAATCATATTTAGATTTATGTAAATTAAAAGACTCCGAGCTCACTGCACATATTGGTACCAGGGTCGCAGACACTCGTGCAGGTCCGCGTGACGGCGCTTACGTCCACGGTCTGCTGATGGAAGGAGCTCGCTGGGACCAACAGGCCGGTATCATCATGGACTCCAGGCTTAAAGATCTGTTTCCACCAATGCCTGTTATTAATGTTAGGGTGAGTTCTGCATAGAGTAGGTTAAGCAATCCTTGGGACTCACGATTGTCATAGTTCGGTGGTTGCAGGGGTTCATCGCTTTTAATCCCGGCTAACAGGAATTGCAAATTATTTAATACTTCACAATTGTTTATTAACGAAATCAATTAACAATTCTGCGCTATTATTCAAACTGTTACCTGCTACTTATCAAGAAAGGATCGTACTTATATCCCCAGAATAACAAAATTACAAGTGAGCGAGTAAAATAATTTTAATTTTAAATTTTCCACTCCCAGGCAATAACGCAAGACAAGCAAGACCTGCGCAACATGTATGAATGTCCAGTATACAAGACACGCACCCGCGGTCCCACTTATGTGTGGACTTTCAACTTGAAGACCAAGGACAAGCCTTCCAAATGGACTTTAGCTGGAGTAGCTTTGTTGTTGCAAACGTAGACGATGCTGCTAAAGATGGTTAGAAAGCTGTTATTTTAGATGTATAGGAAATAGAAAATGAAGCAGATTGTTGTTTTATTACTTTTTAAAATTTTAAGTTGTTTAAATAGTGGATGGAAAGAAACCTAAGCGGTAGGTAAGTATATTATGTATTTTATGAAATTCTATAGATCTATTTATAATGCGACAACTCAACATGTAGTTCGGCCTATTGGATATAATATTTTAGTAGTGTTTTTCTCAGGGTGTTTCTTCTTTCTGTCCATTAAAAGATTTGTTCCGCATAAGCCTCGCGAGGTTTCACCCCACGTTTAAAAATCCGTGTTCGCCCTACATTTTGTTCCTTGTTTGCCTCAAATGTAATATTTATTCTATTACATTTAATATGTATAATATATACATATATATATATATATATCTATGATATTAAATCAATTATTATTGTATAATTGTAAAATCTCTTGTTGTAAAATATATAGAGACAAAAAATTCTTTATTTGGCAATCGCTCAGCTCGTTTTGGCCGTAGTGTGATGTTATATAGCCTATAACCTTCTTTAATAAAATCACCTATCCAACGCTAAAATATTTTATTTATTATTTAATACTTACCTACTTGATTACAATTTAGTTCCGTAGATACCTACCCATTTTACTTTGTAAAAAATCAACAAACTATTAACTTTGATTTATGCCATAAATCATATTATCACCGATTTCATCCTAATTTAGGTGTCATAAATACACCTACAAATGTTTTTTTATTTTAATCAAGTCATAGTTCAAATTGTACGCTTATAAAATTTACGTTCCGATGACGTATGACGTATACGTAGTACAAATTACTGATGGCGATATCAAACTTGACATTCGAAATTGTAAAAATGTTAACCTTATGACCTTACCAACATAATTATGGTCAACGGCGACAGCGAGTTTGAGTTGTACCTAACACTTTCTCTGATGAAATCAACGTTCTTAGAATCTACATATTATGTATATTATTGTCTCTTTGCTTTCTTTAAGGCTGATGTAATTGTATTGTGTATCTATCTGACGAAAAAATACTTATTTTTTTTACTGTTCTAGTATTAGAACGGTCACATTTGATTATAATAATAATAAATTCATTTATTTCGAGTAAAGACCCATATTTTCCACACAAGTATAAAGATAAAAAATATACTTACAAATAAAATGTTAAAAATACAATAATAAAGAAAAATTTCATTAAATAATTAAAATTGAAAAATTAAAATAAGAATTAAAAAGCAGTAAAAATTAAAAATTAAAATAAAATCAAAATTTAGTTAAATTAAAGTCATAAATGATTATGACTTTATCATGAAGTTTTCGAAAAAACATAAAATTTGCAATACATTTTATCTGAATTCATAGTCATGCAGAAGATGATTATTTAAGTTCATCTCAAATATAATTTTGTGCAAACACGTGCAATTTTTGGGTCAAATCGACACCTTCCCCACCTTGCGTGACTTCATCGTTTACCTATTTTATAAACTCATTTACATTATGTTAAATGTCACTACAAGAATATATTTGCTTTAAATAATATTTAGCATTAACAGACAATTGTTATAATTTATTGAAAATATCCTTGACTCTAAGTTTAACAAAAAAAAAAATGCTGCAAAGGTTATTATTATAAAACAAGTGTGACTAATCAATATCTCATCTGAATCGTAATCATCAATAGTTCGATAATATCTTCGGGCTATATTTGATGTCATCAGTTAAAGTACTTACCATGTTATTCCTACTAATACTTCGGTACTGGAAGATAAAATCTATGTAGGTAAGTATTCTAATTTTAAAGAATTAAATAAAAATGATTAAATAAGTTTTGACGACTGATTTTAGCAGAGGTTGATCTTAAATTGGAGCCTGGGCTACTACTACTACTTGGGACCTATGCAGAGTTTTTTAAAATAACTCCAATATTGTTAAACAAAAACCTTGTTTGTATAGAAGCGATTGTTGTTTGTCATACAATAAGTGTTATGGCGCGTGTTAGCAGAGGCCTCTATGTCCAGCAGTTGACTGCAATAGGCTAGGATAATGATGATGATACAATAAGAGTGATAGTATTACCGTATTGTCTTAGTAAGAGCTCATACACACGAGCGGCATGTTGCCAACGGCAGGGGTAACTGCAGCCGTCGACATGCATCGGCGGCAGCCGTGGACACGTCAGGGCAGCCGTTGACGTGTGTCGACTGCAGCTGTTGACGCGTCGACGACAGCCGTCGACTGTCGCTATAGGTCGACGTCTGCAGTCGATGCGTCGACGGCTACAGTTACGTCTGCCGTTGGCAACATGCCACTCGTGTGTTTGAGCTCTTAATCTACTTATCGAAGTTCAATAGTTTAAGCATGTTTACTGGTAACTTCACGTTGTTAATTAACTAAAAAGACCATTGAATTAAAATTGTTGTGATTAATATCGATGATGGAATCATTATAGATGTCTATTGATTTACAATGCTATTGTAAAGTTATTTCACACGCTTTATACTTAGTATAAATTATTGTGATTGTTATCTCAACAGAGGCGTGGTCGAAACATGTTATTTTATTGTTAATTATTCAATCTGTGACAGTTTTATTTGGACATTCCCAAAATTTCTGTAGTAAAATATAGGTTTTATTTGTGCTTTTGCTATAAACCACTGATATTTATCGAGGAACTTTATACTTTAATCATATCTTAATTATTTTTCTCATAAATTTGATGAACCATTTCTAAAATTTAGTTTGGTTAGTCATTGATGTTGGATAAGAAACTAATAATAATGTATACAAAAGGAAAGCTAACTTAATAAAATATAGGAAACGTATTTTTACACTCATGTTATATGAAAAAAAAATTGGCCGAAAGAATGCAAGAAGATTTTAATGCATTTTTACAACTTCATAATGGGTGAAAATTTGTAAAGCTTTAGCTTTATAACTAAGGTTATTATGTCTTATACAATTTATTATATTTGTATTACAATAATATGTTTTCTATTACAATGTTAAGGTACTATCGAAATTTTAACAGCCAAGGCTGCTTAGGAACAACGCAACCATTCTATTAAAATTCAAAGCAGTTCGCCATTTAATCTCCAATTTCCCTTTCTAGATACAATTAGTCTTGCATTAGTCTAGCCGTGGGCGTCAACATTAGCATGCGACACAAACTTAGAACCTACATCGTTAGGAGCCCTTGTTAGATGCACATGTTGGAGGTATACCTCAGCATTAAGTCGTTGTTCACAGCTAAAAACAGAAAGAAAATGAAAGTAATGAAATGAATTATTTAAATATTTAAATACTAGATGCGTGGTGATTATCTCCGGCTAACTTTAGATAAGCAAGTTCACGGTTCTTTAATCTGACTTTTTAATTTATGGAGTTTTGTTTTGCGGGCTTGTGCGTGTATTCTCTTTTGTGATAATAGTTTGTTCAATAATAGACTTTAGAAAAATTTAGGATACAATTTACAAGTTTTATAAACATAGAACTACATAAAAGGTTGCAGAAATACCGTGTGAATGTGTCTATATGCAGCTACATAAGTATTTTTAGGTACCTATTTATCTAAGATTTGAGTTTTGGGGTCGAGGAATTCTTTTATCATTCTCATATAAATTTTACTATTTTCACATTTCGGGTTCAAGTTTATTTAATTTTATTAAAATCGTAATTCATTTATGTATAATTATTTTACATAAATTATTCTTATAGGTTAACACATCTGTTGTGAGCCTATTGCGTTATTAACTTAAAAAAAATAATACAAGATAAATCAATATAAAATTACCTATAATTAAATTCTATACATATAATATTCTATATAATTATAAAGGCGCGAACAAGTATGACATAGGCATTAATTTTCTTGTCAAATTTGTAATTGATGAGATATTGAAGTTTCCTGATAACTTAATTTATAACCGCTGGTATGTGTTTTTAAAAAAATAATGTAAGTGTTATGGAATAACATAAGAAAAAGTAATTTAATATAATTATGTCGTATATTTGAAAATATAAATTTTGATTTATGCACTATTCAGCTGTTAAAATTAAAGTAAAACAAACACTTTAAGCGCCTCGCCTGTTTCACCACTGGCAAATAAGTGCTAGATAGCATATAAGAAACTTACTTAACTTTAAATTTTTGACGTATTTTTTAAATAAAATGTGTCAAAAAAGTCTCAGTATAAGATACTTATTTGAAGATGGTGAAACAGGCCGTTAGTGTTGTATTACATTCACTTATTATTTTTCACCTTTTCTGAAAAGAAAACCAACATTGTATTGTTTTATCAGTCTCTTCAAAAGCGTGAAAGAAGTAGGTAATAGTCTTTATTTTCTATTTCCATTATTGGTCATAGAATAAATATAAGTACAGTTATGTCAACAGTTGCATCAGTATGTTCAATTGGATAAGTAAATAATGTTACAATGATGAGTGTGATGACGCGTCGGAGCCGCCGTCTTCTTACCTTGACACGAGCTAATTTCAAAACTATTGTAGTTGTGTGTGGGCATCAGATTATGATGAATGCTCTTCACATGTGAATAATTATATAAATTTACTATCTTTCAATAGGTTTGGTTATTACGTATGATCATTACTGTTAATCGTAAACTTACCTACAATAAACAAGTAGTTTATCATTTTATATGAAACTGGTAACTAATTATGATGACTTCGATGCAAATTCGAAGTTTTGATTATATTTAGTTTCGATTTTTAATATGTGTGAAATCCTGTAATCCTTTACAGTGTTTCCAGCTGGAAATTAGTTTTTATATAGGTAATAGTCGAATTGTGAGATGTTGAATCTTGCCAGTAAATTACAAATTTATTAAATGTTAGTAAGTATTATTTTTTTATGTATTTTTGAAATATTAAGATTAGTCCATAATTATTGACACATTTTTTATTGACACTCTGTTTTATGTATTTAACAAAGAATAATCCAACGTGTTTACGTTTTTTACGTTTTCCCTTTGAATAGAAATTACCAAAATTAACAAATGTTAATTTTACGGCAATTCCTATTCAAGTTCTATTCAAACTAAAACACAGATTGATGAATACAAATAAAATATCACACAAAATATATTTTTTTTCTAGTTATTACAAATAGAAATTCACTTAAAGTGGTTTTATTTTTAATAATTAGTTTTGATTTCACTAGCAGCCGTAACCTTTACAGGGATTAAATCAAACAAAAGAACGTGTTATTGAATATGTTTTAACAGAACAATACTTTGAATCAATAAATATGGATATCGTTAACTTGCTACAAAAGGAAGTCAGTGATATCAAATACAAAATATTATGATAATGTATAATTGATTGATATCATTATTGGTTTAGCTTTTGGCTTAGCCCTGATATATAAAAAAAGAAAAATAATAATAACCTTGTGCTATTAAGTTATTATTTTCATTTTTGTGGGTGTTAATAAAGCCTTTACGTAATAGCATTCAGTTTGAATACTAGTAATGATATCTATTTTACGAAGATTTATTTATTTTATTTATTTATTTGTAACCTTTTTAAAGAGCATTATTAAATAAATATCTGTATATAACTGAAAGTATTTACATTTTTCTATAATTAACAGTGTTCAAAAATTAAAAGGGTTTTTAAAAAGAGGAGTGAATAGGTTTCTTAAGGGTCCGCAAAGCGCTCGTGATGCCCCTGGTATTGGCACCCATAAGTTATGGTAGCCGCTTATCATCAGATACCTACGTCCTACGTCTGCTTGACACCGTCATGGCATAAAAAAACTCTTTTAAGATTTCTAATAGTTTACCTATACCTAATTAGAAGATTAAATTTCGCCCGCGAAAACTATTATAATTCTTTTATAATTTGAAACAAAATCTAATAGTAAGAAAAAATATAAGTTCCATTAACAGAGAATGTATTGCAGGCATGGTTTTTTTGTAAATTATTTTAATATATTTTTTTAAGTGTTGTTGTTTAACTATACTTATGCATTTAATAAATAACTAAACAGTTATTTTAACCTTTGACATTTACTCATCTTTTGTCTACGTTTTTACACTAATGCACCAATCGCACGTTCAGTCAAAACTTTGTTCTTTTTGCCTAACTTTGAGTCTAGGTCACGACATTCTGAAGGTCATTGCAGTCTAGATCTAATATGGGCCTGATTCCTTTATTTTTAAACTTATTTCTGTGAGATCCTGTTGTGAAGTGGGGAATCTAAATAGTTGGCATTTAAAAGTGTTATTTCGGACATAATTATAGGATTTTAGGATTAGGTAATATTGAGCTGGTATTAAATTGATTTATGTGTACTTTAAAGTTTTTTCTTTCTTGTAATAAGAATAGAGATCTAAATATACGAAGTCGGTTATCGGTAGGCGGGTCAGCACATTATTTGTAAGACTTTAGTAATAAATTACTATATTATATATGTTTATAAACCTATACTTATCTGTACTTAATATTATAAAGCTAAAAAGTTTGTTTTATTGTTTGAAATGAAATGAAATCTCGTTTATTCATCTAGGTTACAAGGTAACACTTATGGAAGTCACAAGAATGTAACAGGTTATCCGAAAAGTAGTGTCAGCAAATTTGTTTGTTTGGTTAAACATGGTAATCTCAGGAACTACTAGTTCGAATTGAAAAATTATTTTAGTGTTGGATAGCCAATTTATAGAAGAAGACTATAGGCTATATAACATCACCGCTACGGCCAATACGAGCAAAGTAGTGGCCAAACAAAGTTCAACGGGAGCTAAGCTTCAGGCAACAGCTATTAAGGATAAAGCTTGATTTTCTTATTTAACCAATATCACCGCACTGCTCCCTGATTCTGACTCGTCGGATTGCTTCCGGATCGTAAACTTTTTCGAATCTTAGTACGACGTATTTTACGCCCTAAGTTATATAATGGTATAAAGTTGTTTACCGTATAGAAAATTAAAAACTGATTAATATAAGATTTTTTCCTACAACCATATATTTCTTTAACATTATGTTTTTTAACTTTAACTAAACTGACACTTCCAGCCGAAAATATTCCGACAGCTCAGAATCAGGGGGCTGATTTATTTAGCAGGAAAAATTTCAGCTAACCTTTTACTGTACTAACTTTACAATATCTAATACAAGTAGGAAACGTGGGATCTTCGCTGACTCACCACGTTAACAACACAAAACAACTGTAGGCAGTAACCACATACTCTTTACTAATGTTATATGCAAATTGCGACGCCTCTCTACAACTTAGTAGCTAAATAAGATTAATTTAATTTGATTTATCGCTTTTAGTAATGGAAAACCCCGGCTAGGTTTACTTTAATGAATTGCAAAGTTGTGAATAGTTAATTTTTCGTTTATTAGTAGTGATTCTATTGATATCTTCCGATTTTATTTGGGATTACCAGTAGATAACTTTTCCTTATGTAACCGAAACGAAGGGAGTACATAATTCTATACCTATATAAGTATTTTTCCAAAGGTGTGCTGGTGGTATTATGAAGTGGTTATTCTTACAATTTCTTCGAAACTCGAAAAGTTCATAGTTTTGTATGCAGTTTTTACAACTTTATGAATTTGCTGTAAGATTTGCTATGTGTAAATACTATAGGTATGTATAATAAAAATCGTTTTTGATCGATCGATTTTGGTGTCAATCGATTCCTGAGGACTGCCCCTATCATATTAAATTTTGGATATTAATTCCGACACTCCTCTATCTAGAGAGCTGCGAAGGTTTTTAGGTCATAATCAACATCTAATAGACCATAATCATCATATTTCAACTAATTTATCATAAAACTATAGCATCCTGATGAGAACAAAGCGTGGAAAGAGATTAATGTGTATCGACAAGGTCTAAGAGAGAGTGAATGAAGGAAGAGTGACAAAACAAATATATGAGGCGAATGTGAAAGGAAACGTTGGAAGGGGAAGATCTAGAAGAACGTACCATGACCAAATAGGTGACATTCTAAAGAAGGGACAGATCAGGAGTACCCTCAACCGGCGAGAATGCATGAAAAGACTGATGAATGTTGAAGAAGCCAAAGATGTATGTCAGAATCGTAGCAAGTGGAAGAAAATGGTCTCTGTCTACCCCTCTATTGGGAAAGAGGCGTGATCTATATATATGTATGTATGACAAGGTCTATAAAACGACCTTCTGAATATAATGTCATAAGAAGTTAGTATCTAGTAAGTAGCAAAATGTCAATAAAATTCATAGCTCGTTAGGCAAGTCCATCTGCTAATTTAGAACACACAGGTCATGCAAGTTTCCTTAAATGTAGATAAATTTTAACTATAAAGGTTTAACTATAGTGTATGACATACGAAAATATATTATCGCGAAGCGATCTTTAAAATATTTTACATTGGTTTGTTGTGGTCATATTTATCTATAAAATGGAATCCCTGAATATAATAACGAGCCCTATATTACCACTCTAAAGATTCAAATTACAACTCAATAATTTATTTGCTAAATGTAAAGTGTTTTAAAATATTTCTATAAAATATGACTTGGCGCCTTTTCTAGGAATAATTTGCAAGAGCATTGAGAGTAGTAGGTATGATATAAATATAGAAACATTTGGTTACAAATTATATCACATAAGTATAATTGTAGGTTAACTTTTGCAATAATAGGTACATATATTAAATGCTTTCCAAGAAGCTATATAGTTAACTTCAGGGTACTTCACCAACGAGATTAATATAATATTAAAACGTTGATAATTTTATCTTAGCTTGGTCTTTTTTTATTATATACTTAGCTTTTAGTACAGTATACGATCTAAAGAAGAGTAAAATTATGTAAACAGGTGTCCTTGCTTCGTATTTGTGAAGACCACATATTTTATGTATCCAACTGGACATCATCATTATACGTAGAAGGTCCTATTAATTTAAAGTATCTGATTTGTAAATGCTGTTTGTCAACGTTGGTAAAATATTTGGATTGTTCCCAATTCATTTAAGCCTTGGTTCACTATTCCTTTGTCGGATTTTCATTTCGTCAGATGTCAGTCGAATTGATTTTTTTATTATATGATCGGTTATGGAGACAGGGAGATAGATCGTCAAACATGAGGCAATAGGTTCTTATACAGATACGTATACTTACACAACGATAATATTATCCGTATGTTTTTTTTTTTGTTTTTTACAGGGTAAAATGTTTTTAACGCATGATTTTGTGATAATTTCTAATTTGAAGAAAGGTCTAGAGTCATCACGTAGGTCTATCCATGCTCATTGTTTTCTCAAACTCTTTGGCGTAAGTATTTGTATCAATTACATTTGATAAACAATCCAATTCATGAACGGCCTAGTTTATGTTGACATACATAATCAAAATGATATAACATTTGTGGTATTTTTATTATGCTTTGTTTAAACAGTTTACAAATATATAAATAATGGTCATAAATTATAAACAAACCTAGCTGGCCGGGTCGGACTGGATATGGAATCGGAGGACCGAGTGTTATGGCGCATGTTAGGAACGGCCTATATCTAGCAGTGGACTGCAATAGGCTGTGATGATGATGATGATTAACAACCAAAGAAATAGCTTTAACTTTGTGTCCAAATCTAGAATAGGTACCTATCTGACTGGTGGATCAGATACGTGGAGTTGGTGGACAGTGAGTCCACAATAATTAAACGATTGGGTCAAGTCAGAACTCTTTATAAAAGTTTAATTTTAGATTGCAACTATAACTTTTATGTATGTTGTTGTTTATTAGGATTATAGTTGATTTTCAATAGGTAATGACCTCGCCTTTCTGTTAATCAATTATACCAGGCTCATTAGATAATATATTTTTTGTTACGTGTCCGTTAGCAATAAATTTATATTGGTCGCATAGTGCGTAGTACCAATCTAGCGGTCACTCTCCCTATATGGCACCAAGCCCGTTACTTATGCGACAGACTTCCACTCACTAACTGATATAGTATGATTTGAATCGATTGGAATTGATTAATGCTCTAATTTACCAAATTGAAATGTGCCTTATGTTTTGCGAGTAAAGTTCGAAATTAGGTGTCTATATGTTTTTAAAGAATTGTGTTGTTTTCCAAGTTTCATTGGTAGCGATTTAGATCACATTTGTGGGTAGAAATGATGATACACATATATTATATAGCTTCTGGCTGTGGCTCCGCCCGCGTGATGTATCGGTAAAGGTAACAAATATTGTGCTATTCTAAACTATATTCTATCTACCAGCTAAATTTCACCCAGATCCATTCAGCCGTTCTCGCGTGATTGAGTTACAGACATCCATCTATCCCTCGATCCTAAACCTCGCATTTATGATAATAATATTTAGTGAGATAACTAAGTAGATATTTCATAAAACGTCGACGTTAGGTAGGTATATATTTAATAGATACTTTTAACTTACCTTTCTATTAGCAAACTACGAATATTTCACGAGTCTGTACAAGTTTTTACTCGAGTGATGTTAAAAAACTAGACGCAATTTTTACTTGAACTAACGACTCGGAACAGTGTTGCAATATTAGGTCTGTGGTATTTGTGTTGAGATTTGGATCACTCACTGAACTAGAAATAACTTGGTATTTAAAATCTTACTAAAGTTAGGATGGAGGGATTTATGAATGGATATTTGTTACTCAATTACGCCAGAACGGCTGCAAGTGTTTACACATATACTTTGACATAGGGATGACACAAAGTCTGGAATGACACATAGGCTACTTTTCACCGAAATAAGACGCGGATGTAGCCTGCGGACAAAAGCTACTTCTGTACAAATAAATAAAATTGGTGTGTCTGTTTGTAATAACAAAATAACCGCTTTTTACTACATGTATTTGAATGTGTATACGGTACATATACCAAAATAACATTTTTTTCAATTTGATCCAGCTAATGTTTGGAACGACTGGACTGATTTCGACGGGACTTTCACTGGCGGATAGCTAATGTCACAAGGAGTAACTTAGGCTACTTTGGTTTAAAAAAAATTAAAGGGTTCCGTAAAAAAAAAAAAACTCCATGAATGCGGGATAAGTTGTCCACGCAGGCACAGCTAGTAATATATTAAATACAGTACACCTATGTATTGTTTTTAAACTTTTTTCGCCTAATAATCAGTTAATTACTTTTTCCTTATTTTATAGCTGGAAATAAGATTGGTATAATTTGTAATTGTTATCTCTATCTCTGTATTTACTCTTTACGTGGTAAAGAATAATAAAATATAAGTTTATTGTTGATAGGTCAATTTGGCAGGTTCTTATTCAAACGTAGTACTTACTCTGTCATGCAGGACAATTTATCTAGTAGCCTAGGAGTTTTCTTCATTCAATTTATCGCGAAACATAAAAAAAAAATTTCTCACACTAATAACAGTAATTGATTAAAACTTTCACATGCAGGAAAATGATGTTCCTATTGTAACGATTGAAAGTTTAAAGACTTTCAATTGTAATTGAATAGGTATTAAAACTACTTTCGTTCGGTGAACTGTCGTTATTATTATAACTTTCCGGTGATAAAACCAGCTTATTTATATGGTAATTTTATTAAGTTTACTACACTGTTCTTACATTATAATATAACAGATTGTTCTTTTATTGTGGATGTAGTGAATAGAAGTCATAGAATAAAGATGCCATGTAGTAAGTGTCATAATATTCTAAGTGAGGTTATAGTGCAATTTATTTTCTCCAAATTATAGTTAGACAAAGGTTAAAGGTTGCGGGTGGCCTTTGGTTCTGGGCGGCACAGATTCGCTCGCTGTGGCGGAAATTAGGTGAGCTCATTGGGCTGATATGATGATGATGATAGGCACGCAGTAACTTCACGTTATCAGCATCATTCAATTATCTCAACGCATCTTATAGCTGGTCAGACACGCCTGAGCTCATGTACACATAAGCTTTAGTAATTTTACATAAATGCAAGCTCTGGTGAAACTATAAAGTTTATACCATACCTACATGTAAGGTTTACATGATGACCATGCACGCCATGTTACAACAGCTGTGACGTACACCTGTGCATCACAGTTAACATCACATCAACACATAAACATAATTATTTATATTATAATTATTCTTTATTATACACCACTTGCATACCCGTGCATGACCTGTAAAAGTGATCATACTCGCTAGGTCCAGCTGGTCAGTTTATTGATGATTTGATCTGGTTTATTGTAACACTAGACATCAATAAATAAGTAATTATTTCGAAATCTATTTCGATCAATTGTATTTTTATGATCGATCGAAACCAATACGTATACTAGAACTTGGTAAAAACAATTTTGTTATCAAAAACTTTCTAGAAAGTATTCAATTTCGTTTATTATGGCCGATACTAAATGAAATACCTAAATCATTAAGTTTAATATTTTTACTATTTATTGATAAACGGTTTTTCTAACCTGTTTATACAAATACTACTAATCCATGCTTACCTTTGCTTTATATACATCCTACATTAAACTTTTATTTTTATCCGACTGTTAGGACGGGTATTGTTTTTCGCGCGTATCTTGTATGTTTGTAAATTTCTTTATTCCCACGAATCTTCCAAACGTTTGGATGGATTTTGACAATTAGGGTATCGTTACATTCGTCTAGAAAACCCAAGTGTCCTTAGATAGGTTATAAGAATAAAAAGACTTAAACGGCGGGCTTTTGACCCAAATTGTAAGAAGTTCAATTTTCTTTTTTAACCAAACCTATCGAGTTTGGTATCAAAATAAAGAGAATCAAAAGGAGATTACATATATTCAACAGTCGGGTAAAAGAGATTATACATAATTGAATGGTTCCAAATTGTAAGTAGTTTTTTTTTTTTTTAACCAAACCTATCGAGTAGAGTATCAAAATAAAGGAAATCAAATGAAGATTACAAATATATACATAATTATGTTATGTATTTAAATTTAATCAGGTATAATAATATTACAATAATTTTACGGTCTTTTTAGTGCGTTGCTCTCTGTTGATTTGTTGCAGTAGTGTGTGTCCGTGTAGTAAAGTATTAAGAATACATAATGTCACTATCCCATCTCAATGCATGGGTGTCGTAAAAGGCGACTAAGTGCATACAAGAACACTGCGAAAAAAGAAAATTCGAAACAAACTCTATACCAATCCGTCTGGCCAGCGTGGTATAGTAGGCTAAATTCTCTTTAAATCCTTTGGAGGAGACCCGTGCTCAGTTTATGGATGAGATGATGATCATCATGATGATGACGATTTGCATAAATATAGTAGGTAAGTACCTAGATTTTCTTAGCTGTCTTCACTAATAATTTCTCTATAAAAACTCTTCACAGATTATTTACGGATCTCTGCTAGCAAATCCGATAGTCTGTCAAGTGTATGTGTCTAATTGCATGGTATAAAGTAATTACATCGAAAGTATGCTTCGCTAATGACAGCTACGGTCACTGGTCGACGAAAGTGACCGATTCCTAATGTGATTTCTTTTTAATTACCAATCTCTATTTTGTCATAACTATTACATTCTTAGAACAATAATTTCCGTGTCTTATTAGTTCTTCTGGGCACCTATCAATAGAAGTCCGATGTTTATGAGGAAATTCT
This sequence comes from Laspeyria flexula, assembly GCA_905147015.1. Lineage (NCBI taxonomy): Eukaryota > Metazoa > Arthropoda > Insecta > Lepidoptera > Erebidae > Laspeyria > Laspeyria flexula. Next base: position 15,374,724 of record LR989950.1, on the reverse strand, counting down.
ATTAATAAAATATGTTTTGTCTCTAAACATTTGTTTATTAAACATGTTGATGTTTATTTAATAGAATCAGATTTTGTAATTAATAAAAATTTTATTTCTTTAACAATGTGAAGAGTCGGCAAAAGACAAGTGCTAATAATGATGTAGTTTACAAATATATTACGTATTATCTAACCAGAAGTCGCGCAGGGCTTCGCTGCCGTCATTCTTTATTTGGCCACTGCTCAGCTCCTATTGGCCGTAGCGTGATGTTATATAGCCTATGTTACTCAGTGATAATGTAGCTTTCTAATGGTGAAAAATTTTTGAAATCGGGTCAGTAGTTACGTACAAAAATGCAAATCTGCTGTTTATTATTTAGTTTGTAAACATTCATTATAACTCGTTAATGTAACGGTGTAGTGCTCTGCTGCATCACTTTACACGCTACCCAAATTGTAAAGTACAAAATATTGAAACTATCCATTTTTTTAAAAAGAGTGGCGTGAGTTTCTTGCCAGTTCTTCTCATAGCTCCACCCCGTCAGCGAACTGGTCGTAGGCAAATTTGCTGACACTACTTTTCGGATAACCTGTTACATTCTTATCTTGTGACTTTCATAAGTGTTACCTTGTAACCTAGATGAATAAACGAGATTTCATTTCAGGTTATATAGTTTCCACGAATACTTTTAATGATAAAAACGTTGAAGTAGGTACCTCAAAATAAAAAATATTAATGTTTACTATTACTCACCACTACTTGCATACATATACATAACAATCCATTTAAGATACCTGACACTAATCATTATCTCTGTTCGTCTACTAACTTATTACTTGTGCATTGACTTTGTTAAAGCGGTAAGCGCAAAGAAGATGATAGTAGGCGGGAGGTCGACCTCAGAGGCCACGAAACAAAACGTTATTATACAACTAACTACTAATGATTGTTTATTATATCGCAAGTGATTGGTGAAAGGGATAAGAGCTATTATTGACGCGGATCTAATGTTGAAGAAATGGTCTTCGTATGTTTTATTGCTTGTAGGTTAAATAAATTATACGAAATGGAAAGTGAATGTTTTAGATAAAATAAGTTGGTTATTGTTAGAAATGTAATTTATATTAATACTAGCGGACCCGACAGACGTTGCCTGCCAATCGATTGCAGCGCCATCTGCTGCGTTTATTTATCTAAACCATCCTCGAATCCATTTGGACACATACACATACACAAAAATTCATTCAAATTGGTTTAGCCGTTTAGGAGGCGTTCACTGACAACACACGTACAGAAGAATTATATATATAAAGATTATAATTTGTACTATAACCTATTATTATACTAATATTATAAAGCTAAATAGTTTGTTTGGTTCAGCATCAGCAACCCATTAAATCCCACTGCTGAGCTCGGGTCTCCTCTCCTCTAACTAGAGAGCTGAGAGGGTTTAGGCCATAATCCACTCACGCTGGCCTAGTGCGGGTTGGTGGATCAGACATACTCATAGAATTTCTTCTAGGGTATGTGGGTTTCCTCACGATGTTTTCCTTCACCGTTAGCAGATGTTAAGTCACTTGACTAGTACATATAAATTCCACAAAGTGGAATCCACATTGGTACTGCCGGTCGGGATCGAACTCGGACCGCGTGATTTGCACGCCGGTCCCTTATCCATTCAGCCACCATCGCATTTAGTTTGTTTGGTTGAACGAGGTAATCTCAGGAATTACTGGTACAATCAAAAAATCTTTTATTGTTGGATCGAGGATCCGTGTGTGGTGCGCCTTAGTTAAAATTACTATCAATTGTACCTTATATTTTCTCGTGTATTGTATGGTTTAGGTATTAATGGTGTATTGTACAATCATTTCTAGTATTTGTGTCTCAAAGGGTTTTCTGCTACCCAATACACTATCGTTTCTGACAGCATGGCAACACTAGGTTTAACATTTATAATATTAATACGATTAAACTAAAATCTAGCAACACTCGTCGCCTTGCTTATACTCGACTATATAATAGATATTGTGGTAACGATTACTGAACTTAGGCGACAGTAAGATATATCTATATTTTTCTATATTCAAATTTGTAACGTCAATGACATGGCAATACCGGTTTGACAACTCATCAGTATTATAAAGCTTTCTCATAAATTGGAATCTACAGAAAGCTGTATATTTAACAATGTTATCTAGAAATTCAATGTCAAGGTAGGTTTTTAATATAATTTGCAAATTTTGTTTTCTTAGCTTCGAATGTACTTAAACTCAAAAGTCATAGATACAGAATTTTTAGATAGGTGCACACGTGTTGTTTACAACGTAATATTTATAATTCTGTAAACTTATAATTAAATTTCTTAAGCTGCTGTAATGTCCATTATAATTTACTTAAACATTATTATAATATAATGTCTTTATGATTGATTGTAAATAGGTATTTTTTTTCAGTTCCAATAGTCAAAGTAAATATCTGCATGAAAACTTTAATTATTTTATTGAAATAACACTCAACAAGAATGTGGATGTAAATTTTCTAAAGACTTTTTCGTTATGACAACTTTATCTGTATACAATTCGAAAATTACCCAAGTAAGAAGACTGAGCTAAACAAAATGTAAATACTCGATTTTCTTTAATGAATGTTTCTTTAGTCACCATTATACCATTAAATAGATATTATGTGTATGTATATACTCGAGATGGCATATACGGTATTTCGAGATGTAAGTGGTACCTACTTGTGTAACACTTAAATCTCGAAAATGAAGTTCTTTCTTATACATATATCCATATTACATCGGACCTTACCCTTATGACCTATACGTTACCTAAAAAGTAAATAGTTTTACCCAAACTCAGTTTCTTTTACCTTACGAAATAATGGATGGCCATTTCGGTATTTTCTCTTTGGAAATTAAAATAAATGTGTTTGGACGATGGCAGTAATAGTTGTTATAGTGAATAATTTGCTCAAAGTGAGCGAAAGTTGTACGTATAATTATGGGTATATGTTGAATGTTTACAGAGCGTAACAATGGTTGGCTTGCTGTAAACGTTGGTAATTTAAGCAAAAGTGTAAATTGGTACAATTTGAAGAGGTAAACATGCAATAGTTTTACGAATCAATATTCAAAGAAAGTGTTTCAATTTTTAATCGTCTGCGCCTTCAAAAAGGTGCAGATTCTCATTTCGTTACATTTTTTTATGTATATTAATTATTCATTGATTTATATAAAACTTAAAATGCACTCTCAGCGATCAAAAAACGACGCTCTAAAACAGTTCAATTGTCATACAATTGTTATGCTGTCGACAGGTGTCAACGACAAAAAGTATTATTGCTATTGTTTTTAATTGTAATGTGTACTAAAATTTCATTAAAATTGGACAGTGCTACTTGACCAAAACAATTAGGCGCATGACAGCTAGACATTTTTATTTTTATAAAACTACTAAACCTATGAAAACTGCTAAAGTAATCATTGTCGAGACGAGTGTACGACTGCTACCTATCTTGTCATTAGGGGAAGCGAAGGGTAGAAGCTCAGAACAGAGATAGGTTTTTTTCATTGTTCTGTGGGTAGAAGCCAGAGTGCGGGTGTCGTAATCGCGTTTTGTGTTTTGCGAGAGTTTAGTACGTGATTTTGCAACTAGGGGACGCCGAAATTTTATATATCAATGATGTTACTGGTATAGTTAGCGGCTTAATTTTTAAATTAATACTTAATATTAATATCTAATTAGTTTTTCTAAGTCACCCGTTTGTTCTATTTATTAAATTATCAATAAAGTTGTCAAATTTACTGAAATACTTTTTTTGGAATATTTAAAAACAAGGAGACAATGCTATGCAAAATTGCTCGTAATTTTTGTATGAAATAGGTATTTTTAAATACTAATAATGATATTTTTGAAGAAAAATCATTCGTTTTAAAATTGTGAGAAGTGGATAAAATATTTAATTAAACATTAGTGTAACTTGTTTATATATTTCCAATAAACACACAATAAATATAAAAGCATTTTTTAAGCTGTCGAAATATGTGACCTGTCGGCATATACATGATTCTATGTCACCCACTTACGTCCCTGTGGGCGGGCACAGGTGCTCGCGCGCAAACTAGCGGCACTCACGACGCCGCTCACACGCATCAATCGCGAATATCGGGACTATCGCTACACATATAGATACTAGCGATTAACTACCGTATTAATATCAAGTTAAAGTCCAAATTAATATATGCATTTATGGTTGCAAGTCGAATTTTTGTGCGAGTGAATTTTTCAACGATTTTTCGAGTGTTGATCAGTGATCGAGTGTGGTGATTGTGTTTTTTTTCTGTAAATATAGTTTTTATATTGGACGTATTGAAGATTTATTTTACTGGATATATCAAAGTAAGTTTTTTTTTAATTACCTATTATCAATCTTAAATTTTATTTAATTTTTATATCTTCATAAATACAAATAAGTTAATTTAAATTTCCATGTCATTTTAACCATTTTTTAAAACTATGCTGTCAAAGTTTTTATCATATAAGATTTTTTTACTGTTTTATTTACGCATAGTCGTGAACTGACACAGCGTTTTGGAATAAATATTAACTTCGTACATCATCACCTAACTAAAACATAAACTTTGTACATTAGCAAATATTTACAATCATCACATACCTATTAGTACGTAACATTGATCCATCATTGAATATTTGGCAAACCATATAGCGCGAATACATTTAAAAATTCAATATGGGAAAATATCTGACTTAAAAGAAATTACAAGGTCTTATTAATATTTATAGTAATTCTCTCAAAAAAGACACTGCTGATAATATTCTTCAAAAATAAATATTTAGATGTCAAAATAGCATAAATAGATCTTGAGTTCTTGATCCACTAATTTTTTAAATTGAAGTATTTGAAGATTGAGAAACATTATTCAGTGCTTTCGTGAAAAACTTTTCGAATTTAAAGATGTCAAAAATAATGACATAAAAAGATATATAGTCACAGTCATTGTTGTTGCATTCCTCTGAAATTGCTTGATCTATTTTAATTATTTGTTTTTGTATATTAAGTATTTTTCATAGTATTATATAGCGATGATGATGATATATAGCGATTAATAAAAGTATATGGTTCTTTTTTTAAATACGTTAGTTGTGTTTAATTTTTAAGTTATGTGTAAATTGTTTTATTGAATAAAAATATAAAAGTATATATTCCAGAACAATGTTTGCTGAATCAGCTAGTATCTGCCTAAATTTTGTCTTCATTCAAAGTCAAAAGTCAAAGTCAAATCTTTTTATTTCATTAAATCACATACATGATACATGAACGTCATACAAAGCCAAATAAAAGGTGTCAGTAAATTTGCCTACGGCCAGTTCACTGACAAGGTTGAGCTCTGAGAAGAACTTGGCAAGAAACTCAGAACACTCTTTTTAATCGCCATAGTTGTTACAATTTTAATTGGTTACAGTTTGAAATATCACAGAAAGGAAATTCACTTAATTATATTTATTTAAATTGTTCCTGAAAAAGTAGAAAAAAAAAATGAATATGCCGATCTATTGCGAAAACCAATGATGTGTGTTTTATTTTATTGCTAGTTTTCATATTTGAGTGTTTAAATAATGTTGAGTCACGGTTATTTGATGTTGCGGAACAGAACCCACTTGACTATACCTCAAATAAACTTTGACCTCGAATAAAAATCCGGCTTGTGCATACAAATGGATTATGCAAAATATAAAAGACCTCTTTTAAATCTAAGAAATAAAATTTTGAAAACAATTTTATTTATTCTAAAATCAAATGGGTATTAAGTATTACAATTATCTAATATTTTTATTTTAATCTTACATAATATTTTGTTTTTAATTCCGTTAGTATTATATTTGACTGGCCTGTTGGTCTAGTGGTTAGTGACCCTGACTGCTTAGCCGGAGGTCGTGGGTTCGATCCCCACCCAGGACAAATCTTTGTGTAATGAGCATAAAGGTTTGTTCTGTGTCTGGGTGTAATTTATATATAATATGTATGTATTTACAAAAAAAAAATGTATTTAAGTAGTATATCAGTTGTTTAGTACCCATAACACAAGCAAATATAATTGCTTAATTCTGGACTAGATGGTGGTGGTGGAGTGTGAATGTGGTAGAATATTATTATTATGTAATAATTCTTTTTTGTCCCGTCTCGACTTATTGGGCAATAAAAAGCAGCTATTTTTTTCACTTATTTTTTTTTATCTACCTACATTAAATTACGTACCTATCTATTTCATATTATTCATTTTAACCGGTGCCATCTCCAAGAAGTAGTAAGCCCATTCATACTTAGTATTCACCTACTGTCATTGTCAAGTGACTCAGTCTGCATAGTAATTAGTAACAAATATACTTTAGAATCACATTGTAATAGTACCTCGTTACTTGAGCATCCGTAACTTCACAAAAATGTCATTAAAAACTATACGTTGCCGACGCCAACGTGTAGTTTATAATGAAATTATTGTTCGTGACTTGTGACTAACAAACTATTGGCATCGCTAATAGGTCGCGTCTAGTTTTTATAATTCTACGTAAAACTACAATTTAGTTAGTTTTTTCAATAACATCTAGGTTTTTCACGTGTAACATTATATGTTTTTAGTTATTTATCTTGTTTTTTATTTAGATATTTTTGTTTTTTCAATAATGAAACAATAATTAAAAATTGATGTTTTTATTATTGGTTGATAAAAAAAAAAATTTACAATATCACTTCGCAGCATATTTAAATTCGCAATTATTCATTTTATCCGACTGATATTAAAAAAATGCCAGTGGATTCAAATATATAATAGGTAAAAACGCATCTTTAGCATCAAAGAACTTATAAATCGCATCGTAATGTTTCGCCTCTTTTATTTACCTAAACCTCAAATCTACCCGCACAATCCACTACATCTGCCTTCATCTCTCACTATGATAGCTACATAAAAGTGATAGAACTCATTATGACACTCTCCATAAGCGGTTACGTGACACATATCGGAAAATATTACTCCAATTGAGCAAACCGACTTATGTAAACAAACTGTTTCATAAACTATTAACGTTGATCGATACATTTTATTGCTATTTATTATAACTTATGTAATGATAAATAATAATATATTTAAGTACATAATTATACTATATCTTATGGAAACCGAGCTTCGTTCGGCCTGTATTTGGTGTTACTTATACAATTAACTTGCAAATGAAATGAAATGAAATTTTAGAAATGAAGTTTATTCATCTAGGTTATAAGGTAACACTTATGAAAGTCACAAGTTAAGAATGTAACAGTTTATCCGAAAAGTAGTGTCCGCAAATTTAAGCTACGAGATAGACATTTCTTCTTGAAAATTCATAAGTATCATAATTATTGTCAAAGATGAAGTATTCACCCAATCCAGCCAATTATTTTAGTGTACCTATCAATTTGAAGGCATTTAATTATTATATCTATTAAATTCCATGGATAGTTTCAAACTACTTGAATTGTGGATTAAATACAGAGGGTAGACATTTTTAATTCATTTTTCCTTACACAAAAATTCATTAAATGAATTCTTGGCTGATTCTTGACTTTGCTGTTCCTACTTTATACATACCTACCTACCCAGTTATAAAAATAATGATATTGTTTTTTTTTTTTTTTTTTGATATTTTATTTTTATTTTAGTTTAGTTGTAAGATTGATCTCAGATTAAAATGGTAAAATGTTAGTAAATACTTAATAATTAAAAATTACATCTACTTAGTTTTAAGTTATATTAAGTAAGTAGGTATTAAATTTGCACACCTTTTAGGTAAGATAAGGTTTAAAGTTCTTAACTAACTTTATTGTATTATTACTATCTACATTTTTGTAAAACCTTATCTATGCAAAATAAAGATATTTGTATTTGTAACAATATGTTTAATTTCAACGACAGTTACTTTGATTCTACATCATTTATGTTTGAACACTGTAAGTAGATAGCTAATTAGTATTCACAATTTTTTAAATCAATTCTACACATTAATTTTATTCGTTTTAATTAAAACGGAATTAGATCAGCTGAACAAAAAAAAGACTAATAGAACCAATTAATTAAAAAATATAACCTCAATTAAATTCTCATTGCAAACTTTTATTCACAGCTAATGAGGAATCAATCATAGAATCAATTGATTATTCAATCGTCATGTGATCATCACTTAGTCTTGGTTATCTAATATCGTATGCAATGTTTGTCAATGCCTTATAACGAGTTAGTGCAATTTCCGAATTTATAAACTATATGTGCCAGTTAAAGTAGTGCAAAAAATAGCACCATGAAAAAACTGTTATTTCCTTATTATTATATTATGCGGTCATTATTTGCTGTAGACCACATCTGGGTCATCGAGCTTCGTTTCTTATGCATTTCCAACGACATTTCATGAGATGGTGCTTTGCAAATACATTTTTGTTCATAATAGTATAGAAGGAAACGTGATCAGTAACATTTTATCGTAGAAGGTACCTAAAATGTTTCGTTAAATTCGTTTTGGTGCCGTTTTTGTAAAATTAACACGTATTTATATGTTTGTTTACTTTTTGTTTTAAACTAAAAGGTATTTATGTATTTATTTATATATTACACAAGAAATGCTTGTGAGAACGATTGGTGGGATGGATGGGTGAGACAGAACTTGAGAGCTATGAAGGAGAACTTTGTTCAGCAGAGAACAAATAGGCTGACATAAAAGGAATAGTATTAGAGCGAAGACAAATATTTTAACGTCGGAATTATATCTTGATAAGATACTAACTTGACGGGTTAAGAATACATAATGTCACTACTCCATCTCAACCCGTGGTATTGGAAAAGGCGACTAAGGGAGACAAGAGCACTGCAAGAATAGGAAAATTCGAAACAAACTATACTAACATTTTTAGGAGGAGACACGTGCCCAGCTGTGTGTCGTTTAGGGGTTGAAATGATAATGATGATGCAGATACTTCTAAAGTATTGCACATCTGTGCCCTATACACACCATAATATTAATAAATAGAAAGTAACAAGGAACACTATCATAAAATAAATCTTAATATATAAACATCAATAAAGATATAAATAACTTTACAACGTTGTTAAGCCTTCGCTATCTTGTAATAATTAGTTACGTAATATATGCGAATGGTTCTATTTTGTACCAAATTGTATTAACGGTGTAATAAACCATTAACAATTGAACTACATTAGAAAGCGTATTATTAATGGTTTAAATACAAAGTAATTGGTGCATTCTCGTTACCGATATTAGGTACGTTACGCAAGAAATACGTAATGTTAATGATTTTTATCAGTCTTTTACTTACGTTTATTACAAAACTGCCCTAAACGTCGGAATATTTCCATTCTGACACTCGCCTGTGGATTCTAACAGTCGAGAGTCCGATAATATAAAACGGGTGTAACGTATGAATTTTTAGTTGTCCTATAAACTTTGTCTACGTCATACTAATCAGATCTAGCCATAATAAATAAAAACTAAATTGTACCAAGAATCTATTTACAATTATGAATAAATTATAAAGTTAAAGATTTTTTTTGTTTGGTTGAACCAGTTGAAACAGTTTGATTGTAATTTCAGGAACTACTGGTTAGATTTAAAAAAATGTCTTAGTGTTAGATAGCCCATTTATTGAGGAAACAAAGAATGACGGGAGCGAAATATACCTATATTTAGTTATATCCGGAATATGATAATAAACTTACCATTTCAGGCGAGATTTTATGCCAACGCAATGATTTTCCTTGTTTCAACGAGTTTTAATAACCCTCTTTCCGATAGTACAAGGGCGTAATGATTTGTTTATATATTACGAAGTCCTACAAATATTTCATTAGGCAAGTTTTAGAATAACATAAAACAGTTTTAGTGTTTGACTGTTTGTTCATGTTGTTGATATTTCCTCTGCTTGCAACTTAGCCGTGCCTTTGACAAACATCACGGTAAACGAGGACAGATTTTATCTCGAAATACTAAATTTAAAAAAAAGCTTAATGATAAGTTTAGATATTATTGAGCAACTATTGGTGTTAGTATCACACAAATATTAACTATTTTGAGTTATTGATGAAGAAAGTTTTTTTTTTTTTTTTTTACCTCATTCACACAGCGCCATCTAGTCCCAAAGTAAGCAATTATATTTGCTTGTGTTATGGGTACTAAACAACTGATATACTACTTAAATACATTTTTTTTTGCAAATACATATTTGCATATTATAGATAAATTACACCCAGACACAGAACAAACCTTTATGCTCATTACACAAAGATTTGTCCTGCGTGGGGATCGAACCCACGACCTCCGGCTTAGCAGTCAGGGTCACTAACCACTAGACTAACAGACCAGTCAAGTTGTATAAATTTAAAAATATATATAATCGCAAATGAAAATATTTAAAATCCAAAGTTAGAAGAGATGTAAGAATGAAAATATTTAAAATCCAAAGTTAGAAGAGATGTAAGAATGAAAATATTTTCATTCTAACATCTCTTCTAACTTTGCACCTACCTGTTCTCATCTCTGCATCACCCAAAGTTTGGCTGGTAGAGAATGCTTTTAGCATTTAGTCCTCCTTTTGTACATTAACTTTGTATTTTGTGCAATAAAGATTAATAAAAAAAAAAATTAGTTGTACCTAATGCCATGTGGTTGATTGATAAAGTACTGCCACGTTTTTTATCCATATATTTATATTATATATTTTTATATTACATATTTTATATTACGTTGATATAGGTGACAATATTATAAATGTGTTAATCTAAATTTCTTCTTTTTATTGCAAAACTTTCTAGATCCAGACTCCATCGCAATTTTACTGGCGGCAGCCATTTTTTAACTGCTGAAAAAAATCAATTTAGCTCCTTTTTTACCTACTACACTATTAAAATCGAAAATATTCAAGAATTTGATATGATAATTTCTCTGATTACACCATACAGAAATTATAGTAAACTTGACAAAAGCAATTAACAGCTAGTAATAAACAACAGTTGCTCGTAACGAATGTGAAAATGGCATGAAGAGAACCTCGGAATGTAGTCGAGCCGCGATGTTCCGACGACTGATGCAGATGCGTCATTGCGCAAGCGATCGAAAGTGACCGCGATGAGCGCAGTAACGTACCGATAGCACCGTTAGCTTCATAATAATATTGTATTTATTTTAATTTTAATCTATACGCTATAAGCGATATGCACTGCAACTGCAACTGCCTCGGTGGCACAGCGAGAAGTGTATACAACTGCTGTGCAAGAGGTCCCGGGTTCGATTCCCGGGTCGGGTAAAAATGGTATTGGGTTTTTCTATCAGGAAATTCCAGTATTTAGATTTTCCCGAAGCTTGGTAAATAAATGTTCCCGGTTGATGACAATAGGCTCGCCCCCTATTTCATGGGACCAAACATAGCTGGCGAAATGTGGGTGTGATACACCTCTGCCTTCGGGGAAAAAGGCGTGATGCTATGTATGTATGTATGTATGCTATAAGCGATGGTGGCTGAATGGATAAGGAACCGGCGTCCAAATCACGCGGTCCGAGTTCGATCCCGATCGGCAGCACCAATGTGGATTCCACTTTGTGGAATTTATATGTACTAGTCAAGTGACTTACCATCTGCTAAGGGTGATGGAAAACATCGTGAGGAAACCCACATACCCTAGAAGAAATTCTATGAGTACTTATGTCTGATCCACCAACCCTCACTAGGCCAGCGTGAGTGGATTATGGCCTAAACCTTCTCAGTTCTCTAGTTAGAGGAGAAGAGACCCGAGCCCAGCAGTGCATTTTTGCATGTAAAGAATAAACTTAAATACAACTGAACCGTTTTCACAAATTCTCTTGCAGTTAGAAAGCTATATTATCACTTAGTAACATAGGCTAAATAACACCACGCTATAGAAAGAACGAAAGAAAAACATTTTATTTGTCTTGAATAAACATATAACAGTTTAAAATAAAAAAATCCCGCCACCAGTAAACTAAACTATAGGAGCTAAGCAGTGTCAAATAAAGAACGACGGGAGCAAAGCCCTGAGCGACATGTAAACTAAAAATATAACTTACGAATTCGTATGTTTAATATCAATGGTTATTATTATTCGACAACAAAAACAAAAAAAGAAGAAGGCGAATAGACAGTTTTAATAGTTATTTTGAGTTATAGTTTTTGCGTTTATAGAGAAGTAGATAAATAGATCATATTGCGTATAAATTTTGCTTCTCGTATCAAAAAGGGATGCGGCAGTAACAGATCCAAGCGCTTATACTCAAGTAGAATGCTTACAACTTGATTCATGACTATCACATTCAGTAGACGCTTAGATAATATAATATAATATTCTATTACATTTACACAGCGCCATCTAGTCCCAAATTAAGCAATTATATTTGCTTGTGTTATGGGTAGGTACTAAACAACTGATATACTACTTAAATACATTTTTTTTTGTAAATACATACATATTATAGATAAATTACACCCAGACACAGAACAAACCTTTATGCTCATTACACAAAGATTTGTTCTGGGTGGGGATCGGACCCACGACCTCCGGTTTAATAGTCAGGGTCACTAACCACTAGACCAACAGGCCAGGCGTTAGATGAATAGTTTTGAGTGCTTTTTCAATTACGAAGAAGTATACCATACAAATGTCAGAAACCCATATGTAAATAACTTTGGCGCACGTTACTTCACCTCGATGATCATACCAAACATCTCAGTGCCATAATCATAAACAAATATCGAATAGACACCGAAAAATTTTGATTTCACATATATATGCAAATAACTGTAGATATTTTGGAAAGGTACACTTTCTTGGCCAAGGTCGTAAAAGTCAACTTCTGTAGACTATTGGTCTGCAACTTACTGAATTAGAACCGGTCGTTGATAAGTACTTTCCTATAGAAAGGTACAGTATTTTATTTTTTCTGGTTCATTTAATGATCTCCAGGGATCGATCGTGAGCGTTGGTGGAAAGGCTTTGCTGGCAGTAGGGGAAATCTTTTATGTTGTCAATAGTTTAGCAAATTTATTTTACAGATTTTCAGAAGGTAGGCAGCACTTAGGTTCTGTCAGGTATAGTCGATGTTTCTTCGGACAATGGTTACCATTTCTCATATAATGGCATCTCATAGATACATTAGTGTTCACTATCAACATTGAAATAAACTGCTCACTGTTCCAATTCTTCTGTAATAGTATTATTCAAAATGGTTAATTTTAGTCAGATTATGTATTATCCTATTAATTCCGCATAATCGTTATAATTACGATATATTTCACGCTTTTTTGGAAAGCTTAAGAGGGAACGCGGCGCACGATTCTTCATACAAACGTATTCCCCTGTTTACTCCCTGAATAATGTCTAAAAGGCAATTTTTTTTTAGCTCAAAAATTCAAATTCAGCTCTAGGCATGTCCCTATCATTTCCTTTTTTTCAAAAACTTATTAATAAAGAAAATATGAGCCTCCAATATTGCTAAAATTGCCGTATTTTTAATGTCGTAATTAGAGGACTACCAGAGGAATTCTATTAGTTATTTCCATAAAAAAAAATGATAGGAACCTAGTCATACTCTTTCTGGAATTTTTCATGTAAAAAAGTATTGAATCCGCTCAGTTTTCGAGGAGAAAATAGGGGAATACGAAACGTTCATTTCGTAAAAATTTTTGTCTTAAAATCTGTCTGAGCTGTAGCTGTCTTTATCGCACTCTTCGGGGGTGACTTGAGGTATGGGGGGTTACTTACATGTATATGACTAGGGAAGTGGTATCTGTCGATATTTTTTTTATCGATACTGTAGTGATGTCCATCAATGTCGATGTTGACGATTTACTGTTTTTATTTATTAAATTGTGAAACTGTAAGGTTAATTTCCGACTTTTTTATTAAGTTAATAAGATTATCAGATCAGGTCGCAACGATTTGATTTAGCTGCTCTAAAAGTAAGACTAGTCTTATCAAGTATATTTATATACACGCATTATAATGGATGCAAGAGAGGTGTAGGTTGTGGGTATTTTATTTAAAATAGCTGGCAAAATGCGATTATACATTTTTTTTATTATTTTTGATTAAATTGTAAGATATTAGAAGGTAACGAGATAGCTATAAGTTACAATAAACATTCACGTAAAGTTCACATCAGTCCGGAATAAACTCTCTTTCTTATTCAATTTATTTACGAGTATCATCTTATACCCGTTCCAATAAAATTTTAATATATTCAGTGATAATAATATAACTACACGATTACGGTTTTCGGACTTTTTGCTTTACTTGTGCAACTTAATATTGCTTTTTGCCAAATTTCGTGATTCTAGGTCAAGGGGAAGTACCCTATAGGTTTTGACTTTTTTGATCGTCAAGATATGCAGCAAAAATGGAGCATAAACGGCTGTATCTTTTCATATCTTGCATTTACTTAGAACTCTGATCTTTCATTATATTCCAAGGGATTGCAGACCCGAGTATTTTTAGGGTTTCGTCCCAAAATTGATTGATACCTCTACGCTCTTCTTGAGAAAAATATTCTTGATAGACAGACGGACAACGGAGCGATCCTATAATGATTCGTTTTTTTTTCCTTTTGAAGTATAGATTATGGAACTCTAAAAAGAATTTAAAACAATAAATAGGACATTTACTTATCGTCATTTCCGTCTTTTCGCTTACGGGTAAATTTTGTGATCCCGTAAATTATTTCAAGCAAAGGCCATTCGTGAAAAGAAATATCTAGTTTAGATAAGTTCGATCATCATTAGCAACCCATTAAGTCCCACTGCTGGTCTCGGTTCGATATTTTGCCAAAATAAGACATATTTTTTTAGTTTCTATTCCATTTTCGGGAGTTTTTCAGAAATTTTATACCGATATTTTATTTGTATATTTATTGAGCCATAATAATTTACAAGTTCATCAAGACTTGTAGCTTATAAACTTTTATTGTTGTTGACGAATAACCAAGTTGACGGACAATCTAGTTTCTTCTGAAAATTGTTTTCATGCTACCTCTTCTTTTACCATAATTATTCTCTTGCTGTATTAGGAGTGCCTTTGATTTACGAATACCACAATGATCTTAATTACCATTACAATGATATTAATAAAAACTAAAATTATATTAAAATTCGAACAGAACCCTCAGGACATTTTAGTTAGCGATAAAATATTTTATAAATCTTAAATAGAGAAAAAATCGTAGTACTTACCTTGTACTACGATTTTTTCCATTATTTACATACACGTAAAAACAATAATAACAACGTGTAGGTAACTAAGTAACACGATGACATCAAATAGACCGATTTAAGCAAAAATGATCCAATCAACATAAACCTCATTTTGACAGCCAGAGAAATACTGCAATGAATTTTAAAGTCAAATATCTCAAAATGAGGTTTGTGTTGATTGGATCACTTTTGCTTAAATCGGTCCAAATTTCAAAAACCAAATAAATGCAAAATGTAGATTCGCCGACTCGCCGGTACACGGGCGCGGGGAAGATGCTAGTGGGGAGGAGGGGGGGAGGGAGCTACTACGCATGTGGACCATCCACTCACACATTTAAATCTCAGGCTTAACGCAACAGCAATAGCTACTTCAAATACCTACTTTTCAAATTTCTCGCAGACCGCGTCCCCTCTTAAGCCGAGAATATTAAGTTAAAAACAAAACATTCAAGTTTATGTGTTCATTCAATTTTATGGAGAAATCTTGTGTTTGCTTTTGTTAGAAATTCTTTGCGTGTCATATTATGCAAATATTTAGCGGATAGCGGAAAAAATGTTTAATTAATGATGGTAATAAGATTCAGTGATATTTTATTGTTGAGGTTAAATACCTTTATATATTTGTACAGTAGCAATAGGTAATAATGTATCTGTATTAATCTAACTTTATGTTTTGTAACATCATTTTATATCAGTATGATGACGGAATATAAACAGTTTGTGTGACTATTTCTTTATAATGTTTTTTTGACTTAAAATTTATTTCCATGCTGTTTATATTAATAAATTTAGAAATGCAACAAGTAACCTATTGCATGTATACGTTGCATCATTTCTTGAGACAAAATGTAATCTAGAATCGAAAACATGACATAATAACCTAGAACGGTTTCCGTTTTATATTAGAAATCCAAATAATATAGCAATACCTATGATTTTAATATTTGTAAATTATTATAATCGTGTCACAATTTTGTTTCGAAAATAATACATTTTTTATTTTATTGCATTAAAATGTCTTAAGTGCGATGGTTTTGGTCGCAATTGCTAATAGGTCAAATTATATAGAAGTATAATATGGAGTACAACATCAACCATCGTTTTTCTCTGAACCTTTACCAAATTTCAGCTTTTAAGACTCAGTAATTTTGACTATGCGTTCAGAATCAAGTAAACAATTATATAAATTTAGATTACAAATATTTCGTGCGCCTATTTACTATTTACCAACTTTGCAATATAATAATATTTCATAATTTTAAACACATAATACAGCATGTTATATGAAAAGTTACTCCACATTTGGCGTGTGTTATAGTAATTTTGACAGAGAGCACGGAGTAAGAAGAACGCACGCAATGAAACTGCAAACCGTACCAAATGTTGAAACGAAATCGTACGCAGATCGCAGCGATTTGTTTGTCATATACCCACATTATCTTATTACCGTACAGGCTATGTTGAAAGCGAAAATTTGATAAGTACAGGCCGTTAGGTGCTTGACCTGTGATGTTAGAATAATTACAGTCATTTGACTATGATGTGTTTGAATAATATAAGTAAATTGTTTGTGTGTTTTAACAATAAATTATGTTTTGAATAAGTAGAAGTTTATCATTATCATCAATACAACCCACAAACATCCCACTGCTGGGCATGGGTCTCCTCCAAAGAATGTGGAGAAAATTTTGCCTACGACCACGCGATACCACGCTAGTCAGACGGGTTGGTATAGGATTTGTTTCGAATTTTCCTTTTCTTACAGTGCTTTTTTTACTCCCTTAGTCGCCTGTTACGACACCCATGGCTTGAGATGGGGTAGTGACATTATGTATTCTACACGGATTACATACCTTTAACTAAGTACTGTACGTAGGTGTATTTCTTATTTAGTTGTTATTAATAAAGATGGGAGCAAAGCCCCGCTGACTACTAGTAATATGATATAGATTGATGATGGACATCCTTATTCATCGTCATCATCATCATCAGCCTGTACTAGTCCACTTCTGGACATAGGCCTCTCCAATTGCACGCCACTGAGTACGATTTGCAGCTAATCTCATCCAGCGTTTGCCATCCTTATTGATTACACAAAATTACGATTACTTACGAAACGCATTCACCAACATCCTTATAAAACAAATCTTCCTTCTAAATGACGCAATTAATAACCATTTTATCAAAAACTATATAATCGTAGTATACTACTGTAGAGCGGGTCATGTTAAACTGGTATAATAATTATATTCCTATCATGGACTAAGGATATGTCGGAGCGTCTTGAATGTAAAGAGCGACACACAAAATTGGCCTTTAAGGTATAGGTACGTGCAATAATTTAAGGTTTCTTGGTATCGTAATAGTTCGTACATATATTTGAATATATATACGAGTATAAATTACTCGTATATATATTCAAATATATGTTATTGTTTTTGAGGTTTGAGGTCATTGGCTTAGGAAAACGGGTTCGCAATGTGGTTTGATAGAATTAGGTAGTTATATATTAGTTATGATTATTATTGTGTTAATTATATATAATTAATTGTTTTCTTACTTCTCTATATATCGGTTGATGGTAAACGGATCAGAATCAATCAAAAATATCCGAAAAATTATTTTTTTTTTCGATTCCAAAGAACAACGTTCAACATTGGAATGTATGTATGAAATAAATTGCATGAGATAGTAAGCCAAAATGTATTTAGGTAGGTACACATTTTACGTAGATTTTTTTAAACAGCAACAACCACTTTATCATAATAAAAAACGAAGGGTTCCGTTTTTTCCATTTTGGCTACGGAACCCTATAAATTGATATCGTGTAAATTTTAAGAGCCGGTTACGCAATACTTTATATTATTTACAACATCACCACCATCATGTCAACCTGAACGCCATGTCAAAAAGCCATGTCAACTCATAAACGTCCCATTGCAGGGACGGGTCCCCTCCTAATAATGTGGAGGCAACTACCAACTTAATTTACCATTAAAAATTAACAGTATAAGTAGACAGTTGTGCAAATAAAAATGGTTGCCTGTAAAAAACAAATAGTACATTATACATAAACATAGCATCACGCCTTTTTCACATTTCGCCAGCTATATTTGGTCCCATGAAATAGGGGGCGAGCCTATTGTCATCAATCGGGAACATTTGTTTACTAAAGTCCGGGAAAATCTCAATGTTGAAATTTCTTGATAGAAAAGCCCAATACCATTTTCACCCGACCCGGGAATCGAACCCGGGACCTCTTGCACAGCAGTCGTATACACTTCCCGCTGCGCACACTATACAATATTATACATAATTATGTTTAGACTAGAAGTAGAGTTGTAGCTTTACGAAATACCTATGTAATCATCTTATTGTTCTTTCATTATAAAAACAAAAAACAATATCAAACAATATCTAAATCTTTCCACGCGTTTAAAAGGCAACTGGTTCAGTATATTATTGATAGAACTACTACCTAAATTACTCGTTAAAATTCAGTAAGTATTTACTTGCATATTTATTATGTATAATAATATATAATTATTATTATTATTTATTTATTTTCGACATACTTTACTAAACAAATTTTCTTACATCATTTTTATGTAAGTAGAATGATATTTCTATATAGAAAAACAAATAAAAAATGGGTCAGTTACTTTCCTATGTTGTATTAATAAGTATATCTTGTTTGTATCATAACCTACCATATTTTTAAATGTAACCTACATATATTATAAATTTGTTGAAGTTTTTTATACCTATCGAACTAATTACATGTCATTATTATGAACATACCCAAGATCCATTGTCAAAGGCGACGACATTAATTAAGATTATCTTTTGTTTAAATATAATGTTATCATGTAAGTGATAATTTTGTCTTAAGGATGGAGGTGACGGGCCTGTTGGTCTAGTGGTTAGTGACCCTGACTGCTAAGCCGGAGGTCGTGGGTTCGATCCCCACCCAGGACAAATCTTTGTGTGATGAGCATAAAGGTTTGTTCTGTGTCTGGGTGTAATTTATTTATAATATGTATGTATTTACAAAAAAAAAAAAATGTATTTAAGTAGTATATCAGTTGTTTAGTAACCATTACACAAGCTAATATAATTGCTTACTTTGGGACTAGATGGCGCTGTGTGAAAGTGGTAGAATATTACTTATTACTTACTTAAGGATAATAAAGATCTTAAACCTAAACCTATCTGTGAATGTTAACGACTAGATATGTTATGTTATCGAATAAAATTGAATTATCAATCAGTTTACTATAATAAATGAATTGTCGGCATGTGGCATGGTAGAGGAGCTCCTAGACAAGTAAACACTCTGTGTCTATTATAGGTATTATCATAACTAACAGCTAAATTATTATATATATTTTTATCGAATCACAAGCGCTTATGAGCTATCAGACTCGACTAAAATATTAAACATGTTATTGGCCCATACGACAATGTTTTTAAGAGGATCATATTTTGATAAATTTATATTACAGGTAATTAAAAACAAGGCATACAATTGTAATTTATGTCATATTAAAAATGGTGGACAAATTGTATATTTATCCAGTTTAAATTTACGTATGTTTTAAATAATTTACATTTTTCGTACATTGCCCTGCCATTAGGATGGACGTATACAAATAAAGTCAAATGAACTTGACAAAACCGGCAGGACCACTTGAATTTTACTCATAACTGAGTGTTTTCGTATATACTATCTTTTCCCGTGACTTGACTTGCATTAACTGTTACTTATCGATTCATATTTCTGCCTATGCAAGAAATATTAATGGAGATTATGGTAGAAGATTATGGCAGGTATGATTCAATCTATAAAACACTATTGTTATATAGATCATACCTCACCAATTAGACTATCTCATTCAATAAGTATTTGCTAAATCGTATTAGTAGTTTCTGAGATTAGTTAGTACAAATGAACAAATTCTACGATTTAATATTGTTATAGGTATTAGGTACTGTTATTACCTGCGTCTACGCTCACCTGGACCATAGACCACAGCTTCATAATAATAGTTATATACAATAATCAAAATCGGATCAGTAGTTTTAGAGTTTATAACCTACCCCCAAATAGACAAACTTAACAATCTTATACCTAATATTAGTTTAGATTAATATATAGACTTTAACTATAAAATAACTCTTAGACAATAAACTAAGGTCCAAGCGAGTTCGTGAGTCATAGTGGACAGTTTCTTGCAAAATCGTGGTTAGTCAGGCTCTTACGAAAGGGATCGCATGCAATTTTGGTAAGTGTGGCGTAAAATCTTTCATGGGTGATAATTATGAACATATTTATTTATTTATTTAACTTCATACAAAGAAATTTTGTACAGGCTAACTTAATGCCTGAGGCATTTTTTACATTTTTAGTCAACCATTGGGTGATGCAGAGAATTGTAGAAGTAGATGCATAAATAAAAGTAACAACAGAGTTCATAACTAATATAATATACATACAATGCCTAATAATATAATTATAGATATTTTCGTGTTTAACCTATAAGGATTACAATGTATAATACCCAGAAAGTTTCGTATGGTTGTATCAGAAATATATATAATTATATGATGATAAAATTGAATAAGTTAGTAGATCGCATAGCATATAGATAAAAAAACTTAATGTTTATTTAATTCCGGTTTTTGTAGCAAATATAAGTGATATTTTTAATATGTAAGTCTACATGTAGGTATTGTTTATCTATAGTCGCGCACCGCATGGCTCCTCCTCCCAAGAACTATCTAGGTTGTGGAATGAACTCCCTTACGTGGTTTTCCCAAAGGACTACAGTATGGGGTAAATTGGTGTACTTCAAAAAAGGAGTTTCGTAAGGGTCGGCAACGCGCTCTCGATACCCCTGGTGTTGCAGGCGTCCATAGGCTACGGTAACTGCTCACCATCAGGCGGACCGTACGTCTGTTTGCCTCCGTCGTAGTATAAAAAAAAATGTGTGGAATAAAGAAGATAGTTAGGGTTTACAAAGATTCAGTATGCAGGTTTAGTTCTAGCACTGCCAAAGTCTCAATTTTTGTATTATAATTATTTAAACTAGCTGTTGCCTGGAGTTTCACCCCGTGGATCTTTGTTTGGCCACTGCTTAGCTCCTATTAGTCATATCGTGATGTTATATGCCTTATAGCCTTCTTCTATAAATGGGCTATCCAATACTAAAATAGATTTTCAACTCGAATCAGTAGTTCCTGAGATAAACGCTTTCAATCAAACAAACTATTCTCATCAAACAAACTTTATAATATTAGTATAGATATGATGAATTTTTATATGCAGCAGATTTGAGTTTTCTGTTCATATCATGTTGCTTTCATTTCAAGTAATTACTGGAACAAATTGCCGATCTATGTAGCAATACCGGTTGCATTTTTTTCTGCATGATAATCCATATAATTGGCGATAAACAGTGTAGGCTGTGTACTATCTAAACTGATCGATGCTTAACGCTCTGCAGACACTATTTACAGATTATTTATTCTCTTTACGACAGGGTCCCGGAGCTCATCTCAATGTACTTACAGAACTTGTGTCACGTGATTTCAATTTTTTTTTGGGATTTATTTGAAATGATGTATATAGTATTCTACCACATTTACATGCTATCTAGTCCCAAATTAAGCAATTATATTATTATTTGCTTGTGTTATGGGTACTAAACAACTGATAAACTACTTAAATACATTTTTTCTTTTGTAAATATTATAGATAAATTACACCCAGACACTGAAAAACCTTTATGCTCATCACACAAAGATTTGTCGATCGAACCCACTACCTCTGGTTTAGCAGTTAGGGTCACAAGCACTAGGCCAACAGGCCAGTCAAAATTTGAATGAAAAGAGAAAATTTAAGTCTGATAGCGTCGGGTTGCGTTTCTTTTCGTCAATGAATATTCTACTACATAGGCACGTATAGCCGTTGGTCCCGATCAAAGAACAGAGATAGGTTTTCATTGTTCTGTGGTCCCGATTACCACTTAATGTGGTACCTAGTCGTTAAGTCAAGTTTTTTTTTTTTTTTTACCAAATTCATACAGCGCCATCTAGTCCCAAAGTAAGCAATTAAGCAATTATATTTGCTTGTGTTATGGGTACTAAACAACTGATATACTACTTAAATACATTTTTTTTTGTAAATACATACATATTATAAATTACACCCAGACACAGAACAAACCTTTATGCTCATCACACAAAGATTTGTCCTGGGTGGGGATCGAACCCACGACCTCCGGCTTAGCAGTCAGGGTCACTAACCACTAGACCAACAGGCCAGTCGGATATGAAGAATATTTACTTTTCTCACAGTTAAACGTCACGTTCCCTGACGTCACAATACACCTCAATAAGTTTATAAAATGTCCTGAAGCTACAAGCGATACATACAAATGTGTATTGCGTATGTGTCAGTGACAGCAGCTATTCATTCATAGCGATAAATAGATGTCACGTAGTCTCGTATATTAGCGGTTCTTTAATTCAATATATTATTCAGTAAGCATTATTATATTGAACTAGGTTCTTCAACACCGTTCTGATGGAAAGTACCTTGTCAATTTACTGTCATGTACAAACATAAAATGTACCTATAATTAATGACGTACATTCAGAAATATATGTATTTATTTTTAATGTAAAATGTATTGAATATTACTTTATCGATGGAACTTTAAATATATTACATAAAACTAAAATATATCAATTAGTAATCCGTAAAAAAATTGTCATCCATCATAGTGACGGATTAATAATGTCACTACCCCATCTGAACCCGTGGGTGTCGTAAAAGGCGACTAAGGCAGTTAACTTTATGCAGACAAGAGCACTGCGAGAAAAGGAAAATTCGAAAAAAACCCTGTACCAACCCGTCGGGCCAGCATGGTATAGTAGGCTAAATTCTCTGCAAATTATTTGGAGGAGACCCGTGCCCAGCATTGGGATGGTTATGAGTTGAAATAACGATGATATAAATAAGTAACACTATTACTAATACCAGGTTTTATAGATTCACACAGTCTAGAAAAACATGAGTCACTAATTTTCACTTGTTAATCAATATTAATAGTGCATTGTACCAACCGCACTAAACCCAGTTGGTCACAGGCTCTTAGACTACAAACAACGACCGTAGAAAAACGATCATCGTGATACATGTTGTACGTACTCGGACGATCTCAAATGTATACATGTGAAATTTCGGTTCTACGGAAATCAATTTCATTGCACAACTGAACATTGACGGGGTACGTCATCTAGTAGGTACCGGTTTCGGCTTGCTGCTCTGTCCGTCTGATCTGATGGTTGGGAAACTCTTAGTGTGTTTTAAAACTGGTCACGTGTTATATTTTAGGGACAAAAAAACCTTATTTATTTGCCCGACGTTTCGGTCGAATTGCACCGATTGTGGTCACGGGCATACTGGAGCTGCCGCCAAAGGTCTCCTGCGACGCTTGCGCTTGCTTTCTGCACTTTCGAGCTTTTTATTTTCAGTAGTAGACGTAAATTCTTTTCAAAACAAACACCTATATTGTATGCATTATGGAAGACCCATCTGACATATTAGTAGATAAATCTAAGCAAGTTTTAGTAAGTTCTACTTCTCCAAAAATATAGTACGTAGTATTCAAAAACGATCCCTAAATCTGATTTGTTTCATTAGATAAATTAAATATAACTTGATTTGGAGATTCTTTCAAGTAACAACATTAAGCAGTCGCTATACCATTCAAAATAATTGTCAGTATCGAAGGCTGTACGTTATAAAGTACCGGTTGAACTGATCAAAGATGATTGACGCCTCAACGGTTGTTACGACATTTGTTAGGTTCAGTTTTAGCAATTATACTAAGACCTGCGGAATGTTTACTCCCAAGTTTTGTAACTGTAAGACTTTGAGTGTTGTAATTGATTTGCTATTGTTGTCTTTGTTTGGTGCCGCCTGTAAATATTTTTAGTTTGAGCTGGTCAATAGTAAGGTACATAATGCAATTATTTATACTCTGAATCAATTGTTTCTTTCAAGAGGTACCTAGGTAGTATTTGTGAATTAGATTGTTTGTTATTATTAAATCCGATTTAAAAAAACATTCATCAATAGAATGCTACGTTATCATTGAGTGTATGTCACTCTATATTTTACTTACATATCACGCGAAACCGCGGGTGGATGTTAGCTCTAACTAATATTATCAATATCATCGTGTAGTGACGGAATAGGAATACATAATGTCACTACCCAATTTAAACCTTGGGTGTCGTACGAAGCGACTAAGCGAGTAACCTTATGCAGACAAGAGCACTGCGAGAAAAGGAAAATTCAAAACAAACCCTATATCAACCCGTCTGGCCAGCGTGGTTTAGTAGGCTAAAATTCCCTCCACATTCCATATTTTGGAGGAGACCCGCGCCCAGCAGTGGGACGTTAATGGGTTGAAGATGAAATGATGAATAATAAATTAGAAAGTGAGTTTGGTTTTTCTTTTACAGCTATTAAATCGAACATGAAATGTCACATATACAGAAATAATTTAGCACTCAGAGTGGGATATAAGATACTTTTTAACGATGTAACATATGGGTATGGTTGTGGGAAATTATACTTTCGATAGAATTACCTATTTACATAGCAGCATCATCTATTTTTCACCAAGCGGGTAGACGGAGGAATACCACACATTAGGTCGTATGTAGATAATAGGGAGCTAGACAATGGTCATTTACTAGCCACGGTAATTAAATTTACAGCAAAAAACCCAATATTTTTTGCCTGAGGATTGTACCGCTGCTCTCATCTAGACAAACAAATTCTTTCTCTTTGAGAAAATGTAATTAAAATTACTAATTATTTTTTTATGTATCTAAGTGTTCTGTGAACAAGATTAGTGTTGTGAAATCTCTATTAACATGTCTATTACTTTTTAAATTTACGTATAAGGCAAGTATTCCACTAAAACGTAGGGCGATCAACGCACTATTATTGTTGTAAATATAGAAATCCTATTGACTTTTGACAACAAATTTTGGCTCTTACCGTGTCTTCACCTCTAAGAAGGGGTCTAAATTTGCTACTAGCCGCAACGTCGATCATATCATCATCATCATCATATCAGCCCAATGACGTCCACTATTGAACATAGGCCTAACTTAATTTCCACCATTTCTTTTAATTTGGATGCGGGCGGCACAAAATCGCTCGCTGCGGCGGAAATTAGGTGAGGCCTATGTTCAACGTTGATCGTATATAGACCAGAAATTGCCTACATCATTCACTAGGTATTGCTAAGTAAAATTTCATTAGGATATTTTCAGTAGTTTATTTGTGAAAGTATAGACAGAGTAGCTCTCGTATTTATAATTCCGCATTCATACTGGATGCGTTAGTCAACAGCGCATCGGGACTTGATTAATTCACTATGTTACATATATAAACATAAGGCAAGCACGCCTTTGATAATTCTGAAGAATTCATTCAAATATGCGGACACTATGTTACGGAATGTTACAGAAACAAATATGTTAAGAATTTTGGTGAAAATTTTAATTGGCTAATGAATATTGTTCGTGGTTCTATGGTCTATAAAATAGAGTTTAATTTAATTTGTTCTTTCTTGAAATAAATGCGTTCAAAAATAAAACATCAAATAATCGGGTCGATGTTCCTTGTATAGTTCTTATTTTATTGTTTAGTTTGGTAAATTGATCATCATAATTGATTACTTAATTTCGTTCAAACGTTCTAACGCCCTTCACAAATTTGGAAGTTCGGAGTATTGGATTTTAGTTTTTTTTAAACTTCTGACAAATATGTGTGTATGTATTATGGCAACACTGATAGAAATGTTGCCATAATTTTGCATTTCACATTCGATAGCTCCTTTTTTTAGAACGCGCAGTTTTTTAGGTCGAATTCCATTGAAGGTCTTAGGGGTAGGCTAATACGAGTATATACACCTAGATTTCTTAACATACGGGGTACGATGGCGTAGTGTAAGCTAATTGTGTTTCAGGATGATTGTGACTCTCAAGTGAACACTTAATGAATATTTTATAAGTGAAATGCGTGGAATGGACGGCTTTTAATTACGTATATGTGCGTAAACACGACCAGATGGACGTACGGACAAGATCATTATAATTAATTGTATTGTAATTGTTTTGAAAGGAGTTATCTATCCGTATATATATACTGAAAAATCACCTGTCAAGATGATTCTTCACACTAAACCAGCGAAGCTAACCAAATTCAATGAAACTTTGTTGATTTGTTTTGAAAATCCATTTAGTTTCAACTTTAAAGATAGCTTATGTTGTCGAGATCAAAAAATTAGTACCGTAACAAGATAACGTATATTCTTTCTTAGTGTTATGCACATTCGTTTAACGTATCATACAAGCAAAGCCCTAAACATTGCTTAGTATGGACACGCAGTGAAATATGCAAATGACAGACATGCGGTTAGTAGGTCGTGTAACCGGTTAGGCAGCGATGCCGCCCTAGTAATGCGTTCCTATAATTTCCTTGGTATTTTGTTGACTCACTGTGTATACCTAAGGGTCTAATCGGAACCTCGACTTTCGAATTAATCGATATAGATGTCGAAATATTGCTCTTAAAACTGTCATTGTGTAGCGGTTAAGGTGGTTTCCTCGCCACTTAAATTGTCGTATCGAGTGCCGTGTGTCGATTCACACTAGATAAATATTTATTTTGAGTTTGGATGTACTTTGGGGCCATTAATTCTATGTTTAAAGAGTCCCCCGCAACACAGGCTCTGTTCACTAGTGCCGCAGTCAGAACTGTTATAGTTCAGACTCTATCAAAGTGTAGAAGAGAGGTGATAACTTTCCGAGTTGTATTTGTGCTCCTACATAAAGAAAAAAAATTTAAAAGAAATTTTAATAGGCACATGAAAAGAGACAATTTCGTATGCAGTTCAGACATTTGCCTTTAAATTTTCTTAATTTTAAGTTTACAATGGCAAGACAAGCCGTAGATAGATGTAAGTTGCCGGCCAGCAAATTGAAAAATTTCACTTTCGGTAAACACGTGGTCGCTAATTAGATTACCGTCATGAATTAAGAGTTGTAAATGTATTTACGAAATAATTAAAAGCGCATAAATTTCTATAGTTTTTCTGTCATAAATTATAATGGTGAAAGAATGTTGTTAATTTGGCATACAATCTGGTTTGGTAAGGCAATTAATTAATCGCTGAACTTTAGTCGATCGCTTTCTTGTTGTGATCAGTTAACATTGACATACATTTCTTTAGCATATTTAATTTTGTTGAGCTGAACGATAAATATGAAAGGGAAATTTATACTCAGAGTTGTTTTACAATTGAATAAAGTGTAGACGGTCGATTTTAATATTAATATTTGCAATTTGTCTATCTATAAAATACTTTTATGCGATTCATTTCTAAATTTCTTTATAAACATGAAAATTTAATTATGCAAATCTACTACGTAGGGTGTTGTCCCTATCGAACCACGCAAAAATATATAAAAATCTACTAAATGTAGTAATGCATCTTTTTAATTATCGATGCCTATTATTTGACATGTATGTCAGAAAGTTATCTTGTCGTCACCTTGAAGCGTTCGCTTTTGCAAAAGAAGGTAAATTCGAATTAAAACCCTCTCCCCGCTGGTATTGCCAGGGCATGGCAATTTTTGGTTCATATCACCTTGTTGGCATGGAGACCCATGCCCAGTTTTGGGGTATAATGCCTTAATAGCTGATTCGGTTGTAAGAAGTCACGGACTGTCATGAAATATGAGTTGCTATGATCAAGTTGCTTGTGTCATTCGGAACACATCGTTCAGGTGACACTACTAGTTGTAGTAACTTTTTAGTTCATCAGAAAGTAATGGAAGTGTTAACCAGTTTGTAATACAACCATCTGGGAATTTCCAAAATAAAAACAAACCATATACTATAAATATTAACTTTCATTTCGCTACATCTTCTGAAGCAGCACCATCACTTTCACGAATAATTTGAACTAAATGGTTTTGAATTTTAATTCACTTCATAGGTCTCAGGATTCTAGTTATGATTCGTATGCATCATTCTGTTAAAACCAGTTATTTTCACATATATACGTAAGATACATTTCTAAATATAATCAACAAATAAAAGGGATTCATAAAAACTGCTATCATTTTTAGAGCATACAAAAGCTAATCACAATCTTTATTATAATTTTAAATTCATACGATTCACCCTTAAATAATTCGTGCCGAAATCGTATATTCATCGTCGTATATAATCGTATACGAAGTCGATTATCGTATATAAAATCATTGTAGTAAATGAAAATGAACCTTGCAACCTTTGGCCCAACCCTTGGTCGGCTAACAGATCAATTTAATAGTGTTATATTATAGTGCATATGAGTTTTTTTTTTTCATAAAAACTAACATGACGATAAAAAAAACCATTTTCAATTTGCTGGCCAGTGACATTGATTTAAAAAGATAGTAATATCAATTATGATATACATAATATTATTACGATCACAGAACAGAGATAGGTTTTTTTACTACTTTAATTGTTCTGTGAGTACAATCATTATTATCTTTTAAGCCGTCAGATTTAGAACAATAAAATTTTAATAATGATATCATGGTTGGTTTTATAAAAATGGATTTGTGAGAACAAACCTTTATCTAGATATGTATTGAATTAAATTATGTATTGAAATAATACCATCCTCTCTTGAAATAATACGATTTCTCTACCAATTATCTATTTTGAATTTTAATTAGTAACTGCGTGTGTATGTGTGTGTGCTAATTGCATACCTACACACTAAGCAATAAATGCTGATTACTGTTAAGAATCAATTTGCTATTAAGAGCGTTTATACCAACAGAGTGGCAATGTTGCTTTAGTATATATTTCGTAATTTCCAATTAACATAAAAATGGCTCTGCCTATTAATATTTTTTTTGTATCTTGTCAAAGGGTCAAGTATTTTATGGACTAGTCCAGGGTTTCCCAACTTTTACTTGGCTGAGCCTCCCCGTACCCAAATTAATATTTTAACTAAATTAATATAATAATATATAATATTCTACCACATTCACACAGCGCCATCTAGTCCCAAAGTAAGCAATTAGGTATATTTGCTTGTGTTATGGGTACTAAACAACTGATATACTACTTAAATACTTTTTTTTTTGTAAATACATACATATTATAGATAAATTACAACCAGACACAGAACAAACCTTTATGCTCATCACACAAAGATTTGTCCTGGGTGGGGATCGAACCCACGACCTCCGGCTTAGCAGTCAGGGTTACTAATCACTAGACCAACAGGCCAGTCAAAATTAAGACAACTATTTTTTTATTTCTATTTCAATTATGTTCAATACCTGCAGATACGACATAGAACGTTTTCTGAAATGTAAACGTCCCTATTACGGCCCCCCAGACATTTTCTTACGCCCCTCAAGGGGGGCGTGCCCCCCTGGTTAGCAACTCCTGGACTAGTTAATTATGATTCTTTAAGAAAGAAGCCGAAGGCAAATACTAGCCAAAAAAAGTACCTTTGTAGTAACTAATGGCGATAAAAAAGACACATTTATATGGTACGTAACCCTTCGGCCGCGTCATATTATTTTTATTATACTCGTAGTAGCCAATACAAGGCCTTCTCTTGGTCCTAAAGTCCATGAGGCGTAAAAGCATTACAAACCAACCGAAAGAACTAATTTTTGCATAATATTATTTGGCATATAAGGTCATTAAAAAACGATACGTAACTTATCATCATCCCAGATTTATGACTAATTTTGATTAATTGCGTATGCACTTATAAGCATGCGTGTCTAGCGTAATGTTGCGGTTACTGAATTAGCTTATGTAAATATTAATTTATCGGATGCAACTGGCAAACGAATGTACAGTTTGAAATTGATATTTTTGTTTTTTCCTCTGTACCGTGCATGAAATCAAATTATCGTAGTACGAAGACACATAAAGAACTTCAAAAGTAGAAGATAGTTTTTGCTTGTTTTAGTTAAACTATTAGGTATAATACATAGGTTCATAGCCTATTTTTTAATTTTAAGCTACGAACCTAATGACATCTTTTTGACACAATGCTTAAAATTACATAAATTATTGAGAAAATTATGACTTTTAAAAAGTGATATAATTTTCACACTGCGGTAGCGCGCGGATCCTAGGTCTATGTTTTCACAGCATCATCAATTTGTTCATTAATTAAAGTAGGTAAACCAATAGGTGTATCCAGCACGCTCATGCGCTAACAACTTGCGCAAAGGCATGCGTCTCAGCGCATATGACAGGGCTCAAGTGTCACTAGCATCAATGCTATTGGTAGTCGTGCTCGTGACTCCAACGGAAGGCTTGCCTTAATACTTCCACTATTATCAACGACAATATGGCATAGAAGCGATGGTGGTCTAATGGATAAGAGACCGGTATACAATCATGCGGTCAGAGTTCGATTCCGACTGGCAGTACCAATGTGGATTTCACTTTGTGGAATTTATATGTTCTAGTCAAGTGATTTGCGTTCTGCTTACGGTGAAAGAAAACATCGTAAGCAAACCCACATACCCTAGAAGAAATTCTAAGTGTATGCCTGATTCACCACTCCGCATTGAACCAACGCGTGTGGATTATGGCCTAAAACCCTCTCAGTTCTCTAGATAGAGGTAAGGAGACCTAAGCTCAGTAGTGGGACATAAGACATTAATGGGTTGCTGATGATAATTATGGCAAACGTTCCTTAAGCGCACGTTAAAAGGGCGTGTTGAAACGCAAATATGTTGATATAAATAAACAGCTGAATAAACTGCTTGCTGAAACTGCTCGATTTTAAGATTAATTAATTATTACGATTGTTTACTTTTATTACTTTTTTATTACTATTACTTTTACCTATATATTTTATTTCATATTTAAGTTACTATCAATGTTACCTATAAATATAATACGAATGATGTGTATGCTTTTAATTGGCAAACATATATACCAACGTTGTACAAATTAAGTGCTTAAATTTATAATATTTGTATGTCTTGCCGTTTGTGTACCTTATTAAATAAATAAATAGATATACTCGTAGGTGTGTATATAAGTTGAAAGATATAACGCGTAACGTGTTGTGCATTCATTAGATTTTATAATCATTAGAGTTATTTATCTATTGACTAATATTTATGGTCCGGAACCTAATTAACCGAGTATTGCCCTTAATCACTATAATAAACACATTTGGTAATACTTTATTAGTATTTAGACATTCCGTGTAGTGACGAATTAAAAATAATTACATAATGTCATTTCCCCATATTCACTCGTGGGTGTCGTAATTTGCGATTAAGGAAGTAACCTTTTGCAGACAGGAGCCCTGCGAGAAAGGTAAATTTCGATAAAACCCTATTTTACCCGTCTGCCAGCGTGGTATTGTAGGTTAAATTCCCTCCACAATATTTGGAGCAGACCCCAGCAGTAGGACGTTTATGGGTTGAATATCAATTCATCAGATTCAGACATTGAAATGTTGCTATGGATAAAGTTGCCAATAATTAAATATTAGGCAGTTTGTTTGGGTCAATTAGGCTAATATTGTGGAATTAATTAGCATGTGTCGGCATATTATGCATTTCACTATTAAGTAACATTATATTTTATAATAAGCAATATTTTCTTTCTTTCCAGATCAATCCTGTGCAGTGAAAAATAATAAGTGTTTTACAGAATAATGTTAAATTAAGTGATTAAATAAATAATAGTATAAAATAAATTAGAGGAATATTAGTGTAGTGATCAGTGTTAGTTATTAAAAATGGCTGCTAAGATGATGACCTTGTACAGAACCATTAAGGGGACCGCCAGCATGTCGAAGAGAAAGAAACGGGAAAGAAGGTAAGATTCCTTATTTAAATTTAAATAGGAGTAAATTTTTTGGTTAATTTTATAAAGATTAGCGAAATCTGAAAAAGTTAAACGAAATTTAAATTTGGAAAACGAATAACAAATCAGTAAAGCAATTGAAGGTCATAAATTTTGTTCATAAAGTTGAACACCAAATGGATAGTCATTGGTGCCTAAGTACCTAAAGTCTGTTTATCTGTCATATTTAATAGTAATACAATCCTTAGAGGCCTATTGTTAATTTAAAAAATGTTGTAGTCCCACAAGTAGAAATAGGCTATTAATGTTGATTAAATGTAAAATGATTATCATAGCAGTAAATGGGCTTAAAAACCAGAGATCAGCGTATAATTAACTTTAGTGGTCTTTAAAAACCGCCAGAATATAAAACTATATAAGAACCTACTGTATTATAAACGATCGCTTGATCGCCAAGAAAATCATCATGAAAACTAACAACATCCAACGGTTCTGACGTCATCGCGTTGCTATCGCTGCGCTCTCGGCGCCATCAGAAAGTAACGGTACTACTTGGAGTCACTGCAAAGTTTCACTTTTACATAGGTAGTATACTTCTTGGACAGATAGTTCGGCGTAGCAACGGTAGATGGCGTTACTGTAGACGATGTACGTTTGAGTCTATTTTCTTGACCGGTGCTACTTTATATTATGGTATTTTCGTGATTTTTTTATGTAGAGAACTAATTGTGTAAATATTTATCTAATATATTTTTAGTGTAGTTTTTATAAATCGTAGCTACATACATCTATGTGTGATTATAAGTGAAAGTAATTTATCCATGACTTAATTATTTTTGTCAAAGAAAACATTTGGTATTTTCACAGCCTAGTTACCCTAAATAACCATTCTTTCGCATGTTTTATTAGAAAGAAGAAAGAAAGAAATAAAGAAAAACATTTTATTTATCTTGAATAGACATGTAACAGTTTAAAGTAAAAATTAAAATTCTCGCCACCAGTAAACTAAACTAATAACACACATAACACGTAATTAAACTAATAACCTAAAAATAAAAGCCAAACAGACTAAAGAAAACAAGAAGAAGAGAGAACAAAAGGGATTAAAAGTAGTAGACACTAGTGGACAGAGAGAACAAACAAAACAGAAATTGACCAATACTAGATTAGACACATTAACACTTCTTACATAATTAAATATTGCGGATTGGTTATTGTAACCGTCCGCAATTGATGGGGTTGGGAGCGGCATAAGATCGGTTGCTGTGGTGGAAATTAGGTGAGGCCTACGTCCAGCAGTAATAATAGTAATAATAATAGTAATATTCTACCACATTCACACAGCGCCATCTAGTCCCAAAGTAAGCAATTATATTTGCTTGTGTTATGGGTACTAAACAACTGAATATACTACTTAATTTTTTTTTTTTTTGTAAATACATACATATTATAGATAAATAAAGTGCAGCAGCAGCAGTGAACGTCATAGGGCTGATGATAACACAATAACCTATCTAATAATGAAAAAGTATACCTATTTATAAAATTTACCCTCTTGTTATTTTTTAAACTATTTCCATTGAAATATTGTAATACGAAAGTATTTTTTTATGCCTGGTTGACCAGCAAGCAGTCTGGTAACCATCGCGCATAGACATTTGCGATGTTATCTATGCTTTTATGGCTAGTTTATTAATACATTTTAGTCTAACAAAGTTGTACACACTTGATTTCCTTTACAAGCAGTCTATAAAACTAATATACTGACTCACCTGTTGGCCTAGTCAGTGTTAGTACTAGTGGTTTAGTGACCCTGACTACTAAACTGGAGGTCGTAGGTTCGATTCCCACCCAAGACAAATCTTTGTGATGAGCATGATTGTTTGTTCTGTGTCTGGGTGTAATTTAACTAAAATAAGTGTGTATTTGAAAAAAAATGTATTTAAGTAGTATATTTCAGTTTTTACCCATAACACAAGCAAATATAATTACATAGTTTGAGCCTAGATGGCGCTGTGTGAATGTGGTTAAATATTATTATTATTATAATAACTAGTTATATAACTAACTCACCTATCACTGATTAAACTATTTTGCTTAAATTATTACAAAGATATTATACTAAAAGAGGTCAACAACACAATCTTAAAAACTAAACACCACACAGCTAACAAGGCATCGTGACTGACAGACAGAATCTTAATTACAAAACATACAGACGATGTAACTCAATTAGTTTTTGTTAATAATTATAATTGGTTCAGTTCAATCTGATATGATTGAACAAATTGGCGGGTTCATGATGAGGTTTTGTGACAAGGCTAGTAAATAATACTGCTTATGCCCACCATACACCTCACCTGCATAACCTCAGATTTGATTCAACCTTTGAACGCCAGAAACGTCTATACACGCAAAATGAAAATGTGCTCACCACGCCAATGACGGCATGGCACGTCAAAAATGTACTGTATTTTAAAAGCTTGGCGCACAAGGCACGATGATACCGATTTGACGTGGCGGTCAAAAGGTTAAGTCTAAAATAACGTGTGTCGGGAGAGTTTGTGCAGTTTTTAAATGTTATAAAACGGGTCTACATCACATATTATATTGTTGACTAGTAGGCGTTACTTGGCAGAAATCCATTTTTCGGGCTTTTCCGTAGCTATGTATGGCAAAAACAAAACGCTTATAGTTTCGTCATGTCTGGCCGTATGTCACAGTTTTACTCAAAAACTATTCGATCAAATTTGGAAAATAGGCTTCTTGTGTAATTGTGTTGGTACTTAGTTATAATAATAAAAAACACATTAAGGTTTCGGTAATAATCGTTCTAAAAGTAGCATTCTTCCTTCAATAACTTCTACGATACGAAAATTATTTTTAACATGGTATTGCCGAAAACTGCATTTTCAACAGAGGGACGTAAGCACCATGAAGATACGCTTTTTTGCAACGGAACCCACAATTGAGCATGGCCGACATGTCCTTTCCGCTTTTTTATAAGTGAAAGGAAAATTTACTACACCCCCTCGTTACCTGTATTATAATATATTAAAAAAAGGTTGATAATATCGAACACCTCTGTAACAGATATTGTTTTCGCCTTTAATTGTGAATTTAAAAAAGTTATCTTTACTTTATCAGAAACACAACGCTCACAATTAGTAACGCCGTAAATGAACTTTTAAAATAGGAAAAATAGAAAACTTGGCAACTATTAAAACATAAATTTTCACTTAACGCCCTTATCTGGTTCCATTGTTGAATTCACAGATAGGGCCAATTAAAAATTTGTTAAAGATAGTAAATATCGATCGCGTTAAAAGGCCACTGGTGCTTCATTAGGTTCTTTTAAATGTAGGTTTTTGTATCGCCTAGTTGTTTAAGTTCGGTATTTGTACGGAATCACGGTATGGCTTTGAATACGCCGATGCTTTGTAGATAAGGGATGAATATGTATAGACCGTTTTAAAATGTTTGCAATTCTTTCGATAAATCTGTTGGGTGAAAATCAATACGAATTTAGTTTTTGTTTATTGCTGTGTTTTTATCTGAAATGGTTATACTATGACGTAATTATTTATGACGAATGTATTTTTTTGAACAAACAATCCAAGTAGGTAAGTGGATACAATTAATTTTCTTTAACTTTTAATAATAAATAACTAAAAAAATAAAGACAAGGAATTGTTTTGTAAAACGTGAATGTGACTTACTTAGTAGTTTTATAGTTTGGTATTTGGTAAGATAAAGCACAAATAATATTATTTTTTAATGTAAAATTTCACTATTATTATGGGGTTAAAACGTATATTTAACTCCATAAAAATAGTGAGATTTCTCCAGAAAATTTGAAAATGACCGATATTTTTTTATTAGATTATGTTGGCAAACAAGCTCAACCACCTGATGGTAAGCTGTTATTATACTATCAGCATGAGAATCAAAACATCAAATTAGGCATTCCTAACATAGAACTCGTGACATCACTGAGCAAAAACATAGGAGTAACAGTATAAATGAAGCCATTGACATGCTCTAAGAAGGGCTATTGTGGCGCCCGTGGGTGTTTCTAACATGAGACATGCTAATACAACAACACAAATTGACTCTTTAGTGCAATAGTGTCGAATTCTATGGGATATTATACTAGTATAGTATGTATGTTGCGAAATATTGAAATTGAAATGTAGGTAAGTCTAGTAAATGAGTGCTCGCAAGGGTACTGTGGAGGGATAAGTCGAAAGCAGAAACTTTGACTTTTGACCTTTATTTGGACTAGTTAGGACTTACTTACATCTCGAAAACAGTGCGTCGTACGAAATTTTAATTTACTACACAATAAAGCTGATAAAATTCTCTACAACTTTGGCTTAAAACTTAATGGGATAATAGATATTTTAAAAAAATCTGTATGTATAAGCCTAAATTTAATCTTTTGAAAGAATAAAAGCAAATAATTTTAAGCAACCCAAAGCAGGCTCGAAATAATGTTACCAAAAAATTAAACAAATTGCGCCACAAATCTTAATCTTATTTGTAAGGGAAAAAGTCGAAACCACAGGCGAAATTGTTATTTTTAATGTATCAAAATTAATGTTACGTGCTTTAATTCTTAACAGGAATAAAGTACCAAGAACATCGTAATCAATACAGTTATTGTTGTAACGTAACGAATTCCTGAATTTAAAGGGGATTTTTTTAACGATTTACTCGGTACAAGGCACAAGTTCTTCATCGCTGGCGATTTTATACATAACATAGCATCACGCCTTCTTCCCCGCAGGGGTAGGCAGAGGTGTTTCACACCCAGATTTCGCCAGCTATGTGTGGTCCCATGAAATAGGGGGCGAGCCTATTGTCATCTACCGGGAACATTTGTTTACCAAACTCCGGGAAAATCTCAATATTGGAATTTCATGATAGAAAAGCCCAATACAATTTTCACCCGACCCGGGAATCGAACCCGGGACCTCTTGCACAGCAGTCGTATACACTTTCCACTGCGCCACCGAGGTAGTTTTTTAGGTAGCGATTTTATAAATATAAAATAATAATGGACATATACCCAGACCTATAAAAACTGTTTGTAATGCGACGAGGCAATTAAATCTCCTTTTGGGCCATCTCGTCCAGCCTCTATTCATTGTGAACATGGCTCCAATTTGTAACTATATATTGTTTGATTTGTGTTTCCATCAATGTATCTAGTAATTTTGCTAAATTATTCAGAAATTATTATAGTTACGATAAATTGATAAATTGCGGTATTTAGTTAAGAAATACACAAAAAATAAACCATAATGGAACGCATTCTTTGCTGGATTACAATGTAAATTATCTGAGGTAGTAACTAGCTAAGATAGAAGACAAATTATGCTCAACATAAACCCCTATATTTATGTTGAGTAGAATCTGTTTACATCGTACTGCAGTCATACATTTAACAACAAAATGCAGCATCCTTGCTACAAGTAGAATTATATCTTATAATAAATCTACATGATCTTGAATTCCGTTCTCATCACGTACATATTTAATACTTAATACCGCTTTGGTATTCAATCTGTCGCATCGTGATGTCACCCAATATTCCCACATTATTATGAGAATACCATGTAGTGTCTTGTTTTTAAATTGCATAATTTTAGATGAATTAATATCGAAGGATTAGCTTGTTGGATTTGGTAGTTATATAGTATACCAACCCGTCTGGCCAGCGTGGTATAGTAGGCTAAATTACCTCCACAATCTTATGATGTCATCAATGTTTATGGGTTGAAATGATGATGATGATGATTTGGTAGTTCAGCGGTAGCGCGGCAATGTGCTTATTAAAGACTACAGAAAAACACGTTATATATTTTAGAACAGCTGTATCTTAACCTTTTGACCGCCACGTCAAATCGGTATCGCCGTGCCTTGTGCGCCAAGCTTTTAAAATACAGTACATTTTTGACGTGCCATGCCGTCATTGGCGTGGTGATCACATTTTCATTTTACGTGTATAAACGTCTCTGGCGTTCAAAGGGTTAAGATGATTCTTAGAAAAATGTCTAACCTTTTTTTTTTTTGTAATAAAACTAACCTTTTGATGGGAAAGTGCAAGAAAAATCCTTATTCTAGAACTTTTACATCTATAATAATATTAGGATAAAGTATGACAATATTTGTGCGTTTCTGAGTTTGTGATTTTAGATGTACCTACCGTACATAGACAATATAATGGAAGGACATAGTCATATTTTTTACGGATGCCCGTGTGAACGATAAGGACACTTCACATTTAGTTTATAAGGGTGTTTCCAACACTCGTGTCATTTACGCGAATTTAAGCTTATCGCTATTTTAAGAAGTAACTTGACCGGACTATATTGACATTGAATGAATTGCATCAGAACATTACGAGTATTGCATACATACGTGTTGCACGGCAATGACAGCCCAATTTAACTCGATCATCGTGATTTTATTACTCGATACACATATTCGACGAATGTTAATGAGCTTAAATTGGGAATTTTGGTGTGGTGACTCAGTTCAATATGCTATGTCAAGTACATGCCATACATAATATTTAGTACAATTAATAGAATAACATTCTATAGTGCTCAAAGAGATTTTTAATTTTTTTAGTGCATTCAATGGAATCATCACTAGAACCCAGAAATCATCTCCTCCAAAGATTGTAAAGAGAATTTAGCCTACTATTAATACCACGCTGGCCAAACGGATTAGTATAGGGTTTTGTTCGAATTTTCCTTTTCTCGCAGTGCTCTTGTCTGTTTAAGGTTTCAATAATATGTCATTCAATGGCGTGTATCCTAGTAAAGACAATACTATAACTTTTAATCTTAAAGTGTTCCATAGTTCTAAGTTATTTGTTCTAAAATGCACAATACGTTTACGACCTCTAAAGTAAACAAAACGAATTGCGTTCCTTCTCAAGGAGTTAGGACACAGCACCGCGACTAATGACTACAGACGTAAGTTGTTTTTGGTTTTAGGTACTTGAATTTCCATTTTAAACTTAAACTCACTTAACTATACTTGTTATTGATGTTGGCAATAGTATGTCAACGCGGCCAATAAATAAAATGATAATGTGATATTACCGGAAATTTTGTTTTTTGCATTTTCTGCTTCTATGAATCAATATACCTACTGATATTTTTTTTAATTTTAATTCTTTTTTTAATTTTTTTCTGATTGTACGATCCTCGTCATACGATACTCGTACATTCATCAATTTAAATTGTATCATGTCAGCAATTCTCATTCATCACTTTTATTAATTGTATTAATTAGTTCGCAATAACCATATACCGACAACGGTCGTGTCGCGTACTCATCTAGCATTCTATCATTTTATCTATCTAAGCAAATTCTTTCAAGTATCAATATAGTTAATTAATTTATCTTTTAGTTTTATTGAGCTTTTATCCCAGGTTGTACGGACCGTACACTGATAGTCTATAAAATTGTAACTTTTTTAGTTTTATTCCTCGGAAACAATAAAGCAAAATACCCATTAATAAAAATAATATTATGTGTCTTAGTTCGTTCAAAATGCAGGACTAGACAGTTGCTGAACTTCACACTTTTAGTTAAGTACTCCATACTTAAGTTCTATCGGTTATTAAAATGGTACTCCTTAATTTACTTAAAATGTCGAACAGAATAAACAATTATCTTAGTTTTCATACACCAGACATGGTGTATCTTTAAATCACAACAAACAATCAATCAATCATTAAATTATTTATTTTCGTACAATTATTATATTATCATTGTTACTTGGGATTGTAGATTGCCATACCTTCTACGAAAAATATTTAGATGACCTATTCATTTATTTCCTAATTAGTAGAAAAAAAGAATAAACTAATAAGTTTGATTACGAGTTAGTGACATTAAAAACAAAATCGAGTAAAAAAATATTCGATTCACAGAAAGATTATTTAATTAAAATCTATATTGCATAAAAAGGTCGTTCGAAAACGTGTTACTAATCTTAAATTTCACCGACAAAAAAATAAAGTTCGATTTGTGCGAATGGCCCAAAACATTTGATATCAGCATAAAGTAAGCACTTTTTGGTAAGGTCAAGGAACTCAAAGGTGCGGTACCTGCGTATAGTCACAGCTCTGATGTAAGAGGGCGTAAGTGGCGTAGGTGGATATTCTAATTGAGTGAATAAACAATATTAGACGCAATTTTATTTGGAATTTCTTAATGGTCTTCACGGGTTATATAGTGTGTATACACATTGTTTAATGTTATGGAATTGTGGATGATTTTTATTTCGATTGTTGGTCTGGAGCACATACTTCTTAAGCAGTTATTTAATTGCAGCAAACATATTCCGTAACTAAATTAAGGTATAATATAATATATATTTGTTAGTATTTATTATTAATTAATGAATATTTTATTAATTAATATATTTTTATCGTTCAAGATAGCTTTACAATGCCTTAAGTAGAATATAAAGGCAAATGACAAAATATGTGTCTTAAATAACATTGCGCCAGCTATTTCTGGTCTTATATTATGTAATACGAGACGTGCCTATCGTCATTAATCGATCGTATAACAGATAAAATATCCCAAAATCATAAACATATATTTTTAGCAGACGCCCGGAGTCTGCTAAAAATATATATAAGACTGTAAATTTCAATAAAGCAAAACCATGAATGCTAAACCCGGGGATCGAATCAGAAACCTTTTTGGGTAGCAGTTGTACACACTGCTAATGCACTATCAAAGACACCCAAAATTATATTTTTTATTTTATTTTATTGAAAAAACCAACAGAGAATACAAAAATTTACTCCCTTCTATCTGTTCGTCGTGTATTGTCCTTAACACTGGAACTTTATGCGTCGCGCGTCGGTCAGTTGCGTTTTTGGACAGTTACGCATAAAGATTGCGCGATAAATTTCTTATTTAACATTGTGTGGGCGTTCTGTATTTGAAGAGTTCGTGAGTTAAACTTCTGTGGAGATCGTTTCAAGATACGCTACTGTACTGTTCTACTTCTTCATACGAGTATTACTTCTTATTAAATACTTAACGGGTTTCAAGGCAGTAAGTTAGTCTATTTTTGGTACTCCCGAGAATCATAGCTCAGTGTTCATTATTGTTAATTCTGGCTTACAGGATTTGCAGGGATGGCTGTTGATGTCATGATATCCTGTCCTCTTTT
This sequence comes from Laspeyria flexula, assembly GCA_905147015.1. Classification (NCBI taxonomy): domain Eukaryota; kingdom Metazoa; phylum Arthropoda; class Insecta; order Lepidoptera; family Erebidae; genus Laspeyria; species Laspeyria flexula. The sequence continues at coordinate 15,333,247 of LR989950.1, read as the reverse complement.
ATTATGGAGAAATGCGTGTCTTCTGGAATTTATGAATATATTATTATATTCACTCAACTGTCACCATGCTGAAGGTGGTTAAGGTGATCTCCTTACGACTGACATTGTCGTTCTGAGTGACGTGAGTTCGATTTCCACATAAGACAAATAATTTTGATTTAAATAATAATAATAATATAATAATATTCTACCACATTCACACAGCGCCATCTAGTCCCAAAGAAAGCAATTATATTTGCTTGTGTTATGGGTACTAAACAACTGATATACTACTTAAATATATATTTTTTTGTAAATACATACATATTATAGATAAATTACACCCAGACACAGAACAAACTTTCATGCTCATCACACAAAGATTTGTCCTGGGTGGGGATCGACCCCACGACCTCCGGCTTAGCAGTCAGGGTCACTAACCACTAGACCAACAGGCCAGTCTATTATAAATATATTACAGTATATTATAAATATAAAATAGATATGCTTCCAGTCTGGCGTTACTTTGTGTCTGGTAATCGTACGTTAGTAGAGGCGTTATCTATAAAATAATAATATAAATAAAACAATTATTTAGAATTCAATTACTTTATTATTTTAAAGACGTTTTATAGATTTATAAGCACGCCTATGATACCTAGCCACTCGAATTGAGACTAGAATAGAGACCAAAAGTATATATAGTTTAAACCTACAAATAATTATGTAGACACATATCTAGTTTAAAGCATTTTAGATCTTATTGTGACTACACAAATAAGGAAAAAGTAATTCAAAATAATGTCTTGTGGTATTTTGACGATGTAATCTCTAAACCGCAAAGATTATATATACCTAGTTAGGTACTTTAACTAGAAATTTACCAATATAATAAATTCACCGATTTTTATAATTGGAATACAAAAATGGAGTAAGGAAAGAATATTTTCCAAAACATGGAAGAGAACTGACTCAACTGATACTTATGGCCAAGTAAACTCGATATTAAATTTGATTGGTCTATTTTATCATCGCCATCAAATGTTTCTGGCCAGCAGCGTAGTATACGAGTATAGTCTAAATTCCCTCCAAAATCTTTGCAAGAGATCCGTACCCAGCAGTGGGACGTTTATGGTTTGTAATTTCTGGAATGTGTAATTTAAATATGATCGATGTCATTTTCAAATATCGATTTGACGACGATATCGAAATCGACGAAGTTGAGATCAGAAATAGACCCTCTAGTTATTGAATTGAACATTTAAAACAGGTAAGCTTCCACCCGCGGCGCCGCCTGCACGGTACGTTGGTAAACAGTAACCTATAAGTTATTTCAGACTCGAATCTGTGTGCCAAATTTTAAACAGATCCTTTCAGCCGTTTTTTTTTGAGTAATAAACAACCAAACCGAACCATAACTTTCGCATTTATAATATTAGTACTTATAGATAGGACAACTGGCTGTGTAATCTCTAGTACGTTGCATATTAGACTAATGTACAAAACATTTGACTATTCTAAGCAACGGTACCGTTATTAATTATCAGATATTAGTAGCCCCAATGGTTATACGCTGACCAAATTACCTACTAATTAAAATTATAATCATGAAATTAGTCAATACAAATTATTGTTCGTTAGTTAGTCGTAATTAATTAATTTATGCATTAAGTGGTTGAAATTAATTACTTTCTTATCAAATATATTGACATCACGGCTTTTTCTCGTTTAGATAATTGAAAGTAAAATAATAAATTCCATATCACGGCCATTTATTGTATGACAAAATATTTTGATAATTTTATCCTCATGATGACACATATTTTGGGAATTTCCGAATAAAAGTCGACTTGTAGAGGTGATAGACCCCACAATGGTTTTATATTGTATAATACGTGACATAAACGCTGATTATTATTAAACACCCTTTTATTTAAATGTACGTACAAATATGGTACAGAACTTTTGATCTGTTATACAGCATTTACCGTTAAATATCCATCACCGTCCATATCGTTGTAAATTTAACTTTTGAAAATTGACTGGATTCTAACATAACTAGCTTTAATGTAACTTCGGTAGCGCAGCGATAGTCTGTACGATTGTTGAGGAACAGCATTTGATGAATACTATTTTTGTCTGATTTGGAGAAATCAAACAAAAATAGTATTAGGTGTTTCTGTCTTGAAATTTTTAGTATCAGCTCGGCAAGTTGGAAGCCTTCTGGGCTTGATAAATTCCAACACTAGGTGTGCCTCAAGCCCATTCTGAAAGAAAAAAGTAAAAAATGTAATGTTTAAACGCGGTCCGAGTTAATTGCGGTCCCAGTTGCCGGAATCTTTCATGACCAAACATAGTTGGCGAAATGTGAGACGCGCTGTAAAGCCATTTACACGAGTTGAGTTTCTGGCCTCGAAGGTACGACTATCGTATGCGAGAATAAAAAAATGTCATCAATGTAAACCAAATTTACGATAATCGTACTAACTCGTCTTGTCATTGAATATTTCACGTAGAAGATAACATACTCGTAGGCAAGCTTTTGGTTCCATATAAACGTGTGAAGGTGATATTATGGAATGCAATAATGGCATTCGAGTTTCTTGCCCTAAACGTGCGAGAAACTCTCTCAAAAAAAAAGTCAAAGTGTTATTTACTTATTTTACTTAAAAGTCTGAGGTACTCTTTAGAATTGTCATCTTAATATTAAATAAACTTATCATACAAACTACTGAATCTGCGTAACGTCAACTGAAGCATAATCTCTCATTGTTTAAGCATTTTTTGTTACATTTTAATTTCTGCAGATCTTGTCTCGGAGCGATGTCCATTTGCACAAATATTGCTTTACTTTTATCACACCTACTTGAAGTCTGTACTGTATTTTAATTAAAGATGAATTTTGATTGGCATATATTTTCGCAATCGCAGAAATAATTGGTAATATTTCGAGTAGGTAGAGCTAAACATTGTCAGCTGTAAGAAGATAATCTCGTTCATTTATCTTGAAGATGGAGTGTTTCAAAGCTTTTGGTCGTACTTTAAGTTTGTTTTGGTGAGATATGTTTACCGTTATACATATTATGTGTTTTGTAAAAACGAAGCGTATGTTATGACAGTTTAATTGTTTAACGGGACTTGTACTAAGTGATTCATTAATTAAGGATATAGAATTAAAAATGACAGTTGTTTAAATAAACTAGTCTAACTACTATTGTTTTACTTTTTTATTCAGTCAGGTTACACTTTAATTGATTGATTTCCTTTAATATGATGGTTCAGAAACCGGATTTAGGTGAGTCATTAATTAAATTTGTCTGAAATATTATAAGTGAAATATCTTCAGTAGGGATTTGATACTTTCATGCTATTTTTATATTCTACTAATATTATAAATGCAAAAGTTAGGATGGATGTTTATTACTCAATCACGCCAGATTGGCTGAAGGATACAGATAGAATATAGTCTGGAGTAAATAGAATATACTGCAGAGCCGTGGGAGAAAGATAGTTATATATTAAATAGAATGAGATAGCGATTCAATAATAATAATATAATAATCAAGGTTTTGTCAGATTCATAATAAACAAATGAAAGAAACAAATGAAGCTTCACTTTTAACAAAGGGATGCTTTCTTATAGAAAAATGTTAAGAAGACTTGGTAGGTATATTTTGTGATCCAGATACATTACTCCTGATAATATATATTTATACTAAAGGGAGACATCTTTATTTGTCTTAGAGTTATCCAGAATTTTACCAGTCTCACCAATAAATAAGTATAAAACAAAATTATCTTAATAAATTTAAGGGGTTGTTCTCCCAAGATGGTGTTATCACAAGCAAAAGTAATTTCAGATGACTTCTCCTTACAAATGGCAGTAGGATTTAGTATGGGTGGCTTGCCATTAATACGCTTTATGGGTAATAAAAGTGATAAACTTCAAAAGTAATGCACAAAATAAACATTTTGATGCGTACTTTTTGCTGTCGGCACATTGTAAAATGTTTCAATGGATATAACACCTTATTATTTTGTTATAGAGTTAAAATTTGTGTATGGTTTTCCCAGTTCTATATTTTCCTTGAAACCTTTTCTGTTGAGTGATATTTACAATGAAAGACAATAGGTTAGATAGTTATATTTATGTAGTAGGTTAAGTGTTATAAAATTGATACGGCTTACAAGGATTATATTTTTCTCTGTTTAATAATTCTCGACTTACTAACGGTGAGAAAATGTCACTTCAGTTTAAGGTTATCTTGAGGCGAAGTAAATGGTTTTAAGTATATTAAATTTCTCCTTTAGCCAATCTTTTCTATTTGTTGAAAAAGATATCTTGGTAGGATATATTGGACATGTTTTGTGGTTTGTGGAATCTGCTTAAACTTCAATAAGTTAATGTTTATCAAGATTTTTGCAGTCGTCATATCAACCCATAAACGTCCCACTGCTGTGCACGGGTCTCTTATAAAGAATGTGGCGGGAATTCAGCCTACTATACCACGCTGGCCAGACGGGTTGATATAGGGTTTGTTTCGAATTTTCCTTTTCTCGCTGCTGCTCTTGTCTGCATAAGGTTACTTCCTTAGTGGCCATTTATGTCACCCATGGGTTGAGATGGTTTAGTAACATTATGTATTCTTAATCCGTCACTACACGGATAATGCAGAGTAAATATCCAGAATTTTTAAGTTGACTATTATATATCAATACCAATGAGCCTTATTTTATATTCTTTGGCAGTATTGCTTATTGCAACGTTGCACTTCGATAGCAACCATTGTCGCTACGTTGTTATTTAATCAATATATCAGTTAATTGGACACGGGTCCTTGTTTACTTGTTCAAACGTTTATATATGGATTATTCTTTAGAAACTCATACATGTTCACGCTTATCGTACACACCCTGTATACCTAATTAATGTTATACCCAACGTTATCGCAGCAAATAAAAACAACAGCGCTGAAGGAAAGTGGCCAGATTCATTTGAAATTCTTTAGTAAACTCTCTAATAAGTCATTATGACACACATAATACCTCCGCGTAATATAGTTTTATTCTTGTGTGTATTTATATTATGCGGTTACCTTAAGACTATTCATGCATCTTCCTCCAAATATAAAGAAATTCTCGACGATCTGCCAGTTAGAGAAGATATGGAACAATATTTGTCAAGCTTAGAAAGAATAGTAAACTTCGCTAGTCACCACAAAAATTACGTGGACATACATATCTGTTTTGGCATGTTTTTAATCGACGTCAATTTGAGAAATAATGTACATGCGTTATTTACGAGGTTGCCAAATGATATAAAGGCGCGGTTGCAGCAAGTGTTGCGAACAACTGATAATATTATATCACATTATCAACGTATGGTTGACACAGTTGAGAAAGGTAGTCCAGATATAACACCAGAAGCATACATATCTGGAATGTTCTTAAATAACGAAAGAGCGTGGGCAAGCCGCTTGTTCAGATTCAGACCCAACATGTTGATGGCAACGAGATTTTACTCGAGCGAAGAACTACAGCAAATTTATGCTGATTGGCCAGAATATGTAGATAAGGTATTTGATTTTGATAGCTGCGTCCCTACTCCTAGGCAATCTATTACCTGTCTAGGTCATCTAGAAAGAGGTGGGTATACAAATTACAACTACGAACGGTGGGAAGGGAACCGTTGTGTTGCTAACCATGATCCGTGCATTAATATGGTTCTTAATGGTACAGACTATGGATACGCAATGGTACATAGATTGCTATACGTTATGATGGCTGGATTTGGACGAGGATGTACTATTATAAACGAAGACGTCGACAAACAATTAGCCGACGCTATGTGCGCGGATATATATAACGAAGCAGACTATATCTTTCAGCATGGTTCTAGAATGCCTTATTTATCGATGGGACAAATTGCCTTATGCTCATTGGCGGGCCACGCTCAGTTTATTAGACGATCATGGATCAACCCTCTTCTTGAATATCAGAGTGAGTTTGGATGTTTTGGGAGAGGTGATACTGTTTCAGAAGAATTTAAATTACCTATTAACCAGATTGAGCCGAAATGGGAGATACATATACGTAGTCCAATATTGGGAGGGTCCTGTAATACTCCTACTACTGGTGTGGCTGCTTCGATGTTGGCGGCAACTATCAGATTGATTATAGAAAAGTTCTATAGATAAATTATATGGTTTAAATAAATTGGCTTCTTAGATATAATGCTGTTTACCTCTACTTCACACATAGCGACGGTCTATGAGGCTTCTTCTATAGTTTTTCATATTGATATAAAAATAATTATTTGGCATTTGACATTTGGTTTTTGAAACCAAGTGTCTCGATATGTATACTCATGTATTTACCCCAAAATTTCACAATATAGAACTGTGAATCTTTTATTGTTTGTTATAAAATCGCTTTTTCCCAGGGACATCCTGTAAAGATAAACTTGGCAACCAACACTTTTTTACTATAGAGATAGATTTACCAGTGTACCTTACAGAGCATCACCACTTTTCTACCTTTTAGTGTTGGATAGCTCATTTTATCGAGAAAGGTTTATAACAGTCTTTATCGCTAAAGAGGTTAGAGGATCAGAAGAACACCAACATTTCTCAGCTGTGTTTTACCTAACTGCAAACCTAAAGCCGGGATTTATTTAATTTAACCGGAGTTTGGTAAACAAATGTTCCCGGTAGATGACCATAGGCTCGTCCCCTATTTCATGGGACTAAACATAGCTGGCGAAATGTGGGTGTGAAACACCTCTGCCTACCCCTTTGGGGAAAAAGCCGTGATGCTATGATGCTATGCAAACAAATATTGAAAAGCTTTAGGTACTTTTCCTTTCAAAGCTATTAAACATACAGTTTTAGATCACCTGCAACATTCACCAACAATATTTAAACCCAACACAAAGTGGAAACAATATATGAATGCAAGCTTCTACAGTAGGATATCACGTCGGTACATTGTGTCCAAAATAGCTATAAATTAAGTGAGCCGCACGTGAATAAATCCTCTTTATTTATAGTGCGACAGTGCGGGGCCCAACTGACAGATTGTGGAACGATGAACACATCTTGTAATTGTATACTATGCGTGGAGGTCCCCAATTGACAATATAATAGAGCGGACTACGAATACGGCCTGAAAGCGAAGCCAACTTGAACATCTTTAGCTTACGTTACTACGTTCAACTGTAATGTGACGTCATCTACCTGGCTAATAGCTGACTTAAATAATGATATGATCTATATTACAACGGTCAATGATCTGTGACAACTATTGCAGATATCATATATTATATCAAGTACAAAAAAATCCGACCTTTTGCTTACTTAGAAAATCCGCATGCGAAGATGGCAACGATTTATTTATTTCTACAACTTTTCACTTAATTTTTAGAGATACTAACAGCTATGAATACTGATAATGCCAGTCATTGTCTACCACAAATCTAAATTACTGTGCAACAGTTATAAGTTTCGGTTCACAAAATTTAAGAAAATATCATGTAAAGTTAATATGTATAAGCTATACTTAGTGACGTCAATTACTTAACATAATGTAAGGTGATTATGTTTTATATTCATTTATTTATATCTTTTCTGTAGGCATTTTCGTAGCGACGGTTAATATTTCTAGCGTAAAGAATATCTGGGGTCGTCGACAGTACATCTAGTTTTGTTTTCTGTTTCTTGGGTGGCACGGGCACTTCAATTTATTTCAGAAGTTGGAGATAAAAAGTATTTAAAGTAGGTAAGGTGAATAAATAAGGTTTTTTGTCTGACATCTTCGAATCTCTTTCTTGGTTTAAATTTTTATTGGACTAAATGCATTCAATGGTAATATTATTTTTATTTGGAAGATTCATATCATTTACATTCGCCAGTGTTACTTGTGCAAAAAATCTGTTTAAGGAACAGTAGTATTTATTACGCTGTTGCTCATTTATTTATGGTGAAAGAATTATAATGTGTGAAAGAATGGACACTATTGACATTTGAGGAATTCGCTCTGAGGGGTTTTGCCGTCGATAATAAACTTACGTGGTCGTGGTGTTGACAATAACACAGTTTCTCAATGACTTTTACAAGTTATATTAATGTAAATAGTAAGGCTACTGGGGATATACTCCGATACCTATTCACAGTTTTCATGAGAGGAAATTCAATAAAACTGCGAATAGGCATCAATTTAAACTCATGATCTGTATTGAAAGTTGCCTTGTGTGTACCTAAATAATATAATACTTTTTAATGTATTAACGAATATTATCAGTAACCACCGGTTACTGTTTGTTTTAGTATTTATGTCTGGTTTCTGAGTCCGATGTGGGTTATTGACAGGAGAAAATATAAGTTATACAAATTAAAAATGACAGTTGAATGAATAAACTAGTTCTATAGTTTTACTTTTATATTCAGTCGGGTTATTGGGATGGATGTTTATTACTCAATCAAAATAGAACGGCTGAATGCACCTGTTTGTAATTTGGTACAATTATCGCCTGGAATAGATCATTTACAGACGTACCACGTGGGCGTATTTGCGGGTGAAAGCTAGGATGTAGTAGTCCGAAATAATAGACCTATTATCATCATCATCATATCAGCTCAATGACTACCATATGCCTCACCTAATTTTCACCCCAGTAAGAGATTGTGTGTCACTTGCAATAGACCTATTATCATCAGCAACCCATTAATGTCCCACTGGTGCTTCTCTCCTCTATCTAGAGAACTGAGAGGGTTTATTCCATAATATACACACGCTGACCTAATGCGGGTTGTTGGATGAGATATACAATTCTTCTAAGATATCTGGATTTCCTCACGATATTTTACTTCACCGTTAGCAGAGATGGTAAGTCATACCTATGACTAGTACATAACAATTCCACAAAGTGAAATCCACATTGGTACTGCTGGTTGGAATCGAACTCAGACCGCGTGTTTAGCACGCCGGTCATTTGCCCATTCAACCATCATCGCAATAGACCTATAGTATTTTACCATTTCACGATCATGGAAATAAACCATTGTCCATCACCAATATATATGCAAAGTGTGTAACTGACAACGTGGCGCGGTGCATTGTATGCGCTCTTATTGAGCTGCCTGTTCTTTGAAGTTTGTGTTAACACCGCGTGTGTAGACCGGCGCAAACTTGGCTTATTTGTGCCCTTTCAATTTCGATGGATATAGACGTTGATGCTGGCTAGGCGACTGCTTGAATTATTATAGAAATATTTATTTATCGTTTGATCGTAGGCTGATACTATTTTTCGGATAACCTGTTACATTCATAACTTTTGACTTTCATAAGAGTTACTTTTTAAAAAGTTAGAACTGGTCCGTGTAGTGACTTATTTAGAATACGTACAAATCCTATACCAACCCGTCTGGCCAGCGTGGTATAGTAGGTTAAATTTCCTCCACATTCTTTGGAGGAGACCTGTGCCCACCAGTGGGCACAGGTCTCCTCCTGGCCCACGTTTATGGGTTGAAATGATAATGATGTGAAATAAAACAAACTATGTCAGTTGTTGGAGCTTCGATTCCGTGGATCTTTGTTTGGCTACTCCACAGCTTATTAGTTGTTATTACCTATACGAGATAACCTATGACCTTCCTCTATTCCATAAATAAGCTATCCGACACTAAAATATATTTTCAATCAACCAACAAGTATATATAATTAAAAAATTAAAATAACCCGACTGCAAAAAATCAACAGATATGCAACGCAATAAAAAGACCGAAAATTTTTGTAATTATTATTCCTGATTAAATTTAAATATATAACATATGTAAGTATATATTTGTAATCTCTATTTGATTCACTTTATTTTGATACACTACTCGATAGGTTTGGTTAAAAAAATTAAATTAACTACTTACAATTTGACACCATTAAATTATGTATAATATATTTTGAAATATATGTAATCTCCTTTTGATTCCCTTTATTTTGATACCCTACTCGACACGTTTGGTTAAAAAAAAAATTCTAACTTACAATTTGGCGCCAATAGTCCGCCGTTTTGTCTTTTTTTTTTATAATACCTATCTAAGGACACTTGGGTTTTTGAGAAGAATCTAACGATACCTTAATTGTCCAAATCCATCCAACCGTTTGGAAGAAGCGTGGGAATAAAGAAATTTAGAAACATACAAGATACGCGCGAAAAACAATACCCGTCTTGTCAGTCGGGTAAAAAACAAATGAAATTTTCAGCTTTAAAATATTAGTACTAATTACTAACCGGGGCTTTGCTCCCGTCGTTCTTTGTTTGGCCACTGCTCAGCTCCTATGGGCCTAGCGTGTTGTTATATAACCTTATTCAATAAATCGGCTATCCAACACTAAAAGATTTTTTCAAATCGGACCAATAGTTTCTGAGATTAACTCGTAAAACTAAACAAACATACTCTTCAGCGTTATAATATTAGTATAGATATAAATTATAAGCACTGTATACTTCCATACTTATGAAATTGTAAGGAAAACATGCAGTACCATCAACAACACTTCCCGATACGTCCGTAACATCTACGTATTCACCAGTCATGTATCACGACCTACACGCGACGACAATGCTCATGTGCCCCATAAATATGAGATACGTCATCTCAGTCGGGGTGCGTCCAAAACTCGATTCCCGATACCGTTTATAATGTAATAAATAACATGATATGGACTCGACACCTACTTGCTTACGTGTGAGGTTGACTATAGGCACTATTGGTGCGCAAATTTAACTCAAGTTTATCAAACGTTTATTTATTTGTTGATAGCTTTGAGAATTGACTTTTTTTGTCCGACATATCAGACGAACGTGCAGCCCATCTAATGGTAAGTGGTAACCGCCTTGGATATGGTTTTGTTCAAGTAGCATTGCTTACGACGAAAAAACAACCAAGTCGCTGCTTGTCTCAAAGGGAAATAGGAAAGAAAGGGAAAATTAACTGGATTAGGAGGAGGAATTGGGCTGGCCCTCCGCACACCAGACGAAACGCAACAGTAATCAGTATACCTTAGGTATATACTGCTACTTAGCGTTGATAAAACACGATCGTGTTTTACATTTTATAATATTTTTTAATATTTAGATATTTTTGTTTTTTTATAATATTTTGATGAAAGCGGCTCTTAAGATTACACCATTAAGAATTTTATCTTTTTGTGCACTGATCGTGTAGCTTTGATGTGTATCTGTATAAAGGTCTATTTATACAGATTTTGATTAAATGCTTACCATACATCAGTGTAAATTCATAAATGAAAACAAATTACTGCGATATACGAGTATATAAATACCTATAACTTTTTTATCGAAGGAGTTCAAAAATGCGCATTCATGTTCGTTGGAAACTAATACAACCGTTATGGTTATTTTTTGGCAATTCCTCTTTCTCATGACGCTAAGCCTTAATACCGGCTAAGTCATTTAACCATTTATTTTTACTATCAGTTTGTGTGTATGAAAATACCTTACTTATTATGTTCACAATGAAGTATATTTAGCTTACGTTATAATTAGCTGCTAGGAAGTTTCTGAAAGTTAACGTGACTTAAGAAGTTCTTCGCACCAAGAGACAAGCTCCTTATTATGGGAGGCTTAAGAATGATCCAAATATGAAAACAACCTTTTAAAATTAGGTGCTATAATGTAAAAAGCACAAATATTTGCCACAATTAGGGTACAAAATTTCCATGTTTTTGGAGCCCTTGGGAACAATTTTACAAAATAATAATAATATTTAATTTTAGTTATGGAGCTCTTGGGAACAAAATCGTGGAGCGGGTGGGAATAAGCCCACATTAAACTAATGCGTCAAAATTATTAATCACCAATCTACTAAAAATGTTTAAAAAACTAATTCCGATGATGTTATAACCTTTTTACGTAGCGTTTAGTTGTAATGCAATATTTATTTACAACATATGTAGGCCCAACTCAGAACAAAATATGTTTATATTACTAATTCGATTACTAAGTTCTACAAAGATAAGGCAAATATATATTAATAATATTGTAATGAAACAATGCGTCACAAATGAACGTACAAGATCCAATTCATAAATACATCTATATAATTATTTCTGCATCACCTTTCACATTTCACACACAATTTGCTTATAGTAATATATTTATACGCGGCGTGACCTAAATATGTTTCATTCAAAATACTCCTGTCAAATTAATCAATATGTTTGACAGTGAGTCGGGGCCATACGTAAGGGTTGCTATATTTATTGTAATCCGAAATTAAGCTGGCGATAAATATTTAAAGTACCGTAATCTTGTTACTGCATCGCTGAAGCAATTACTTGTTTGAAGCTGATACTCGCGACATTTAACTTGAAATTGTTGGTTAATTTTCTTATGACCTTCCTCACTTGTTGATTTGTGAGATCAAAAATGTAGGACATGTATAATTTATGATTAACATCACAAAATATTAGGTAATGAATGAATTTATTTATAAAATAGGTCACAAATTGGCATACGCACATACCACTCACCGAACATAAATTGGTTGTTAAACTATATCTCCTATCATCATAACTTTGGCAAAACCCAGGCCAGAGTGTTTTTGTTTGCGGAGTCTAAAACCATTTAGTAGTTATAACCATATATATGATACATTAACAAATATTCAACCATTCATCCGTATTTAAATTTGAGCGCCCATTTGATTCAAGCAAGTGTATGAATACCCTCTACTTTCGGTTCCTCGCGGATACTGTTACGTTCCCGGGAACGTGACTATATTTACGACGAGGTCGGGACTGCAGGATCGTACATCGAAGCCCCGGGTGGTATGGCACACTTACACTTTGACCGACTTATCCCTTACGGTACTCGGGGAAAAAATAAATTAAGCTTCGATGCATCCGGACTGGCTTATAGGGACACTTTTTGCTTTTAATATGGCAAATTAAAAGCACAAACGCAAAAGCGTAAAACGTGCTTTTTTGAAGTTGAGCGATCTCAAGGACATTGTTAAAAGTAATGTATTTTAAAAAAAGACCCTCTCGACTACTGAACTTTATCGAACAACTTACTGTCCATACGTAAACTATTTTTTTTTTTTCACATAACCCTAAAAAAACATAAAACTATTCCTCTAGACACCACCGTAGAGCTTAGAAGAAGAAATTATAAAGTTGCCTCTATCCCTATTATGAAGACAGTATCTGAGTATTCAATTTGAAAAAAGATCATCTCACATATATAATAAAATAAATATATTGATTGACATACACACTAAACCCTACCACGAATGTAAATCAATGCTAATTGAGTGGATGAACAGACTATGTTATGACGAAGTTGAAGTTTATTTATGTGGTTTTTAGAGCTACCAAAGAACTCACACATACAGAAACACACACATACACAAACACACACACACACGCACACACTCACACATACACAAACACGCGCATACACATTCAGACACACATTTATCTATCTTTCTTTTGTTATGTATAAGATACCTACGTTTATATTAATTACTAAACATTGTTCCAATTCGTTATACCTACACGTTGTTTCCAAATTCTTACACATTCGAAATTTGAAAGAGCGGTGTCTTCTGGCACAGGCATTTATATGCTTAAAAGAAGACACCACCCACTAACATTTAAAATGTAACTGTGTAACGACGAAATAAAATATTAATTGATTTGATTTAAAGTCTTTAGCTAATGTTTACATTAGGAGTAGTAGTAGAATCTGATATTAGTTTGGATTTTTTTGAGATAACATTTTAATGTGGGATTGGTAAACGTCTAATGTTTATATATCAATAATAAAAAATCGTAACCTTTCCTTGGAATTTTAAATAAATGCTAAACAAGTAATGGAAAAATTCAAACCCAACGACGGGATTTGAACCCGCGACCCTGCCATTCCGTGTGTTCTTTGGCAGTATTATAATTATACAATATACGCTGGTCTATTGTGGAGTTTACTGACGCAAATGTAAACCGTTACATCTTTGTGCTCGTTGACCTTCTGTAAGGTAGAGGTGTACTATACGAGACCAGTCGATCTCCAGTATTTCCACCGACACTGTTTAGAATGACATCGTCCGATTCTCGAGTTCAGCAAATGCTCTATTTATTGAATTCTTTGTTATAAGTACCATTCTCTGCAACTACCTATATAATATTTTTTATTAACCAAAAGACTAAGGGCGACATTCACAGACCGTACTTTGACTTTACTTTGAGGGAAAGTTCAACTTTGAACCAAAATTATGTTTCACAGTATGGTTTCAGAAACTAAAGTAAGGGTTTGACAGAAAGCCTTACTTTAGTTTCTGAAACCATACTTTTTTTTTTTTTTTTTTTATTGGGTAAACAAACCATGTCACATAATGTGTTTATACATAATGATACATAATATGGTTAATTGTGATATCCACACCGTTTACCACAGATAGGTATATGATTTAGAAATATAGTCCAGGAAACATAATCTGGCCATTCGTCGTCTTCACCAAGATTGCTTTGGCAATACTTGTTGTAAGTATTAAGAATATGATAATAGAACTGTCGATCTCCAAACGGAGGGGGTAAAGATTAGTGTTGTTATTAACAGGATTAAAGTTGATTACGTAGAACAAACGGTCAGACAACGAGCTACCAGACTACACTTCCCGAACCTCACAAGCATAGAGCGATATCTCTTATACATGTTAAAATATAATAACAAGTAAATATAATTTAAAAAAGAAAGAATTAATATTAATATTAATAACCCGACTGCAGAACATCAACAGAGAGCAACGCAAAAAAATTAAACTTATTACAATTTGGCGTCAAAAGCCCGCCGCTTAAGTCCCCCCATTCCTAAAACTTATCCAAGGATACTTGGGTTTTCTAGACGAATCCAACGATACCCCAATTTTTAAAAATCCATGCAGCCGTTTGGAATAAAGAAATTTACAAATATACAAGACACGCGCAAAAAACAATACCCGTCCTGACAGTCGGGTAAAAAGAACAAAAAACAGTTAAATAAAGTAGTACAATATGTGAGGTTAGAAAGTTATTAGTTATAGCAGCATAGAATGCTTATCTATTAGATTAGATTATATTATATTAAGCCTAATTTAAAGTATGTAGTTTTTTAATCACAAGATTCCTGTGAGTACTGAAACTATTGGCAAACATGTCAATATCATTGAAGTAACGGTTGTACGAATCTACCAGATTGCGACTTTGCTTAGTAAAGGCAAAGTCGACTATATTGGCGACTTCGGCCGCAAAGTATGCTTTGCATTAAAATACGGACAATTATTGTAGACTTATCAATTAATTGATCTTATCAATGTTTTCTACAAATCAAACGACATTTTTTTTAGTCGGCTTTTCCGTTCCTTTCATATAGTGATTTGACGTATGCCGTTGTTGTTTTATCTATGGACATGTAAACGTAAAAATCTCTGTCTCTGCACGTGCTTTACTTTGGGTAAACCTTGCTTAGAAAAGTTAAGAAACTGTCTATGAATTTCAAAAAACGTAAAGTAAACTTCGGCGTTCAAAGTATACTTTGGGAAGACGCCTTTGTTGTAAAGTAAAGTCACGACTGTGAATCTCACCGTAAGTACTGCAGTAGTAAGTATATTGCCAATTTCTATAAATAGCCGACTCCCGTAACATAATCTTGGATAACGGTTACCATCAAAATAATAACACGAAGACAAAATACCAACTCTGTAACCGAATACTACGTTTCCTTATAAATAAAGAAATACGTTATTTTACCATCTTATATTTTCCATTATTATCCTTCAAAACGAACCTTATAAGTATGAAACTAAAGGCAATCGTAAGTGTTTTACTGAGACGTCAAGATTCACCCGAAAAGTCAGTTTCATCTTATGTGTGCATGCAGAAATTTCTTATTTGTCTTGTGCGTAAGTTTTTGAACAATAAACCGTTAAGTATACAGTGAATTCTTTTTTATTTGAGGCCCTAATATATGTGTAAAAAGACATTACATTACTTAATATTTGTCAAGACGGCGCATGCAGACGGCACATTTATGACAGCAATTACATTTTGTTTTTACTCGTCGTCAATGTTTTGTATAATCATTATGACATTCGTGGAATGTGTTACACGTGTCATAACCATATTGTATAGATTTATTATTAATTTTACGCTTAGATAGTATGATTTGTAACAATGTTAGACGTGAAATAATTGACTTTAGATCTCTGGTTAAGTTGTTAAGAGGGAACGTGGCACACGATTCTTCATACAAAAGTATTCCCTTGTTTTCTCCCTGAATAATGCCTATAAAGCAATTTTTTAGTTCAAAAATTCAAGGTCATCTGTAGACATCCCTCTGATATCTGAGCTACAGTTGTCTCTATCACACTTTACGGTTGCCGACTTGAGTTAAGGGCGAAGCTACGTGTGTCCTCAAGGTACTACAATTATTTTGTCCTTAACGGGAATCGAACATATTTCTTTTAGCGTCGAATTAGTGGGATAGAACTGGATAGAGCTTCCATACCAACAATCTACTTCATCATCATCATATCAGCCCAATGACGTCCACTGCTGAACATAGGCCTCACCTAATTTCCGCCACAGCGAGCGATTTTGTGCCGCCCGCATCCAACGGCCACCCGCAATCTTTACCAGATCGTCGGTCCATCTGGCGGGGGGACAATCTACTTATGCATCTAAAATATCTCTCATAACTAGGTATTGATTGGCTTTATGTAGGTACTAAAGTCTGGCCATCCGTTCTTTGCACTGGACTGTTTTTTAAAATCTATACATGGCAATATTTTTGAACTGTCATGTCACTGTCTTTTTAGTGTTTTTCAATCAATATTCTTTTGAAATTATTGAAAAATAATGCCGAAAGCTATCAAAGGCGTAGTTAGAAAGTTGATATTTACTTAAGTTGAGATAATAGTATCAAACGCATTTTTTCAGTCTATAGTCGGTGTTGTCACCCCTTGTTTTTTTGAATTTACCGCTCTTTTCTTGTGCAAAGAACGGATGGCCAGACTATAACTAGGTATTGATTGGCTTTATGTAGGTACTAGCTGTTAGCTGTCACGCGAAACTGTCTATAATTGTGAAATAAAATAAAGTAAGTTAAAATAAAGTAGGTTCAGAGCTGGTAAGTCAACTATCACTAATTTAATACACTTTGTAGACTATTGTGCCACTGAAATGGACCATAATAGGCAAGTAGACGTGGCCTTTTTTTATTTAAAAAAGCTTTTGACCGCGTCAATAATGATGTGCTATTAGAAAAATGTGTTCAAAATTCATCTTTGTTGGAATTTTATAAGAGTCTTCCATTGGAACAATTTGATAATTTGCATAAATTTGCTCGTGGGTTGTTTTCTGTTTTTGGTACTACTTACTTGTGTGAGAAAACGTTTTCCAAGATGAAGTACACAAAGAATGTTTACAGATCTCAATTAACCGATGATGATCTTAAATCTCTTTTGATAATTGGTACAAGTAAAATTGATCCACAACTACTAACTATTCATCATCATCATCTTCATCATCATCATTTCAGCCTATTGCAGTCCACTGCTAACTACTAACTATTGTCGGTGGAAAATCACAATTACATAAATCTCATTAGTGTTTTTGTTTTACTGTGATTACTGGGATTCATTTCAATTATTTGTTAGTTATTAATTAAAACTTAGATACTTAAGTTAAGTTTTCTGCGTCATCATTTCTGTCGTTAAATTTTTCCTTGCAAGTAAATAAAACCGAGTAATTATCATTCTGTGTTTTCTTCTACAACTTATCACAGCAACAGTAACAACAATTAATCATTGGCTGTCGCGGGCCGGATTGATGAAACTGGCGGCGTTTGGCCCGCGGGCCGTAGTTTGGCCCCTGGCCTATATAATAAATGCTATCTAAAACTAAAAGATTTTTCAATACAGTTCAGTAGTTCCGGAGATTAGCGCGTTTAACAAAACAAACAATCAAACTCTTAAGCTTTATAATATTGGTATAGATTTTTACATTTCATAACGTTATTACTTTGCCTGGCCTGTTGGTCTAGTGGTTAGTGACCCTGACTGCTAAACTGGAGGTCGTGGGTTCGATCCCCACCCAGGGCAAATCTTTGTATGATGAGCATAGAGGTTTGTTCTGTATCTGGGTGTAATTTATCTATAATATGTATGTATTTACAAAAAAAATAAGTATTTAAGTAGTATATCAGTTGTTTAGTACCCATAACACAAGCAAATATAATTGCTTAATTTGGGACTAGATGGCGCTGTGTAAATGTGGTAGAATATTATTATTATATTATTATTACTTTAGCAAAATATCAATTACTTATGGCTTACGATTAAAATAAACAAATCCTTATTTTTGACTATTTTATCCATTATTTTTGACTGCTGTACAACAATATCAGAAGGGATTTTAGCATTTAGAGTATTCTAGAGGTATGAAAATTATCCTTGTAGGGATATATCGTTCCTCCACGTTTATTGTGTCATGTTTTATAAATAGAATGATGAACAAGCGTTTGGGCTATTATATATACATCATCATAACCACGTCTGACCTAAATTAGTGCTAATATAACCCATACAAACCTTAAAAAAGTTAATAACAAAACTGCCAGCGGCAACACCCTCCCGCTGACATAATAAATACTCAATTACGGTTCGAAACCAAAACATTTGATTTATCCCCCATTATAAATATCTTTATTATCCAAAACATTAGGTATCACTTTATTAAAAGCCAATAAATATAGCATACGTCAGCAATAAATATTTATTTACGATAAATATGATAATAATTAATTAACTATGTGTATCTTCGATTCGGATTCGGTTCTTAGAACTGGTACCCAATTTGTTCGGTTTTATTCAAAGTTTAATTTAGGGTTGTACGGAGCCCTTGACTTTGATTCCTTTGCTTTTAAATATCAGAATTGTCGATCAGCACTCTTTCTGTAGAATTATTCTAACCAAAAATATATTTTTTCTGCTCGCTCTTATTGTCTTTTAAGAAAATATTCTTTTAACACTAAAGTAAAATTACTGAATTAACTATTCTGTTTATAAAAAGAGTTTCGTGCAAGTTTATACAAACATATTTTTTCCATTTAACCCTTTCTCAATTACCGCCATTAAATGCAGCTTTTTAAATATTCTTTCTTGCCTATGTTGTCAATTTTTTTTGCCATGTTTTAGCATTCTAGACTTATTTGACTGTGAGTTGGTAAAATCGTTGTAGGTACTCACCAAAAGAGGTTATGTTCCAACCCTGAATATGCACTTCAGGGAAGAAGACAGATGATTTGCGGAAGTATCGGCACCCACCCGCAAAATATTTGTTCGGCTGATTTAAATCGTGAGATGTCAGTCCAGCGCTTCGAGCGTTTCGAGTTCTTTTATCAATTAAAATATTCTCCGTACAGAGGTACAGAGGTAACATAACCGCTTAAAATATCCCAATAAAAACGACATTTAAACAAAAGAAAAACGTTATATATGTTCGTAATTTGAAAAGTTAAGTCGACCATTAAAGTATTACCCAATACAAGAAGGTTGTGAAGGTCTGACGTATAACCTTCTTGGTGTTACTGAATAGTGATTTTTCTGATTTAATTTTTTTTTCTCAAAATAGGTTAAATTATAAGAATATTTCTGAAAAGCTGTGAGATTATCCAGTAGTCGTGTCAAAGATTTTTATTACCCAATATAAATTCGGACATATACCAAAATATAAAAAACGCAATGGTAACAAACTTAACTGCAATTTGTTACTTCATAAAAATGCATACAAATAAAGCTTTAATAACAAAGTATCGCTTAATCGCAATCTGTAAAGCGGGTGAGATTATAATTTGTGATCAAACGCTGATAACATTATTTTTTTTCATTTTACCTTACGTTACAGAAGATGACATTTAAATAACATTTTAAATCAATGAGTTGTATCTTTAATACTAATAATATCAACCGGTAGTTAAGTAGCCACCAACTAATCATTTGCCCCTCTAACGCATTTATTTTTATTTTCTATTTTTTTTTAAGTTAAATATAAATATATAATTAAATCATCGCCATCAAGTAAGCATCTGATTACTCTCCTCACATTATTAAGAGAAGGATGTTAGCCTACGATTACCATTGGCGAGATGAGTTCCTTTTCTCGTACAGGTTAGTTGCTTAAATCGTCTCTAACGAAATCTTCGAATTGAAAAGGAATTTCATTCCACTATCATAATTTGCCAAGGCATAAGCTAAATATACATCCGAAATTTAAATTATTTTATCGATTTCCAGTCGTCTTTTAAAGCAAATTGAGGATTCATTTTGGGTCCGTGTTGAAAGTAATAGCTTTTTAATTAAATGTGTCTCATTCGCTGCTATAAATCATACAAATATATATCGTATATTAAAACATAATTAAAACATAATCTATCATGAAAATATAAGTATATTAAAACTAACATTTTTATGATAGAATAAGTTTGAAAACAAACGTATTCGCTCCATGTTCCGGATTCGTAAGGTGGTCTAGGATTTGGTTTGTTCATTGTCTTTAAATTATATAAAAAAATAATAACTATTTACTGTTATTTCCAAAGATTATTTAACCCTAGAGTGCTCGCGCTATAAGCATTTTGTCGCTCGCGCCGCAAAAATTGTGTTTACTTGAACACTGAACATTTTTCAACGTCAAGAGTCCTAATAGCTGCTTTTATACCATATTTCAAATACAATTTAATATTCACATTCACACACATGTACAAATACAATATTAAAATTTAAAAATAAAATAAATGAGAACGATTTGTATATTAAAACTCTTATCAAAATTTACCACAGAAATTAATCTAAGTAAAAGAAATATTTATGTGTGCACGAAGGATGTATCCTGAACGCATCTTGTATGAATTTATCTGTATTTACTTCTCAAGGCTCCATATCTGCTATTGTTATCTCGCGCTAAAATATTACTAAGTTCTTCGAACAGTTATTTTGGTAGGATACCTATAATTAATGTTTAATAAAAGGAAATCAAATTATTGGTGTGGACCACACAGCCTGATACTGTTGCGAAATTCAAGAGAAATTTCCATTACAGAAATAAACACAAACATTTCATCTAACAGAAGACTTTAACTAAATAGTGGCTTCTACTGGGGTGTGTGGAATATTCAAACTCTGAAGAAATGCTGCTCTTACAGCACAGTCTAAAATTTTGTATAAATGGCAGTGTATTGTGACTTCCAAAATTTATAAAAAGGTACATAACTACCTACTTTTTATGGCTTTATCTGTCGGTCTAGATTTTTGTCAAGAACGCGTGAAGATATATACTAATTAAAAAGAAAAATAATATAATTTACTTTTATCATTAGACTAGAAGTCGCGCGGAGCTTCCCTCCTGTCCTTTATTTGGTTCCTGCTCAGCTCATATTAGCCGTAGCGTGATGTTATATAACCTATAGTCTTCCTCGATAAATGGGTTATCCAACACTAAAATAATTTTTCAAATCGGAGTAGTTCCTGAGATCCTAGCATTCAACCAAATAAATAAACAAACATTTGAGCTTTGTAATATGAGTATAAATATTGTAAGTAAACCTAGAAAAAGGACTAATATTAGTATGTAGCCTAAAATAATGTTTGAAGTACCTACCTATATTTATAAAGTAGCCAATTAGTCACTTAGCTATACTTTACTTGATATACTTTACTTTTATTGCGTCAGTACCCCGTGCACACAATATGACACACCAAATATCCTATGCCTTACTTGTGTTCCGACTGCTTCATAAGGACATATTATATCTTTCTTCTATGGAAACTGGACATATTCACTGTACCCTAACAGTAAGTAGTACGCGATTAGTGCAATTTACTCAATCAGATATATAGAACTGTATCAGTATTGTAGAATATTTTTATATTATAGCTTGAATATTTTTTAAAGGTTATTTTATTAATAAGTTAATAATAAGTCTTTTAAAATGGCAAATAAATGAATAAAGATTCATAAATTAGGTTCAGCATCATCCTCACTTCAGCCTTTAGTCATCCAAGGCTAGATTAAGATAACAATTCAGGAACTGAAAGATAAAAATATTATTTTATGTAATTATATTTTTGTCATATAAATATTTTTTTATTTTTATCACGCAAATATAATATTATTTCATAAATCTTTATTTTTCTTGATGATTGTATTAATTAATTAACGGGATAATGAGTTTTCCGTCATAAAAGGTCCATTTAATAGTCCTCATAAATATTCTGATTGATTTTTATAAGTTAATTTATTCATCAATGAGCAATTTAATTTAGATCAGGTACGTCATTGATTTTAATAAAGTGGTAATTTCCAAATAAGTTTGTTTTATTTTAATCGCTTTGATTAAATGTGGAACTTAATCCATAGAAAATAAGGTCTTTTATATTATGTCCACAGGCCAGTCATATTCACAAATTTGGGATATTTCTATTTCATCTGTAACATAATGAAGATTATGTTAAAGGTTGCTTGAAATATTTTTTATTTATTAAATCAACTTTACTTGTAATATATTAGACTCAATTTCGTTTAAAAACACCTTAAGCCCATCAGTCTGAACCATTTTATCGGCAGGGTTCTATCATCCATTGGTGTAAGCTTGGTTTAGTAAAATTAATATTCGAAGAAAAACAATATTGGGCGTGTTAGAATCCATAGCGCCTATCAACATTCAGACAGCAATAAGCATAACTTTAGAATTATTCGATACTATCGAATGATGCTTTTAAATAAATTTATTTTAGTTTCAGTTTATTTGAAATATTGGTATTTCAAATCATCCTTTAGCTATGTAAATTAGGGCATTATTTTGTTGTTTATTTTATTTATTGGTTTACTAACAATTGTTTCATTGATACACGCATAGAAATAGGAACATCATAATTTATCTAAATGTACAATATCAGACAGTAAACACAGCATACATGTACATAAGTAATTAAGTTTTATAACAGTGTTTTCGTTGTAATACTACTAAGTGTATGTTGTATAGGTACTAAAACAAGTAAATAATTGAAAAATATAATAATCGGACTGCAAAAAATCAACAGATAAGCAACGCACTAAAAAGACCGAAAAATGATTGTAATTATTATTCCTAATTAAATTTGAATAAGTATATAACATATGTATATATTTGTAATCTCCATTTTATTCTCTTTATTTTGATACCTTACTCGATATGTTTGGTTAAAAATAAAAGTTAACTACTTACAATTTGGCGCCAAAAGTTCACCGTTTTTTTTTTAATTAATAGGTATCTAAGGACACTTGGGTTTATGAGAAGAATCTAACGATACCTTAATTGTCAAAATCCATCCAGCCGTCTGGAAGAAACGTGGGAATAAAGATATTTACAAACATACAAGATAGGTACGCGCGAAAAACAATACCCGTCCTGACAGTCGGGTAAAAAGAAAGACGAAAGTTTTAACATTAATTACTTAATTGCCTGGTGCACTTGGTTTCTGAAAATCGGAAAAAGAAGTGCAGCAAATATCAATTTTGTCATTATTATTACAAAGTTTATCATAATATCTTGACTTTATCTATTAACTATCCTGTTCTGCTACTATTTTAAAAGTGACGGTTAATTTAACCATCAAAATATCTGAAAATGTCTTCCATTTTAACATAAAATATTTTAAATCCGTGTAATGAATTCTCGTGGGTCACGTAAGCGAAGCAGCGAGCAGACACAACGTAGTGTCTGCTCTGTCATTTACGTTTTAGATTTATATGTCATCATTTATAATTTCAACTTAAAACGTCCGACCGCTGGGTACGTGTCTCCTCCAGAGAACGTGGAGGATAATTGGCTGGTCAGACGGGTTGGTATAGGGTTTGTTTCGAATTTTTCTGTTCTCGCAATGCTGTCTGCATAAGGTTACTCCCTTAGTCGCCTTTATGACACCCACGGGTTGAGATAGGATAGTGACATTATGTATTATACTTAATCCATCCCTACATGGATTATTAAATTGATAATATGATACAGACCCGAAATATCTTATGTTACTGTCCTTTTTTTTTAAATATCCCATTGTCGGGAGACTTTACAAACATACAATTAATGGACACAAAGTACACCCAGACTCGAAACAAATATCTATGAATCACACAAATATTTGTCTCGTGTGGGAATCGAACTTACGTCATTCTACTCGCAACTCGGTGCGGCGAGGCGACCACCTTAATCAATACGCCACAGTGACAATTAGATAATGGTATTAAAAATAAATGACAAATAATTACGTAACAAGAGCCGTATTTATTAGATGTTATGTAAAATTAATAAAAGTTAATATTAATATTAAAACGTTATATTTTATTACATTGTGTAATACATAATCTGTATTATATTATTACGATATACAATCAATTTCTTTATTCCTAAGAATATTATTTAAATTAATTTTAATTTACGCATTTGAATTGTCTTTTATTGATTTCCGGCTATTTCTTGAGTTGAGTCATTACTCTTAATCGGAGTTTATAGCGTAGCACAAACTTATGATACCATCAAGCCTATGATGCTATCGTACTACACCCATATTTCGCCTACTTTGTTTCGTCCCATGTAAGAGGGAGCGAAACTATTGCCTTTAAACGGACACGTTTCAAGACTCCTTAATTGAGAATTTCAAGACTGAAAAACACAATACCGATTTTTCCAAGCTGGAAATCAAACCAGGACCACTTTCGTAGCCATCGTATATACTATGCGCTGCGCCAATATTATCGCAGTGTATGGAGTTTATAAAGCATGATAATATTATAAACCTGAAGACTTGGTTAGTTTGTTTAGTTGAACGCGCGAATCTCATAAACTACTGAACCGAATTGAAAAATTATTTTTGTATTGGATAGCCTATTTATCGAGGAAGACAATAACAACTAAACCTAACTCCCTACCTACCTACTTCACTTTTGGTTTCGTGATTTGAAGGATTTAATTATTTTGAAAGTAACTTCATAATTACTAAAGTAGGCTCGACTTGGCAGAAAATAGAAAAGTTATTTAGGAAATCTATAGAAAAATATAAGTAGGAAGTTTAAGACCTCTTATCGTTCTAATAAAAGCAACGGTGGTACAGAAAAAGTAGTTAGTTTTAATTAAAGTTTAGAGATGGAAACGCCATCGCGTTAAAAATTGTAAGAAACCTAATTTTAAAACAATTATGACACCAAAATCAATTATACAAACATCTCCGTGTATAATAATAACATTGTTGCGTGCTATTATAATTACCATTTTAATGAGAGAAGCTGTAGCATTACGTAATGATAGAAAATTAAAAGAAAAGGAAATACTTGATGATTTACCACTTAAAAGTGACATCGGGAAATATTTAAATAGCTTGGATAAAATTGTGCAGTTTGCTAATTCTTATAATCTTTATGTTGACATGAACTTTGCAAGTGGTTTATTTTTGATTAACATTAATTTGCGAACAATTTTCAGAAAAAAATCGGCAAAATTACCTGATAAAATAAGAACTAGTTTGGAGAAAGTGCTCAGAACCAATGACAAAGTGATGACATTTTTCGAGAACGTGGCTACAAAATTCATAAAAGAAACTAATTCAAAAGAACCAGTACGATATATAACGCAACTCTTTGCAAGCGTCTCACGCCGACGAGTCTCATCATGGACAAATCACTTGCAAAAATTTAAAACAACTCTCATACAGCGAACCAATTTCCTCTCAAAACGGGAGTTGATAAAGAAGTTTTCAGTATGGCATAAGTACGTCAAAAATGTTTATGATTTCGACAATCATTTTCCAAGTCATGGGTTCTTAGACAGCTGCATAGGCTCGCTAGCACGAATTCCTGTGAATCATAAGGTGGCTTTAGTTAAATGTAATATTACCCGCTCCTGCGTTGATGTGGTGTATAATGGAACCAAATATGGATACGGAATGACGCATAGGTTATTATATATGATATTGGCTAGATTTGCCCGTGGATGTGCCATCGTACCAGGATCAAAAGACTATGTCAATGTTAACAAATTTTGTGCAAGAATTTATAACGAAGTAGAGTACAATTCGCAGCATCGCTTTGAAATACCAAATTTAACTATGGAGCAAATTTCTCTGTGTACTCTTTTAGGCCACGCACAGTTTCTTCGGCGGTCGTGGATAGATAAACTCCTTGAATATCAAAGTGGTTTAGGATGTGTTGGAGGTAGTGTGCCCAACAAAAAAAAACAACCTTCAGCTGATATTTATAGATCAGAGCGTCCTAAATGGAGTATAATTAATTATGATCAAGATATAATGGGAGCATTATGCAACAGCCATACAACTGGCGAGGCGGGTGGAATGTTATCGGCTGCGATTAGATACATTTTAGAGAGATTCTACTAATTTTTGTGTAAAAATCAGTGACTTCATTAGACTTTGCAATAATTATAATATCTATATTCACAGTATATGTATGTCTTTAATTCATCATCATCATCATCGTCCTTTCAACCCAGAAATGTCCCACTGCGGGGCAAGGGTCTCCTCCAAAGAATGATTGTGTAGGTAATTTAGCTTACTATACCACGCTGGCCAGACGGGTTGGTATAGGATTTGTTTAGAATTTTCCTTTTCTTGCAGTGCTCTTGTTACTACTTCCTTAGTCGCCTGTTAGGACACCCATGGGTTGAGATGGGGTAGTTACATTATACATTATTAAACCGTCACTACACGGATATTATATAATAGCAACTCATTGATGTCCCACAACTGGGCAAAATCTCCTCTCCTCTATTAAGCACAGAGGATTTCAATTCACATAAGCTGGCTGGCCTCATGCGGGTTGGAGGAACAGTCACACCCTTAGAATTTTTGCAAGGGTATATGGTTTTATTTTGTTTATTCATATCAATAGCAAATATTATTATACATTTTATTTATTAACTACTATGATTTAAATTATATAAAAGCAATAAACTTTAATAATAGTCCAATCTTATTTTACTTACAAATCTATAGTCGCTACATTTTTATAATTTGCTAAACACATACCCAAACATATGACATTTTCAAAATTCTTATGAAATTTTCTAATAGGGATGTAATAGTAAATAAAAACAATAAATTTAAATCCACATAAGAAATATTCAGTGACCGTACATACTCTTTATATTGATCTACTCATTAGCTTAGAGATTTAGCTGACAATGTATTTGGTCGAATAGCCTTCAATAGCAATCTGTAAGTAAAAGTCCGCCAAGCGTGGTTTTTCTCCAACAATTTCAAATGTTACAAACTTTGTTTTATTTACTGCATAACTAATTGAAACGAATTGAAAATGTGTCTAATAACTGTAAATAATTAAAACCAATTCAAATCGTTCTGCTCAATACTTAATTAATGAACCAACTTCATGAGTGTAAAATATATCTTTACAGAAATAATAGTGAGTCAAGTCTTTCAAGTCCGCTCATAGTTGTCACTAATGTCAAATTCATTTTAACACTTTTAATATAGACCTAAAATATATAGAAAATAAAAAACCCTACTTTAGAATAAAAATTATCTCGCGAGATAAAAGCAGTGAAAATAATATAGCATTTGACTTCAAAACGTGTAATGTTTGTAGGTACCCAAAATTGCTAGATTTTTGAAAAGCCTTTGATTGCGTGGAGCACTGATTTTTTATGAAAGCTCAGATACAACAGAGAGTGATATTTCATTTTTATATCTACAAAAAGTTAGGAATAAATTGCAAGTTGTAATGAAAGTAAGTAGACCTGTTCAAATAATATAGGTACCTATAAAAGGAAATGCCACAAGGTCCTATTTATGTGGTTTTAATAAGAAAACATAACATGAATCTATATTCTTTATGAGTTTTTTTGAATATTGTTTTTATTTACAAAGTGTCTCCTTATACCTAGGTACTCATACTGTAAATGCATGTATTTTAGTTTATATAGTTTCCAAAAATAAAACTGATTATAGAGTTATGAGGCCATTTTAAAACAAAACACAACGTAATTATTTCATGAAGTTTGTGTTTAGACTACTTAAACCTATGTTTTTTTTTTGTTTCAGGTAATTTTACTAGAAATATGCTGACATAACTAAGATGATGAGAAGTAAGAATATTAAATTTTTTTTATATTATTTTATTGAAACCAAATAAAATGAGCTTCAATTACCTACGTAAATTTGTATTTTAGAAAAATTTATTATAAAATGAATGAGAAAGAGTGGATTGCAAAAATTTTATCAATTTAACAGAAAATTAACCCTATAATTCAACATGGATCTAAAGTAACATCATTTAAATAAAATGTCTCTGTTACGTCAAGGAAATGTTGAAAATGATGGTGAAAATGTGAAAACGGAATACAATTACTTAAATATTGAAATTAAAGGATAATATATTTTAATTCATTAACTAGTTTCAATGCCTTAGCCATTATTTTGATTTTCTAAAAGGTGAAATGAAGTACCTAGTTAGATTAAAATATTTTGTTTTTGTTATAAATACACATTACATATATATATTATTATGTATTTGATTTTTGTAGTAATGACCTATCTTGTATTCTCGTTGTAAACTACGAATAAGTTTTATCTTATCATGATTTATATATACAACATCCTTAATGTCAAGTCTTTGCGTTATTAAAACGTATATGTAACATCATGTGCGGTACAGCTGTGTTATATTGGCTTTAATTTAAGGGGTTAAGTATAACTCAAACGATCACACACCGTTTTTTCTTCAGGCATGTAATGTGTCTAATATAAGCAAAACCTTATCACGCAATAAAAGCAATGGAAATGTAATCAAAACAGTTAGTTTCAATTTGAACTTAGAGGCAGAAACGCCTATGAATTGAAAATTCCATGAAAATATAATTATGACGTCAAAATCAATTACACTACCTCATTCGTGTAAAACAGTTACGTTGTTATGTGCTATTATAGTTTTCACTATTATGGAGGAGGCAGTTTCACAGCAGAGCGGTAAAATATGTAAAGAAATGGAGATCCTTGATGACTTACCATTGAAAAATGGCATGGAAAAATATTTAACGAGTTTGGAAAAAATAGTCCTGTTCGCTGAAAAGTATAAACTTTACATCGACGTGAATTTCGCTTTTGGTTTATTTTTAATCAATTTGAATATAAGGACAATATATTTAATGAAAGGAAACAAACTACCAGAACAAGTAAACAGTCGTATTTTAAAGGTAGTTGAGACAACCGATGAGCTAATGAAGTATTACCAGATAATGGTAAATGAATCAGTAGCGTCTACTCAGATAGTCTCACCAGCGCACTACATAACAGATCTATTTTCTAACGGCGAGCCTATGTGGGTTAATCACTTGCAAAAGTTCAGACCAGATCTTATAAATATCACAAAATTCTACTCATATCGAGAATTAACAAAAGTGTATTCGAAGTGGGCTATATATAAGGAGAGAATATACGACTTCGACAGCTACTTTCCAAATCCAGAGTTTTCTGACAGTTGTATAGCTGCACTAGCGCAAATACCTGTGAACCATCAAATGGAATGGGTCAACTGTAAAATATCTCCCTCGTGCTTTAAAATAATACTTAACGGCTCTGAATATGGATATGCAATAACGCATAGATTGTTATACGTGTTATCAGCTCGATTTGCACGCGGATGTACTATTATTTCCGGATCACAGGATAAACATGCTATAGATAAATTTTGTGCAAAAATGTATAACGAAGCAGAATATATATCGCTGAAAAACTTTGAATTAGCAGATTTAGCCATGGAACAAATAGCTCTGTGTACTTTAGAAGGTCATTTACAGTTTCTTCGACGATCATGGATTGATGATCTTTTAGATTTTCAACATAAACTTGGTTGTTTTGGAATTAACCTGGACAATAAAAATAGAAAAGCACCGGCAAACAGGTATGCGTTAGAACGTCCCCAGTGGGAGATATCACCCGACAATCAAGAAATTTTGGGAGGAATTTGCAATAGCCATACTACTGCTGTCGCAGCTGGTATGTTGTCTGCAACAATCAGATACATTATAGAAAAATTCTATTAAAGTAATATATATTTTATTAGTATTGTTATATTTATAAATTGTATATAGTTTATAGTTTCATTTATGTATATCTTTTTTTAAATGTATTTATATAAAAGATAGATTTTAGAGAGAAGAGGAGAAATTTAAGTATTTATTAAGAATAGGTATGTATAATCTCTACTTCAGCTCTGCATCTGTAACCCAACTGGTTGACTGGTAGAGAATGCCTAATGGCGTTAAGTCCGCCGTTACATATGTTTTATGAAATATTAAATAGATAAAAGAAAGGATAACTAATAATTTCATGGTTTCGATGGGATTTTCACAGTAAGTTATATTAGGCCTGGAAAACGATATATAGGAGTGCATTGTTTATGAAGACAGCCTCCGCTTTTGGCAGACTTGTATCGAAATCCCTCTTCCTCTTTTTCCTTCTCAAATGTTCTTAGTAAAGCTGTCACTCCGCACTAAGTGATCAATCAACTTACTTATATGAGGAATTATTAAAAAGTATTACAAAACTGAGGCAGTTAAGAAGAAGAAGAGTGTTGATTTCTTTATAAGAAGGCAATATAAGCGTTGTAAGCCTACTGTTCTTCTGGCATAGAGTTGTTATTCTTATCAAATACGTTTATAATTACTAATGTATCGTAACTGGACTCGTTCGTCTTAATTCGAATTGAATTGCTTTACGATACACAATGCTATCTCGATGATTGAAATAATCATGTTCGTGTTAACAATTTGATTCATAATTAGATTCGGTATTTTCAAGAGAATACTTTGTTGGATGAGAGTAAATATAAGGTGGTCAACGATACAGTTATTTAGAGTAAAGATATCATCAATTGAATAGCGTAATTGTTTTTTTGTTTGGATAATATTATCTACCTTAGCAGAAATACGTCAAAGATTTTTTTTAAAAATAAATAAAAAATAAATGTAAATTATTGTAGTTACAAAAATATTTTGCTAGAAACGGGGAAAGGTTAGTAGGGCTGCGTGTTAGTAGTTTATTTATCAATACAAGAGGAACGACTCAAAGGCTGCCGCCATGTAGCTTAAACTAACAAACCCTATTAATAAATGAGAAAGTTTAGATGGATGGATGAATGTATAGGAACATTTACTGACACCTTTTATTGTTTCATATATGTATCTATAGCAAAATAAAATATTGAAATATTGATTTTAATTATGGGGGATGTCTTTTACTTAATCATGCTAAAAGGAGCTTTATGAAATTTGGCGCTAAGGTAGGTTGTAGTCTAGAATAACCCATAGGCATAGCCGTGGGCGGAAGCTAGTCTATATATATAATAAAACTGTAGAAAAGTAGTATTTGTACATCAAAAAATTTTCAAAAAAATATAGCTAGGGTGTTAAAGGACAACCAATAGAACCCAATTCCAGCTTTTTTTCGAATTTTTGTCTGTTTGTCTGTTTATTTGTTCGGGCATCACGTAAAATGTACGAAAGCAATGTAGATAACTTTTATACACAACGATTGAGCGTAACTTGAAGTAACATTTAGTTTTTGTTTCATTACAATCGGTTCATAAATAAAAAAGTTACATCGATTATAAGAATCACGCGAACGAAGTCGCGGGCATAAGCTAGTATACAATAAAATTAAGAACATCATTTTGTGCTGTAATCGTGAAAACGTATCTGGTGAAAAGTCGGTGTGACGCACCCCTTTGTGAAAAAGTTATGATAAGATCATGCCTTTTATGTTTTTAACAAATTTAATTTTGTTTACACTTTTTGACGATTTCATATTATTAGCTAAACTTATGACAGGCAGTATCGATCCCCACCATCGCCTATAAAAGCAAGCGCTCAGTCGAGTGTCGTCCTGCCTGGGCTCGGGTCTCCTCTCCATCTAGAGAGTTGACAGGATTTAGGCCATAATTCACACACGCTGGTCTAGTGGGGGTTGGTGAATCAGACATACCCTTACAATTCCTTCTAAAGTTTGTGGGTCTCGTCATGATATTTTTCTACTGACTAGTACATATTATTTTACACATGATGTTTTATAATTAAAACAACTGTATGTATTAAAAGTTAGCAAATAAGTTAATATTTTTATATTAAGTAAGTATTTAAGTAAGTATTAAGTATTATTAATAAAAATATTAAGAATAAATTAAAACAATATTTTATAAGTATAACTTGAGAATATTTGACGCATGTTACAATTACGCATACTTACTGTTTTTCTTTAATGTATTTTATGTTCCTACCTACTTAACTAATTCATAAGTTTGTATCCTAATTCTACTGCTTGTTTTTATTATATACCTTCTTACACAGAATCATGATAGCACATGTCTAAACCTCAGTGGTTTTTAGCTGCTATTGTATATTATATGTTGAACTTGTGTAAAAATGATAAATAAATAAAAAAATAAATAAAAAAAATTAGTTAATCAACTCGCCAGCACACGGATAAACCCTGTCAGGTTTTTGTGTGTGGCATCTTATGTACATGTAAACATACAAAGGATTTTAGAAATAATAAAAAATAAATATAATTTCCGCAAAGTGAAATCCACATTTGATACTGCCGGTCGGATTCGAACTCGCACCGCATGATTTGCATGCCGATCACTTATCCATTCGGCCAATAATATGTTTTAAAAACTATATAATTATAATCAGTTATGGGTTTTTTATTATCTAATAAAAAGGTTCTATACTTAATATTAATGTATAATAAATGATCACCAGGTATTTTTTCCAACTCGTTCCTTACTTTCCACTGGAACAGGTTAATTTTATAAGTAGTACCTACACATTTACATATATTAGCAAATGCCCGAGGGAAAATAGATACTTCCTTTAATTAACATATTTTTAAACATCCTACAAGACTAAAAAAACGTAAATACCCAGTAGACATGTATGGCAGGGTAATTTCTCAATTACCATAATAAACTATGACTGTACCTATAAGCATCTTTTTAATAAGGATTATTCAAGGACATACAACTATTTATTACAGCCTACGCGATTTTCAACTTTACATTGTCAGCTTAAATATGATATTTCAATAACAATACGAGGTAGACTCTCTTGATGTAAGCGTCACTGTTCTTTCTGAATGGGTTTTACCCAGTTAAAAATATAGTTGTCATTGTAAATAAAAGAAGCAGTAATCTCATTATCATCATCAACCCATACATTAATGTCCCACTGCTAGGCACGGGTCTCCTCCAAACATTTTGAAGGGAATTTAGCCTACTATACCACGCTGGCTAGACGGGTTGGTGTAGGGTTTTGTTTCGAATTTTTCTTTTCTTGCAGTACTCGGTGACTAACATTAAGCAACAAGAGCACCTTAGACGCCTTGTACGACACCCACGGGTTGAAATGGGGTAGTGACATTATGTATTCTTAATCCGTCACTATACTGACACAGCCGTAATTTAAATTCAAATAAAACATAAACACAACTATACATGTATCCATCATCAAAAACAAACATCAATATATATCATCACGCTTTTAGTCCTCGAAAAGGTAGGCAAAGGTTCATCTCACCCACATCTCGCCAGCTATGTTCGTTCCCATATAATTTCCAATTTGACCATAATATTCTTGTCCGTGTAGTGAAGATCCTTAAAGACATAATAAACGTCTACAACAAAACATCTGTACCGATATAGAATTACTGTGAGCTTCTTCTCTGGGATGAAAGAAGCTCAATCATCCTATGTCTTATACTTCTGATTAATTTCTGTTGTGTGAGTATATCTTCTGTGTAATAACTATGACGTATCAATAATGATAAACTTCGGTTTGTGAACAAGTAAAAAGATACCAAAGTCACTTGAAATTTAGTTCCAATGAGGTCATAAATCTTGGCATAGAGTCATAGTTATCAAGTATTGGCTGTGTTTTTACGCTATTTTAATATTTGGCATGAGTCATTTGTGGGTTAAATATAGAAAGAGACAAAGGATGATATACGATATTTTGGAGAATAGGTGTCTTGTGTAGGCCACCTACTAGGTTTGGTAGTTAAATAATAATAATAATAATATTCTACCACATTCACACAGCGCCATCTAGTCCCAAAGTAAGCAATTATATTTGCTTGTGTTATGAGTACTGAACAACTGATACACTACTTAAATACGTTTTTTTTTTTTGTAAATACATACATAATTATAGATAAATTACAACCAGACACAGAGCAAACCTTTATGCTCATCACACAAAGATTTGTCCTGGGTGGGGATCGAAACCACGACCTCCGGCTTAGCAGTAAGGGTCACTAACCACTACACCAACAGGCAGTCGAAATAATAATAAAAATAAATAGTTTAAACATGTATCAGAAGCTGAAAAAATGTTTACGCGTCGAATCATGCTCAATGTTGGGTTCCGCAGAAAAGGGCGTACATACGGACGGTCGGACATGACGAAACTATATTGGTTGCGTTTTTGGCATTTTGGCTACGGAACCTTAAAAAGGTGTATTAAAACAAAACACGGCCTTGTGTCGAGACAAGGTGAAATATTTCTTTTACATAACTCATTTAGTCATTATGAGTAACTATTCTACTAATTAGCCTATCTTTAATGCATTATAACTACACAATAACAAGCCTTCGTATTTGATACTAAACTATTCAGAAAATCATAACGATCAATTAATAACATCAAAAATAATACAGCTGCTGCTAATCAAATGCCAACCTTAAACTATAAGAATAAAATAGAATTTTGAGTAACATTTGTGAATTTGAACTCAAGTCTACCTATTTTAATACTAATTGTGTTCATTCTAAAACAAATGCCTATCAGTTAAAAATCTAATCAAAATGACAACACTAATGTCATGGACATTAATATAAAAATTAAAACATACAAACGACACATTAATTATAGAGGTATATTCGTCACCTAGTGTTGTAACCGAATATCGATAATACAACATCTAGGCCAATGCCGGGCACGATGACTTACCCACCTTTCATACGAGAGAATCCCGCGACTAACGAATGGGTACGTTCAAACACTCACGTAGAAGAGAACTGATTTGTCACAGAAGATTCAAACTTAATCTTCCCATTTTTGGGTTGAATTTTCAATAAGGTAGTCATTGGAATGAATAAATGGGAAAATTATTATTAGGTGTTCCTAGTCCCATAGAAAGGTCTACTAAGGGAAAGGTTAACTTGCTATGGGTTATCGTTAATGTGATCTTGATTTAGTGTCAATTACGTGACGTTTTGAATTGTGAGTGCATTTGTTTTGTCACGTAATCCAGTTGCACCAAGAGTTTATTTGGGTGAAATATGTTTTGAAGTGAATGAAGGGTATTTTGAAGCTTAATACAATATTAATCATAAAAAGCTATGTCTAAATTGCGATCACCACTCCTTTAACAAGAACCAACAGGAGTTTATCATGGAGTTTTCAAATATATTTTAGTAAGTATCAAAATAAAATACGTTTTTATTTCTGACCTGAATGTTGTCCGATACATCAGTTATAAAAAGATATTATTTTGATATTTTTCTTTATTATTTAACAAAAAATCAAATTAAAATAAAACATAACAAAAAAAACTGTAAAGAAATCTAAATTGACTTGTTTTAAAATCATTACAATCCACTTACCGCGCTGCAAGTTTGGTGTGAGTGTGAAATACCTTATTAACTCCGATCGTCATCCCACAACTTGACACTACTCATCGTGTGTTATCTAATTGACGCTGTGACACGCGTGGGACTAGCATGGGACTTGTGTCAGGGACTCGATGTCAGAGTTTATATTTTTGTGTCGTGCAATCCTAGCCTTTGTTAAGAATATTTGTGTGTTTCTTAAACTGTATGTAAATGCATGCTCGATATAGAACTCGCAGTTCCTAAGATTGGTGTCTGCCAATAACAGGATCTGTATAGTCTAAAATACACCTGATAAAGGATTGACCGTGTTGAATGCTGTGAATGAATATACTGCCTTGCTAACGAAAAACGATATAAATGTATCTGAAGTTCATAGAATAATACATCGTATGTTCTTTACCTTACGTGCGTTTTTCTGTGACCACTTTAAGATAAATACGTCCTTTTTTTCTTAGCAAGGCAGTATAGTTCTCTGTATATTCAACACGATTACAGGTAAATGGTAGAAGGTTTATTTAATTGGAATTCAGAAAATTGTTTACTTACATCATTACATAGTCATATTGTCAACATTAAATGTAAATCTACTATATTATACTCGGCGTCTGCTAACGTGCTATGGAGCGCAGTGTACGAGTATTAGATGTCGAATAAACCGACCAGAATTGCGACCCAATACTGAACATTGGTCACTGATGTTTTTCACAAAGCGCCGCAGATTCGGGGTCCAGACCGACTACGTCTGCCATGTCTTAAATTACCACTACATGATGCACTGAGAATGTAAGTTCATATCATGGTAGATCACGAAATAGACGGTGTGATGAAATACTCTTAGCAGACAGGACACACAGTTTGTCTTTAAAAAAAAAAGCAGCAAAACCATAGAAATCTTGGACCTTTGTCCACCAATGGGATGAAAGGGCTAATAGTAACAGTTTAAAAATAAACAACACAATTTGAAAATCTGGTGAAAAAAGCAATTCTGTTCACTATTGAAACTATAAAGAAAGTTCTTGAAGTAAAAAACAATCAGTAATAATACAGCTATTGCCATTATCCGACTTGTCTGAATAAATATTTATGTTTCGTGAAAGTGAAACAATTATGGACTAAGATATTTTTTATATAGAAAGTTTCAAAACATGATTATTCGATTGGCTTAGAACTACTTTTTAGGTTTAGTATAGATTTTCTTATATTATTTCAATAATCTAGATTGTACTAGATTGTATTTTCTGTACCTTTTTGAATTTTATGCCAATTTAAAATTGCATAATTATGATATCAGATTATAGTATAACTTATAGGAATTTTGACACATACGATTAAATGAAAGAAACAAAGAGAGACAGAAACATTTATGTGGTGCAAAACATCATACAAATACAGGCACGAACACAGAAAAGAGATAGGTTTGGCACGAAGGTAACAGGTAAAATAAGAAATAAATTAGATAAAAAGTGGATTAAGCTGCAAATACCTCGCATTTTTGTCCAGTTCATCACGTGCCAGGTAAACTGAATCGGGCACTGGTTGGCTGCTTGAGTAAGTTTGAATATCGACATCCTATAAGCTACCAGTGCGTTCCTTTTGCTATCAGGCGAAGAAGAGCCTCTATACAGAGCTCCTTTATAAAGAGTCAATTTATAACGACATAAATTGAAATACTAAAAGATATTGACGTAATAACATGATTCAACGGGATTTCGGACTTTTCATAACAAATTGATCGGAAGTGAAAGATATTGAGTAATACTTCGTAGGAAATGAGATGTCTAGGTTAGTGTGTCAAGAACACCCAATATCAGGGCCACTGTGAAACACTCATCAATGACTCTTGGCTACTTATTGCATAGCTTTGTTAATTATTAAGTCAGCTTTTAAAAAAGCTACAATAATTGTAGATAATTTTAATTATGATAAAGTTTATCTTACGGTTAGACTTGAAATCACGACTCCGTTCCATAGCTCTGTGCTCTAAGAATAAATTGAGTAGTTGGAATTCACTAAGTATAAGTGAACAGAATTTTAGTATATTTTAAATTTGAATTTTAAAATTTTCCATATCTGTAGATATGGAAAATTTTCAATATACTAGATACTTTTAGTTTCAAATTTTCAAAAATAAGTTTTCATTATCAGTGATTTTGGGCTGATAATGAAAACTTTTCGATAGAATAACGCAATAATACTTTCTCAGAACGAATAGACTCTTTTTGCGACACTGGTCATCTTTAAAGCTTAATATCCCCGAAGGCGTAGGCAGAAGCAGAAGTGCATCACACTAACATATCGTTCGTTTTTTGTTTCGACATCTTGGTTATTAAAATATTGTAGGGTGAGCTTGAAGTTCAAATAAATAAAACCTTTGTTATAAGTTCCTAGAACTAGTTTATCATTGTTTTGAGTATACAAATACAAACTCACGGATTCCAATTAGGATTTCCTATAAGCATATTGACACGTCCATGACATTACATGCGCAGATTTCAATCGATTCAATCTTTTAAAATATTTTATCTATGACAATGCAATGTTTTTATCGATAACTGACAGTATTGGTATTAAATTGATAATACAAGAAGATGAAATGGCCACATAATAATAATGCTATTTCCCAGATGGTATTTTTTTAGTGTAATGTAGTTCTGCCTAAGACTGGAGTCTTCGAGTGAAAAAAACGAGTAGTTATGCTATATTCAGTCATATTCATCAGCAGCAACTCATTAAGTCCCACTGCTGGGCTCGAGTCTCCTCTCCTCTATCTAAAGAGCTGAGAGGATTTAAGCCATAATCCACTTACGCTGGACTAGTGCGGGTTGGTGGATCAGACATACTCATAGAATTTCTTCTAGGGTATATGGGTTTCCTCACGATGTTTTCCTTCACCGTTTTCAGCCATATTACTTCGTTTAAATAAGAAATAATGTAGATACCGTTAAGCAAATTTTTGTGTATTAAAATAATTAATGAAATAACAAAAATATTTCGAGAACCAGATTATCTCATTTTATTCTGGGCCAAACGTCAGCAAGGACACTAAGAGTCTGAATACCAAATGACTTCCAGTAGAAATCATGACTGACTTCAAGTAATTGATGACAAATTCGGCATTGGATATTGTTGTGACGTCACGAATTGTTTCCTATCCCCGACCTCTGGTGGGTCATCTGTGGCCTTAAGTTAAAGTTGTGGAAGAAATGACACGTCGTATATAGATCCGTCTCACCTTGTGTGTGGTGTGGTCCAAGTTATAAGATTATGTTGTTGGTAACAGAACATTGCAAAAAATAAATAGAAATAATACAAAATACAGCCTTTGTATGATGACTGTTAAAACAGAGATCAATGTTGTTGTTATTGGATATTGTAGGAATGAAATAATGTTTAGTGAGAGTAATTAATAATATAATATAATAATAATATTTAAATTAATTTAATATTTTTATTTATATTTAATAAATCTATGCTAATATTTTTTAATTATAAATTATTGTAAGCTGTTTATGTAAGAAATTGTATATTGTGGAGAGAGATTAAATTATTATTATTATAATAATAATTATTATTTTTACCTCATTCACACAGCGCCATCTAGTCTCAAATTAAGCAATTATATTTGCTTGTGTTATGGGTACTAAACAACTAATATACTAGTTAAATACTTGACATAAATAATTGACACTTAATTTATAACTGTTTTGGAAAGAGTAAACCATTCATGGACGCAAATTATATGAGTTTATGTATTATAATGTAAATATTAGATTTACATTACATACTCGTAATAAAATTACGAACTCGTTTTTTAATATTAAATTATTATTAAACGGGTCTAGGTCACTTATTATATTATAAGGAATAATAGTAAATACCTTATTTATTTGCCCAACGTTTCGATCGAATTATAAATATTAATTTTATTGCAACATACAAACGTACCACTAAACCAGTTTATAATTTAGTAGTAAAGTATTTAAGAAAAACAATAAGTATACCTACATCTATTTTTTATAATTTTGATCATTAACAAATCGAAATGATTAGATATCTTTAATACAGATTAACAAATTGCAATGCCGATTTATAAATCATTTGTTTTCCAAACGCCGGGAAAATTGCAATTCTGGAATTAAATAGAAAAACCTAATATCATTTTCACCCGACCTGGGAATCGAATCCGGGACCTCTTGCACAGCAGTCGTATACACTTCCCGCAACGCCACCGAGGCAGTTTTGAATACACTATCACCAAAAGTGTTTTTCTATGTTACTATATATACTAGAAATTTATATACATAATATACTTTTGGTCACACATGTCATATACAACGATAGTAACTACTCAAATGTATCAAGAAGTTGCATATATCATAAAATAAATAAAATAAAATATATCACAAAGCTTATATAATTTTTTTTTATTATTATTAAATTTATTATACAATAAACTACAAGCACAATTTTTACACATATTTTGCCTTGGTCAAAAACCTCTAGGGGTTTATCCGACCGTGGCGAGCCGCTATATCCTTTGTACATTAAATTGGAGGTAATAATGCTTACATTTATACTTAAACTTTCTTTCATTCTCTCTATACAACACTTGTAACTCTTCTGGGAGCCCGTTTATGAAGAATGGTACCAAGTATTGAGTTACTCTTGTTCCGTAAACATTGTTGTATTTGGTAGTTGTAGTTTTTATAATTCACAGATGTCAAAAAGTCGGGTCTGTTTTTTCTATTAATAGCTCACATCATCACATCACATGCTTAATAGAAAATTGACCCATTAGTAGATAGATCAGTATTGAGTTACGTCCAGAGACAGGCTTGTATTAGCGCCATATAATTATGTACCATACGTTCAAAATACAAGCATTTTTTTTTAGTTTAATTATTATTAGTGTTAATTTTATGCGTCAAACACGATCTTCTTTTGCTATTGCCCAAAAAATTTTTTTTTTAGTAAAGTGAGTAAAGTCAAAGTCAAATCTTTTTATTTAATTTGGATCATATACATGATACATATGAACGTCATACAAAGCCAAAAAAAAAGTGTCAGCAAGCAGTCCATTAAGCATGCGACATGTCGCTCTTACTATTGCTTATCTCTTTCTCCGCTTCATCTCACAACATAGACCCAAATCACAGTCTCGATAGCAAGGTGATTAGTATTTCGGACGAATGGTGGGAGCGTCGCGCGCGCAGTCTCTTGCCGTCAGTCGTTACGTGCGCATGCCGCCGCTGCGCGCACTAACGCGCCAAATTCAAACCAAAAACCCAAAATAGACATCCAAAAATCAATTACGTGTTTTACAATCTGTCATTTGATGTGTGTACTTAGTGTTGTGTGCCTATAAAGTGATATAGCAGCTTTGTGTCCCGTTCCGGGGACCGACTTTCACTTACCAAACAGTTTTTGCAAGCGGTGAGTGTTTTTTCGCTTATTTTAATCAGACGTCGCGTAATTGTCTGCTGTTTGGTGTGTTACACAATGTCTTGTTTCGTTAATGTGCGGAAACAATTTCGAAATTGGTTTTAGAAAAAAACTTAGAAATTTAATTGTAGAAATTGGAAATAATCGTTAATTACTATCGCACTGCTAATGTGATACATAAATAAGTTGAGGTTTGTCTGTTTGGAAATTTCAATCTTCTATCAAAAAAATAAGGTTAAAAGTTAGATAGCGACATTTCCCTTACTGTAACACTTTTTCAATATGAGTGCGAATAATAAGGATAGAATAAACGTTTCAGTTCGAACCCGTTGATGTCTTTTGTGCGCGTAGCAGAGCTACGAAAGTGTAGCGACTATTGACTCCGGCGCATACTGCCAACTACACGATCATTGCGTTTTCTCGAATAACACGCAACCGCACATAAGATGATTAATTTTCATTTAATGTGTTAATTAAATGTGTATTCATAATTATGGAGATTTTTGGTAATTAAATTATTTTGTGAGAATATAAGAAAAAAAATCTAGACAATATTCCTTTTTCTTAATAAACTAGATTTTAGAGGTCAAGCAAGTGTCGTACTGTTTTTATTGCTAGCAATTTAAAATTTTGTCATGAAACGGCATGTTATAAAATATAGAATGCAACAACATTAAGGAAATAAAACGTTTCAAGTCCAACATTTATTAGAATACATAATTTCTTTCTCTTCCTGGTTATGCATCCCATATTAAAGTAGCTTTCCATTTTTTTTTTCTCCACTTAAAAATTAAAACTGGTATGAAAAAATAATATATAAAAGTACAGAAAGCGATGTTAGAAGCCTGCACAAAAATATAATATATCACGTCTCTTTAAAATTTAAAAAGATAAAAACGATCTCAGGAACTATAAAAAAATAGGAAATCTATAATTATTAAATTTTATTAGGACTGTGTCTTAGTTGAGGGTATGTAAATGAATATTCAAATGATATATGCGTTTACACGCATACTCTCAAGGTTGCCAAAATAGTTGGTAAAGTTACCACATGTCTTACACGTAGCTATATGATTATGTCATCGATAATAATTTGTATGTGAATTGATGTCAAACTTAAGGTCTCTTAGACCCGATTGGTCAACAGTCGTGAGACATGACATTATATATGCATATAAAATCCAATATTCATTAATAATGACCCTATACTGCCACTTAAATGGTTGACAGGTGATGAAATAAGTTATTTTTAGTTAAAGTTAACATAAATATTTTTAAACGAAAAATAGTCTACCAGGCCGTAATAAATCTGTAACAAATGTGCTTTATCCTTTTAATTTAATAATATAAATATTTATTTAATAAAACACATATCTTAATATTATACACAACTAACCTATTTAAAAAAAAGAACCAGACACTTTTGTACAATTATATACATAATTGTAGTATATTTAGCATGTCATTCTAATTAATATAATCTAATAACCTTTACGAGAGTTGTTAGTGTAAAAATCATATTTATAGAAGACAATTTATAAGTGTACAACACACATTAAAATAAAACCAAAACCACATGCTATTACTCTTTAATGCAAAATACATGTCATCAAATAAATAACAGAGAAAGCTTGACATGTTGATACGGTGGTCCCACGGACCCGCCCGAACATTTCGACATATAACTTTTTGTACAAAAATTAACACAATAAAGCTACAATGTTCAAGCTACAATTTTATAGCTTACAAAGGAACTAATGGGCCGGTTAACCGCTTTGTTATAGATTAACAAATAACGTTATTATTTAGGGTTGTCACTCGTAGAGAAATGGGTGGAATGATCTGTGACTTAATATTGTAAATTTTGGTGATTTTGTTTGCTCAATCATGTATAGCTCGAATATTTTAAACACCGATTTATGGAAGGACACAACAAAAATTATTGGTCATACATTTTTTTATGTTATTTACAATTTATGCTTGGAATGCTCTGAAATAATATCTAATTATTACGAATCTTAGGAAACAAACTAAATGTTAAAATAATTTTCGTTTTTTTTTTATAATTATTTTTCCTGCCCTATGTTAACAGCTGGAACTGCCAGCCCTGTTTACAAGCGTCATATTGTCGACTCCACAATGACATGTCACTACGTCGTCAAGTTGTGTAACTTATGTATGTATGCGTGCGTTGTATATGTGTGCACGGTAGCTATGTGGAACACCGGTCATAGATCACTTGTCGTATTTTGTGTCAATGTATTTTATTATTGATTCTGTCAAGCATATGTGTGCTATTGTGTTATTTGTTTATGTATGTCTGTGTGTTGTGTTAGATTTTTTGGGGTCAATAGCTGTACTGTTTTGTTTATTGAGTAGCCTTTATGTTGCTTGTGTAGGCGATAATTCCTCTCTAGGATCTGTTTTTTAGACGATACAGTCTATCGTCTAAAAACAGGTCCTTATTTTTATGTATATTTCTCCTCCATATTTTGATGCAAAAAGTCTATAGATATAAACGTACCTTTATAGTTGGCGAAGTCAGAGTGCAAGTTACCCGTAAGGTGCGGGTATTTTAAGTGCATATGCACTAGAGAGTTGATCTCATTTCTAGCAGTCGAATTCCGTGTTACAGAATTAGCTCCTTTACATAAAATATACATAAATATCATATTATGTTATATTAGAGAAACTCTCTAAAACGACTTAATATTATTATTTCGATCTACATTTATAAAAGCAGTAAAAAGTTCAGCTAAAATATGTTAAATATTTTCGTATCGTGTTATATACATTTCTATAACAAAAACTTTAAATTTATGCATACAGATTACGTAGTTATTATATAAAGAATTTGAAGCATTTATATACAAAATATAACCACTTTAAGGTACGCATTGTTTGACTCACACATTTCCGAATATTAAGGCCGTCGGAAGAACGTAATTTGTGTATATCTTTTCAACTATTATGTTTTCCGATTTGCTAGAAACGCTCATTCCGGTAGGATGTTGGTTAAAGATGCCAAATGATTCTCAACCTTATTGATCAATAATAATAAACTCTTAAATTAATGCGTTGTCAAAAGTATCTTTAGATTGAATTTCCGGCTATTAAATTTTTCTTCTCAAAAGTATATTTTTAAAAATAAGTCTTAAAGTAAATATAAATTTGTATCGATATCAACTTATGCTATTCGCCTACTTTTAGGTTACATTTTCATTGATTTAAAGTGTACCTATTCAAAAAACAAATGATTGGCAGGCTTGCGTGTAATCAATTGCGTTCA
This sequence comes from Laspeyria flexula, assembly GCA_905147015.1. NCBI lineage: Eukaryota > Metazoa > Arthropoda > Insecta > Lepidoptera > Erebidae > Laspeyria > Laspeyria flexula. Next base: position 15,288,753 of record LR989950.1, on the reverse strand, counting down.
ACATTAATTAAATGCTTATCATTAACTGAACTTAGTCGAGCTTTAATATATAGCACTAAACAAAAATTGTTAGCCTGTTGATAAGAAAATGCATTATATCCTGTCTTACTAGTGTTTAAGAGGTAAATGTTTGTGATATTCGGTAATCTTGCATTATTTTATTATTATTATTTTTTATTAAGCCTTGAGCGGATTCTTTGCTACTTGCTGACCATGTGCTGAAAGTGTTTTAATGAATCTTGACTTGAGACCTGTGTGGTCTTGAAAACTAATATGCAAAATTAGTCTTAACACATAAATAATAAAAATATGTGAAATGTCAATATTAATTCAATTAGTTTTCACGAAAGGTTTTACCTTCAAATAAATTAGTTTAACACTTATTATTCTATGAAATTATACCCATATATTAAGTCAAACCATTCGAAGACAAAGCTATTGTTAAGTATTTTAATACTGAAATCTGTTAATAAGTCATTGATATTACATTTGTTTTACATATAGAAAATATATAAAGCGTTCGGTACTTGACACGTAACATTAATAAATAGTAGACTATTTAGTAGCCTCGTAATTGAAACAATTCTTTTTGATAACTCTCAAGTTGCGTAATAAACACTTAATTGGAATTTTTGTTTAGTTACGAGGCTACAAAGTAGATCGTTTGTTTTAAAGTGAAAGAGTACTATGGGTGAATGAAGGTGAAATGTTGATTGCATATTCTTGAACGTACTGTCAATCGAGCTTGATATCATGATGGATAGTGCAATCAAATTTAATACCTATGATATTATAAAATAAGGTGAAAATTGCACAAATGTAATTGTAGCAGTATACTCGTATTGATTGACTGCGAAAAACCTTACTGTGCAGTATTCTAACTAATATTATAAAAGCGAATTCAAGCTTACAGTTCAAACGGTGAGCAGATTTTAATAAAATTTGACACATGTGTCTGTGTATCTGTGTGTCTATCTGTTGTTATTCTGCCATGTTCGTGACATAGACATGTTTTATATTAAATTGCTACAGCTTTTCAAGATTTTTAGCTCGGGGTGACTTAAATTTTCAATTTTGTTTTTATCGATACACGAGTGAAGTCGCAGAAATTTGAGACAAACACTACATTTTTTTTCTTTTTAATATCTTTTTTTTATTGCCTAAAGTGGCAGATGATAAAACACAAATCGGTACCATAAAATATTCAAACACTCCGTTTCTAAAACCTTGTGATTTGACACCTCATGTTAACACCGACGCAAACTCAAATCCTACAGAGCCTCCTGCCTTCAATAGAGCTAGCATCTCTATATAAATGAATGAAACACACAAAGCACTTGTTTGCTTTCGCCATTACTATTAGCGTCGCACGCGCCAGTTGCGAAATCGACAACTGACGACATTTGCCGACTACGGCCGAACGTCGAAGCGCAATCGACGTCATATTAAAATATTCATCGTGTGTTGTAAAAGATGTCTTCATGTTAATAAAATGTCGTGTAAAGGTGTTATGTCTTTGCATCAATTTCAGCAAACTCTATAATAATAATAATAACGTTTGGACATTCACACACAGCGCCGTCTAGTCCCAAACTAAGCTAATGCGAATACTAGACAACTGAAATAATACTTAATTTTTTTAACAATCATGCCCATCACATAAATATTTGCAATGGGTGAGAATCAAATACACGACATCAGGCTTTGCAGTCAGGATCACTAAACACTGCGGCAACAGGTCAATAAAAAAAAAAGTAAATAAGTCTCAAGAATGAAATCTATGGAAATAGCAGAAAGAACTTTGTCTCTAACGTCAATAAAGTTCATTATACAAAATAGCCTCTCTAACTACTTCTACAGCGATTGTTCCTATTTAATATAGTAACCGAAATATTATTTACAATGTTGCAGGCATTTATTGTCTACAAAAACCACTCGTTCACTCTTAAAATAGTAAGTTAAATGACTATATTTTCATAGTCTTCTGTAGTCTTTTGTTAACAATGTGATAATTGTATCATAACCCAGCCAATAACAAAATTTGATCCACATATAAACATTAAATTATTTTCTTGTAAATATTATGTAAATATTTTCCATATCAAATAAAAACTTTCTCATTTGTCAAAAAAAAAACATTATATTATCATATATAATATATGTACCCATAAAGTATGAGTCAGCCTCTGATATCATTGACCATCAATTAGCTAAACTAAATTACTTACAAATAAGAGCCAGGGAAATAAACTTTAGCCACGGAAGTGATCTTGAACATATTATACAGATTATGTGAGGAAATAAAACAGTTTCCTTGGTAAATAGTATCTACATCAGCAACCCATTTAGTCCCACTGCTGGGCTCGGATCTCCTCTCCTCTAACTAGAGAGCTGAGAGGGTTTAGGCCATAATCCACACACGCTGGCCTAGTACGGGTTGGTGGATCAGACATATTCATAGAATTTCTTCTAGGGAATGTGGGTTTCCTCACGATGTTTTCCTTCACCGTTAGCAGATGGTAAGTCACTTGACTAGTACATATAAATTCCACAAAGTGGAATCCACATTGGTACTGCTAGTCGGGTTCGAACTCGAACCGCGTGATTTGCACGCCGGGCCTTTATCCATTGAGCCACCATCAATAGAATACAAACACTTATAAATAGTAGACTATTTAGTAGCCTCGTAATTTAAACAATTCTTTTTGATAACACTCAAGTTGCGTAATAAAAACTTAATTGGAATTTTTGTTTAGTTACGTTACAAAGTAGATCGTTTGTTTTAAAGTGAAAGAGTACTATGGTTGAATGAAGGTAAATGTTGATTGTCAATCGAGCTTGATATCATGATGGATAGTGCAATCAAATTTACTATTTTACCCATTTTACTTTTTTTTTTTTTTTAATAGTATCTACCAGACGAAAATATAATACAACTAACTGTTGCCCAGAATTTTCTTTATCTTTGTTTGCCCACTACTCAGTTCCTACCGGTCGTAGCGTGATGCTATATAGACTATAGCTTTCCTCGATAAATGGGCTATCCAACACAGAAATAATTTTCCAATTGGGTTCAGTAGCTCTGGAGATTAGTGCGTTCAACCAAAAAAACTCTTTAATTTTATAATATTAAGTATAGATATGAGAAATTACTTTCCCAATGCTAACGGTTAGTTCCAATGCACAATACATGTTAGTGCAGAAGTGAAGTATGTAGGAATACGCTTTAATAAAAGTCAGAATATAGAGAAAAAATGCAACTCAACACGACATAATTATGACGTATGATGTGATGTGAATAACAATTTTTATTATGCAAACGTAATACATACAGAATAAATCTGTAGAAGAAGGAAATCTCAAAGACAAACCCTGTACCTGCCAATAAGCTACTAAACTGCTCTTGTGAGGTTAGACCCATGACTGCCCCCCTAGACAATTCCATTCTAAATATTCATATGTCACTTTAATACATTTGAACACAGCCATCTCTGACATAAGCTATCGACATGTCACGTGATCAATGTACTAATTTGACATGTCGTTCGAATAGATAGATCGAAGCGATCGCCACTTGTCTAGAGGGGCTGTTGTTACCTTATGTATATCGTTGATAAAAAATTAGCCTATAGTCCATCTACAAATACATAAAAAGCTAACATTTCAACTTAAAACGTAACTTTTAATAGAATCATTAAAATTCTGTAACATAATTATCACACAAATGACACAATATATAAATCAGAGATTTATAGAAGACATTTAATTTTGTGTATTTTACAGCCGGATCTCTATAACCAGTCCTTGTGTGGCACTAATAACCTTCGGTCGTAGCGTGAGAGGCTGAATATATAAATAGTAGAGCCTAGTATAATACATGTCAAGAATTTCTTCAAAACTATTCAAATCATTCTTTTACATACATATAGATATGCAGCTTGAGGTACGGACTACAATTTTTTGTATGGAAACAGGAGTCAAAACTTCCCCGAACCACTTTTCTCAAAGACTCCCTCGGGAGCTGATCGCTTGAAATATAGAATTGACTTCTGTCTTACGTGTGAGGTTAGTAGAGGCTTTGCTCAACCTACTTCTTTTTAAAGTAAATTACGTCCCACCAGGCACCAGATTCAACTTTGCAGATAATCAATACTTGAAATAAAGTATATAACTTTATCTTCCCTTCTTTAACACGATGTGTTAAGTTCAATATTAATCATCTTCTTAGTAGCTATTTCTACCACATTAACACCACTTGATATTAAACTAATCTCAAACAATTCACCAAAATGAAAAATGCCATTGGAATAAAATTCGAATAAATTAATTTATTCGATTGGCAGAATATTTTGCATACGTTCGCATAATACAATCACGTGAACGAAGAGTGATTAGACAAAGTCATTTATCGTTTTTATTAATAGAATATTTGCATTAATTAATACTTGTTAGTAATGTCTTGTTTCGTACATTGTAATATTGCTTTTATTGTAATGATAATTATAATTTATTCAGTAGTAATATGTTTTTTATTAACTGTCTATTAATTTTCGTGAACTTTTATGACCAATTGTCTGTAAGTGTCAGGACAATGTGAAAACTCAAAACTTCTTTTGACAAGTAGTTTTAATCGTATTTACCAATTGGTGTCTAAAATCCTTTGGAAAAGTAGAATTGCTGTACTGACATTAGGAGAAATTTTGATACAAATCGGCAGAATAGCTACTTTGTTTTTATGTAATTAGCATCTCTGGCATTGATAACTCGACGTTATACACCTATTGTAATTATATCTCTGCACCACCTTAAGTTGACTGGTGAATAACGTTAAATATTTTTTTACTCTTTGAAGATGTTAGAGACGTCTCTGTTTTGTGATGCTACTAAGTCTTAAAAAATCCCAATTATTTTAATTTTAACGATGCAATATTGTAAGTTAACGAGACAAATTAAAGCCTCGGCACATGTGCTTGTTCAAAATCAAAATTAATTAGAAACAGGGATCGAAATATCGATATCTAATATCTGACTGATTGTAATTATTCAAATGTGTAATTAAGGTTATATTACAACCGGTTGTAACCTTATTATGAAGAAAGTGATCATTTATTTGACGTCAAAACTTGCTTAGCTTCGGGCGGGGATGCTTATAAATTATTCTTTTTTGTACAAACTAGATGTGATTAACATATCATTCGATTATTATGAAACATCCAATACCAAATAACTTTTGAATGCATCAGAATTAAAATTAAAAGTTGAGGTCGCAACCACATTATTTCAAAGGAGTATTAATTAGTATTTAAATTTTATATTACACCATTCTTACCTATAATTTCAAAATATAATATTTTAAAACTACGTCAATTTAACAGACTGATATTTCATCTAGTGAATAGTATTTTCCAGAGTTCAACAGTTAAAGTTGGTAGTTGGTATATGGCAGTTCATTATCGATGTCTAAAGTACTGTCAATAATATTATAATTTTGGCACTGACAGAACTTAAGAAATAAACAAAAAAAAAATACAACCTCTTTAATTAACTTCACTCTAAAGTACATAAACTCTTTTACGTATAAGAATGAAGTGTTCCAATTTTAAACACAAATAAAATAAAAACAAAAAAGTTCTTTTAAACTTTTAATAGCTATTGTTGCTAGGTATCACCAGCCAGTACGTAAAACTCATAATCGAAATTTTATTTCTACCGTTTTATTTGTATGACATTTTAAGAACTTGTTTATTCTTATTTTGGCAATACTTGACGACCTTTGCCGCGGCCTCCACCTGTTATAATCGGCATATTACCGAGCAATATTGTTTAATTAATTTGTTCGGCGATTGGTATAATATTGGAACAAATGTTGGGTCCAATAATCAGCTGTTTTGAAATACGTAAAAGTTTTTTTATAAGTATACATCAGATCGGAATCTATTTTAAGTTTATTGGAAAATATAGTATTTTTTTTTTAATATTTTTTTCTTTAAAAGTATTTAATGAATTTTTTTTAGGTACTACACTGCCTGTGTTGCGCCTGTGCGAGATCCAAAAAGATATTTTACATAAGCCTAGAATGAACTTTATTCTAAAGCGATATAACACTCAGGTTAATGAATTATAGTTTTCGGAATGTCAGTCAGGTTGTCATAACAGCCTAACATCCGGTTTCTTTTATAAGATTACGTATTTCCGCTATAAAAAAATGGTGAAAGATAAATATACATTTATGTATATTTATTTTTTATATATACTTCAATAACAAGTGGCTGTACTTGAACTAAAATTGAAATGCAAAGTTAACTCAAGCGTTTAATACATATACGTCTTATTAAGTACAAAATTTAAATAAATATCAATTTACAGTTAGCTGTATTTGAAACACCATTTATTGATTTATAAGCAATCATACAAGAAAAATATAATACAAGCTATTTTAATGTCAAAGGTTATACAAAAATATATTTTGATTTAATTTTGCATCACAATTCGTAGCTTAATTTATATGACTACATACTATTTACTCAAAGGGATAAGACATGATGCCTCTCTGCTCTACCCCTATTTTGCCAGCTATAAAGGTCCCATGTAATAGAAGTCAAACCTATTGCCGTAAATTCTGATATTGAAAACAAAAAAAAACAATACTATAAAAATACATGCATGACAAGCGATGTGTTTTAAGACAGTTTTTATAGTAGATATGCATCCATCTGTAAGTATATCACTCAAAATGCATTTTAATTCCATGTGCATTGAAAAGTGATTGTGATACATCTATATTTAGCTGCTCTAGATGCTAAGGTTGTATTGTGGTTGGATGTGTGATGGTCAGACCTTGACATAATCTGTCTAGGATCTGCCCCCGCTCATTATGCTAATAAAAGTATAAGTACTTTATCTAATGATAGGTATTCCCGTTGATTACGTCTTTCATAATCCAGGAGAAACAGTATAGAAAGTCAAGTAAAATTTTGAAATTTTCAATATTATTGTGAAAATTCCATGGTAATGGAAGACAATTTTAATACTTATGTCTCAGCTGGCATGATTGAAACTCAATTGCAATTTTTATTCTTACATAATGTAAGCTTCCTGCACTCTTCCATTTAAACTTTAAATCACGTATTGGTCTCACGCCACCAAGTGTGTGAATTTAATATTAAATTATAAAGATTTAAAAAAAACGAGACAACATAGATAACTCTATACATAAACGAGTTTATTAAACATATCCCGTTATTTATTACCCATGGAAACTTACTTGTTATACTAACAGATACTGTTCATACACAAATCTATACTAATATTATAATGAAGAAAGATTTGCATTTTTGTATGTTTGTATGTAACGAATAAACTTAAAAGTACTGGGTCGATTACAAAAATTGTTTTGCCATTAGAATGCTACATTATCACTGAATAACATAGGCTATATAACACCACGCTATGGCCAATAGGAGCTGAGCAATGGTCAAATATAGAACGATGGGAGCGAAGCCCCGCGCGAATTGTAGTATAATATAAACACAAAGCAACCAAAACCGTCCAACCGTTTCAACACATGATGTAATGCAACATCAATCTGCCAAAACTTTCGCATCCATAATAGGAATAGGAAGCAGGGGAAATCAATAGTGTAATAAATAATAATATTCTACCACACTCACACAGCGCCATCTAGTCCCAAAGTAAGCAATTATATTTTTTCTTGTGTTATGGGTACTAAACAACTGATATACTACTTAAATACATTTTTTTTTGTAAATACATACATCATCATCATCATGATATATATGATACATACATATTATATATAAATTACACCCAGACACAGAACAAACCTTTATGCTCATCACACAAAGATTTGTCCTGGGTGTGGAACGAACCCACGACCTCCGGCTTACATACGGTTAAGCTTATTGGTAAGCATAGTAGGCTAAATTCCCTCCAGAATGTTTGGAGGATACCCGTGCCCAGCAATGGGATGTTTATGATGACCTAATGGTCAATGAAGCAATTCTATTGGTTCTTAACATACACAATCATTACATACATTATTTGTTACGCGTGCGCATGCACATTTTTAACGGCCCACAAATAAATAACTGTTCTGGGTTCAAAGTGAGACAGACAGGTATTAGTTACTAATTAGTTGATAAATAACAATGAAATACATAGTAGTTCAAATTAAAATACCTAAACCGGTGAAATCTCACATAATTCTGACATAATATTAATTTATAAATGTCGTGATACATATTCATACCTGCATAATTATAAGATGCGCTAACATTCGGTTATTCAACTTGGAAAGTAAGAGAAAAGAGGAGAAATTCGTTTTAAAATACTATAGACGTGTAGTATGGAAGCATAGAGCGTGACGCTTGAGTGCAAATAATTATGTACCTAGTTGGTGTTAAGATAAAGTACATAGTTGTGTAAACATCAGTTTTAAAAGTAGTCCATTAAAATCTAAATATAGTAATTTGAGGTATTATTAGTTTGGGCCTATTTAGATATTAATGAGCATGATAAGGCTTACTTGCCCTAATTATATTTGCTTAAAAACTAGCAATTAGACATTTATTTATTTTATTTTTAATAAAATTGCATTTTAGCTAATCAATAATCGTCATGCTATAAAAATCTGCACTGCCACGAATCAGGTATGATTATTACACATTAAAGTAAAAGCAATTATTTTAATACTCACCAAACAAATCGTTATCTAATGTAGGTCTATTATGTTTAGTTCTATGTATTTCTAGTACCTTGAAAAACTAACTATCTATAATAATATGTCTTATTATCTGTTTTATATTTGTATGTTTATGTACTAGCTGATTTATAAGTAAATTGTATGTAAAATTTGTTCCGTTGCACATTGAGACTATTCGAACTCATAACCGACAAAAAATGACAAAATGTTGCACTTTGTCACGACATCATTTTTTTATTTTCAAGATGTTTTCAACGACACCACTGTGTCACGCTCGTGTCTGATTCGGTGTCGAAACTTTCATCCTTATAAAGAAAGTTATTGTATTGTTGATACTTGTAAGTTGCCACGGTGTTTTCGTAATTGGACAAAAAAGTCGAGTTGATTGACGACCTGCGAAAAGCTGCGGCGTGAAGATGGATGCGTCGAGCAAAGAACAGGGCGTGACTTCACTATGCTTAATTGCTTTAAAGGCTAATGATGATCATTGACAAAACCTTTGTGTTCTTATTGGCGAAGATTTTATAATTTATTAATATGTCAGATATGCCAGAATAATTTCGTTTATGCCATGGTTCTCTTTGTGACTATAAGGTACATTTATTTATAACCAATGTTCGCTAACAAATATTTGCAAGAACAAGTGAAAAATATGCCTCAATACTATTGTTTAAAAGAGTTGAACGGATACTTGAAATTTTGAAATTCTTGTACATTTTTAACGCCCGTCTCACCGTCGAAAAGGTTAAGAACAAACCTAACTTTAGATACTATAAAGATCTTATTTTAAACTTGTTGATGAAACATACATCATTCATGTAACACCATTAAGCATGCTAACAGCTTGCACTGTCAGCAGTGCATGAGAGGTGAAAGGTGCATTCTGACGCAACAGAGAGTGTACCTAATTGTATCAGTGATTCTCTTGTGACATAACCGACTTATGACATTATGTTTCTAAATTATATGTTTAAGGCTTATCGGATTTGATGTTCCCTGACGGATCACGTTTGAATGAATATAATTATATATAAATTTATATTTCAAAAAAATTGCTTGAACCTGTACCCGTTTGACTTGTGAATAAAAAGCCTATGTACTTTTCAGGTCTTAGATTATATCTATTGGAAATTTTATGATGACTAATTGACTAGATTTTAAGGCATGAAAGCGCAACGAACAAACAACGCTATTTTTGCATTTATTATTGACTCAGGATAGATTGATTAATGTTGACTATTTATATGTCCAATAATTTAGCATTTCGCATCACTGTGCAGATGTTTTGTACTCAATGACTCTTGATCTTTTGACCAGGTCTCTTCCACAAAATAATGTATTTTTATACGTTTTTAATGTTTAAACAACATTTATTTTTTATTTCTAGTGCTTAGAAATGTTCGAAATGATTTATTAATCGTGTTTTGAGTGGACAGCAACGCGATGGTCGATTTGTCAGTGAGGGATTACTTGTCTGTTGGACTGGCGGCCTTAGCCCTTGCGTCATAGTGACATCTGTTGATGTTTTATTAATAACATTTGGAATCTATTGACCGTAAAATTGTTTAGAAATTTTACTTTAATAGGTGTGACATTGCCCTTATAGCTGGAAAAAGCTATAGAACTTTCGCAAATAATTAAATTTATTTTTAAGCAACTACTAGTGTGTTTCATTTCTATTGAATAAAGTATGTGCTGTATAGGTAATTCTGCCATAGTTTTTCTATGACTATTTAGTATCATATCTGGAGTACGAGAAGCATTGAAAAGAAAGCTTTCTATCTTAATTTTCGTGATATTTTTCTCATAGCATCTCATAGCAACAATACGTAGCTCGTTCTCATTTCAGATAGTTCATCATTGACCTGCAATAGGTTCGTTATAGAACGATTGTCACATTGAGCCGGACCCTATTCTGGTTTATTTCGGTGTCACTTTTATGCACTTGACTCAATATAATATAATATTTATTGATAGATGCAAACCGTATGCATGATAATAATAGGGTTATTTGATTAGAATCTAGTTTTTTTAAATTTTTTGATTGGAAACAGTGCAAACAGTTTTTTATATTGACTGGCCTGTTGGTCTAGTGGTTAGTGACCCTGACTGCTAAGCCGGAGGTCGTGGGTTCGATTCCCACCCAGGACAAATCTTTGTGTGATGAGCATAAAGTTTGTTCTGTGTCTGGGTGTAATTTATCTATAATATGTATGTATTAAAAAAAAAAACTATTTAAGTAGTATATCAGTTGTTTAGTACCCATAACACAGCGAATATAATTCCCTGATTTGGGACTAGATGGCGCTGTGTAAATATCGTAGAATATTATTATTATTATAAAATATAAACTTTTTTAATTGCTTGACTAAACAAATAAAAAAATAAAATATAATTATTATAAGATCCTACTGCATTAATATATAATCTGAACGTTATAAGTAATTCATGTCTTTGGTATATAAACTATTATTAAGTCTATTAATTAGAAAAATATCTTAATCATTCAGAAAGAAATAAGTCCTACGTTGATACAACAGTTAGCTTCAGCAACTAAGTTGCTTGCAACTGATAACTTTTGTTTTTCTCATTGAACCTTCACCTATATTCCCATCAATTTCCATACACGTAGAAAGTAATCCATAAATGAAATCGAAGCAGCTTTCACGGCACTATTGATCTCATACATCAAACTTATCAACCTATTACACTTAAACATCTACTCGACTAACTACAATTGATTTGGAACCTTATTTTGGAGAATCAAAGTACTATATTGATTATGGGTTTTAAATAAATCATTCGATAGCTAGCCATGACGTCTGATGGACACCATTAAGAAAAAAAAATTAACAAGCGGATAGTTCAAGATGATGTCTGATTACTGTTTTCGGGTTCGATAAGCTGTTTATCTCAAATTGGCCGGTTTATAACCGAAGCGTCAATTTTGATGTAATTACAGAGATGGATTTGTATATTACTATGTTATGCAAATTATATATAAACCAATACACATGTTTACATAATTAATATTTGTATGGTTTGTTAATCACATAAAGCTGATATTGCCCATGATTTGGCTTTAGTTATTTTCATAGTATTCACAATAAAGTTATTGTAACTTTTATCGGTCTGTAAAATATTTAATTACACTACTTTCAAAAGTGTCAAAATTTTCGTAAGTAATTAAAGTATTTCAAAGTGGGTCCGGAAGTAATTAAATTTTTAAATGGTGACCGAATAAAATTTTGTTATAATTATTCAAAATTATGTAATTTTTCATATGTTGTGTTATTTTTTTACGATGGTTTCCACCCTGTTAACCATAGTATCTTTAAATAGTTTAAAACAAAGTTGCCTTCCGCTTCTGTCTATTTGTCTATATCCGCTAACTTTTCCTAAACCACTAAACAGTTTTTGATGCACACTTTCTCATCAATTAATTTGTATCAAACCTAGTTGAGTACCTTTTACAAACATATCATGGGAGTAAAGCAGCGCTGGGCTGATGGTAGTACTTTATAATCTAATAAATACAGACTTTAACTATTGCAACGGTGTTTATGCGTTGGATTTCGCAAACACTGACTGGAACGCTATTCTACATATTTTAGTCTATCAATATTAAAGATGTCTGCCCCCGAATACCTCCCTGTGCTGTGGTGAAAGTATCTAGTGATCGATACATGAGCATACAAATTTCGTTGTGATGCATCGTTGCATAATTTATAATGATTTATGAACGATTTATGGACAGTTGTTTCTTCTTTTTTATTAAGAATATTATTATGCAAAGAACATTAAATCACCAAATATATTTAAAACAAAAAGAAGGCAACTCTTTCAAGTCCATCCTTACCATGTAAAAGTTAGTTGTTGTCTTTCTAAAAACCCATACACGACCACACATTTTTATATTTCATGTGATGAAGGCTATCATCATTCATGTTTTACGTACCTACATATAATATCTATACTTTAAATATGAATGATAAATATAAATCTTTCCCTTTCCACCTATACAATAGAAGGAAATACCCTAATAATCATTTTTATTTGTTGCAGGTACCTATCACACGTTTTCTTGGAATATCGGGAACTAAGGAAGTATGCACTAAAACCAATGGCCGACAAAGCCTTCGATAACGTTGCACCAATGCATCGTGAATATAAACAGAGTTTAATTATTCGTAGAATAGCTTGTTTGTCTGTCTGTGTTCGTGAGTGTGCGTTTTATATTTCTTTTTATGAGTGAAAATTGAATTAATTTTGTTTTATCCTTATATAAATAAAAAAAAATTCAAAATTAAAAATGTATTCTATTGAATTGAAAGATATTCTTTATTCTAAGTTTAGTTGCGTACATACTATAAATGTGAATTAATTTTTATTCTAGATTTTTATGCAAAAAATTACATAATTACGTAAAAAATATAACATTCCATTTATTTTAATAAATATTAAGTAGTTTTACAAAAATATTTTCTCAAAAATTAACATTTAAGCACTAGGCTGTTCCGTATTACCTAGATATCTAGTTTAATATTTTGATTTCTAAGTGATAAGTAGGTAAATCAATATCTTATCATAATATTAACATGCATACCAATTTCATATTAAGGGAATTTTACAAACAAATTCTATTATTTTCACCACGATGAAATAAGTGAAAACTTATACAAAATTACAATCATCATAAATATTTTCATTTACATAATAATTATAAAGGTCAATGTACATTATTTAAATTTGATATTTTTTTCTCTTCATGTTTTTCTTAGTAAATTGCGGCGAAAATTTGCAATTTAATAAAAACAGCAATATTTCACAAGAATTAAGCCAACACAATCCCAAATTTCATGAAAATCGGCTTAGCAGTTGATCCCTAACAATACGAACAGACACATTCTCATATTAGTGATTATTAGCGCATATTAGCAAGGATTACAGTACACATTTTGACCGGTGTCGTTCACCTTATATAGAAAAGCAGATGGCCAACCTAGCCAAGTTACATTGGTCTTATCTAATTCTATGTGCGTGTGTGAGTTTGGTGACGTAGCCCCGACGTGTTATTACGTGACACGCATGCGCAGTGTTAAAAGTCTCCTGAATACTAATAGAGTGAAATTTACGTTGTATATAAAATTGAGGTGATGGTTAACAGGATATATAAAGTCTAGAAGGTTCTTTTAGTTTTGGAACAGTGACATAACGATATATAAACTTTATAAACGACACAAACAGGATCTTACTGCAAAACAAAGTTCACCTATATGTAGTGAGAGATGTTTTAAAAATGCAGGTCCTGTTGTAATGAATTGTACCTACTAATAGTTATATAAAAAATCTTGAGAAAAATATTCTTGACAGACGGACAACGGACTGATCCTATAATGTTTCCGTTTTTTCTTTTTGAGGTACGGAACCCTAAAAACAAAAAAATCCCCCACGAACAAGCTCCAAATAAATTGTGACTGAGTTTACAATTAAAGGACTTAAACAAGACAGTCTAACTGCTGTACTCAGAGATGTTACTTACTTTAAAGTTATTTAGTAAAAACGTGTAATACTTAAGTCTATACACCTAAAGACGATTATTCAATGAAAACATTGTGCTAATGACAGATTACTGCTAATTGACGTTTCTGAGTGCGGCAGTTAGCCACCTAAATTCGATGTGGCTTTTTAAATGTATTATTTAACAAAAATAAATGAATTAAAAGCACTCTAGAGTTGTTCGTAGTCTCATAAATCTGTACAAGATTAATCGTTTGCGTGTTAAACAATTGATCCAATCTCTTATCCGAGACAGATACAAGACATTTCTTTACAAACTACAATGGTTATTTTTCTTCGCATCACCACGCGATTCTAAATGTTGAGTTAAAAATCTGGAGGCGACAGGTGTAGGAGGTAATTCATTGCTTGTTGAATTAAAATACAGATTCTGTGTTTTTCACTTCATTAGGAGATGTGATTGTTTCATGATAATAAAAATGTTTAAAAAACAATCTGTGATTGTCTCGATAAAGTGTCTGAAGATTTCTATCTACACATGGAACATACATACATATATATACACATTATATATATATACTTGCGCATTAGTAGTTTTCTGGAGTCTCTGTCTGTTAAATTTGTTTGTAAGATCTTCGCGGCATAGGGGTGATATTGATTTCGTTGTCAAGTGTTTTAATTTCAACAAAATTGACTAAATCGGGTATGAATATTCCAATTTCGATTCGATTCCGAATAGGTAGGTAGCTGGAGGGGTTATTTGTTTTTTTTTAGTCAAAAACGACTATTTTTGGATTAAATAAAGATTAATCTTTAAATGTTTGTTTCGTAGTTAGTTTTTCTTTTCTATAATATGTATCTTATAACACAAGCTTATAATAGCTTACTTGCGACAACGATGTGAAAAAAATATTACCCAAAAAAATTAGTCTAATCGCACTTAATAAAACGAATAACTTAAACTTGACAAATTCTAAGAAGATATATACAGGTAATATCTATTATTAAACCGACCACTTCAATATTTCCCAAGACACGAGTGCCACGCAATTTGTGTTATGAGCTCATGCTCATACATTACATTCCACAATATGGTTCCCATTGTAAATAGTTCAACATAATGTCATCTACTGAGTTAATAGTAACACACGTGATGTGCACTCATTCAAGCTTTATAAGGTCCTATTATTATTTTATTATTATGAATAAGGGCTACTTTGCTTCAAGGAAACTTTATTAATCATATTTTTTTCCCGAGAAATTACAATAAAATCATAAAGAATTATCTTTAGGTATACTCCCTACAAAATATGGACTAAGCATTAAACCAGGTTTAAATTGACAACTTTGACACAAAACAATGGCTTATGTCAATTTAAACCTCGTTTAATACTTAGTCCATATTTTGTAATAAGAGGGTTAGAGTTTATATATAAGAAAAAGAGATTTCCCCAAGAAGAGAAGGATATTAGCCTATTTAAGGCCTACTTGGAATCTCGATTTTGATATGGTTAATACAACAGGAACCATGTTTAATACGGTATCAAAAATGGCTAAGTCAAATTTTAAATAGGAGAGGGATTTTATCGTTTCCCGAAGTGGTATAAAAAAGCGAGATAAGGCCCTCTATTACCATGGCGCTGAGCAGGCGGATTTGTAAAGCGTTTTTTTTATGTGGAATTAACTTTCTGTTGCATAGGTATTTTGTGACATATTCACCCAACCACACTTTACGTCATCCTGGGGATGAAAAACGACACATTCTTTTCTTACATACACGGAAAACTCACAATTTCTTTTTTAGTAAAACATTTCCATAAAGCTCAATTTTCTTTAAACTTTTACGTTCTATTCCCGCCATTAAAAGTATAGAGGCATAAAGGTACAGTTACACTATCAATAGCGGCATCAGTATGCATGACACGCGCCCAATAACGGTGTGGTACTGAACTGTCACGCTGAGTGTGTGTTTGTATGTTAAGTTCATGAGCCAAAACTGCTTGATTTACGAGTATATGATGTTTTGGTGAATAGAAGAATGAATAAATTGTAATTAAAAGAAAGTATAACACAGTTTTTTAACTAGCGACTCGTTCATTTGAATTCTATAGACGTTCGAAATAATATTTAAAATCTGATATATGTTTAAATGGGAGATTAAAAAAAAACTATGCTGTTTACTTTGTTAAAATATCGATAAAAAAATGGTTTGAAAACATTTTTAAAACGAAACTATCAAACGAATTATTAATTATTTAGTGGTTTTATCCAGCGGTTTTCTATTTACCATCATATCATTTAGTATTCAACTAATAATATTATGACGTCTAAATTTGCTCACAAAATGTCAGAGCAAGTTTTTTGGAGCTTTTTTTTATGATTACGATTAAAAAAGCAGGCGCCCAGTATATTCTAAGAATGTCGCTTCTGTATGTTTTGCGTATGAAACTGGTAGGTACTTTATATGCAAAAACCACATCTGTGGCAAAAACTAAACAAATTGTAAAGCATATATTATAGAAATACTCACTACTTAAGTAATATAGGTGGATTTGTCAATAAAATATTAAAAGTTTTATCACTATAAATTACGTGACTTTATTTCAGTAGTATTCTTCTCAACGATATGACCGTTTTCTCATTTTATATAGCTAGGACTAGGCGTTAAAAAATATATTGTGTTTCTGAGTGAATTTATAGTAGGTAGGCTAAAACCCCTTCAAACATTCGACAAAGTTATCCAAACCGACCAATCGATTAACCAGTTTGCGAGTAAGCTCTCAGGCGTTGGAATAAATATTACAGGCCAATACCAACCTGTCTCCATTATGAGAAGATGAGAGTCAATAAATAGAACAGATTTCGATAAATAGTCACGTAGGCACCTGTCTGTCTAGATGATTCGTTTTACTTAGGAGTTAGGATGCCCTTGCCGATCGACTCAAGGAGATTTAGCTAAATACATCATACTAGTTTCACTCGCCAAAATGATATTGTATGTTAACATACAATATCATTGCGCCAAACTAATAAAACGTTATGAAGTAAAAGGTAGAGAGGCTTTTGATAGTTAAAACTAAGGTAGGGCTAGGAATTTCATTCACCAGAAATACGGAATATTTATGACTGAAAAGGCAATTTTGAAAGAAAATTGCACGTGCGTAAAGAAAAACAATTTTATTTTGGCGGTTACCTATTGTTTTTAACTATGATATAAACTGATTGTTAATCTACTAGGTACACATAACTAGATACAAGATCAGAATGCCTTTTTTGGTGAATGATTTCGATAAGACAGAAAATTCCTATATGCTCGAACGGCACACGAAACAAATACAACGCGCGCAGCTAGAAATGATAACTTGGTGATGCATTATATCGAATTTATATATCAATTTAACCCTTTAATCATTTACCGGTTTTATGTTCCGAATAACTTCATCTTCTACACAGCATTATTTTATTAGCAATGTATTGATCATTAAATGTTATAGGTTAACATAATGGCGGCATGATACAAGAATTGTGACATCGTGTTTTTGAAGCTAATCGATAGATGATTCATTTGATAATTGTAGTGGAATAAAAATCGCATAAACATTATCGTTTATAAAATACCAAGGTCGGTATGTTGATAGCAAGAATGCAGTGCCACTGAAACTGTTTAGAAAAATTAATTAATATATTCATTTTATATTAGTATTTTTAAGTTTTAAAAGGAACACAGTCATATTCTACAGCTGTGGCCATGGGTCTTTTCTTTAAAGAGGATTAGCTCAATATGAGCAAACTGGCCAAATGGTCAATATACATATAGTCTTATTTCGAGGTAGCCTTTCATTTGTTAGTTGTATTGTAATTTGTTTACCAAGTCACCTCTTATGATGTTCTGGAGACGAAATGACACTCGTTTGCAAAGGAAAAACCATCACACAGAATTATTATGAGTATAATACTAACTACTAAGCCTAATTACTTACATTAAATAACTGCTAGAGTTTATATGCTTCTCCTTTTCTTAATAGTCTGTGGTATTACTGTCTCTGGCAATACCGACGTTTATGGTTAGCGGTCAATATTTATAAAAAAAAGAAATAAGCGTAACCCTTTTTTCGATTACATCAAGAATTACTTAAGCTAATCGTCTAATAAAAACATAACAACAAATCTACTTGCGTAGTGAACTGTGATAGAATCGATACCATTTCGTTTATTTTACTTATCAACACTTGCGCAAATTACGCAATAAATATATAACAAACTTGCAACACAAAACAGTCGTTTATTAGCAACCTATTAATGTTGCTAGTGGACAAAAAACTGAATTCTTCAGCCGTGAAATGTTGTCACTGAAATATTTGAAGCCGTAATTTTATTTATTCCAGTAAAATAACTATAAGTGTGTGAAACTTATACTTATTTGCTAATTTATGAACTGATAGATGGTAGCGAATACTAGTAGTTAGTAGTGGTAGTTTTTTTTTTCATTTATATCTTTCTTTTTATTAACTCGTATGAATTTATTAGTCTAGTTTCAGTTGTAAATATAATTTTCAATATTTTTTTAATATTATGTTGTTTAATCTCTAACATAATACTATAAATGCGTAAGTGAGGACGGATAGATGCATAGATAGATATATGGATGTTTATAACTCAATTACGCCAGAACGACTAAAGGTATTTGTATGAAATTTGGCATACAGATAGATTATAGTATGGAATATACAAACAAAGCGGGCGAAGCCGCGTGTGGAAGGTTGTGAACATATAAAATACTCGTATCAAAGAAAACATTCGCCTATGAAAACAGTGCAGTACAAGGACAATGCTATTTGCACTCCATAGACTAACAGTACTGTCTCGTATAATATTCAAATCGCATAATATCATTTAACATGGTCCCGTCAGAGGAGCCGACCGCGATATCTATGACGTGGATCGCGAACTAACTTCTGTGTTGAGGCTGCGGCTATAGTAAGAAAAGCGGGGACGGATGCGATAATTCAATATAAATTATATTTATATATTAAGTTATATTATTTTATTGTAAAGTGATTTGACTTATAAATCTACCTCGTTCTTTACGCTACCTGCCCATAAATTAATTTGTAGAAAATGCCTTTGATATTATGTTTAATAATAATAATAAATCATTTATTTGCTGATCAGGGGTGGTGGATCAGTGGTGTTAACATTATTTAAAAAAAACAGTTCTCCTTGACCTACCTTACTGGCATGCAAATTTTACATACTAAATTATGTTCTAAAGACAATTTAATTTAAAATAGGAACATGCATTATCACGAAATTAAACTAAGTATAAGTTGAAATATGCATTAGGTAACAATCTTAAATAATATCAAATAATCTTATGTCGCTAGTAAACGAATAATGTTTATAGTATACTCACAGTATACTCACTCTATAAACATTATTAGTATACTACTAAGCTTTAGAGTAACAATGAAATTATAGATCAATGTCAACACTTATATTCAGTAAGTAAAATTTATTCAATTAGCTCATTTTCAATATCACTGTCAAATGTATAGAGTCCCTCTTGATCAAAATGAAGTCTTAGTGTATATTTTCTTCGTTTTGACAATAATCCTTTTGTTTCCCCAATAATATTGTTAATAATTATTTGATTTTGCTTTTATATGCTCACAGCCTTGGATTTCACAGTTGTTGCTAGAACACTTCCTAGTTTTCAATTAAGCCTTACCTGTATATACAACATATTTCTCGCGAACTATGGATCGTAATTTACATTGACAAATAATACTGTATTTTTGCAAATAACACATGCATAATCATCCTCAAAAAATGTATTATAGAAGAATCATTGACTCGCTGTGCCCTGTTGCAGTTCTTTATATTTGCCATAGCGTAATATCGTAAAGGTCTTTATCGGTTAATAGATAATTTAGTACCTACATTTTTTTTTCACAGCGGTTTCATAGTTCTGATCTAAAACTGTCCATGCATGGACTTCCACCCGTTGAACATTATTTTAATCAAAATTATTATGTTAATAAATAAATCTCGAGAGGGTTGGCTTAAAAATCTTAAAACTACTAAATAATGTATTCATTTTTAAATTTTTCGCAGACAGCCATAAATGCCTTCATGCTCTAGTCAGAGGAGAGGAGACCCGAGCCCAACAGTGGGACTTAATGGTTGCTGATGATGATAATGATGAACCATAAATCATCGTGTACACCCCCTTCAACTTTTTCAGATTTATTTACTATTGCAATTTTATTATCATAAAATGTATATAGCTAAAAACAGAAAAATAGTATTGTTGCATAACATTTAATTTTATTGTCAATTATAAACTCTTCATAAAAGCAATTGCACTGGACAAGGTCTCAGAAACCTGAATACCCAACTTAGGTGTCAAGTTACAAAAACGAAATATAATAAATTTGTGTTGAAGTGTTTATTAATTTTAGATCGCAATATTACTTATACAATCTTCAACTTAGTATAATTTGTTCAGCTGATGCACGTTACAATTATAATCAGATAACCTTTAGAGGTATTGAAACGTTGAAGTAAAAGTGAATGTTATTATTTCGTAGCATTCGAATCCTACGACGCACCGCAAACGCGGGCAAACATTCGGCGAATATTCGACGAATAGCACAGCGACACACGGAGGCATTTTGTCGGTTCTAGGAGATAACACCTATTTACCCGAAAGGGTAGATAGAGGTGCATAACACCTACTTTATTATACTTACACCCAGCTATGTTAGGTTCCTATGATTATGGGAGGCGAGTTTATGAACCGAGCAAATTACCAAATTTATGTAACGATAAAAAAATCTAATACCGTTTTATATCCAAACATAATTCTCTTGCTTTTTCTCATTATCAATCTCTTGATGCGCGTACACGGGTTAATACTTTATATCATAACAAAAGTAAATCAAATTGGTATTCAAAACATACGTACACCTATTTATGGCATCGCTGCTTCTTAATTAATAAGTATTTTACCGTGACATGCATTAGGAAATGTACCTACCTATTTTGGCAATAATTTAAAACAATCTTCCGTAAAAGCCAACGTAATTCATATCAAATTAATTTAATCCATGCCAATTACAAATCTGCGAACATTAGTTACAACTAAAACCCATATTTTAATTAACAGAAGCATGCGCTTACGACATTAGAATTACGACAGTATAGTTTTCTCTTTCTTTCGTATTAATGATGGTAGCTTCGTCTCACTCACGCGTATGAATAGCCGCGAGTAAGATTTGCCAACGTTACAATGCAATTCGTTTCTAACGACTTTGTAGAGGCTAAAACCTGAAATTTTATGATAATTAGATTGCAATAGTATGTTCTAATTAATATGCTAGTTACCAGTGTCAGAGTTTAGTGAGTGGTCGTGCCTCTAGTGTTTTTTAATTATTTATTTATATATTTTTGTGAAAAATGGATTTGAAAAATCACAAATTGTTTAGGCCTAAGAAGGCCAACTTGTCGAGATCTTCGTCCATTTCTACGCCAAGGTTCGTTATGCGTAACGTTTATAAGTTTTCTTTTGTTTACACTTTCTAGCTTTTCACCAGAAACTCATTTAGTATGTGTATGTGAATAATAACACGCTCTTAACGATGTACTTGCTGTCATTTGCAGTATATTATAACTTTCGTGGTAGGTCGTATAATTGTGTATAGTTCTAGCTGAAGTCTATTAGCAAGTTTTCAATTATGTATTTAAAAACATTTTGAAACATAATTATGTAGATGAGTTCACTTAGAAAATTGTGTAGCTTTGGAAACTGGATACAGCATTGTCGATAAAATATCATTAGTCAAAAAAAGTATAAATATTTCTGTCAATAGATCTGACAATCTGCAAATGTTTGTTTCTAATTCTGGTGTAATTTATGTTCGCAAATTTCCCAATATTATGAAAAAATAGGTATTGATGTAGGTAATATTTTAAGTACGGCTAAAATCTTTACCCTTCTTTTCTTCTGCATTCGGTTAAAAAGAGTATGAACTTGAGAAATGAAGCTGTAAAATTTGAAAATGAGCCTTAACAACCACGTACTAATATATTCGTATTGTTTTTTGTTACACACGAAGATTACCACACACAGACACCATAATAATAAGTGTCAACACATAGTTAGCATGGCTAAATATGGCCTTACTTTTATATTCTTTAAGAATAGAAAAAGTCCTTGTGGAAAATTAACTGTGTACCAACACTTCGCTATCACTAAGCAAAAAGTCTCTGTGAAGTGGTTATAATATGTATACATATTTTAATTTTAAGAATATAGAAGTAAAAAAGAGAAAATCAAATAAATATATATTTGAGCATTGCGTTTAGATGTACACCGAAACTTGGAACATATTATTATATTGGTTTTATGTGAATAAATCAAATTTGAAACAGTTAAAACATTGTAGTTAACGGCTTCACTAAACGTTCAATTAAATACAACCAATAACTTCATAGTATATTTCTTTCTTTCAACTTTATACTAAAATAAAGTTAAAAACTGAGCATCCAGTTTAAACACACCTAAACATTAATTATTCAATATACTTAATAATATTTCTAATTCTCTCAACTCTAGTGAAGATTCTCAACCCATCTAAACTAGTTTAACAATTTAATGCATATATTTAGAGTATTTTTATGTAACAGAACAGGTTATTTTAAAAACATTATGATTATATTATAGGCGATTAAAATTTGTCTTATTTTTACCTGCCTAACTTCTTTATCACGTTAGTGCTTCGTGATAGAAGAATGAGTTGTCTACCATAAAATATTATTTTAGGCTTTCAATATAAACTACCTGCAGCGGTGTTTCCTAAGCACTAGGACATGCACTTCTTCAGACGAGGTTTGAAGAGATCTATCTTCTCTAGATAGTCAGCGGCTTGGCTGTGCCTCTAAGTTTGCCAATCCCCAATCCATGAGCGGCGGTAACCGCTTACCATTAGGTGGACAGTGCTGCTCGTCTGTCACTTCAGGCAATAAAAATAAAAGAACTCTCCGTCTCCGATAATACTCATTCAATTAGCTTCATAAGTAGGTACTAGAACCAAGATGCATTGTCCTCAATATCCGTAAAAAAAAAAAAATTACCTAGTGGAAATCTGAAATTTATTTGTTGTTTATTACAAAATGAAAACCACCCATATTTCTTCAATATTTTTAAAAGGGCAGCAGTAACAAGCGAGTTAGATTGCATTATCGTGATGGTCTACTCCCAAAATATTACGTAATCGAGAAAAATTTTAATGCAGGTACAGACCTGTAGTGACATTAAGTATATTATTTATTAACTGTTTCCTAATTAGCTATTGATATTCATTAAACACCAATTAAATTACTAAGATTATTATTCTGAGACGAATCGACATAAATTGATATTACACTTTTGTAAAAACATAATTGTATAAAAATAAAATAAAAATCAATTCTGAACTGAAGATCGCGAAGATAAATTATTTTTGACACCTTGTTTTATTATTTAGATCTTATAATACCTATAATTTTTCTATTTTCTAAGAGCACGTGTACATAAAAACTTTTGCTTTGACATACCTGATCTGAGACATTTTAAACGTGTTTACTCTCACATTAAAAGATTGGGTCATCGCAGTTGAAGGACGCTCAAAAAAAATCCTAAATGATAAACGATGATTCTCTAAATGTTAAGGCTTATTTATAATATACATAAAATAGGAACATTAGTTACTTCGACAGTTTAGGTAAAAAATAATTTAAAGTTCGATAAGGAAGTATTATCTACTTTTAATTTCATCTAATTTGATTGAATGTTTTGATATATGGTCTCGATAAATTAATGCTTACGTTCAAAACATTTCAAAAGGTCAGTTTCCATTAAGTTTTCTGTATCTAGACATCCGTTTCGTAATGATGTGATAAGTTACACCTACAATTTTTTACTTTTTGGACGTTCACACTAAATTATGTCATAGTCTCTATGCCTATATACTTAGTTCCGTTACTTTGTATAAAGCAGTCAATACACCTCATAATAACGTTCTACAATATATTCATCAAATGCCTGTTCTTGCTACGTACAGTCAGTGTCAAATAGTTAGTGACACTCAAGGTATTCAAATTTATAGATGCAACCAAAAAGTCAATAATATCGGTACAAGCATAGTTTCCATATTGTTGTCAACAATTTACGCGCTCGGACTTTCCATTTGTAATCAGCCTGGACAAATCTTATACAATAAAATTGCAATCGGAAAAGTTAGTTGATTTATAACCTTTTGCCAATTAACATAAGATTTATTATTGTTATAACGTTCATCGTCTTAAACCTTTCTTGTTAATCGTCTATTGTAAGTTACATAAAACATTTGACATAATAAGTAGACAGATTTTTGTTGTACACTATGCTGTGCGCGAGACTTAATCCTACACGTAAGCGCATTATTAAACAAATCTCTTAGATATCTTAATGCTTACACGGTAGATAATTGTGTAATTGACTTGGCAATTACTTGCTAGCTTCCAGCTGTGATTAATTATTAGTTTTCGTTTGTTAGAATAAATGTTAGGACCTTTGGCATAATCCCTTGTATTGTAAGTAGCATATGTCATATCCTTGAAATTTTAACTGATGTGTATCAATAACTAAATTTGTATAGAGTTAATTAGAAATAAGGTACATGTATCCGAGCCTAAGGGTATTTATTTTAATCACGCTTTTGTCTCCGGCTTAGCTAACGTAGGTTATACTTACGTAAGATGTAGACATCAATGATATCTTCAATTTTTAAACAAAAGTTTGTTAGTTTTATTGTAATCTCTGAAATTATTGATTCAGTCCTTAAATATCTCTAGGGGCCTGCTCGCAATCTTGGCGCCAACCCCACTGCGCGCGGTCTACCGGTCAGGGTTCCGAGGCCAGCGCCTTAGTACATGACTAAATTAATATCTGCCATCACTTGACAAAGATATTTAAATCGCCTAATCGAATGTCTATTGCGAGTGGAATCCCTAAAGACAATATTATACCGCGATAATGATCTTTAATTTGCTATTTTAAAATCAATCAACAAAAAATAGAGAATAGTTTTATATTTAAATGATGACTAAAGATATGACCTTTTTAAATAACAATAATGCAATTCAATAAAATGTACGCTGAATTATATTCTTAACGACATCAAATAACACATCGATTTACTCGGAATTAGACGTCAATAGCTAGTGACACAACCATTTGTTAGTATATCGTAAATGTCAGATATAGTATCACCGGATATTACTCAAGTTCTTCTCAATATAAGATTGCAAAAAAATCGAAAGCTATTGGTACAAATGCATTTCAAACAATGGTACAATATGATTATTAGAGGTACAAACAGTATGGCCAGTCGACACGATCTCAACTTTCACGGTCGAGACTTCAGGAGTATAAAATATTACTATGCACAATTAATATTTTCTTTAACTAATACTGTAATAAACATTTTATGCAATTTTCGCACTGTGACATCACCTAGTTTAACTGTAATAATACATATATTTTATAAAATCACATTCTTCCGTTGCTTTCTTACTGACCTGATGGTCTAGTGGTTAGTGAACCTGACTGCTAAGCCGGTGGTTGTGGGTTCGATCCCCACCCAGGACAAATCTTTGTGTGATGAGCATAAAGGTTTGTTCTGTGTTCTGTGTGTGGGTGTAATTTATCTTACAAAAAAAATTTATATAAGTAGTATATCAGTTGTTTAGTACCCATAACACAAGCAAATATAATTGCTTAATTTGGGACTAGATGGCGCTGTGTGAATGTGGTAGAATATTATTATTATTTCTTGCAACGTCGAGCAGAAAAAAATATTAAGAAGACAATTTAATATCTTATTTATTCTTTGTTGCTCCCTCAATTAAGGATATGGATAAGGATCATGACCAAAGACAAGTGCACTGAGAAAATAGGAAAATTCGAAACAAAACCCAATACCAACCGTATGACCAACGTGGTATTGTAGGCTAAATTCCCACCAAAATGTTTGGGGGAGACCCGTGCCCAGCAGTGGGACGTTTATGGGTTGAAATGATGATGATGATGGTACCTACTATAATAACTTCTGCTAAAGCCTAGGCCTAGCATAAGAGTAGGCATAAGATTTTTGTTTGTCCTCCTTTCCCGTTGCACGGGCGCAACAGTAGGTAGTTTAGACCAGACGATCAAAAATGCAACATACATATACGTACATATTATTATATACCTACACAATACACAAAATGTTCATATTAGTGTGGATTAACAAACCTATCTCTGTTCTGTGGGATTAACAATGTTGGCGCTCAAAGTATCCACTAATGACTAAACATTGATTAAAGTTTAAAAATAAAATCTTATCAGGCAATATTCTCACGACCATGCAGCCTCGGTTGTTGAAAAACATAAGCCTTACAATGTCCATTTTAGGCAGAAGCAACTACAGTTAGATAATTGTCAATAGCTAGTCACATACCATTTTATACACAATGTAAGTAACACCATAAGTGGAAGAAACGTGTGATAAATTTTAGAGGAAATGAACCGCATTTTTAACATGATTGAATTAAGTATGTGATTGGCTGGGTCCAGTGAATGAAAGGAAACAGTTGTAGCTTGTGACCTTGTAGTTTATCTCTGTTCAGAAATATACCGATTAAATGTAGTCTGTAATCAAAGCAGATATGAAAAGAGTAGACAGGGGTGATAAACAAAGAATCATCACCACGATATCAGTTGTAGGATGTCCACTGTTAGACATAGGCCTCTCCAAGAGATTTATAAATAGGACCGGTTGTATGCAGCTACATCTAGTTCGGATCAAATCATCAAACAATGATTACAATATCAATATTAACCAAACACTTTTGCGCACAATCTTGTACTTTGTGTTGTCCCATAGCACATGAGGTAAAACTTTATATAATATTGTACTAACCCAGCAGGCTTTGTACTCGTAATACAGCCTTAAGTCTTCTCGTAGTTTCATATGAGCTAAGGAATGTTACCGTAGAGAAATATACGGAAACACTAGATATATAAATATGTTTGTTCTTAAAATTTCTAATAATTATTTTATAATTGTGATATGACTTTGATCCCACAATTAGGGCTTTAATTCTTTATATACATTCTACTGACCTCGGTTCACGGCTTCACCTGCGCGACACTTTGAATTTAGATAACTTCTACGTACTTTATTTGCTAAGTTCTTACTATCGATCTATGTTACTAAGTAAGTCAAATACTTAAGAAGTTATGCTTCTTAAGTATTTCCATTTATCTTCAGCATACGGAAACAAAAATAAAGCAACGAATTAATGCAAGAATTTTACAACTTTACGTCTTAACAACATTAATGTAGATAACAACGAAGGCTTTTATAGCAACAATTAAGATAATACAACGCGCCCTACTTTATCAATAAGCACTAAAGCTAACGCAAATCCTGCTCTAAGACGAAGGTAAACTGTGTCAGGTTTATCTAATCTAAACATAAGTTGTTAGACTGCTAGAGTAAAATAGGCTACTGCGATCCGCGTACACGATAGCCTATGCACTTGATATAGAAATGTTTACTTTATGTTAGACACATAAAGTAGTTAGACCTCAAATACTTTAATGTAAGATTACTTATTTTTACTGCCATCATTATTATCAAGGTTTTTTTTTATACCCTCGTGGTATGTATGTGGCAAGTAGACGTACGCCGGATAATTAGTAGTTACAGTAAACGCCTGCAACACCAGGGGTATCACAAGCGCGTCGCTGTCTCTAAAGAAACCTATTCACTCCAGGAGTGTTCCATAAGTAGACCGTTAGCCATCATTACTAGATTTTAGGCTAGTTCTCAAAAGCTAATTCAGCAACAATTCAACCAGCTGTAAGAGTTCGATTCAACCTTTAAGAAGCAGATCTATCATTAACGTTGTACCTGTATGAACAAACATTTGATGACTGCCTCTAATAAAGTAATCAATGTAAATACATTCAGCAAAGATCGTGATGTTTACCTTCGAAAAACCAAAAAGAAGAAACCTGTCTAGTTCACAATTAATATCGAACAACATGCTATTAGTGTGCTGAAACTCTGTACATATTACAGTCACTTTGAATTTAAATTCCTCGATATCATGTCAGAAGTCAAAAGCCAAACCTAATGATTAAATTAAAATCAAACATCAAATTGCATATGCCGACAAATTTTCAACTCAATTGCATAAACACCACTTTTCTAAATTCAAATCTAACAAGACGTTACTATACAAATACTAGTCAATAATGGGCTAAATAAATAAATTCAAATGTAATAATATATTACATCAATCACATTAACTATATTGCTGCACTATCCTTGACATTTTACTCTAGCAACTGTGGTTAAATAAACTATAGTTAATATTTCACCGCTGAAGATTGGGGACACGGCGAATCGCGAAAAATTCACAAATGTTCGCTAATCCGATGTGAACGTTAGATAAATACTGTTTGTGTATGGAAAGAGGTTCTTTCTGGTATTTCAAGTAACGGTGGAATTTGGTATTTGTCATTATTCTGAATCACCGAGGATTTTGTTAAAGATTTATGTGAAGCCGTCTGACTGCTAAGTGAGAGGTTTGAATTGAAATCCAAGGCACGCGTATCTGATATCCCGTAATCCTGTATTTGGTTATTATTACTCGTGAGGAATAAGAAAGATCTATAAAATATAAATGAATAATTCTGCTGATTGAATAATAAGGAGCATTTTTTAATGAAAAATAGAACGGTAAGAAAATGTTTACATAGAATCAATATAATTGACAAGCCGACTTTTTTTTTTTTTTTGACTTTATTGGGTAAACAAACAACATCACAATAATGAATAGTTACAGTAACATAAGACAAAATTAGTTTAAGGTGATTGTGATATCCACACCGTTTACCACAAGTAAAATAAACAAGTACATAAGACACTGTTAAGAGCAGAAGGCACAAAGTTTACAATTGTTATTATTATTTTATAAACATATTTAAATTAAACTAAACTGGGTATAGACTAAAACAGTAGGTACTTAAAAACATGCAGACACTTAACCTTTAGACAAATCCTTAATTATTAAATTTCTGAATGCACTTACATTGTTTGAAAAAATATCAACGTGACTGAAGTAATAGTTATAAGCATCAGTTACACGATGGATTGGTGCACGCTTGCCTGCATTCGTACGCGATTTTTGCGTCTGAAATAGTGGTGTCGCGCGACAGGCTCGCACGTGTGATCTAGTGGGCACTCTATAGTGTATCATATTGACGATGTCCATACAGTCGTACCTATTATGGCATACATCATACATAAATAATGCTTGCATTTGTATTCTCCTGGATTTTAAATCTAAGAGCTTGTATTTCAATAATAATTCCGTATAGCTTGAGTAACTGTGACAATATTTATAGTGTACACAACGTAAAAATTTTTTTTTTTTTTTTTTTTTTTTTTTTTGCACTTTCAAGGCTATCAGTGTATTTCATGTACATAGGATCCCAAATACATACAGCATACTCTAACTGCGAACGAATTAAAGTTTTGTATAAATGTAGATATGTCTGAGGACGTACAAAGTCGTTACTCGCTCGCATGACAAACCCATACATTTTGAAGGCTTTACTACATATATTATCAACATGTGCATCCAATGTTAGCTTGCTATCCAATGTGACTCCGAGATCTCGGATAGTATGTACCCTGTCAAGATAATGACCGCCTATGGAGTAAGCATGAACACTAAACGACCGTTTCTTGGTAAATGTGATTGTCTTACATTTATCGAGACTCAGTTGCAACTTGTTAGCGTGACAGTAATTCTTAAACCTATGCAGATCTTGCTGGAGCGCACGCTGATCACTAGGATCATCAATTTTTTGGTAAATTTTTAAGTCGTCAGCATATAATATAAATTTACAATGTTGGAAGCAGTTATGTATGTCGTTAATAAACAGGTTAAACAGCAATGGACCCAGAATGGAACCTTGCGGCACCCCAGAAGTTACAGCCACTATGTCAGACTCGTAACCATTGATCACGACTTTTTGCGTTCTATTTGTCACATAAGACTTAAACCACCTCCAAAGATTACCACGAATTCCGTTGTAAGCAAGTTTTTCAAGCAAAATTTTATGATCTACGCGGTCAAAAGCTTTACGAAAATCGGTATAAATGCTGTCCGTTTGTTTATTAGCGTCCATATTGACAAATAGCTCAGTAATATATACCATAAGGTTAGTTACCGTAGAGCGTCTACGCACAAAACCATGCTGTTGTGGCAGAATGATGTTATGTAGATACGGATATATATTATTATGCACCAACCTCTCCAGAAGCTTAGATAAAGCAGGTAAAATAGAAATTGGGCGATAGTTAGCTACATCTCTCTTTATGACTGACTGACTTATGAAAAATATGCTTTTATTTGCCTATGTCCGTTTTGACAGATAATAGATTAATCATAACTAATCTTTCGTTCCAATGCAATGTCGAAATCGTTTAACAAATCATATTAACGAAACTATAGTCTATAAAACCTGAAATATACATGATAGAAATAAAAAAACAGAGTCGAACTTTGGGTGACTAAAATCTATTTTAAGAATGATACACATAGATTTCTGGTAAGTAAAACAATACCGTTTTCAGATGACCTAAAGAGAATATTCCCAAAAATGCCTCTTAATATACTCAGTACATTAGTCATGTGTAACATGATATCATTTACGTGTACCGTTATAAGACGTGCTCGTCGTTTTATTTACAACTCTGTTATTGCAATTTAATAACTAGTACGTGTGATAAGGACAAGTATATTTTTGTTATGTTTCCACTGTTCTCTGTTCCTTTGAAAATTGTCTTCTTTTATCTTGAAATAATATTTTTCTTAGCATGCCAAAATATGTCTGCAAATATGAATTATCACCTGCAGGTCATTGTCTTTCTTATTTATAGAATTTTAAAGTCGAGTGTGCTGTTTCCACGTTCTGTTCATTTCTATGCGAAGTATTGATCGTCGTTTTTTTCATTAGAAAAGCTGCTCCAATTATCATTTTGCAAACAATTAGTCGATTGATATAAAACAGACAGTGGTTTTCTAGCAAAAAAAAAAATGTTTTTAAATTAGGAAATACATTAGGAAGTTATTGTTTATACGACTTCCATAAAAGTAAAGTTAAGAACCAATACGCTGCCCACATCAAAATAACATGAATCACTGTTATTTTGAAATGTACCTATAAGGTACAAGTGAACCATAAAAATATTTAGAGCACTATATTATAAATACGAGTATAATATTGAATTCGTAGCCTATTATTGTCTTTGTAGTTTGCTTTGTATTTTCCACTAGCTCTTTGATTTTAACATTTACCTTGCAATGCTTTTTTAGTTCTTCTATTTGTATCGTCCAAGCCATTCATAATAAGATGACCAACAATGGGGTCTAGGTTTTAACTTATATGCATAAGTAGACAGAATGATGTCTAGACTACCTTTCGGCTAAGCTTTCAATGATACCATCTCCTTAAACGTTACATCCCATTGTATATTTTATTACCTTTTTTATAGAGCTCAAAATGGCTTGACCCATATATGAAAACTAGATCAAAAATGAAGCTTAGTAAAGATATGACAGTATAAGAGTTTTTTTTTTGAAGTTTTTGTGTATAAGATTACCTTATCGGTGTTAGTGTAGATGTTTTGTTTATGTCATTCATGTTGGATTATAACAGGCGGTCTAGTTTCATTCATACTGAACATCTAATGAAAAGATCTTGTTTTAATGTCTTCAACTTTTCAAAACTTCTCTATACGTGCCATTAGTGAATTTAATCAGGACAAAATTGATCTGTCAAAATATATAATATAATAATAAATATAATATTCTACCACATTCACACAGTGCCATCTAGTCCCAAAGTAAGCAATTATATTTGCTTGTGTTGTGGGTACTAAACAACTGATATACTACTTAAATACATTTTTTTTTGTAAATACTTACATATAATAGATAAATTACACCCAGACACAGAACAAACCTTTATGCTCATCACACAAAGATTTGTCCTGAGTGGGGATCGAACCCACGACCTCCGGCTTAGCAGTCAGGGTCACTAACCACTAGGCCAACAGGCCAGTCAAAATAAAACGTAAAAGCACGTGACATACCGCAAAAACAAAATATGCACTTTTAATGCTGCAAATATCTCATGGTATAGAGAGCGTGAAGATACTCTTATATGTTATTATACTCAGCAACGTTGCAATAAGTAATGAACAGGTATTATACCTATTACCGACCGCTCTTGTGTAGGTGGGGAATAGGTATGTATAATGTATAATGACCTTAAGTTTACGTAACAGTGTGGGCTCCCTATATAGCTGTTTATATACGTCGAAAGGTTAGTTACCTTTTGATTTGAATCATCTTTTGACCTAATAACTGTTTAGATGCATGAAATATACTGTTTTCGAAAAAATGTACTATTGTAGGTACCTAATATTTTTCAGAGAGCAAGTTTTCAATTTTTAATTTCTGTAAGTTAAGAGCGTATTTACAAACAGTGGCAACGTCGCAATTTAGTGGTTTTCAATTTTTATTATTTAATCGAAGCTATATTTTACAAATATGTTTACTACACTTTTAGCAATATTTACATATCCGTAACTTGCATAGGTTAGGTTGTCATGTGTAATACATAACCAACCAGTACGTGTGGAGTTTATTTATTAATCATCCTTGTCGAAATATGATAAGAAATCATTATATTTTTTTGAAGATAGATACAGGATTTAGGTGCTATTCACGAAGGTGCGATTCGAGGAATTGTTTGTTTTGTTTTGTTTTAACACTTTATTGCACACAAGAAAATAATAAATACAATTACAATATATACAAAAAGCATGTACAAAGGCGAGCTTAACTCAGAATTGAGTTTTCTTACAGCAAACCTTAGAGTGTAGAGGAGATAAGCGTAAAGAAGAGAGCATGAATGAAGTGTACAACTAAAGAGAGAAATAAAGAGGAATTCATCTTCTTATTTATATAACTATTTTATGTACTTATCTTATATTATCCCAAAAACAAAAACATTGTTTTATAAATTTGCTTAGATGTTCTGTTAACTGCATACCTTACATCATAGTAAACAGAAACAGTATTACCAGTACAATGTTACAATTTAAATAAACGCGTGTTTATTCGCATGATTTAAAAAGTTGTTATTCAACTTTTTACAGTTACGATTACAAACGATGTGTCAGTATATCCATAATTGACCACGTAATGTATGCTTTCACAGCACTATTACTTAATATTTGGATTGATTTCCATTGTACTGATAACGTTCGTTTGAAAACGGGTCTACTTTGTGTAATAATTTAATTTTAACATTAATTCTTATTAATTACTTATTAATTTGTACAACTTTTCGATTGATAGACTAAAATTTGGTAAGCCTAACCAAATTTCAATCTAGAGTGAATTTACAATGTGCTATTTCACTGGTGTCATCTTCGGGATATGAAGGTGAATAGATGAACTAATCATAATACACCTGCATATGAGAAGGAAATCTCAAAATAAAACTCACTAGGTAGCCAGCTGTCCAGCATGATAACAAGAGAGATCTAGACCTTAGTTAGTACATAATAAATAATCACTGAACACATATTATAACATTATGTAAATCGTTTTATAAGATATTAAATAGGCTATGATGCAATTTGTTTTGTGATTTATTTGGTACGGTTTGCCAGTGGCGACGCGATCGGTATCGTTAGATTAATGTCAAAAATTTCATTATATTAACAGCCTAAAGCCCGAGGGAAAATTTAAATGAGCCATCGTATTCTAAACGAAACGAATCCCTTTAAATTAATGTACTCACTTAAAGCCTACCTTAAAAACAAGATAAGATAAGTTATGATATAACTTTTTTACAGCTGGCTACCGCCCGTGTACTTTGTCGGTTTAATTTATTGCTATTTTTATTCTCCAAAACTATTTCTATGTAAAAAAATAACGGTGATTCATTGTTTTGTTGCAATACAAACACAAACAAACATAAGATTCATAAGTTTTTGTTATAAGGTTTATATACGGTACCAAGTGTAACAACTAACTTATTCATATAAAAGCTTAAATTAATGTAGATTGGTGGACAAAACGCGTTTGAACATAGGAAACATTTTTATGAGAAATAGATAGCTGTTGTTTAATATTTGAGTTAATATTATCTTATTTTTGTGAACTTTACATAATATAATTTATTTTAACTTTCATTTCTATACCCATATTCGTATCGCCAATAATTATTTATCAACCAATTACATATCAGTGATATTTTAACCAGATTCGCTCCAATTACATTTTATAATTTACATTTAAATTTCTTACTATAAATGTATCTATTTATAAGTACTGCAAATTGTTTCTTCAGAAGTCAACATTCATATATAATTTCACTGCTCAATAAACTTGTAATACCTAACAGTAATCGATCATTCAAATGTCAATAACGATGTTCTATATAGAAAGTGGTTACCAACAAGTTTTCAAACATTTGCGTATAGAAATTAGAATCTAACAATTATGTTAATAAGCATTCGTCTAGTGTTGTGGGTGTAGCCAATGATTGTACTTGAACAAGTAGGAAGGTGCCACCTACGTATCGATACAATCGACTCAAGTGAATAGATAAATTGTGACATTGAAAACTATCCGCGAAGTGAATGCTTGTTTGCATCGAGAATCGAATAAAAGATGAAAGGAAACTATTTTGCGGATTGATTCGAAGTTATATTTGTATTGCTAGTAAATCTTACTTTCTTAGAGTTTATTCTACACGTGAATTTAGAATTTGCTTGATTCATTTGAAATAAAACGCTCTAAGAACGTATGACAAAGTGCGTATACGTTCCTTACGTTTGTTTATTAATTTGTTCTTCTTTCACGATGGAATAAAAACTCGGATCAATGTGATTATTTATATGGCAATAGTTTTTTTTTGTTGCCCTTGTCACGTCTTAAAAAATAATAGGGGGAAATAATACCTGGTGATGTTAATATTCTTATGCCGTCAAGAGACTAAAGAAAATTTGTGTAATAAATTTTCTGTAGAATTTTATACCAGTCATTAGGTATGCAGTTATACGAAATTTGTTAATTTTAATGAAAGAGTTGTCAATATAATGTATGTGCGGCCATCACACGGCCTCTTCAAGCCTCGAGGCGTATTGCACAACCGTTCATCGTTCTACAATCTACGCAGTAGCATTATAACCATGAGCCTTATATCTTATTGCCTAAGTTATCTATAAAAAATGTTGAAACTTAGTATTTTTGATGGTTATAGGTATCTGGTGTTGCAGAAGTTCATTGATATCGAAGACTATTTAGTATCAGGTGACCCGCTAGCTTATATTTAAAAATATTCATTGACGAAATAAGATCATACAAAAAATTTATTGTTGTGTTGTTTGATTGTATTAGAAACTTACCGCGTGACCAATGGAAGCGTATTTTTCGAACAAATGCTAAACTATTTCATTCTAATGCCCTCCAACTGTAACTGTTTAAAAAGATCATATTGATCCGGGTTCCCTTGTAAAGTGGAAAAACAATACGAATTAATAGATGATTATTTAACAGGTGATTGTAGCAGTTGTTTAATTGTGAAGAATACTGCAAAACTATGAGTAAATAATAATCAAAACTACTTAAATAATGGAAAATACCCATTCATTGTATCTAAAACTCCAGCGAAAACCAAAACAACTAAGTTATATATTACCATAAATTAAGATAACATTACATAATTAAATTTATTAATGATATAAAAACTAAAAATACGCACATACTATATTCAAAAAGACTTTCACGAAAATAATTTGGAGTAATTATGTATATTAACTCGAGCAAATCTTGTATATGATTATATTTACGAGTAACATGCGTGTGAAAGTTTCATTAATTAGATAACAACGGTTTATTATAGTCGACTATTCGTTTAATATTAATTAGAACTTGACTAACACTCACAAGCATGTCGTTCTCTACAAGTTTATGATGATTGATAACTGAGCATCAATTATTTGCATTAAAAAGAAAAGTGTACTTTACAGATATTTGTAAAAAAACACAAAATGAAAATTCACTGGTCACACTTAATTTCAGTTTCTCTTCTATTAATACATACTCAATATAGCAATCAATAGTGCATATTGTTTATATTTAAAATATCATTTAGTAACATCATACATGTCAAAAACACATTCTTACAACTATTGCGAAAATATGTTTTGTCAGACAAATACGTGTTTTAAAAATGGAACGCATCCAATCGTCAATAGGAGCAAACCTTTTAAAATCAACGGTGACGAAAAGACCCATTTGGAAAGTACCAAAACTTAAACTCTAACAACAACAAAATAAGAATCAAATTACAGAAAAATATGTTTTCTTACGAAGACATTCGTTTTTGTCTCGAAACAACAGATAATAGTAACATGCAATTAGAATCGCGACCACGTTGTCATTTGACTTGGAAAGTAGCTAAGAAGAATGCTCACATACAATTTCTACTGAATTTTTAACAGTTCGTTTCGTAATGGGTTAGTAACTGTAATAAATGCGTACTTACGAGTACGTACTTCGAGGATAAACTATACAGGCCAGAGTAAATTGTCTTTGTTTTTAGAGGGAGCCTATAAGAAAGGCCCTACAAGTTTAACGTGTCTGTGTCTGTATTTCTGTCCGTGGCATCGTAGCTCTTAAACAAATGGACCGATTTCATTGCGGTTTTTTTAAGCTGACATGGTTGTTAGACAATATGTTTTATTACAATTTGTGCAGCCGTTTCATACACATATCTGAAAATGGTGAAATGGAATCCTACTGGTTTAAAATGAAGCACGAGCTAAAGAAACATTTTAAATTAATAAACAGGTCCTTATGTGTGTATCTATCAACTAGTGTTGCCAGGAGTTTCGCTCCCGTGA
This sequence comes from Laspeyria flexula, assembly GCA_905147015.1. Classification (NCBI taxonomy): domain Eukaryota; kingdom Metazoa; phylum Arthropoda; class Insecta; order Lepidoptera; family Erebidae; genus Laspeyria; species Laspeyria flexula. The sequence goes on along the minus strand of LR989950.1, from coordinate 15,251,439 downwards.
ATCTTTGTTTGGCCACAACTTAGCTCCTATTGGTTGTTGCGTGATATTATTTAGCCTATAGCTTTCCTTGGTAAATCGTCTATCCAACACTTAAAGATTTTTCTAATCGGACCAGTAGTTCTTTAGATTAGGGCGTTCAACCAATAAAACAAAGAAACTCTTCGACTTTAAAATATAAAAAAATAATATAAATAGAATAATAAATATTTCGATTAAGTTTGAAGAAATACGTGGTTAGTCTTCACCGACTATCGTCATTTCTATACATAGGTACGTATTATATAACTTAAAAGCTAGTTGTTTTGTTTTAAAAGACGAACTTTAATGTACTAACTAAACAAGGAATTAATCTAAATACGTATTAACATTAATTTATACTGGAATTGTTTTTATAGTTAAGTGATGTTTAGTTTCTATGTACTTACGTAGCTTTTAAGTACATAGCTGTATGTGCGTATAAAGCCGTGTGTTCACTAGCAAGTAATTGTGACATTATCACATCACTACAATCCATAAACGTCCCACTGCTGGGCACGGGTCTCCTCCAAAGAATGTGGAGGGGAATTTAGCCTACTATACCACGCTGGCCAGACGGGTTGGTATAGGGTTTGTTTCGAATTTTCCTTTTCTCGCAGTGCTCTTGTCTGCATATGATTTCCTTAGTCGCCTTTTACGACACCCACGAGTTGAGATGGGGTAGTGACATTATGTATTCTCAATCCGTGACTGTGAGGTGTCACAAAAAAAATATCCCTGTATATTTTTTTTGTGACACCTCACGACATCGAAACAATTGTGTAACAATTGAACTCTTTTTGAGCACAATTTTGAGCGCTGTTTTTTTTCCACTGAGTGTGCGTCTTTTTATAAGTCAATGCCGAATCCCGATATACATACACTGCAGTACCAACTTGAATCGTCATCATACCAGTGGAACGATCACTGTTGGAAATAGGCCTCCCTAAGAGATTTTCAATAGGACCGGTTGTATACAACTATAATAATCTCATCTATTTTTTGTATAAAATCAATACTTAAATGATTTTCTCTTACAACAAAGAGCAACATACTATTATCGAGTTCAATAGCGTGTAGTAAATAAGGCTATGTCTGCATTTGTCTCATAAACAACAATTACTGAACGGTTGTGAGTCAACAAACTATAGCTATCAACGATTACATCACGGCGCGTGCTATCCAGATGCAATGTAGACAGGGTTGGCAGGTCTGTACTAAGCTTTATTCTGGAACAAGGATATTTACATATGACTAAATAATTTACAATTTTAATAAACAAACTAATTGGTAGTGTACTAATTTTTATTCACAAAATATGAAGCTATACAAATTTTATAAATTGTTTCTTTCAGATTTTATTGATTTAAACATAACGTCAAAATACACAATTATCGTAAAATAATGTCGATACAAGCAAGTTTACTTGAGGCACGATCCCATTAGATTTTTTGGAATTCGAACTAAAGTACAACAAGGAACCTGTACACAACAAATAATACCACAACTATAAAAAAAAATATAATATGCTCTCAATGGATATTAAAGAACATCCAGAGTGATGACAACCCTAAATGTACCGTAGTTATTGCGCCACTCGGGGATGCCTTCACGTATGTAAAAAGAAAATAAAAGTGTAAACCTGTTCCGCTAAGACTCCCGTAATGACTAGCACTAGAGGAATCGGGGACCACTTATCGATAGTCGATAGAAAACATCGATATATTCAATTGTTTCAAAAGGAAGACATGCAAAATAACGATAAAAATATGTTCCATGTTTAAATAGATTTCTTTGTCATCGTTGTATGTCTTAACAATAGAGCGTAATACGAAATACAATAAGAAAATCATGCATATTTTGACCTTTGGTGGACCCAAATGCAAACTATGGGTGCTTGACCTTCAAAATATTATCTACATTTTTGCAACACATCATCTCATTGTTGAGTACAGTTAATATAACTAGGCCACAAAACTGATTATTCACGTTATTGACGCAAAACACACCATTGCTTTGAACCATCACTAATAAGCTCAAACGTAAAGTGTCAAAACTACAAAGATGACACCGAATTTCGATGACTGCAATACTTCACGGTTATTACAGTACTGTACAAAATATACACAATACTTTTCGAAATTCGAAATTATGTATAAATATTATATTAATATAACATTTATTAATTAATGTCCCACTTCTAGGGAGCTGAAAGGGTTAAAAAAACAATCCATGTGTTGGGCGTGTCCTTAGAATTTTTTTTATCATTTATTTCCTTGTAAAATTTTCCTTCACTGTGGACGGAATCGAACTCAGACTACAAGTTTTGGATGCCGGTCAATTTCCTATTAGACTTCCAACGCTTCTTCACATCTTCTTAAAATAATACGATTTTCAAATTAAAAAATATCTGTATTCTGTTTTTTATCTATCGATATAAATACTGCGACCCTCGCTCTAGAGTTTATTGTCTTTGAATCGTTCACCTCCCTATATGGGTCATCGAGTCCTGTGACGTCGATTGTAACTGCGTTTTACGATCGCCTCAGCAGATTTATACTTAAATTACGTCACATGGGAACTTTATTGTGAGTTCTGTGTGAATGTTTACAAAAATGTTGCATCATGATGACGGAAGGCTACCGTTAACAAATACGCATTACAAAGGTGACACGAAAGCAATTTAATTTTTAATTTTCCGACGTTTTGCCTTTTTTAGATTGATTTTAACAGTAAAATGTTATCTATAAAATGTTATGTAAAAGCATCTAAGGTTTTACTTAACATATGTCATATGATAAACTTTCTAATTTTACCGTTTCTAATAATCTGTTTCTAAGATAACTGATAAGATTAGTAAAAATTGTAAATCGATCGATCAACGACTCGGCGGGAATGCGTGCGTGCTTTGCGTAAAAAAGCGTGTTAAAATCCATATTATTTAATACATCAATTGCACTGTGTAAATAAAGTGTAAAAAAGATAAACATTATTAAATGGAAAAAATATCCACTTTGTTAATTTCCACACGAATACTTAAGTGTCATTTCTGTTTTTACGATGTTCGTTCAAAATTTAAAATGTGCATTCGTCCGAAAGTCAATTTGTGTGCTCATTTTAACTTCATCAATACAAAATAAAAGAATGTGTTTTTTAGTCAAAGAGTTATAATATCTTTAATATCTCAGAATCAGTGCTCGCATTTGAACAAACCTATCTTGATGTTGTGCCGTAACAAGCACTATTTAGGGCAAAGTAAATCAGCTGTGAAAGTACTGACCCACTGATTGGACGTTAATTTTGTTTTTTTTTTTTACTGTAACGTTTCCGCGATTCTTTGTTGTTTCACTAGCGTGTTAAAAGGGTGCTGTTATTGTAAATCTAGTAATGAATTGTTAATAAGTTAGATTTTTTAAATGCTGGTAACCTATATCGATTATATTGGATAAAGAGATTGTAACTTGAAATATACCTATGTATATATTTAAGCCGCCATAATAAAAAATTTAAGCGGTTCACAAATAGAGATTTTATTTTCGAACATCAATCGTAATTTTATTCATCTGTTATACTCGTACTTACGAGTATACCTACGTTTTTTGGCGATTATGACATTCCATTTTTCGTCCACATATAAATTGTCGTAAGATGCATTTAGGTTTTTTTATGTGTGACGATTACAAATAACTATTTTTTTTATTATTAAATTTTCCGGCCGAATTTTGTAAGTTAGCATTAGGCGAATTTTGACAATAAAATAGAAATTTCACTCAAACATGACAATTATGCGTAACACATCAACTAAATTTATAGTTATATGACTAGATAATTGTTCTGCGTCCTAGAAACAACTCGATAAGTTTGCTTTCGAGAAATTGCGTGAAGAAAATTACTTTCGACTTTCCAGTGGATAATAATGAGCTTTAGATACGCAGCGGTGTTCTGTTGATGTTATGAACCATTATACCGTAAATAGGTAATAAATTGCTATCATTCACATACCACCTTTTATTTATATAGCATTGCAAATAACGCAATTATTGCAATAAATTATTTAGTCGCGAAATTTGCTGGAATAAACGTTTATTTGGAATCGGATTGAGTGAATTCATTTTACAATAATTTATCGGTTACAATCTTTAATAATAATAATTCTTTATTTGCACAAAACACAGCTAAAAAGTTTAAATGTTATGTTGGTAGAAGTACATTATGTTTTGCCAAGTTGAGGCATACAAATATATTAAGTCAGTTACTTAGTCGACGGAGAATTACATCGTACATACACAAGTCAATGAGAGTTATACATTGTATACATACACATTTAAATCCAATTTATAATAATAAATAAAATTATAGATAAGTTAAAAGTACCCAATCCTATGTTACAATTTTTTCTTTAACCATGAATGTTTAAAGAAGAGTACATGTCTTTATGTTAGCTTTGCTGTCTGCTGGCTTGAAATTAAAAACATATACCAATTAGCAGATTCTAAGGGATTCTGCTTCACTAACTTGCATTAAAACCCTACCTATCATGCTTACCAAATATTGTATGCAGTTTTCAATTTTTACAAGATCAACTTTACGTAATTGTCGACAGAGATTTATCGTCATATCTGTTGTTTTAAAATAAATTCTCATGAGTTCAAGACGTTCCAAAATTAAAAACTTAAAGTAAACAGTGGTGGGTATCAAATGAATGGGAGGAACAGTCGGAGGCGATCGTTAGACACGCAGCGCGAGCCCCAATGTCGAATCCAATGCCACACATTGTTAGTTGTCGGAAGGAAGCGAAGCGAACCGTACTTTGTTGGTACTGATACAAGTTTACATGTAGGAGTGGAGAAATTAGGTTTGCTTGTGAGCCATAGAAGAAACCCCGTGGGTTTTAAACGACAAAACATTAGAGTTAAACAAAAGCCATATATAATGAGCATAGATGGAAATTTTATTGAAGTGTCAACTTACTGCACAATATTAAAGTCTACTTACAAACTACACAAATATATTTACCATGTTTTTGTCAATAGATCAATAGCAGCGTCTTATCTTGCCACTATGGGAGTCTCCAAAAATCTCCAAGAAAAATAATGTCGTGCTAACTCTAATAAGAAGATTAACCAACACATATCAGAATTCACATTATAATCTTAATTAATTATTTTTAGAACGACGTATATCGTTGTTTATACAATACAATTCCAGATTTATGTTTAGAAATAAGTACAAGAATTTAAGTCACGAATTGAACTAAACACAACATTGCAGACTTACTTAACTCATGTCATACAATCGAAATCACGTTCCATTTCAACTATAATAAACTTAGTTACATAACCACTAGTCCAAATACGCCCGTATGTCTTTTAATAGACATTAAAACAAACTTCAATCCGTTAATATGACGTCATTAAATATGAATGACAAGTCATGAAGAGGAAAATGTACTAAACGAGGGCGATACAAAGGTAGCTACAGATGAAGCTTTCGCCGCACCTATTGTTTCATAACAGTATTATGTATTAGTTTAATCTTCTATAGAAAGTTTGACAATATCATTTATTGATATGATCGTAAAATAGTTCCGCAGTGATAAATTATCATAAACTGTTGCCGAGTTATGAAAATTTTAATGCAGATCAACAAAATATTATGACGTTAAAATGGTTACGTGGTCTTTTAAAATATAATTCAAGGTGTCAATGTGATGTATCAATCGATCTACTCAACCGATCAACCTAACAAAGCTCCTAGCTTCTTAAATGGATTGACACTCACGTGTATAAATAACATAGAAAATATATATGGTAATATGCAAATAGGTACAAATGCATATAAATAATTATCATCTATTCTTGTTTTTCTTCTTTTTACATAATACCTTATTATCAGTGTATAACAGGTACAAGGTGAGATTCATCTGTCTGGTAATTTCAGTCTTCTGCATATTAATATAAGGTTTCAAACGGACAATTGGCATCTTAAAACTATTTTCCATTGTTAGTGCTCTTATAATGCTAATTATGATACCAAATAATATGTGATTTTAGTATTGTGATTGACTGAATACTGTGCATCTACTTCCTTAGTGACATCTTCCTAATTACAAATGTCACGTTCTAATAACTTATTACTAAATGCATTATTTTGTTTGTTTCAGCTTAGGCCCGTTTGAGGCGGCAGCAGGTAGCGAGATGGTGTCACGACGTCGAATACTCTCGCGTTCTCGCGACGACCTAACGCAGGCATTCGCAGCTCCCGTTGAGGAGGAGGAAGATGTTTGGTATCAAAAAGATAAACTTTATAAGGTAAGTCGAAGCAGATTTAATTATCTAAATAAAAATAAATAACTAAACGTCTAAATGTATTGCTAAGTACAAAACTCACTACGTTTTGATTATTCGTTGAAGTTCGAGAAATGATAAATGAAGATAAAATTTGGAAAAATTTAACTGTAGATCGTGAAAACACTATCTACAAAGAAGGGTAAGTTTATTTTGTACCGAAGGGTAAGTATTTTGTTTTTTGTCATGAGAATCGAATTCTACGCCAGCGTAGCTGTGGGCAACAACTTGTATTATCTAATAGAATTGCTTTAGAAGCTAACATGAGTTGTAATACTCATATGAATCGAATTATCTAACATTTGATATTCGATAATATTGGCTCAACTTCGAATTTATTGTGTTTAAAAAGTGATTTGGTGAATAGTATCTAATTTAACTTTTAACTTCGTGAAATAATAATAAGTGTCCTAAATTAATTCCCAAATGATTTAGCCCAAATTTTTAACAAATACAAGCAGTAGCTACAATTTATATTCCAAGCTAGAACGTACATGTAAAATGTTATGGTGTTTAATTATTTTAATGGCCATTCACTATCAATCAATTTGGACTTCATAAAGTTTCTATTGAAGCAGACTAAGCATAAAGACCCAATTCTGAGGATGTTACGATCGTGAGTTTGCATACTGTTGAAACATTATGCCTGTATGTTTCCACACGATGTGAAATTTGAATTCTAAATTGAAAGATTGATGATCGATTGCAACAGCATGCTCACCACTTAAGAACCGTCTAAAATAAACATTACCGTTAACATCATATTAATTATTATCTAATATTCGGTTTATAAAATACTTGCCAAAGGTACATAAAAACAAACCTTTCCTTTTAGATTTGCCCCTAACAATAATTTGAAAACAAATCGCTTCCTATTCTATCAAAAGCTAATGAATAGGCAATCAAATTATAATAGGTGAATGATGCCCAAATTGGTATTTAAACTTTCTATGCATCAATCACAGGGTCGTCGAGCCGATGTAAGTAATGTTCACGGCTCAGTTCACACAGTCACTACTATAATAGCTCTGGTAAATGACAGATCATAGGAGAAATCATTATGACAAAATATCGAAGTGAAACTGCTCACTTTCAACAAATTAGGCCAATATATGGTCAATTTAATGTGAAAACATGCTTGGATTAGTTTTCTTCAAAGTAAAAATGATGTTTCAAAATTCAGTCTTTACAATCACAGTTAGTAAACGCCTACCCTCAAGTATTTCGTGTTGTAATAGCATTTTGTCTTACACAATTGGTACAAATTGAAATTAACTAAGTTAATTTGCAGCCTAAACGCCACTGTCTCCCATAGTTGTTCCGCGTGCATATTACGTTTTCCTTTCCTTTGTCTTTGGTTACGTTTTTGTAACCGTTTCCGACTGCTTACAGTTATTAAGGACGTGAGAACACGCCGCACTGTATAGATATACTAACACTTACCACGTTTCATTTAGTTTCAACAACACTATCGAAACCATCAGTATTTTGTTTTCCATCGACTACTTTAAATAGATTAGATGCATAACTGTACTTGTAAAGTGGCATTGTATTGCAATATGTTTGACAATAATGTGACGTAACAATATCACAATAGTGTCGTGATTACCTCTCACAGTCAACTTTGTTTGCTCGAAGACTACATTTATCGTTTTTATAAAAGCTTTCGCGGATATAATGTCTGCGGTCGACAGTGAAAGCATTATAATACAAATGCCACATTCAATCAAAACACTCATTGATAGATTTTCCATTGATACTTGTGGTTGTGGTTTGAAATCTTGCCAACATTTTCTTCACTAAAATGATTATTTCACTGATATCTGTAGGACCAATACTACCTGTTTGATTACTATCTTTATGCAAAATCACTGGAACAAATCAACAATAGTTATCTGCAGCCTCTGTGATTTTATCTTTGAATTCCGTTGTTTCTTCTGTTACAACACGGAAAACTAATTAGGTAATCGTAAATGAAAACAAACCACAGCGTCTTACATTTTGTTAAAACTTAATTTATGTTTTATAACTTTGTTTGGAGTAATGAACAATTTTTAGCAAATAGACAAATTTAATTCACACTAACATTATTGCAAAATTGAAGAAAATATGTTACTTTTAAGAACTTTTCTTAAAGATTTATATACATATTTTTTGCTACTATGTTTTGCAAACTCTGTAAGACCACTTTTCGCAATATTTACTTAGTTGTCAATCGATCACGGGTTACTGTCTGACCTATTCATCGCGATCGTGACCGATGATTTACAATAAATAAGTTACAGCACTATAAATTGTCCGGAAAACATCTGGTCGCATACTTTTGACTATGAAATCATTAAGATATTTTATGGATTGGTTTGTTCAGTACAAAATTAAATTCTTAGTGAAATATTTTTCATAATATGCGCAAAAATGTTGATTAATTTTAAATAATAAGTTCAGGATTTGAAACTATATTGATAAAATCAATTTGGATAAAAATTAAATCATTTGAATGGGGTCACAATTATACTATAATATACACTTTGCTCTTTATATTCGGGTTTTGGTTTAGGTAAAATAGTAGGTTTGTTGTAAAATATACTATCAGATTATAATTATGAACTTTGGTAGTTCCGGATCTTCGAGGGCATTGACATGACAATGGGAGGGCTTTAATTAGTGGACTTAAGAATTTCAATACACAACAAATCAAGCTGTACGGTTATTTCGGTACTTCAGTAACGCTCTTATACCTACATATAAACGTGTGGTGATGTATGATGATTTGCAAAACCACATTGCATAATTTTTAGGACGTGTGAATTTTGGTTCAAGATGTTTTTCATTTATAGCGTTCCGTGCCTTAATCTTAACATCAAACACTCATGTCTGCAATCTCCTGGCGCAAAATTACAATCATAAAGAAAATATAAAAACGTTGCATAATCGTACGAAACCCTCGGTGCGCGAGTCCGACTTGGACTTGGCCGGTTTTTATTATTTTCAGTTGATTCTACTTTTTATCCAGTATCAAATGATAGGTTAGTTATTGTGTCGAATATAATCAAATGCTAATTAACATCATCATAGGATACGACGACTTCGTCTTCATTTAAATCCAGTTATTTTATCGCTCGCCATCTTTGGACAGCATGACGTATGACTTGCATTATTTTAACATTTGCGAATGCATTACAACGAAGTCACGAATCACAGCTGACTTGAAACTTCGCTTTTAATATCAAGGCTTCCAAAATTCGTACCGAAATTAAGAAATGAATGCAAAGTAGATCAAGGTCATTGTTATTCCGTTTAACCGTTTCTTTCACAGAAATTTAAAACAGTCGTTATAATTACAAACATGAAATTGTTCCATTTATAGTCTTCGCTTTTATGCTAGATTTTAAATTTGATTTGGTTTATGATTGGATAAACTAATTTCTATTATTTCATTGTTCTTAACCCTCACTTTTTTTATTTTTTTATTTCTATATACACTGTCTCAACTCAATAGTTATAACGCCACGTTCATCATTTCAAACCATACACGTCCCACAGGGCACGGGTCTTCTCCAAAGAATATGGTGAGAATTTAATGCCTCGTTAAATGTCCCAAAAATTTCATCATCATATCAGGGCTTTGCATTGGGCATTGGGCTGACCCAATGACGTCCACTGTTAAACATAGGCCTCACCTAATTTCCAGCCGATCCAACGGCCACCCGCAACCTTTACTAGCTACTTAAAACACATTAAATATTCTCAATTACTATGTATACTTATTCAGAGTTGTAACGTATCATTTAAACGTATCTCGTCATTGCAAAGCACTTGGGCCTAATCAGTTACCGATTGTGCGTACAATTATACAAGTATGTCCTTATTGCGGGCTATAGTGGTCGCTTGTGTCGTAAGCGTACCTGACACCAGTTATTAACCAACACTCACTTGTCTGTCTGGCGATTCTGAGGCAAAACTTATTGGTAATGTATTAAATATTCGATATGCTGTATATAAAATTGATATAGAAGCTATTTAAGTTATGTGTGAAGTAAGAAATATAATGTTGGAATAATTAACGGTTTTAATAATCGTTAAAGTGATATTAAAAGTACTTTATAGATAGAAGTTATAAGGCAATTGAATGAGCAAAATAATAATGGTATAGGGGGGATTGAGATTAACCATAAGTGCAGTATGATAAAAATAACGCAACATAAATTTCGACAGCATATGATCGATGTGATTGGCTTGTTCACTTTGATTATTTTTCATGATTTATTTATTATTCTTTGAAACCCTCATATAACATCCATATCAACTGCATAACCTGCCTGTTGCGAGTCTACTGTCTGTTTATCTCGATTGTCTTCATCAACAAAACAACATGTATAGTCGACAATAAAATTGTTCTACCACCCTTGTATCAGTATCGTTTTCACAAAAGAATAATGTCTATTTTTGCTTGCAAGTGACATCAGTATCAGTACAGTGACAGTTGTCATCAATGCGCGACCTTAACATTAATAATGAATCTTATTGAAATTGGTCTCCTCTCCTCTAACTAGAGAGCTGAGAGGGTTTTTAGGCCATAATCCACTCACGCTTGCCTAGTGCGGGTTGGTGGATCAGACATACTCATAGAATTTCTTCTAGGGTATGTGGGTTTCCTCACGATGTTTTCCTTCACTGTTAGCAGATGGTAAGTCACTTGACTAATACATATAAATTCCACAAAGTGGAATCCACATTGGTACTGCTGGTCAGGATCGAACTCGGACCGCGTGATTTGCACGCTGGTCCCTTATCCATTCAGCCGCCATCGCTTTTTTTTAATAAATATGTTATGTAAATGACATAGAATTCAAATCGTCAAATTTACACACAAACTCAAGATCTTTGAAAAAATTTTCATTTAGTTGTAGTACGTGTTACAGAACCGTTTTTTTTCCAATCTTCTGATGCTGGTAATTGTTTCTGACACTTTAATTGTACAGATATCACGATCCTCGTGAGTAAGAATATATCATTACATGTGACGAAAGTGAAAACATCACTTACGTCTAAACAAATACACTTAAACATGTTTTGACGTCTACTCATAACATTAAATTATTCGAAATTATGCAAAAAGAAAGAAGACCTGTTAAAAATGAAAATTGTGAACAAATATTTACCTATAAATCCACATTCCTTCATATTCTAACTAGTACTTATTATAATAGAGAAGTTTGATTGTTGGTCCTTTTTTGTGTTGCTATGTAGAAACGGATCATTGTGATTTTTTGCATATCAATAATTAGGGGCTAGAAAACAAGATAGATCATAATATATCCCGGGTGTCCATTGCCGCGTGTCAAACGGTAAAAAATTTACTAATAGGTTCAATAAGCGAAAGACATAAAAAGTATATTTGAAGAGTACATTTTCTTTCTGGAGAGACTGCATATTATTTTGTCTTCATATTTCGCATGCTTCTCCAGTTGAGAAGAATAGCATTAAAATCTCTATATTTCCTTTGTCATGTAGCGTGATTTCACGCGTCACTCAATTATGTACATAATAACTTTCATAACGAGTACGTTATCGAACAATCAACATCAACAATAATTGCAATACGTAACATTTGTCTAACAACAAACATTAATGCAACTTTGTTAATTTTAGATCCAATCGTACCACAATAGACAAATTCTAAAGGATTCATTAACAACGACAACGATTTCTTAATATCAAACACTTCAAATGATATTTATAATCATGTGGCACAAGATCAAATGGTGATCTACGGAATTCCGTCGGATTATAAAATAAGTGGCAATGTTCATGTCATGGGTCAATATTTGACATTTGAATAAGATGGCCAGAAGTAAAATGATGTAACGCATGCAAACACGTATTACGAAAGTTTACAGTTGTCACTCGTACGTAGCTGATATTTAGTTGCGTGCAATATAATTGCTTCTAAGAAAGGTCACTTGGTAGTAAAGGAAGATTAGATTATAGAACGTTAGATAATGATGCAGTTATAGGTATCTAGCATCTTCATGCTAGGATTTGCAAAGATTGATAGATTTGCTTTGTTACTGCAACACGTAATCTGACTACCATAATAACCAATTGTGTTGAAAGAGGCTAAACTGTAAATTAAATATTTCAAATGTCGAAAGCAAAATTCAATACTGGGTACACATAACCATTTAAAATAATTTACGCCTTGATTATAAATATGAATCCATTGGTTTAGCAAGAATCATCAATTAGAATTATTGTTAAACAAATCTTTACTTACACAGGACCATGAAAAGTGGCACTGTAGAGAAAAAGCCTATACCCAGCAATGGGTGAATGTGGGCTGATGATGATGAAATCTTTGCTTAGCAATATTTCGCCTTGATTGAATCTTCAAAACGAAGTGTCTTATATTTTTATAAAGAAAAACAAAAGACAATTAAAGATGAAAAATATCCTCTGTGTTCTACAAACGAGGGAACAGTTGGTATTCGGGTTGCCCTTGAATTTAAATATGTAGAACACATGAATGCATTGAACGTCCGGTTGACCGAATTTATTTATACATTAAAAGATAGTCTACATAAAACACACGAAGTGAATATCAAAGATCAGAAAAAGTTTTGTCATGTATCTCATTTGACAAGCCAAATCATCGGACATGATTCAATCGATATTTTTGTACCCATACCTACAAAAATTATTGACCCTTTGAATGATCTGCATTTTTGATATTGAAGCCTTAAGTCAGTCTTTTCATTATTCAAACTGTCCGATTATTTGCAATAAAATCAAGCTTAATATCAAAACGTATTGTATCAGATAAGCTGAGTAACATAACGTGATCAGATTGAACATAATATAGATGTAAAGAAACGATAGTCAGAACTCAAGATGTAGTGTCACCGTCAATTCAGAAAAAGAAGTGATTTTTTTCAAGAACTTCTCTTGTAGTTTATTGTGAAAAATGAAAGTCTTATTCTAAAACTATGCAATAGTGAAAACCAAAATAAGGTAGTGCTATAACTGCTCACACCCATTCACGCTTGCTCTACATTCGTGACTTAATTTCAAACATGACCCTGCTAAGTGTACTTAATCTCCTTAGATTAGAATAAACAATGTAATTAACCACAAATTATGATGTTAGTCATACTCCATATAATTAGTAAACATTTGATTAGTATCATTCATCTCACGAAAATCTTGGATAAATAGTGCAATGCAAGTATTGAGCCAATTGACATTTTGTTAACTCCGACCTCTATGCAAAGTTCAACATTCAAAGCCATTTTCGGATCAAGATATCGGTAATTATGTTTGGTTTTATACCGAATTCGTGGAATATTATTCCAACGATCCATTCTACAATAGCTAAATGGCGTATTAGGGCATTTACGTTTCGTTTATCAATTTGTTGATTTTCAAATTGAGGTTCTTGAATTGCATGATGTGCTGTAATTATATCCTTACGTCCTTCCCTTTCCCTCATTACGTTAACTGGGCGACCTCCAAACTTCTCGTCAGCAGCTGTTTCATTTTAGTTCATTTTAACGTACTTATTGACAACTTTTCGTTGCAAATGTGTATTTATAATGAGGTTTCTTGTCAACTTTGAAATGTAGTAATTGTGTAATGAGGTATTTTACACTTGCAATTATATTGTGCAAATAGTTTTTACAATTTTACCAAACAGTAAATCAATGTAATTATTTTAAATCACACGTGTAATAAACTCAAATCCATTATTATGTAATACGTCTATCTTCTTTCGAATACAGACACACCAACACTTTCTTCAGCTATCTATTGTCTTTATATAGAATCAAATCGTTCACGTTGATTTCTACAAGACACTAATATTACAAAACTTTCCACTATACATATTAACAATTCTTTATAAATTTTTACGTCATCATTATCACGGTTAGCCAGCATTCCGTTGCCTACACCGATTCCAGTTTCACTTTTTAGCGTCTGCGCAGTGAAAGTACAGTTGATTCAAGCTCCCAACTCTTCCTATCGGCTCGTGCTGTATATTACAATCATTAAATTAATTTATCCTTGAATTTCCCGTTTATATCATACAGTAGTTTTATTTACGATTAAAAGTTTTACTTACCGCTAACTTTTGATTAAAACTTTATTTGTTTGTTTCATTATTTATAGAGTTTACAAATTATTAACATACTTTTATAGATGTCATGTATACACATGTTTTCACCGCACATTGTTCATTAATGTCAATGGATTCATTTATTCGTTAATATCAACAAGATCTGCAACTAATTCATCATAATATCGTCCGTAACATCATTTTTTACGTTAAAAATATTTTTTTCTTTAAGTCTTCGATATTTTATTGCATATTTGTGCCGTCCTTGCATATCAAAGTCGAAATAGTTAAACCCATACCTGGTTCAAGTCGAGGCGAACGGGTGAACAGGAAGAGAACAACTTTCGTTTTCACGCACCTGTCTTGTCCTGCAGCTTTTGTATGCAGTTTTTTATTTCACACGATAATGAACACTATTTTAACATAATAAAGTTCTTTTTTGATCGGTCATCCGTAATAGGAGGGTAATTGTTAGTGATCTCGACTGTTTCTTATTCTTATTTATCTACATCGTGATATTTGTGGCTCAGTTTTTTATATATTATTACTTATATGTTCACTAGTACGCTTTTTTAAATGATCAGCATAATAAGATCTTTAATTATTTTTAACTAGAGGTAGCCCGGAGCTTCGCTCCCTTTATTCTTTATTTCGTCAATGCTCAGCTCCTTTTGGCCGTAGCATGATGTTATATAGTCTATAAATTTCGTCGATAAATGGGCTATTCAACACTTAAAGAATTTTTCTGATGTACCAGTAGATCCTAGCGTTCAATCAAACAAACAAACTTTTCAGCTTTATAATATTAGTATAGATATAGATAACATGAATGTAGAAAAAGCAATTCGATAGATGTATGTATGCCGGGAACAAGGCGTTCATGGTTTAATCAGAACTTATTTGTAAGAGACATTAGTATAATTTTCTTGTATGAGTCTAAAAAAATACATCCAAGCAATGTTATTAAATTAATATTGGTTTTCAACACCTTTTTCTTACAAAATATTGTTTATAATTTTGTAAAATAATGTCATTTTTAAATTATATAGTTAGTAACGCCTAAAATTTTACGTAATGCCTCATCCATTGGCTTTCGCTCACGACTATGCGTGCGTATAATGTGTGCAGAGATCTTCACACGATGTTGTTATGTTGGCATGCTTTTTAGATAATATTATTGTAGTAGCTACAATACTGTTATCTATAAGCGTTCTCTTTAGATTAGATTCATCATCACATGCGTTATATAATGTAGGTTGATTAAAATCATTGAAAGTACATCCGAGTGAATAAAAAAAATATTTTGTAGTTCTCGTAAGACTTGTATTCGTTTATTTTCTTTGCCTCATAATATGACGTAGTGAGTTCTATTTAATTAAGTGATATTGAAGTTATTTGTTGTGGTTAGTGAGACAACATGCTCTCTTCTTTACACTTATCTCCTCTACACTCTAAGGTTTGCTGTAAGAGAACTCAATTCTGAGTTAAGCTCGCCTTTGTACATACTTTTATATATATTTTTATTGTATGTATTATTTTCTTGTGTGCAATAAAGTGTTAAAACAAACAAACAACATTCAGTTCTTATTTTAATGCAAAGAAAATGGATGCAGAATTGTTTAAACTGTGAACTCAATTTTCTCAAAATAAAAATTTGCATGTTATATCACTCTTTAATGAAAGTACAGAATTATTCAATAAACAAAACTGAATCTTGTAAATAGAATTACTTGAATCAATATTCAAATTATGCTTTACCGAATTACGAGTATGTTTAGCCTCCGATACCTAAATGCTTCACCCTGCCAAACATGTATGTGTCAGTCATCAGTCAAGCATTTGTCAAGTTAAAACAGGCATGTGGAACAATTAATCAGCTATTGTGGTTCGCTCTACACACGACAAGAACACTTGTTTCTAAGCCCATTGGGTATGGTCAACGGTTCTTGGACCACACACAAGCAATTATGCAAGAAAGCAATTATGTCGTTAGACGAAAAAGGTGAACGTCTTGCATGTTTTGAAGTATTTTATTTGGAGCTGCAGTAAGTTCATGATCATAGATAGCATCTTGTTTCTAAGTTACAATTTATTTAAAGAATAATTTGAAGATTCTTAATAGATTTATTTAGTTCCTTATAGTTATTTAAATACACCGATAAATAAATACAGTTTTTGTAAGTCCTTTGAGTCCATAGAAATTCCATATTGGTATTTCTATAAAGGACTCGAAGATTGTCTAACTTCATTTTTATAAAGTACTTACCTGGATACCTCTTACTTATGTCAGTCAATTCATTGTCATGAATATAAATTCAGTTTTACAAACAGTTTACAATGATATTTGACCACTCGAGTATTTGATAGGCCTCGTCGTGTTTCTTGACAAATTCTTAAATAAAGGAAGTTATTCATATCGGCAATTCTAATTCATAACAGTTTCATTACCAACTAAAATTCAATCTTGTATTAAAACACAATGTTAGATGTAAATTAGGATCTACTGCATATTTGCCGCTGGTGGCCACCCACTAAGTTTCTATTCGTTTTACATATCCTGCGATAATCCAGCACTTGTAACATGATAAAGAAATTTTTTCAAACAGCTTCCCTATTTACATTTTTGTGTGTAGTAAAATAGCAAAATGTTGCTATAGTTTTAGACATATTTGAAATAAATTCGAGGTGTTATTGGCAGTAAGTTATTCTTGCTGCGTTGGTGTTAACTTAGTATTCTGCTCATCCTACAGCAGCAATACACCATGTAGGTTTATTGGCACAGCTTATATGTGAAACATAAAAACTGGGTGGTATTGTCGTTAGGTATATAAACTAGATTTATCGTTGAGAAAATCTGTTGAGTTTGCGGTTCTATGGCGCGCTGCCAAGACAGTAAAATTAAAGCAGTGATATTCATTTATTTTAAAGTAATTACTTCCCTATGAGTCATCAAATGACTGAACCTGTAGGTTTATAGTGAAACAGATTCCGTAGTTTTATGTGTGTATGAACATGTATTAATCATTTTTAATAAAATTTTTGATCTATGTCAGCAGACATTTTTATTTGTAACTTGAAATTTATAATATATATAGTTGCGTGCATGTTTGAATTAGTTTCATTACATTATACTATAAAAAGTTCTGAAAATAAACTAGTTACAACATAACAGAAAATGTAACATTTCGTTCGCGTAAATTGATCTTACTCAACAGCAATGACTGCTCATCCTATGTCCAATTGCACAAGTATAAAATTGTTCCATTTGTTATTAACCAATCTAATATGTATTGTAATTTTGTTCCAAACAATTGAATGTATATGATTATTGCGTAACTTTTAGAGTGTATACGAGCCTTATTTCATTCCACTTTACTTAACACCTTTCACGATAAACACCTAAATTGCTCTATCAGATTCAGCTAATACAATTTCTTTTTCTTACTTGATCGATACAATTTTTGCCACTTTTGATACAGACGAAGGAACAAGAAATATTGGCTTTGTTACTAACAGTGTTAACTATGTTTGATTGGCTTCTATTTTTATCATCGATAGCAATTATTTACGTACTAGCTTGCGCCCACGAAAATATATTATCGAGATAAATAGTGTATAGCACGAATCAGTGTCCTGTCCTTCAAGTACTTCTAATCAAAAAAATACGTAGACTATCATCATCATCATCAGCAACCCATTAAGTCCTACGGCTGGGCTTGGGTCTCCTCTCCTCTATCTAGAGAGCTGAGAGGGTTTAGGCTATAATCCACTCACGCTGGCCTTGTGTGGATTGGTGGATCAGACATACTCATAGAATTTCTTCTAGGGATGTGGGTTTCCTCACGATGGTTTCCTTCACCGTTATCAGATGCTAAGTCACTAGACTAGTACATATAAATTCCACAAAGTGAAATCCACATTAGTACTGCCGGTCGGGATCAAACTCGGATCGCGTGATTTGCACACCGGTCCCTGATCTATTCAGCCACCATTGCTTAACGTAGATCATATCAACTAATAAAGTACATAGATACATAAATGCCTAAGTAAGTGATAAACTTATAAATACAGAATAATAACTAGATGTCTGTTATCGATACACTGATGTTTCAAAATTCATCAAGATTCTAAGTAACAGAGTCCACCCCAAAACTTTTGACCTTTTATATATTATCAATATAACTATTCCACGCAAATCAGATTGGAAAAGCGTGACTGATATCATAGGCATAATTCCAATATAAACTTGCTCAATATCCAAACGGTTATATTCTGCATTCAAAACTGAAACACATAACGTTCACTTTCAATGAACTAACGACTCAATCAAAGTATTTATTACATTTGCCAATTCGTGACTCGGCTCCGTCTGAGGTCAGACCCCGCCATTATATCGACCTGCGTATGGTCTATTAAATCAAAACCAGATTAAATAAGATTACAGTTTTGTATCCATGGCTTATTTAAATTGGCCAATAAGTTTTAGGATTTTAAGCTGAATAAACAATAAAATAAAATATTCTTAAAATTTAAAGTTGACACAATTCGGAATATCTTAACTCTTATAACTTAAAGTTTTCATCCATTAATAGGTTCCTAAACATAAAATAAAACATTTGAATAAAATAACTCCAAACGATCTCGAAAATCTTTAATCGTCCTATATTGTGTCATCATATAACCTTTTTAAAACTAACGCCAATGTGACGGTGTAAGCATTTACCGCATCCTTTGGACGTTTTCAGCGCCATTCTAAAACCTTTGAATTGCCGATCCTTTAGTACCTATTCACTTAAAAAACTCATACTGTATTTTGAGACAAATCTGCAGCAGAGAGCTCATTCAGCACTATAAATCAAACTTAAAAAAACATTAAATATAATACCTAACCACAGAGATATCATCACTTAAATCCCTCAATTATAAATCGATTAATTTCTATCTACATACTTAGTAATACCAATATAAAGCTAAGATTTTCCTGGAAAAGTTCAACACAACCATTCACCGTCTCACTGCATGATCGTAAAGGTTAACAAGAGATGACCAAGGCTGCTCCACATAGCTGCAGGTATTGAATAAGTCAACTATAAGTAATTAAGCAGACGACAAGATTGTCATGTATAATTCAAAGCATCTTGTCTTAGCTTAAGTACTTACGATATGATTTGCTGTAATAGATTTTGTAATAACATAACATAACATAACATAGCATCACGCGTTTTTCCACGAAGGTATAGGCACACCCATATTTCGCCAGCTATGTTTGGTTCCATGAAATAGGGGGCGAGCCTATTGTCATCAACCGGGAACATTTGTTTACCAAACTCCGGGAAAATCTCAATACTGAAATTTTATGTTAGACAAGCCCAATACCATTTTCACCCGACCCGGGAATCAAACCCGGGACCTCTTGCACAGCAGTCTTATATACTTCCCGCTGCGCCACCGAGGCAGTTTTTAATTTATTTTAATGTAATAAATATTGGTAATAAAATATGTACTAATTTGACTTGAATCTCTGACCTCTGAGATTCGAATGGTAGCGCATTGAAGAGAATACTTACTTTATTTTAGATTGAAACTGTGGATAAAATTTGCCTTATGTCTGTACCTAATTGTAAGAAATGTTACTGTTTTTAATCAGTCAAGTATTTGGGATAATAAAGTACCTGATAAAATCGTTCGCATCGATTAACATGACGCAGGTGTGAATGTGTTTTAATAAAAACAAAACTGATAAAAAACCACAGCAACTAAAACAGCGCTAAAACCCTTTACCATCAAAAGAAAAATGTTAATTAAGGGCCTCAAAAGGCCGTTCCTAAAATGTTAATGGTTTTTCAAAACGTGAGCAAGTAAAAAAATATAAAAATTGAATTTAGAATCTTCCTTACAAAATAAATCATTCTAAAGATAAGCATGTCTGACAAAAAGTAAGATAAATTATCATTCACTTAATAAATGAAACGAAACCGTCAGGACTTTCTGACATAACACATTTTATTGCAACTGCGAAATTTATTTTCCACATATTTTTTTAATATCTGGCTGTTAGAAGACACGACAATAATGGATATTCGGAAATTATTACACCCATTAAAATAAATTAAAAAGTGCAGAGATAACATGCCAAATTCAATAAATATCTTTTTGAAAATGTAATTTTGCTCCAGGTAATTTGTAATCCAGGCAGCGAGTTATCTGAGAAAAATATAAGCATGTTACAGTCATCGTTCGGCTTGTGGGTGTTGTTGAATATCAATTTACTGTTTATAATTGCATGTTTCTTCTTATTTTCGACAAATTTAATAGTTTCAATCCAGGAAAAGGGTTCACTATCTGTGGTGATGTGGACTTTAATTAAACAAAAATAATGATACCTTTAAGGTGCCTAACCGCCCAGTATTTTTTAATACAAAATTTTATTTATTGCAATAATGCCAAACAAGACGTAATTTGGCGAACTCATTGTAAAGAGTTGGTCATATTTAAAATACATCTTAAGTAAGAAAAAATCATAGCAAAAGAAAAACATCAGCGAATTTTAACCTTTTTAACTCCAACCTGTATTCATTAATCTGATACATATTTAATATCCCAAACGTAAATAATTATGTAGATACCTACTTGTCACTAGGCCTAGTTTATCCAAGAATGCAGGAAACGACCCTGCAAGGCCGTAGTACTGTTACTTGCGTATGTGAAATATTCTTTACAACGATACGATTGTAAACTCTAACTTGTATAGCCGTAGGTTTAAAGTCAAATGTTGAACTATTTTATTATTGCATACAGGATTTTTTAGATATTATAATTGTGGCAGATTTTTATATACCAATTTTGTGTGGACACACTGAGTTGATATTATTTTACTAGCGATTAAAGCAATAATATATTTTTGTACAATTCAGATTTTATTCATAACAAGGGCAGAGTTTACTAATAATCTAAACTTGTCTTACTTTCACATTGTAACCGCGCAACATATCAACAAGAGAGAGAAGATCAACAAGAGACATTTTCATTAGATAGTTGGCAGACCGGAGAGTAACATAACATCTGATTTATCTCGATAATGCGTTCCTAGTTCCTATGGGTCATAAGAGTGAGCCTGCAGGCATAATCTTGTTTTTCATAAGTTCAACATAAAATTAACTAACCTTTTTAAAATGATAAGCAAGCGATAGGATCCTAATTCTAAATATACACGCTTTGTTTTTTTAGTTTTCGACCTCGAGAAGGCGTTAATATCGCAATTTACGATTTCTCGTATATGGTCTGACGCGCGCATTATATGCAACTCAGTAATATAGTTATGATATACATTATTTCTTAACAATTCGTGATAAAAAGACTCAATGTTTAGTTTGTTTTCATAATAATTTTGGTAAGCTGTCAAATTAAAGTGATGTGAAAACGATCACTCTCGGCTGTTGGATACTATAAAGCAGTTTTGTTATTAATAACTGCTATAATAACCAAAATAGACTATAATATGGTTATTGTTACTAAAATGAATTAAATTATACAAATGTAGATTCACGCTTATAAACATCTTTGTGTAAGAAAGATTTAAAACCCAATTTTTTTTTTCACTATTATGTAAATGTAGCTTTCCAGCAATTTTTTTTTTTTATTTTAGTAACAAATACAAATAACGCCCATTTTTTTTGCATTTCAAGCTGCAGTTGTTGGCATCTCAGGGGGACGTCATTTCCAGTTTTGATGATGATCTAGCGTTCTCTAACTTTGGATATAAGATATTTGCCTATTTTTAACTGGGATGAATAATAATCTCTAAGCTGAATCATTCAAGATTAATTTCGTAAATTTCATGGTTAACTTTTTTCTCGTTTAAATTTTATGAAATATTTTACGTCTTTTTTTTAAATCTATGATACGAAACAGATGTATCAAATGACAAAAAAATTGTTTTAAATATATTAGATCTGTCGACAACTTTTACTGTGATTGCTTTTATACATTATTTACAAAAGAAAATAACATAAAAGTGTTTCAACGAAGGTTCTTTTTAGTAAGTAAAATATACTGCACTTAATTTCGGTCCCTTTGACATTTTGCAAATATCCGATCCAAAATATTTTGGACTCGAGGTCGACGTCCAAAAGTTTAAGGAAATAACATTCACCGGCTAATATCGTCACGTGTATTATTTAAATAATCTAAACAGTCTTGAATCATATAAGGAATATTCATCACTAATGAACTAAATTAAATATATTGTTCATGTTCATTGAAACCTTTTTTCAGCGCTGTAATATTAAATACAGTAGCTAAAAACTCATATAAATTTCACTAGCTGAAAATTTTAATACGTATCACACACATTATGTGTTTAACATGTGTGTTTAAATATCTTAAAATGACGTCACTTGATTCAAATTACCCACGATCACTTATAAAGCACAATTTTTCAAATTTAAGTCATAATAATATATGCAATACCTAAATGCTACGAGAAATGCGTTCAATAGTTTAAGCTAATGAGGTTTCATTCTCTCCTAATAAGAATGCAGGTCTGTTAAAGGCAGAACATGCGAAATATGACAAGATGCAAGTAGCGAATGTAGCTCAGGCATTCATAAATAGTTAAAGGCGATTAAGGTGTGGTTAACCTTGCATAGCCGGCACCGTTGTTCGCGCCTTAGATATTTAAAATGTTAAATCAGGTGCAGAAGAATATATAAAAGATAGTAAATGATTATGAAGTGAAGCGAATAAAAGGTGTTTTGATGTGATAGTAGCTGTAGGCGTTATTGGTAATATTAGAATATAGGTACCTACTGACTGTTTGACTTTGGGTCAATGTTTGACCTTGACAAGTCATTTTATTTATTGAAATAGAGACTTTGCTTATTTACATAAAATGATATCTAACGCAATTTGGACAAACTAAAAACAGTTTGAAAAAAAAATTATTTATTTAAGAATAGTCAGTTTTACCCATAAAATATGCCCAGTAGAAGAAATGTTATAGCCAATAATACAAACCTAAAAATTGCATGATTAACTAATATTGTAGAAATACTGGATTACCTATCCATCGTTAAAAATTTATTATTTCAATTTGGTCCCAACATATCCTTCATTCATCAATAAAATGATAACAAAAAGAGTCATCACAAATACGACTATTATTAAACCTATTTTCTTTATTACCTACATATACAGCTTCCATCTCTCATTTGCTTCTCATTGTACCACAAATGTCCCACGTCACGCCAATAAGCAAACCTAGAAACATCACGGCAACCTTCTGATCTTTGTGTACAACAATATGCTATCCCTAGGTGCGGCTATACATCAGTTGAATGATTAAGCATGACTGACTGTCCAATCGCGAATAAATACAAAACTGCACTAACGAACACTATTCAGTGCAAATAACGAACTGGATTCGACAATATGAGGCTAGATTATGAGAAAGATGACGTTGTGACTCCTACATATTGTGGCAACAGTATATTAGCTAAGGGTCAAGACACACTAACTAGCGAACGTAAAATAGCAACTTTTCTACCCTCTAGACAAATGGCAAACGCTCCGTTTCTATTTCGATATATTTTGATTACATAGCTGACATAAGACATTGATTTCAATCGTTTTCAATTGTGGGGAAATTAAAATTTGGTCAGATTTTCAAACATTTGACAATAATGTCGATTACAAATAATCGAATATCAAGATTGGGAGTAGGCCCTCGCATTTGAATAGTCATGTTATTATTGTAGATACCTACCTTATTGACTAGACAATCATGTAGATTATTTAGATAAAATATAATAAATATGGAACGTTTTGGACAGAAAATGATCAGAGTCTCGTGTAAGAAGCTGAATAAGAGAATGCGAATAATGTAGTCCAGTGATTGATTCTGATTAGGATTTGAAGAAGAGATACGATAATGAAGGGAAAGTTATGCTCGCAATATGATTTAGTACAATGAATGCGTCGTTAGTTCACTTCAATATAGAATAAAGAATTCCATACGTAATTACGTCCAGTCTTTAATAGGGACATTTTTATAATTCTGAATAGGAGATGAATAGTGATTGAGAACAGTATGAATTTTTGCAATCATTTCGCTTTTATATCAATCGAGTCAATTGAAGGTAATCAATTGACTTCAGAAAATTGTCTCACAATGAAATTATTTAAAAAAACAATTATAGAAGAAGCTGTGAATATGAATCGTAATGAAACCGAAAGTAAAATCAAAACAATTACCTCAAACAATAATCGTACAGTTATTTACGTTATAAAAACCGCTGCTATCAAATAAAATTGAAAGTTATTTGAATCCGTTACTATGGTAAACGGAAATTAAAAAACTATGAACCACGCGAGCTATTACGAAGAAACAATCATAAATACGGATATAATTGCAATATGGTAGATATTTAGTTATTAGGGTTATCAAAATTTGTTCAACAGGTTTTAATAAAAACAAAATTTAATTTATTTTATTTCAACTTCGATACTTTTAGCATAGTTTATTTGCTATCGACACGAGTGCTTAATATCAAATTTTCAAAGCTATGTAATTTTAAAATTTTCTTTGGAACAAATTCTTATCACATCTTATTTCGTTTTCTATTTTATTTGAAGATAACAAAGCAAGAAAATAGATATTTGATTACTTATTAATTGCGCAATCAAAAACGTATTAGTCGTTAAAGAATTGATTAGATCATTTATAAAAATACAAATTAATTTGAAGTTTAATTTGTCTGCTGTATACGTAACTGCATTTTATTAAATATTTGCATTTTTTTTTCCAAAAACCTTTTCAACCCTGACGGATATTCAAGTTATCTCAAACGAACAAATTTACCTCAAGTAACGGTCTATTTGGAATTAGCTTTTTAGAAACAACATTACCCGCTTATTGTTACATATGAGCAAAAACAGAGCTACGTTTACACACCCCGCTGCTCGCTCAAATTGTGATAGGAAACTATGAAATTCTCCACAACCCAATAAACTTAAAAGCAAAGGCCATAAAGTTGAAAATTCTTTGTGATTTTTAAGAGATAAACAATCCTTTTTATTTCCTTGTTTCAACACTTTCAATGATACATCAGTTTTATGATAAATCAGTATATTGATTGATCACTTTACTACGTCATCGGTATCTTTGTGTGTAGTTTTTGTGAGGTACATAATTGCAAGTATTTATATTAGTCCGCCATAATAATATTTTATAATTGAGATTTATATCTAACCTATTGTATACAAACCAAATAGATATTAATAGATATAGTAAATCATCTACAGCAATGCGACCACACACGGGCAATATATATTGAGTCTTACAAAATGGAGTAAATGGTAGGCAGTTTTCTCCGTTGTTTGTGAATTTTTGCATTCTCAACCCACGTAAATATTCAAAAGCGTTATTTATATGCTGCACGAGACACAAAATACCTTAAACGAACACATGTAAGCTACACTGGAAGGAAAACCAAGTCAGTTAGTAGAGCGGAACTGTTGCGCGGGCGCCGATGTCATCTGGTTGCGACAACGTTGCCACATTAGGATTAATATCTAAACTTCAGTAATAACAGCTTACAAAAGTAACGAAGGCAAGGTCGTTCTTAAAGTGCTGTTTTGTAAGAATACTGAATGAAAACGCTTTGCCAAATATTTTAATGAAACTGTTGACTCAAATGTGTAATGACACTATGTTGACGAACGCAGAACGGTTTTAAAGAAACCATAGTCAGGTTGCGGTATACTTAATTGAAGGTTGTGGAAATGTAAAACTGACAAAGACCTACATTTACTTTATGAATGAAATCCGTAATGAATTCTTAACATGCGATTGTTTTTACAAGCCTATATTTAGTATTTTTCAACCGGTATTCCTACCAATGCGAAAGTCTAGCTTGAAAATACTTTTCCTAAGATACAATGGGTTTTTAAGATGATAACATATACATTCAACGATGAGCTGTAATTTATAAAAACTAAAATGTTATTTTCTTTGTCAACAGGAACACATACAAGAAGTACTAGACAAGTGGACACAAATAGATGACGAGATTTGGGCAAAGGTGATAGTCTTCGAGAGGAATAGACGCGTCGCTAAAGCGTATGCCCGAGCACCTGTACTCACTATCAACGGCTCAGATGATGGATTTGACGGCATGAGGTAAGATAACGCAAATTATATTAATACTCGGTTGAGTAGTACACATGGCATACATACATAATTATAATATTATTCCATGTCCCACTAGTTTTAGGCCTCGGAAAATTGTGCAATAGTCTCTTTACTTCTATTTCCGATCATAAAACACTAAATTTAATTTCATGACTAAATTGAATTATTTCCTCCACGTTAATTAACTCAAAAATTACTTATAACAACCACGAGTACTTTTGATATAATTACAAATTGAAATCATAATTTCCTCTACCAATTCCGAATTTAATATCAAATCTAAGTTGTTATTTTGCAATCTTGTCTGTGAACATGCCTAGTTTTAATTATAAACTAGCAACTACTAGATCAACATTGCAAAATAACTACATTGCTAAATACTTAGTCTGATACTAGAAGCCTATTGTGGCACGTGGCTGCTCTAAATTCTGAACTATATCATTTATTACTTGCGACGTATTTATTTCTTGTACCTAATCTATAGCAGTCGGTTTAATTGTCTTAGTAACAATTTCTTCTACAATTTTGACCTCTTTAGCTATTGTTATGAATAGTTCTTAATCAACTGTTAAGTTCAATTTATTTACGGCTGAATGGTTGACTTGGTAATTTTGTTTGACTATTGACAGTGAATAATGTTGATCTATTGAACCGTTATTGTTTGTATGGAACCCCAAATATGAGATGGGTTATTGATTTCTCGTGCTAAGTTTTGTTTTCATTCAGCATAGACTTAAACGGTAACGTCAATGAACGTGACCGAACTATCCTTGTATCAAATAGTATTTTTTTAATTTTCAATGGTGTCAGAAGATACAACAATAAATACATGTTATGTTTATGATCCAAATTGGTACATAAACCATTTGCCTCGTTTGAAATTTTAAATCACGCATTCAATCAACCTTGTCCATAATCCGACAATTTCTTTAAAACGACAGCCTCATTTAGTTCCGCAAACATTCAATCACTTCAATTTATTTTTGTGTCAATGAATTTTTGTTTAACATTATCGTTATGGTATATCGTTTCTCAATTTAATTACTATTGTGTAAGTATTTCTGGTTCAGTTACATTAGAACCTGCTTCAGTCACGTTGTCGTGATACATTTCGCTTATCGATTAGAACATGACTGTTACCTCATTATTTTAACAGTGTATTTGCACCTTCGCCTTTGTCATTCGTTTTCGTCAGCTGTCTTTCGTTGACTGCGCTCGTGATGGCCAAGATTTTAATTAGTAAATGTTTGGTATAGGAATTGGTATCCGCGTAGGTCAAATTCTTTAATGACATAAAATAATTTGTTTCTTTTTTATTTATAATTGAGTATGAACTAAATGTTAGTAGTAATATAAGAAATCATTTGTCATAATTTATAGCAATCAATTATTTTGTTCATTAATTTTCTTCACGTGTATACTTCCCTTTTGCTAAATAAATACGCATATAAGTAATTTAAAATATATTTAGCTCTCTAGATTACTTATTCTCCTTTCATTAGCTACTCAATAGAAACAATCTATCATGTCAACGTTTATTATTATCCGCAAATATAAAATTACTTAGCTTTTAGTTATGTATTTTTAGAAAAATGTTGAGTTAACAATATATTTTTTTAATGATTTATTTAAAAGTAATAGCAGAAGTTTTTATCTACTAACACCAAATGTGTGCAGCATGCATCTAGAAGAATTAAGAGGCCAATAACGTAGGTTTTTAAAATCCAATGAATGGTGTGAATTATATATAGATACCGAAGTAAGCGTTAACAAAAGACACAGCGCCAACGAAGCGTGGACCCGCCAAGGTTACGCCAACGATCGTAACTGTAGTTTCACCTGCTTTATTAGAGAATAATTTTTATCAAGATCATGATTTGTGTCAGCACGTGTGATAGTGAAAGTTTTGCGTTCTTTGAAGACGTGTAGGTGTTAAATAAGCAAATGACAATAATTTTAATATGATCTTTATCTAATTACAAATTCATGTCAGTGTCATCTTATTTAAGATTTATTGTGAAATCTACAATTAAAACGTTAAATTCGTGCCTTTTGTCTACGTGACTTAAAATGTATTTATCTTTAATAATAATTTATTATCGATGTTGGCTTCTCGTTGCTTTATAACAATATTGTCTTATGTATATTTTTTCGCTGAGGGTGATACAAGTGTAAGAGGCTATTAAAACAAGCTTATTTATGCTTTTTTTTTGAAACAGTTACCGAAATACACATATGAAAATGAATTATATAAAGCTTCTCTAGCGCTGATGCTTACCAGGCTCTAGTAATACAGAATTCTTTGCATTTTAAGGGTTCTCTATCATTATCAGTTATAATTATATTATACTCTCACAACTTATCCCTCACAGCTATAGCAAAACATTAGGCAACTTCGCGTGTGTAAACGTCGATAACGTTTTGATTATGGCAATCAATTGCTTAACCGTATAGCCAACACATATTGAGGTTACGAGAATGATACGTTAACAGACGAGTTTCAACAAGACTTTTTGTATAGTTCAACAAAGTTCAGCTTGTTATACAGAAGCTTCTTATCGACATAAAGTTAATAATAACTCATGTAGATATTCTAAGTATAAATCAAGTACCATAAATTGCGTCTTGGATAAATTGCAAAATATTAACTAAACTTACTGTAGGTATTCTAAATTTTAAGTTATCAGATATTGACCAAAAATAAAAGTATATTGCACATGAGAAATAGCTTGACATATAAGAATAATCACTTAAGCAAGAATCGTCGCCATCGGTTAATAGGTTCAAAAGGTCGATATAAACGTGGCCAATTTATGCTAACCGCCTAAAATAAGAGAGAAAGATGAAGGGAAGAACATAAATCCCATCACAAACAGCTCAATAATACACAAAAAAATTATTTATAAAACCGATTATTGATTTCATAATAAGCACGTAGCAACGACAAATCTACAGTTCGAGACCCAGCTACTGCAAGTTTAGGTACTACTTCTAACAACTTGCATGCCGTTTGTTTGAAGTCGATGACAGAAAGGATTGCATTTATTGACTTACTATAAATATGTTTCGGTGTATTAGTTTGTAATGTATATGCTTGTATAATGCAATATTTATGCGTTGCTAAATTTTATAGCACAACTACGATGAATACTACCTACGTTTATAGTATTACCTACTTTTATGTGGTTATTGAAACCTTAACCTTAACCAATTTATCAATATATTTGCAAACATTGGCCCTGTGTGTATCATCATTATCCATTACGTCATACTTCAGAGTACACGCTTTCTTCATAAGAAGATAGTATGCGTTTAATCTATAGTTTTGGGCGTTATTTTTAGTTTTCCTTCTCTAACACAGTTGTATTCTGATTTTTTTCTCTAGTGGCCTCTTAGGACATTCTGACATTCTTAGTATTCTAGCTTGGTCACCACGCTGTGCATGAGTATTCTTTTTCTATTAAGGATGGTCATAAGTATCTTGAACTCATATCGTTATTTCTGCCAAATTCACTCTCTTTTCTTTCGAACTTTAAGATCTTTTCAATTTATTGTATTGAATACAAAACTCTTTTTGGTCTTCATTTATTTCAGAAATCATCTTAATTTTCTTTATTCTCAAATTTTTTGATTCAGTACAATATGTTATATAAAATTTTACATTACGTATCTCTTTATTTCTAAACAATAAGTTCTAGTAGCTGCAATCCATTTCCTACAAGATAACTCCAATTAATTCACATAAAATTAGAAGCTGCTTCGTTATCTAGTCCTGGAGTCCTAATTATTAGAGAGAATGTTCGATCTTTATTGTTCGCTGTAGCTCGAAGGTACATTCGATCTGGACTAATTAAATGTTAGCTCGGCTTGGTTTCATTAAAACGGCGATTTTCGTGTGTGTGGATCTGATAGCAGGCTCGCCTGGCGACACTTCCTCCTTGTACCCCGTGTAAAAACGAGGCGCAAATCTCCGTTTAAATAAATCCCGGAGAAATGTTGCCTTTGAGGTAAATGTTTATGTTTAGTAAGGAGAGAATTTATTGGAGATTATAGAAAGGAGTGGATAGAACTAAAGTATTTCAAGCTTTTTTATACAATTAGAGTTTTTAGACTGCAGTAAATTTTCTATGCTTTTGCTTTTGTGTGTTAAAATATAGTAGTATAGTAGTAGTTAAAGTATAGTACATTATTTTGAATATCCTTCTGTTGATATAACAACAAAGACATAGATTATATTAGAGTTCTTTATATATTTTAGGTTTATATTCCTTTTGCTCCCCTTTTAATGCTACTGTTTAACATATTATTTTTATTACATTCATCATGAGAAGAAAAAGTTTAAAAAGAAAATGTATCTGCATTATATTTACAAAATACAAAAAAAAAAATTGCCATATAACCACACAATTCAGTCTTTCAATTTCCAATACAGCAAGTGCACTCGAACACAAACGCGATGATCTATGGCGCGTCAGACTTCCGTATCATTACGGCGAGCCAGCTGCTCGCGCGCCGACCCCATCGGCACGCGCCCTTCGCTTATCATCTTAATTTTATGTATTTATTCCATATGCTGCGACAATTACTGAAGATATTAAAGTATCTAGCCTTAATTTTAAGCAGTCTTAAGATATTAAAATGAAACAATGCTACGTCAAAATTCAATTTATATTTTTATTTTTATTGCCACAAACCTGATCTGATGAAAAATAGTTTTTTTTATATATGTGATGTGAACGTATATAGTACTAATAATATTTATTCCATAAGGAGCTACAATTTAAACACAGTACTTACTTTAATCCTGAAAGAAATCAGCGACAGAATCAGAAAACATGTCTTAGTAACAATTCGCTTCGAACAATACGTACAGCATATATTGGTACATTGTCAACCACTATTATATAATAGAAGCAATAAATAAGATCAATGCCACTGTGTAAGGCTAACAATCGCTCTATTTACAACGTTGGAAAATGCTCTCCCTTGTCGTCAGGAAGTTTATGCAAAAACAACGTAAAATGATTTTGACTTTTAATCTTCGTAAAATAACTTTTTTGGCAAGGCATAAATTTTTCTTGAGAAAATTATTTATAGCTATCGATACACGTTTCGTAGTAGCGATGGTGGCCGAATCGATGCGACAGTAACAATATGGATTTCACTTTGTGGAATTTATGTATAAATATGTCTAATCAAGTGACTTACCATCTGCTAACGGTGAAGGAAAACATCGTGAGGAAACCCACAAATCCTAGAAGTTGTAAGTGTCTGATCCACTAACCTACATTAGGCGAGCGTGTGTGGATCATGGCCTAAACCTTCTCAGCTCTCTAGATACTACTAGAAAGTGGAGATGCGCCCGAGTCCAGTAGTGGGAAATTAATGAGTTGCTGATGACATATTTCATGTTTAACGAGGTGATTTAGCATCAACGTGGTTAAAATTTTGATAACCAAGTTAAAAGTTACCATTATACGAACCACAAGTAGACTTGCGACATTAGAATTTATGCTGTGTAACTACTTATGCATTTGATTGGATAAAAATCAGCATTATTGTATAAATAAACAAACGTTTCTCTTAAAATTGCATCTAGCTAGACAGCGAACTATTGGCCCAGTTACAAAACGCCCTGTCGATAAAGCAGTCATACAGATCTGCCCACGCGACGATTGCTATCATAATTTGCAATGCACTGTCATTTTCGTAGGCAACGATTTGTCTTTGTGAATTGTTTCATTGGACCGGTCAAGGTTGTTTGTTTGACAGTTGAATTTTATTTGTTTTCATTAGATTTGGGTAATGTGGAATTTTAGGTCAACCCTTTTAGGAAAGCATTTTTTTAAATTCATTATACAAACCAAAACGACTGTCTTTGCTGCTTATATACTACTGGGATTATTTTCTAATAAATTATTTTTTATGAGAAATATACCACCAGCGATTCTAATGACAATGTATCTAACTGTAATTAAATTCTCAGCCAGGAATGTTAGACTTAGAAAAAAGCAAACACGCACTTTAGTCGCAAGTCCAAACAATCCTACAATCGTCAGTCGCATAACCGTTTCGTAATCCACGAACGTTATTGTTTATTGTGTTCTTATCGATATGTTCTTTGTACGGAACCAGTGTGTCAGTGCACAATGGCTCGTTGGGGAACCTTGCTTTTTGTCGAATTACAATTTGGGTAGGTCTAGTAAGGTCTTATAATATTGCAGCTATTTTGATGTTTGATTTATCTGACTAGTACGATGTTATCGTCTTCAGCTCCAATTTGGGAAAATGTGCCTTTTACATCTGTCTGCTTCTGTCCATCTTCAAAATTATTTTTTGTTCGGTAAATATAATGCGGCACTTTATGATATACATTTTTTTTCTGTCATTAGTATATGATACTTAGATAAATTCACGAAAAACATGAATAAATAACGGGTTCAACTCTTTAAATTATATGTAATGTTTTGTCAAAATTGCAACTATTGTCATAAAACAACTTGTTTTTGGTAATATGTGCACAGAATATTAAAAACTTACAGTTCTTTATTTTTTATATTACCTAATCTATCACCTGCCTACGTTACGCTTGAATATTACCATATAAACTTTACCGTGTAAACTACATGAAAAATTATTATTTGCGAAGCTGTTTTAAAGCAATCATTCAAAGGTGAGGCCTATGTTCAGCAGTGGACGTCATTGGGCTGATATGATGATGATGATGATGAATCATTCAAATATCTCAACAGTAAAACTATTAACTAACATAATACGAAGAGGTCTTAGGTGTAGTGACATAAGTGCCACCGTAACAGCTGAGATTGAATCAAACAGTAATGTGATATTAGTAGCTACTTGTGAAGAGGCTATTGCCCATCTCCCTTATATAATACTAGAGATTATTCTTAAACGTGTTCACACGGCAACCAAGATTACACTCTGTAATAACTTATCATCAAATAAATGTTGTGTGTACTTAGAAGAAATATTTCAACGTTCAACCAATCATTAGAGTCATGACCAAATTATTTTGCATTTAAGAATGTGATATATATAATGCTTTGGTTAGTACATGACTTCATGAAACATTATTATCATTACAAAATAAATTTAAGTACGATGTTGTAACTTTAGTACAATAATTTTATAATGACAGACAAATTTACCACAGTCCACTAACATTTAGCTGAATTGTTGTAACCATAGATCTAGATCGCTGATCCAACGCCCACTAACTTAAGTTTCGTAATTGTCCTCATAATACCAACTACCAAAAGTACATACTGGCGCCGCCGGCTGCTCCTATATCCTGATTCATCAACACTACAAGTAGTTTTAACCTCTGTTTCGATTGTAACAAGAACTAAATTACAATGTTTCGCGACAGGAACATGAGCTATTCCTGCTTCATTTTGCGCGAACTTAATGTCCTCGATTCTATTGTCTTCGTCGATATAAGCAACTGTGTCTACTACATTCAAAATCCATTGTTTGCTACTTTGAACTTTAACGCGTAGACATAAAGAAGCTTTTAATTCATACGACAGTAAATATAGCTTGGTATACTATGTGATATAATTGTTTGTTTGCTATATTGTCCACATAATAATTGTATCTGTAGATACATTTGGAAAGTAGGGCGGCATTGAGGTAGGCTTTTGTAAGAGATCGCTTTGGTCAGTGTCAATGAATTTGTTTCAGACGTTACGCAAGCTGCTGCGCGGTTATGATTTTAGAAATTGAATATTACTTTTTAATTGTACAATATTGCAAAGGTGTGAACACGTTACGAGTTACGACGTGACGTCAAGATGCTCATAAATACTTGTTATAAACGCCAAATAACTAAAACGTTCATAAAATAAATGATTGTTAATGTAACATTGTTATTATTTGTAATTAATAATTGCAAATTTAAGAGGAACCTTTGTAAATCGAACTAGCAGGGAAACCCCAAAATATTCGAGTGATAAAGTTTTCGATTTATGAAAGATTTCGCTAATGTTGAGTTTTGTTTTGTTTTTTTTTACTTTTCGAGGAGTGTTCAACTATATGTATTCATTCGAAAGCATCTGACACGCGTACATAAAAACTGAAGTATATTTTTATTTATATTTTAGAATTGGATTTATATTAATATGCATTATGCCTTTTAGTCGGTTTGTGTTCTTCATTGACCATTCAGATATCATTATGGTTAGGAACAATAGCCTCAAGCTACTCCCTACTACCGTCTTAAGTAATTATCCCCGCTGTATAAGTTTCGACATTGTCCTAACGTCTAGGCAGACCTGAGGTTTAGAATTTTGCGTAACGTGACTCCTAACGAAATATATTTTCTCTAACCATACCTAGATAAAGAGAAACCAATACGGCATCTCATTAATGATTTTTAATTCGAAACATATTGTGATTCTGTAATTTTCTGTTAAAAATTATTTATAGTAATTTAAATTGTAACGTATTTTGTCTAAACTTCTTGAATGAAAATTCTAACTAACGATTCTAACGATCTATAAAAAATCGTTAATTCACCATTGGCATTCCAGAATCTAGTGAAAAAGGAGTCAGTGATGCCCAGTGCATTCTAAACATCTAAGTATAATAATCAAAATTTGTAAATGCTTATCTTCAAGCAACCTTTACCTTTGCCTTTGTTCTTTAAGCAGTTATCGATCTAGGAATTAAAAGCCTATTATTTAGATTAACATACACGCATTTAATTAAGAACAATAACATTAAATCCTATATAAATATATAATAAATTAATACTAACAAGCCTATAATTACTACTATAAAGATCTTTTACGAACATAACTTTGAACTAGATTATCTGATAAAAATAGCTTAGTTCGTTCTATTGTTTCCACAAAAGGGTTTATTTATGTAAAGGTATTAAGAATAAGTAGTTCAGGAAATTCCAGTGGCTTTGTTGTATTTTCAAGGGCAAATAGTGTTACAGTTTTGTTAATTTTTACTATGGAATCTGTTAGTAAATTTACAGTCGTATATATCGATTTATTATTATTATAATTCAGTCAGTTACAAAAATTATGAATAAATATAAATTTAAGCAGTAAAATGCTGTATTTTAATTTAGTAAATTAAATATTGGACATTTTTATGATGCGATTTCTTCCAATCCTTGTCAAAAACGTTCAAATCATCACGTCGGCGTTAACTAGGTCTAAAATAAATCTAGCTATCTGAGTACTATTACTAACTAGCTACAATTAAATCTAAATCCAGCCTTGTTTAGGTTTCAGTAATCGACCTTTAACAATTTATATCCACTTCACTTAAATCGCACTCGCGTGCTAGATCTAATTTACAAAAATGGCCACAAGCAATTCCAATTCTAACAACTCGTAAGAAGTCAATTAAGATTTTAAACTTGCGCGTGAGACGCTTTCGTGACGCCTAACGCTGATATATTCAACAAACTGCTTTTAGTTAAAAAGTTAAGATAGTGTAATTGTCCTGAGTGTTGGAATAGCTGCTTATTGAATTGCCCATTCAAACGATAAAATGTAATCTCT
The DNA here is from genome assembly GCA_905147015.1 of Laspeyria flexula. Lineage (NCBI taxonomy): Eukaryota > Metazoa > Arthropoda > Insecta > Lepidoptera > Erebidae > Laspeyria > Laspeyria flexula. The sequence goes on along the minus strand of LR989950.1, from coordinate 15,215,232 downwards.
TTTTCAACAGAGGGATAAGCAGAGACCACTTCCTTCTATCAGACCTGCATATCTATTCTGTGTTTTCACACTTCACAATGCTGGCATACATTATTCTCTTCTTTAACGTTAATTAATCTTTTAAAACATGCTCGCTTGTTGAAGGTACTTTTTACCTATGCTATCTACATATTATACAAATCTTCTTTTGCCTCCCTCTCCCTCGTATTTCGATTCACACTCACAGGCAGAAACATATCCTTTTCTTGTGAAAATGTTACTGTTGAATATATTAAACACCTATAGTACCGGTACCTATTGTATAGCCTAAAATACCACTTACCACTTGTACTTAACGAATAAATTCGAATAACAAATCAGTTTGATGTGTATACACGTCCAATGACATTTGTGAACTGATCTAAACTGTCAATATATGCAAATATGGACTCTATCTGATGTCCGGGCGCACGTGGGTTAGTTTAAGTCGCTTCTGTCGTTTAATAAAAGATTAGTAGTGTTGATTCGACCCACGGCACCGCGTGCCGTGTTTCTGTTCCTGAATAAAGGATGTGGTTTAAGTATTACTTGAGCAAGTTTATGTTGTGTTAGAAGTAAAGACTCGTTTAAGATGGTTTAGTTTACTTAATCTTTAAAAACCCATTACACCGTACTGCTGGGTACAAATCTGTACTCACAAGTCCTTACCAGAGTTAATGGTCTTTATAAGGTTTTATTGTGGCGTACTCGTCTCTTCTCTCTCGTACAGGTTTTGGTATATGGGACATTTCGTCGTTCTGATAATGAAAAAAAATATGATTATGATTGAAAGAATTTTACTCTCTCAAATTTATAGCTATCTTCTCCATTCTCAAGGATTACTGTAACAAATTAATCAATGAATAAAAAAATCAATGTGAGCAAAATAATTTAAAATCCAAATTCTCTAGCGTGATAAATATACCCTACTTTGGGTATTTGTTACTAAAACTATACTGAAATCAAATTTACTTCGTTATACGATTAAATTCGTAGTACCTAAGTATGTTGTGCATTCGCCTCAACGCGAACTCGTATTTCTAGTCGTTCACTGCTTGTTTAGAGATGAATGTCACATGTTTTGTTAGGCGATGCTGTTTAAAGTGAATTTTGCGCTTGTCCCCATGTGACATTTATATTGTTTTGCTCGATCTTGTATATAAGGAAGATTACTTGAAAATTAAGCTTGCTAACTCCGAATCGCAAAATATGGAACTTAATAATATTCTAGCTTTAGCTATCATACAATTAATCTATGAGGAACTTTAAACTAAGATGTCATATCTAAATGCTTATTAGTTTTTAAAAGTCATAGAGAAAAAATGTTGAGTATATTATAATTAGGGTATTAGACGTTGTCACAAATAAACCTAACGAGTGGCTTAGTGGTCTAGCAGTTGAGATGGTCATCAAGCCACCACATGAATAACTAAACGGATTAGAACCGTGTCTTATTGTTATGGTTCTGTTTGTATCTGCACAAGAGACAAATATTTGTGTGACAGACGTTGACCCCAATCTAAATCTAGTTTGTCTCTCTAAAAATGTTTGCAAAAGTCTCTGTGACGAAAATGTTTGTTGTTATTGTTGAGAACATTTCACTTTTATAAACCACAAAGTTTCTAACTTAACCTTTGCCCTAATGTTTCAAATAAAAACACATAAAACTAGTCGAAATATGTTAACAGATAAAGATAGGATCGACGCGTCAAAACATGCGCGACATCGGTGTGAAAATGACGGAGTGAAAGTGGGCCCTACAGCGACAATGTAATCTAGCGATCTCGCATCTCAGCGTTAAGTGAGCACGCGACGACACGCGGCTGGCCCATTGTGTAATACTCGTTCTGACAAAAAAATTCCATTGATCTGACAATCTGAAGATTTGCAATCTGTTAATTTGTTGACTTTGATTTAAATGTTTGTTTCTTTTATCGTGCGAATATTTGTTTATTGATATTAACGTGCGAAGAAATGCAAAGCATCTTCCTTTACAATTTGAAATTTTGTCCTCTAATCATCGTCATACTTTTGTATGCATAGGTGCATTAGACCCGCTTTACGCTAGCTATGTTAGGTCCAATGTGATAGAGGGTAAGCCCATAGCCATTAATTGGGCAATTTTTCAAACTTCTAAGATACTAAGAAATTCATCAATTAAGAAATTTCATACATATTTCCATTTAGCCTAACTCTGGAACGTCGGCTCAGCAGTTAAATACAGTGCACCACCGCGCCAGTTTGTCTCTAACGTTTTTATTACCGATATCCACTAGCGGTTGTTATCAGTTACTATTAAATGTATAATGAGTTTTTCTGCCATCTTTAAAATTTTAAGCATAGGTATATTGCAAAAGCTTCTGTAACACGTCTTACATATCCATTAATAACGTAATTACACATACATTATAAACGATCACGATCAAAAGCATTCGATTTTGACCCACATCAATTAAGATCATCAGCCGAACTATTGTTTCTTTCAATCGATACACCCGATATGTTTACCAGTATCGATTAAATTCTGCTTCGGCCTTGTTTCTTTGACGTTGATTGTTTTGAGCTTGCAATCAATCATAATATTCGTAGCTTGTTTAAATTCTGACTAAACCTCATATCGTTAAACATTTGCAACCTATTTTTTTGTATCTGTAGCTATATAATAAAATATGAGAATGATAATGACGAGTTCATTTATAACTTGACCTGAGGTGAAGTTCTGACGAAATGAAACACTCTACTAATTCAGTAAAAATATTAAGTCTTGATAACGCCATCTATCGATCGACATTTAACTAATTATAATATACCGACAGGCTGGCTATTTTCTTGCACAAAGAATAAGCATTGCCATCCAGCGTGGCAATGCTGCCAGTCTGTTGGGCACTTTTCCCACAGACAATGGCAGCGATGCGGAGGAATTTTATGATGCCGTATTTTAATTTGTAATTTCCTCCCCCTTTTTTATTTTAATGATACATTTAGTTAGTTTTTATTTGTAAATATTATTTTTAAATTTAGTTTAAATAATAAGTGTAAATAATTAGAATGTCATAATAATTAATAAACTAATTATAATTAACTATATTAAGTGTACTGTTGGCCTGTACTGATCGGTCCGCGTGAGTTATCGGTCGTTTCTTGTATGATTCTTACTATAGAAACTTATCTATGAAATAACGATGAGTGTTACGTGTGTTTTTTTATCGAGCAAATATCTAGTAATTACGTTTCTGTTTTAGTCAGCGCAGAACACATGTTCAACTTTCTTACTGTGTTTTTTGTTTCGCGTTATGTCTACATATCGAAGAGATAAATAGGTTCAAAAACTTTAAAATTACTTTAACTGGGCCTTAATATTCGCTTTCCGTCATTTTAAACGCCATAACCATATCTTCAGCTTGTTAAATTGAAGAATACCATTTATATTACAAATATTTATTTATATTCTATTACGTCTTTTAACTGTAATACAATTAGTTTAAAAAAGATCCGATAAAAACTAAGACACCGCACATTGGTCATGGTTATGACATCAGACTTCGTAATTACAAAATTCTTGTTACGCTTTTTGTTGATTAATTTGTTTTTGGCAAAATACAGTCATTTTGTGATATTAATTATTTTAGTGTATAGCCTATATTTAACTTTTGGCAATAGGAATTTGAGCTAGTCATGCGATAATTATGTATGCGTCACGAAGTTCTGAAATATAAGTCTGTACTAGGTATATGTTATAAAATACTCAGACACAAAATAAATTTGAAGACATTACTAAAGATTCTTAATATCTCTTCGGTTTCTCGGCTCTATGTAGTCACTAATTTGACCAAAACAATCAGGATTTTATTGATTAACTCCCAAAATGGCTGGAATCTGTTACGTTGTAGAAATACTAAGTTGAACTATACATAATTGCAAAAAGATTTGTAATTTTTCCCTTAAATCGCCAGTTTTGTTTCTACTTTTCGGAACTCTTTCACTCAATTTAATAGTAAACCCATTAAGTAGCGTACAAGAATCACGTTTATTTGTTTGCTCGAAGTAAAAAGAATTAAACGAACAAAACATTACGAAACTGGCTGAACAATTAGTGAAACACAAAAGTAATGGCTTAGTAATTTATTTTGATATTAAAACTTGTATTAAAATGTTATATTATCACGCAAGATAAGGCCGCGGGCGAAAACTAAACTTTTCTAAATATACAAGTATGAAGGCCTTGTACGACCTTAAGTTTAAGAGCAATGGACGATTGAAGCATTTAACGATTTAATTTAGATTTGACGTCAACGATTACTTTTTTTTTTATTAGATGTACATTGTTACTTTATTTTCCGCTAATCCGTATAGTGATGGATTTAGAACACATAATGTCACTACCCCATTTCAACCCGTGCGTGTCGTAAAAGGCAACTAAGCGACATAACCGTATGCAGGCAAAAGAAAATTCGAAACAAAACCCTATACTAACCCGTCTTGCCAGCGTGGTCAAATTCCCTTCCAAAGTCTTTGGAGGAGATCCGTGCCCAGCAGCCCCCCGGCTGGGCACGGATCTTGTTGAAATGATGGATGATGATGACTTTATTTTTGCTTTCAGTAGTAAAGTTGGTTTTACTGCCTCGTCAGTCTAGTATAGTATACGACTGTTGAACGCAACGTTATGGACTCAATCCCAATATTCTTGTAAGGCCCGCAATTTAGTTTTGAAAAATCAAATTCTGAATGTGGATGTTTTTGTGTTCATTACGCTTATAAAGTCCCCGCGATACAGGGATTGTTTCTAAATGCGGTCGTTATTTTCTTCGTTATGTAGTAGCTAGTCTAAGTCATACATTAACTTTCAGTCATTTATATCTACATATATATTAAAAACGTTATTAATAACAAAAGTACCTTGTTATTAAAAAAGTTAAATCAAAATTTTCTAATAACATCTCTTAAACCTTTTTCATTAATAGTAACTTTCATTACATTCGTAAATGAGTTTCGTTAATTGAACAACAAAACTAAAATTTTATTCCTGCATCGAATAATAAAAAAAAATCGAATAATTCCATCGATTTTAATCAACAGTTGTACCAAATTAATAGATTTGATTAATGTCCAAACGAAGTGTCCCTATCAGGAAGTAATCTTCTTTATCGATACAAAACTAAATAGAATGTCTTGTTAAATCATGTCGCAGTCGTAAAGTATAAATGAACTTATAGATCTTTTCGATTTCGTAACCTCATCGTACTCATTCGATTTAATTATAAATTGAAATTAATCGAATATTATTTCGGTATTTTGTAATCAGTAATTTCCCGTGCAAGTTCCCTTATAAGGAAAAGATGCGTAGCTATGTTTTAATATTTAAATTCATCGACTTCACATGATGTATATTCTTACTATTTGACTAAAGTATATTCAAAGGGATCCCTTGAACCTACTCCTGGAATTCCAGGCACTGCCTGTTTTCTTCGCTCTACTACACGATGGACCTGGACCCTAAACCGAATTGAAAAAGTATTTTTTTTCTCCTCTAAACAATGTGGAGCGAATTTTGCCCAACTATACGACTGCTGGTCAGATGGGTTGCTAAAGGATTTGTTTCGAATTTTCCTTTTCTTGCAGTGCTCTTGTCTGCATAAGGAAACTCCCTTAGACGCCTTTTATTACACCCACGGGTTGATTTGTGGTAGTGACATTATGTATTCTTAATCCATCACTACATGGATCATAATATTTATTATACGTCAAGTTTAACAACCCAATAATAAAATTTCGGTTCCTAATTCATATATTCACACGAATTTAGTAAAATTTTTATTGTGTCACTTTGTAACATCATATTCGCTGATATCGTTACGTAATCGTGTCGTACCCTCTTAATGGTTCTTTCAACCTTTACCCGAACATTTTAAGTTCGTTGGCTCGCGATTGCAGGATGTTTGAGACTAAATTAAGAGTTAATTGCAATCTAAATGCTAAGTTGACTTAAGCAACCTGTCGTGTTAATATTCGCGATATAAATTATTATAAATGTTCTAGTGTTAAGGGTTATCTATCTAGTATATTTCTTAACGTCGGAATATTTGGTATCATATTGATGATCTTAAAATTGAGATTTATAATAGCGCCAAGGTTTTGCTCACGTGATCTGTTTTTAAGGTTTTTTCTTTTGTTTTTCTAATGTTATAAAACATTTACCTACTATATATTTATAGTATAGATATACTTAATAATATATAGTAAAATAGATCGGTCGATATCTGTACATTGTAAATATGAAGGATAAATAAATATATAGGTATCTTAAGAAGGGAAAATGTCCAAAATATTAAAAAAAAGAACACAAATAAAGTCTATATTTATTTAAGCGTACTGTTTGTGAAGAGAAAATAAATACATTATTATTATTATATATCATCATCATCATTGCCATCAATGCCGTCCACAGCTGGACATGCGCATCACCTTATTGCCGTCACAGCATTTTTACGTCACCAATTTTATTACATCTAATATGTAGTTCAAATTTATTTATTGGCACAAAAACAATAAAATCAACCAATAAAAAATATCAAACTACCAAAATTGCCCTTAATGATTCATTGACAATTTGAACAAGGTAATAAAGATTGAACTAGTTTCAACTAAACGTGTTTTATTAACATGACAAGTTAACTATGGCGCTACTCCCAATTTGGTCTTTGACAAAAAACTTAAATACTTGTGTCTTTTTTTTCAGGTAAGCACACCAATCAATAGCGGATGTCAGGTATATATAAATGTATGCTTGCAATGACTGGTACGTAAGTAGAAACTTAATTAAGGCAATAAAATTATAATATACATATGGAGAAAAACTTGTTCAAGGAAACTCTTGTCTGAAGATCATATTTTATAAAATACTAGAAGGGCTTGGCTCCCGTCGTTCTTTATTTGATCACTGCTCAGCTCCTATTGGCCGTGGCGTAATGTTATATCCTTCCTCGATAAATGGGCTATCCAACACTAGAATAATTTTTCAAATCGAACCAATAGTTCCTAAAATTAGCGTGTTCCACCAAACAAGCAAATTTAGACTCTTTCGCTTTCTCGCTTTATAATTTTAGTATAAATTATTTTTTTATACCATATCAATCTTTCTTATCGAATGGCCTTGAGGCAGACCATAGTGTTGAAATGTATCAAGTCGTCCAGAAAGCTTTCAACACATTAACTTGTAACCAAGATGAACGGCTTTACGTGCCTTCCGAAGCACAGATACGCTCGAAAATAAAATGGCCGCAAATGGTCACCCATCATGGTCTGACCTTGCCAAACGTTGCTTAACATCTCAGTATCACAATGCTACGAGCCCAGCGCCTCCACCATGTCAATACAGAAGTAGTTGTTTGAATAAGTTCGTTTTTTTTACCCTCTCAATAAAACAAAATTATTCAAAACACTACAATCTTCACTGATGTGTCAGTTCAAAATCTCTTCTTTGTCAAAATCTCTATAGACATTGACGATACATTGTCACAATGTATGCTAATGAAATCAAAAATGTCGCGGGTCGACATCCTGCTCCCAATGGTTCCGTAGGTGCGATGAAGGTCGACCGGTAAAGTACTGTTGTAGAACTGTGTTGCTCTTTGCGAACGTAAAGAAAGAACTTATAGGGAAGTACTTAATTTCTAGACTACATGCACATTACTTTTAGAGAAGTAGAATTTTTCATTCACATATTGAATAATTGGTGCTGTAATGTCGATTTATCTTATAGATTAGTGAGCCCGGGTTTGACTTAAAAGGGATATAAAGCTTTTAAAATTAGGTGAGGCCTATGTTCAACAGTGGATGTCATTGGGCTGATATGATGATGATGATGAAAGCTTTTAAAATTTTATAATACCTACATTGCACTAACTAATGTTGATGTTATAATATCTACTCTCGTTCTTATTCCGTGGATCATATCAGTGCAACTGTAAAATTTATGAAACTTTATTTAAATAAATAAAATAATAAAAACAATACTGTTGTATTTTTTTGGTAATTGGAAGATTATTATTTATATTATTGCATTAGGTATACATGAATTTTTCGATATATAAATATAAGATATTTATACAATTTGTGCCTACACTAAAGGTATTCAACAACGATTCCACCAAACCTATGTGTAGTGAATTTGCATTTAAATTTGGTCAAATTGGCATTTCAAAACTAATGTTCATGTTTACGGAAAAACGAGTAGAGATTTAGTTTCGAGCCTATTATTATGTGCAATTATCTAACACGATTATTTATTAACGTCCATGTTTGTTTTGTATTTGAATAATCTTATCATACATATTTAAAAGAGTTTAATTATCTATAAGTAGCTTATTATGTGCTCTAGCTTCCGTACATGTATATGCCCGCGTAACTCACCACCACATTATCAGGTCAAAATCCGAATATATTTTCTTTGCAATACTTCCATTGAAAAAATTAAAATAAAATACATAAAACGAAATATTTTCGCATTCAAAAATATTTGCATGATTTTTTTACGTAAAACTAATGTTTGTTAAATTGATAGTACTTTAAAATACATACATAATATATTTTTGTAATATCTATCCTACGAGTTTATTATCACAATTCCTGGTCACTGGTCATATTCATAAATGCCAACTTCTAAACCAGGAAATATATCTACAGTCCATTCCGATATATCAGGGATCAAATCTAAGACCTGGGGTCGCTATGGTATGCCACAGCAGGAAGCCGGCAAATACCATTTATTTCGTCAACCGTCCAAGATACAGTAAATCATGAAATAACTGGGTGCAGTTCAAATAATTTATGCCTATCCTGAACTTTAGCACCAAATGCTAGAACGCTGTTTGAAACAATGAGTTATTGAGGCATTACTCACGGAATAATCTAAGTTAATGTCAACTACAAGATTGATGAATAAGACCGTACTATAAGTGAATAGCTAAGTATTTCACAATGTAATTGAGCCGTTTAGTTTCGGCATTTTGTTGTGGTATGCTACTTTCAACATTCCAACATTCCATGCTGATATTGGCCAAAAAATCTGTTTTTAAAAATCAAGAATAGTAAACGATTTCAGCAAATTTAATATTCTTTACACCGGTCCTATTGGAAATCTCCTGGGGAGGCCTATGTCCAACAGTGGACTATGATGATAAATTTTTGAATTTATTAGCGTTTAGGACAGTTAGACATAGTTTACTTATGTTTAAAGTATTAGGTTAGATAAAAAAACTTAGTTACATAGTTAATTTCTTATACTCTTACTACGTACATTGAATAATATTGTATTATTGTCAGTAGGTACTTATTTTACGTTTTAAGTACTTATTTGCAAAATTTGTTTTACTTATAAGATAAATTATCTAATTGTTATTATAAAGATTGAAAAACTTTCTAATAAATAAACTATATACTGTTGACGGTTCGTTCTTCGCGTTAAGCTGACTCGCTTAATTATGGGTGTCTGATAAGCACTGAGTTACTAATTAAGGTGCGTAATTACGCAATGAGTATTACGCCACAAATAATAGATACATATAGTAGCTGAAACTCATAAATCATAATTACTAATGAACGTATCTAATAATAAAACAATTAATAATGAAAGACACACACAGAAAACACACGAAATATCATTCTCAGAATTACTGCATCATTAAAATCTCATAGCATCAGATTTCCTAACTTTCTCCAAGTATGTTTCATTATATCTTGTACATGCACATAAATAGAAGTACTTTTACCACCTATCAACATATAGAACCTTGATACTCAATTCAAAGTAAAAGTATTTCTCTAGCAAACCTTAAACAGGAAGGCATAGATACTGCAGCCCAAGGTAATTTAGCAATAGCCTATAGCACGCTCGTAACCACTTAGCTATTTACACTAGATCAGTGTTGTTACAAAACAGCCTCTCGAAACGAAACAACAGTAATAACGATGTCATTTAAGTAATACGGAACTATGCTTAATGATACTTAAATTTCAAATTAAAACATCGCGTTATATCTAAACGTAATAAAGGAATCTTTAAATCGGATTATACTAAATTTGAATTTGATTGGGAGAACAAAGAACTTCACAATAGTCTTAGCATTTATTTCTAGTTCAAACCGGTAGCCATGTAATATCAATTCGAGAATTTCAGCTCCGGTTTGAGAATCTTGTGATATCTAGAGGGATTATTGGTATTTATAATATCTCTGCCTAAAGTATTCGAATCAATCAGCATCATCTCACATTTATTTTTTACGTTGTTTAGTTTGTCTTTAATAGGTTTAGGTAAAGAAGGAATAGGAATTTGAGTACTTTTCTATCTAACTCTTCTCTCACGTTTGATTATGTTCGTTGAGAGTACCAAAATAGTAGATTTAGCTTTTTTTGGGCGAGGCGAATATTTTGACATTAGCAATGGTTACTTGGAATTGTCGTATAATTTTAATTTGCATCTTTAAAATCAAAAGCCAAGTTAAAATAGAACGAAATTCCAAAGTACAGATACAAATGTATGAAGGGCTACAATAATACCACAAAGCGATGTAACAAAAGAAAAAGAAAGTAGAAATATTGACATTGCTCTCAATAAAAGTATCGCAGATAATAAACAGAGCGTTGTTAATGCCACAGATAAAGTTAAAAAGAAAGTGATTTGTGGCGTAATAAATTGATTTTACGCATGATATGTAATCGATTGTCGATAGTTCAATACCAATACGGAAAGCTTTGCAACGGAAGCGTTTATAGTAAACGAGTCTTTTATTACTAACTACATACAATTTTGGATCTTGAGTGCTTGTGTTTTATTCCTATTTTTCCGTGAAGCTTCTACGTTTTCTGTTGGAGTAAATGAATTGCGGGTTTTGCGATTGACGGATTTATTGTGATGTTATACACTTTCTAGCTAGAGAGTATAATGTATTTTTAATCGTAATGTTCAGTAGTTTATTCTGTTCGTTCATTTATTTTTGTCTTGGTCGCCCAATGTACTTGCACATGATTTTTATGCATATCTACCAACTTTTTCGAGGATAAAAGGTTTGTGTAGTGATGATATGTTTTTTTGTTAAATCCTTTGACAAACATATTTATGGTTCAAAAGTATAATTACGTGTTAAATATATTATGTAAACTAGTATAACCAAAATCAGATTTCGTGTCTGTTTCGATCGCTTCAATTGACCTGATTTCGAGCAAGGTGACAGAGCGGCGTTTGCGCATCCGATCGTCTTAGTCCTTGGCACAGAACGAATACACTCCATGGATCACATCACAAGCCCTATTGTTGTTCAATAGACAATGTTGACCTACAGCGAACATCTTTATGATGCGTAAGAGTGGATTTGTGGAGGGCGAAGAATGGTATAGAATGCTAATAAACATATTTACATTATAAGGGTATTATGTGTGAGACGGTGGAACGAGTTGGTTGAAGATAACATTCTTTGTAATTGAAAAAGTATCCGGAGTTTTAATATTTTTTAAAGAAAATGTTAAAGTAAAATATAAAACGATTTGAGAATAGGTAAACCCCCACGTTTAATTTTTACTCGTCTTGGCGGGGGCACAACTGTGGCATCAGATCTATCCACATGCCACAGATGATGCCACAGTTGTGCCCCCGCCCGCCGTGTGAGCTCTAGCTCAGCAAGTTAAATCGATACAATCATATTATAAAATTGTAATGGGTTGATGTCTGTACATATCAAAGAAAAAATAATGTAGGGGATTTTTGTTAGGCAGAAGTCAAATCAACAATTTTTAGAATTTTAGTCTTTCTCTCTATCTGTATATTTGCACGCGCATCACGCAAAATCTACTGCATGGAATTGAATGCGGTTTTCAACAATGTATTGCTAGAGGTCTAATTTAAAATACAGGCTACTTCTACCGACATATCACGAAGGCGCGTGTTAGTGCCTATATCCAGAATATATGCAATAAACTACTTAAATAAGCGTTAATAGGTCACGCAGGCGAAACTAGCACTAAATATTTATTTAAATAATCAACACGATAAATTAAAACCTTACCTTATTTGTCATAATTCAAATAAATACATTTTTTTTTTAAGCCCGTTGAGTGATAGCGTGACTGACGTAATTTCTAAAGATCATTGCGATACCAATCCACTTACTAAATCACAGCTACTGTCTAACTCGTATAACACTTTCTTTAAGCCTACTATGAAACAAATTGCTAAGTGCAGATTAGTTTCTTTCAAATTAGCCTGCTATATTTTCTTCTTTGATTAATTTAGTAGCTTTAGCAATCAGCTTATCTCGCATTGAGTGTGTAATGTCTATATAAAAAAAAGATATATATTTCTAAATATAAAATCTCATTGATGCCGTTCTCTGTAGGTATATGAAATAAAAGCATCTTATTAGTAACGATAAATATAGTACAGTGTTGCAGGCTGCGGTAACGGTTTACCAACAAGCCCTAGCGCGTCGTATTCCTGTCTGCCACCGTCGAGATATAAAAAGAAGTGAGGCCATTATAAGACCCAGATGGACCGACGATCTAGCAAAGGTTGCATGTGGCCGTTGGATGCGGGCGGCACAAAATCGCTCGCTGTGGCGGAAATTAGATGAGGCCTATGTTCAACAGTGGACGTCATTGGGCTGATATGATGATGATGATGATGAGGACATTTTTGTCAAGCTTAATCTTTAAATAAAGTTGATATATTAAATTGTGTTCAGTTCCTGTACCATTAAATCATTACTTATACTCGTATGTGTATTAAAAATATTAAAATGCAAAAGTAGATCTGTTTCTTTCTTTGTTACACTTTCACACATTAACCCCTTAACCGATCGACACGAATTATCACATAGGGATAGTTTAACCTGGAAAATGTTGTAGGTAACTATTTATCAACAAGCCACGAGTCAGTAAAAAGCGTAGAGTAGTCACTTAAAAAGCGGTAACATGATATCCATCATTGAAAATTATTCTTGTATTTGAAGTAAATTTTATGGCATTTGAATTTGTAATGACCAGTCTTCACTGTTTTATGTAGTCATAAAAATACACACCATTTGTCAAAGTTAGGTGCGGTAACGGAATTTTGGTCACCGAAATAATAAAAACCATTTATTTTATTACTAAGTTGGGTGCATGGAATTAGCATATTGTGCCGAAAGTATGTTAACGCATACAATCACGCCCACACGACGTTTCGTGTAAACTAGGCCTAATAGCAATGAACCTATATTTTTTTAAACCCAACACATTCAAAGCTCTCAGCTTGTTTGTTTGGTTGAACAAGCAAATTTCAGGAACTACTGGTCTGATTTGAAAAATCTTTTATTATTGGATAGCCTATTTATCTAGGAAGGCTATAAGCTATATAACATCACGCTGCGACCAAAAGAAGCTGAGCAGTGGCCAAATAAAAACGTCGGGAGCGAGGCCCCACGCAACTTCTAGTATCAAATAAATATAAAAACAACATCATCGCGGTTTGTAAAGCTACTGCATCTAAATCAAAGAACATATTTTTGCCTCAGACGCCATGAAAGGGACACTGCTCTAGAGCGCCATAGAAATGGCTGTACTTGAATAAGACAAGCTACAAACAAGGAATTTACACAAGAATTGAGAATAGCTATTGATTTTACCATTCATGGTGAATCGCATATTTTGTATACACGCTTAAAACATCGTAAATTTTTAATTCATTCTTTCTCGATGAGTCACTTTAGTTCATTTAATCGAAATTTATTTAATTCGATCTGAATCGTTAATCCTTGTAATAAGTGTGTGTATTTCCATCAGAAACCTATCGGTATTAATTTCAAAAGACTAATCCACGCCGTTTTAATTTTATACAGATTATTATTAACTATAAATAAGACTTAATCAATCAAAAAAACATATAGATAACCTATTATTTATTGACTATACATGTATTATTATAGTCTACGCCGTTCGACTAGCAGTTACACCTCATCATTGAATTCGCATTTGTGTCGTGAAATTGAGCCCTCATAAAAAACAACGTTTATATATCAATCATCAATACAAGAGTTTAATTTTACTAATTTGTGTCCGTAAATTCAAATACTCACCACTCACAGTCCGTGCTGAACAATAATTATCTAATTAAATAAAAGTTTTAGGAAACCTTTAAATCTAATATACTATATAATAAAATACGAAATTATATACAAAATGACTTAAAAAATTGCATAATTTAATTAGCACTTCTGTCAATCTATGGGATTGTATAATGTGATTGATAAATCCTCATTCATTGAAACAGAGATCATCATAGCGATGGCATAGTGAGTGGATATAATATGACCTTTTGTCTGTATAAACAAAGTTATTAACATATACAGCATTGTTTTTGTTGTATTGTAAATGTTAATTAGTAGATAAAGCTTAAATTAAATGCCAAGGATTCGGAGACATCGTCGATTTACTGAGATGTTTTTCTTTGTCATTATGACGTGAAGATGTGATCATTCGAAATAATATATCTGCAGATATAAATGTGTGGTAATAACATTAATATGTAGGTAGTGTGATCACAAATCTGTGAGTTATGACAGTTGCCTCCCAAAATTATTATATAATTACCGTAGCCGGCGCTGTCATGTTTAAAAGTAAAATATTATGAGTATTTTATAATCTGTTGCCGAAACTATTAAGTTTTTATAACTAATCATTAAACGTGTTACGAACAATTAATTAAAGTTGTAAAACGCGAGATAAAAGCCAAGTCATTAAATGGAAAGTGACAACCATGTTACACATCTTAATCATGAGAAATAACAGCAAGTAACACGTCAGCTATAAACTACAAATTGAATGTAAACTATTCATAAGTAGGTAAATCCGGTACTCACCAATCGGCTTTTACTTTCATTGAGAGCTCGCGTCGCTTCCGCGAACGAAAGTGCTGCACAACACTCTCTTCTTTCTCAATATCGATATCGATAAAATAATATTTATAAGATTTTGAATGTAATTGAAATTGCAATAGAAGGGGTTATTTTTATTTAGTATTTATTATCATCATTATTATTAAATTAGTCGTAGTACATCCATTGTTGTATTGGTTTTATTTGGCTTGCATACAACGCGATCCAGCGGTTCGGATCAGACCAATTAAGCATATAATTTTATTATGGCATAGTAGAAATGACCACACCAGATGGACCGACGACCTGGTAAAGATTGCGGGTGGCCGTTAGATGCGGGCGGCACAAAATCGCTTGTTGTGGTGGAAATTAGGTGAGGCCTATGTTCAACAGTGGACGTCATTGGACTGATTTGATGACGATGATGATAGTAGAAATAACTTTATATTTTTTTGCCGAAATAACAAATGATATCACACTTAAATCGCTCGATTAAACGAATCACACGATTCTCAATCCTAATCAGTTTTTTCTGATATATATGTGATAAATGTAGTGCATTAACGTGTTAGATTAATATCAACACCAAAAAAGCAATAGACAGATTTCGTATAATTATATGTTACTCTAAAACAATATTTTATTGTCTGCTAGATAAGATAACTATGGTTTTTACTCATAAACCCTAAGTCGTAAACTCGATCCATAGGATCTAAAAACTTTTCTATAAATAATTGATCACGATATTTTTTGTTACAAACCTAATTTAGTTCCGCGTTTAGTGAACTTGGAAAAAACTTGGCTTGCTGTTTATTTTGCTTGTATTATGAACAATCGTGTAATCATAAACTAATGTTTTGATAGGCGATTAGTTTGATTAATATGCGGTTAATTAGGTGCATTATTTTGTTACTATACGAATCATTTATTACAAACACGTTGCTTTTTGTGTACCTACATGAGAACATAACATGTGTACGCCTTTAGGTATGCACTAAATGGAAAACATAAAATAATAATAATAATAAAATAACAACAAATTACTACGTATCAATCATAACATTATAAATCCAATACTTTTTAATTTATCGATATACCTTACACAGACTAGTCAAGTTCCCACCTCTAAACCGTTTATCATTGAGTATGCTGATCAATGACAGCGAAACTTTCTTCCTTAGCTCAACCTGTCGACATATTATATGTGTATACCTATGTATTATTATACTGCATTATATGCCATAACCTCGCATCAGGTATTGAGCTCATAATTTCACTTCTTTCCTATTTTAGCAATCGAAAAATAACTGGTTATTTAAATAAAATTATATAAATTATCATTATAAATTTTGAACACGTTTTTTGTAAAAATGAGATAAGTAGCAAGATGCGATCTCTTTGATGAAATTTAATTATGATCTATTTGTGCCTTACAATTGTATCATTCATTTCTTTTTATTTAGATACGTACAATATTTTATTTTAAAAAAGATAATCTTATCTTATCTCATCTAATGGGCTTGATGAGGCACAATTTAGTGTTAGAATTTATCAAGTGGCCTAGAAGGTTTCCAACGACTACATTAAGTGATAACCGGAACCAACGGCTTTACGTCCTCTAAAAACCTATCTCTGTTCTATGGCTTTACATGCCTTCTGAAGCAGATAGGCGCTCGAGAATGAAATTGCCACTAACGATCACCCATCATGGACTGATCTTACGAACGTTGCTTAACCTCGATTATCGTAACAAACATCACAGTACCACAAGACAACGAGTGTCTCAAGAAGAGAATAAAACATTTTGTTCCAATTCGCGAGACAATATTTACTTGGAGAAATTTTGTTGAATAAAACAATGGCTTTTCCGTACATTTCTTTAAGCGTTCAACCAAAGTTCCGTAGTGTCACACCTTCCACCATGAACTTGATGACCATGGGTTCCTTTCCATTTTGTTTTATAGAAAAGGTATTACCTAGTATCTATCATGCTTACAGTAAATACCCAATGAATGACCGCGTGAATTCCCATCGTAAATATTTCAAAATAACTCCTACCCGGATCTTTGCTCCCGATGATCTTTGTTTTTCCACTAATCAGCTTCTATTGGTCATAGCGTGTTATAGCCAAGACATAAATGGGCTATCCAATACAAACAAACTCTTCAGCTTCTTTATTAGCATTTATATCGTGTAATGCAAAAGTTTACAAAGTGAAAGTGAAGGAATTCGAACCTAAACCACTCAACCGATTGATATGAATTTTAACATACAGATTGTTTAAAACCTATAGAATGACATAGGGTATATTATGTTATTATGTAGGGTACATATCAAGTGAGCGAAGCCGCGGGTTGCTAATCTTACATAAAGAAAAACACCTATAGTAAATTCTTAAAGTACATGGAGTATCGGAAAAGGTGCTTTACACTTGGGGTGGTAGGGAAAACACCTTTTCCAGGCTTCATAAGCTTGCAATTTTCAATAACAACACGGGTATTTACTGACCCTTGTACAAAGTCATCTTATGAATCATTTAACACAAAAAGCACATTAAGCGTTACAATTTTTTATTCGCTATCCAGATTTGTCATGGCTTCGTGAAATTATACCTTTACAAAGCCTTTGTTCATCATCATCAATGTTTATTTGTTTAAAAATATCGGTTGAAATTGCTTCGTGACATTTAGCTACTTATACGAATACTTCGACGCCTAGCCCACATTACCATTTTTATTATTATTTATTTATAGTATTGTAAATAGTAGTTGTAGATATATAAGTAGATAGTTTTTATTCAGTTTTCAAAATATGTAATAACATTATTATAATAAATTATTCGCTTCTTATTTTTGGTGAACTGGAGTGACTTTGATCTGTTGGGGTGACTTTGGTCATGCAGTTTTTACGCTAGATTACCGTGACTTTTTGCAATACTTTCAGTAGTTCACATACCGTTTTGTAGTTTTCTAACTGATGAAATTAATAATATAGTAAGCATACCGCTATTTTTATTACAGAAATTGTAATAACAATGGAGCCCTATTTTTTCATAAAGTCGCCCCCGTCTACAGTACTTCACCTGTATTTAAATAATGATTTAAATTACCACAATCATTTACAGTTACATTTTTTATATAAATATTATGATATCTAATAAGATGGTATGGAAAATGGCTATGGCACCTCACCTCGACCGGCTTGTAAAAAAACTGTAAGTAGGCAACTACTTTAATTTTTTTCTGATGAAAAAGAATCGTTAATCAGAATTCTCTAATTGAGTAAAGAACACGCCCTCTAAAAGATAATTTGATAATAATATATCAGCAAAAAACATCTTAATGAAACTACAAAATACCTTCGAAACCCAATATTCGACATACCGACTCGTATTCAAATTTAATCGTTGTTTTTTCACTACAAAGACTAATTTGCTTTATCAATTCCTGACACAAACCAATGCTACTTATTATAAACATATAAACACCTATATTAACCTTTTTATTTCTAACTAATAACATGCTCAAACTATAATTTACTCGACATACCGAATTCCTTGTCAGATAATTCGTGACTGTTGAAATGATACATAATTGAATTAGATAACGGAACATATCTTTGTTACATACCATTTCATTAAAACAATTGACATGCCCTTGACTAGAGTCACGAATGTCCTTAATGTTGGATCTAATGTACGGTCTATGAGCAGAGCTGAAGAGATTTAATGACAGGACGAGTTAGGTCTTATCTTTATAAGTACAATGCAGTAATAAAACTACAGTCTCAGACATGGTAGTATTACACTGTGCGTGATCACGGTATACTAAAGCAAGGAATTACTTTAAAGGCACACACACAAATAAATATCAATGTCTGAATTTAAAATACTTTTGCCCTAAAATATTTTTGTATGACCTTTTTTGATGATTCTCTCCTATGTTGATGATCTCTTTATTGGCTCTAAGGAACTACGATTCTTTAGAGACAATAAGGTTGTAAGAGTATGCTCTTACATCGTAAACGTAAACATCATTTTAATTATAATATAAAATCTCATAGACGCAGTTATTATAATAATCAAATCAGCAACTACTCAAACAAATATCGATAGAAATTCAAAAAAAGAACGACAATGCACAAATACATAACGCGAGTGCAGAACACGAATCAAAAGCGAGGGCGGCGCATGCGCGAGAAATGACAGAGTACACAGTAGCCGGTGACTGGGCACGCGCACTCGCGCACTCACAAGGTCGCCGCTCACCGCTCTACTACCAACAGTAACTGGTTCGACGACCGATTTCATATATTAGCCTGTTCTTTATAAAAACTTTATCAAAATTTGTTGGCATAATACACACTCTTTAATTTACATTTACACATAAACACCGTGCACTTTAATTTGTCTACTGTAAACTTTGTCTAGGTTATAGTAATCAGCTGATATAGAATACATCTAGCCATGATAAACAAAAAATAATTGGCCAAGTGCGAGTCGGACTTTCTTTAGCTTTCTTAACGAGCCGTATAAAGGAAATCTTGATTGATGATCTGAAAAAGTTTGTAAGTCCACTAAAAGTGCACGGTGTATGTACGTCACACCCATTATCACCGGCTATGTTAGGTCTCATGTAATAAGAGACGATCCTTTTATATTACAAGACTCCGAGTTGATATTAATAATGTTATGACAGAAAACCCAACATCATTTCTGCCCGACGAGAGGAACGAATACAAGATTTTTGCGTATCAGTCGAAACACTCCCGCTGCAATCAATTTTACTATTCAAAGCAAAATAAGTGTTAATAAGGACTCAATAGAACTTATATTGAAGCATATTGAAGTATTATTGAATGCTTGCAACCATATAGATCGTGATAGGTTAGCTTTGAAAGTACTAAATAACCTCGTACAGGATTCACGCCGAATATTAACAAGGTAGGATGCATTGACATCCATCCTTTCACGATCGACTAAGAAGCTAGGATTCCCGCCTCACAATGCAGCTTCCCATTGATAAAGATGCTAACAATTCACGCTAGACCATGCATGGCGATTAAAATATAATTTTAATTAACAATTTGAATATGTACCAATTTCATCTTATGTTTCAATTTGGTATAAAATTTCTAGTTATTCTTTTGTTTATTCCCGCGAATCAAGATGCAAATAGTGAATGCAGTTTATCAAGTTCTTTTACTTTTTATCAAAAGAGATAACTGCTTACTGTCAGATTCTACGACATTCTGATTCAGACAAAAATAAAGGTACTTTGTTTAATTTAAGTATTCTGGATTAAATTTTCACATAAAATTTCGTTATAAAAATAATTTGAATGTGAAATGTAACAACGATGTCTGCTGAATACTAAAGTTAGTTGCTGTCGTGCAGAACTATAAAATATTCATATTATTTATTTAAGTATGACACAGTATACTTAGTTTAGTTTTAAACCACAATATTCACTTATTGTCAGGCCCGGATACCACCGGCACAAGAAAAAGGGTGTATTATAAATAACCCAAAGAGTTTCAATATTTGCAATATCTACAATATTTACATTAGACATCGTACGTCTACAGGTTGTTTCCTCTTCTGGATTCGTTTTCTCTTGTCTGGTTTCAAACTTATATCCTCAAAACTCAAAGCTGCAATAGTAATATTACATTTATATCATAGCAAATAATTTAGATACTTCCACTCACATTTACTCTTTTATTTATAAAAGAGTAATCCCAGAGTAACAGATGCCAAGAATAATAAATTCTATAGTCTTGCCAACTGCATTGGCCAAAGACCAATATCAAACCTATATGAGTAAAAATATAAGGCTAAAACCGAATAAAACCCATAATAATTATTATGGATCTGTTGGCCCAGAAGTTTCTGTGTGTGTGTGTGAGTGTGTGTGACTCTAATTGTCAATTTATCAATCGTTTCAGTCATTTAGAAGTACACACGAAATCTTTTTACTCGTATAATACAGAAAATAGTTCTAGAAGTTCAGTGACTTTTTTTTTACGTTAGGACGTTTATAAAATAATTGTTTGATAAAAAATAATAATAAACAAAAACGTTCTTAAATTAATCAAATAACTCACATAGCAACACTGCAATGTATAGTCTTATAAATTATTATCAAAGACACTTGACCTACTTGCTTTTCTCAAAGCACGCCATGCCGCAAAGGTCAAATAAGAATATACGTTTATTGAAAAATAATATGGTGTTACGGCACGTACTATTACTGTCATTGTGTGTTCCATAAAATTATCACCTATAACCGTCAATGCGCATATTATCAATATGAAGGCTATTCATAGTAAGAAAAAAATATGAGAAATATATTTCAAAAATAAGAAATCATGGCGTATGTGTATTTCAACTCAAATAAAATAGAAAAAGAATGAAAACGTACATCTTCTCTTTATTACCATAAAGTACCTTGCGATGATGGTATGCTAATTTTAACTAAAATTTTACTTACTTGCCAAACTGTTAAAAACGTAGTTTAGTGATACCGCCCACTACTGTCAATACAGTCGGTAAAGTACATGTTTAATTTCTGAATCTTCTTTCGTACATAAAATTACGAAAATATTCTAAGCTTAGCCTAAAAAATATATCAATATATTCTAAAATATTCCTTGCAAAGGACAAGCAGTCAAACGCGTCGCTATGTTTCACTTTCCACGTCAAATAACAGAGTATAAATGCTTGACGCGAATCCGCGTATACTTTCGTCACCATCGTTCAAACTATCATCAAACATAATAGTTTCTCCCATTGAATAGAAAACTATAAACACAAAGTACCAAAGAATCAAATAGAAATTCCCGATCAGTAAACAAAGCCAGACCTTCGTTGCAAACTTGAATACCAATGAACAACCAATGTGGGCATTCTCAGGGCAATGCCAAGGAACGGTTTTGAGAAAACGATATTCCGATAGTACGCTGACAAAATACAAACTACAAACAAATTCCTATGTCGTCATTATTCAATTCGATACATGAGAACCAAACATTGGACTACATTTTACGAGGTAATAAAAAGCAATTGTGGCATGTCATAATATTTTATATATAGTTTATAAGTTAATTCGGCATTCTAAACAGTAGCCAGCTCGACTGTTGAAAAAACAATAATAACATATTCTTACACAAATAAATTGCAATTCCTTCGCAACTATCTACCGTAAAGACCATATTATGAATGAAGGTATTGAAACATGTAAATTGCTTGCGGTTGGGAATGCCAATAAACCATGCAATGTTATTTATTAAAATTGCTTTTTTCGTATTTAGTATTATTCTAAAGTTGGCTTAGTTCCAGCTATGCAAAATTCCGCATCAAAAATATAAATATATAATCTACGTCTCTTGAATACAAATGACAATTTTATTCTTCTGCGCTATCCTACGCTCGTCTGAAATACTACACTGTACCCTTACAATTAAAATCTAGTTCTAATTTTCAACCTCATGAGATTATATATTTTATGTGTATTTAAAAATATAATAGATAATAATATAATATGTTAAAGTATTTAATAGACATTAACAAATGCTTCTCTTTTCTTTTCAGAATTGGTCTTTGCGGGTTCGATAACCCACACAGAGATCAGAAAACAGAAGAAGTCAGAAGACACATAGGACAGGTAAATCTTTTCTTCATATACCTAATAAAAATAATATACTAAACCGACAATATAAAACCACAAAAGTGATCAGTAAGAAGCTTTGAAAACCCAATAAAATAAATACGAAATTAAAAACCAAATTTGAAAAAGGCTTTAAAAATATATTACGTAAAGCACTAAGACTTGCTAGCTTGAAGAGTTAAATAGGCTACTAACGATGCAGTCAGACATGACACTCGTTGTCTGATGAATGTTGACACCTACACTAAAAACTTTGATGAGTTCACGACCGACTGAGCAAACATAGATGCGACTTCGCAATATAAGTCGAACGAATCAGTTATTTTAGCAAATAAACTGTATGACGTAACTGATGGCGAAAAAGATATACTTCATAGTAATAAAGAAAATAAGCCGATGAGAAACACAATAAACTTTATTATTTATTAATAATATCAGTAATAAGCAAAATATTTGCGAAAAATTAATCAATCATCACATCATTCGTCATAGAACTAGTATATAACAAATTGACGTTATCATCTGCCCATCAGAATAAAATAGTTATACGCATTTAACATTAATGATAAAATTATAATAAAAGAAATCAGTTTGAACCAGGTCTACAATATTGGAAACCTTAGAGAAGACAGGTCGAATATTAAAATTGTAGAAAATACCATATTTAAAATTCAATAGGAAGTAATGGTGTAGAACAATTCTATAAGTATATAAAATAACACGTATTTATTAGCCCTGGAAAATAAACAACAACTAAACAATAGGATCGAAAATTCTGATATTCAAATGAGATGCGGCATCAACCTGTCAAATACAAGGCCAGTGCAGATAGACACAAATTGTACATTTAGACGGATAGCACTTTGTTGGTTTAATGCGTAGATTCTAATACTATTTCCTTTTGTAGATTTAATTAAAAAGCTCCTATTTAAAATCATTTTGTCGGTTTTACCAATTGGTTCAAAGATCAACTTAATTTGTTTGTGGAATACCACAAACAAATAAATGCAATTTTATTAACTCTAATCTATCAATCTCCTTGAAAACAAATTTGAACTCGATATAATCACCATTATCATTGTTGTTACGATTGATTGTACACATAGTATACAATTCTGTAATAAACATGAGTAAGGCCAGGAGCTTAATAAGAAAAATGATCAGTACCTTTATTTACCTTTATTACCCGTGTCTAACATGTTCTTGAAACAAATCATTCGTTTCTGTGAGGTCAGGTTACTGTCTGTATCCGGCCTAATATGGCTTCAAATTAACTAGGAGACCAATTCGATACAGTATTTCTTGATTTCAACACAACCACAATAAGTACTGACAAAAATTAAATCTCGAATTCAAAGGATTGTATTATTACTGTTTCCAAATGCTGGATCTGAATACTCTGTCTCTATCTCTCTGTCTCTATTTATTTTCTATGTATTTTGTATACAGTACAATATTGTTTACTTTCTAGCACATCCAGCATTTTTTTATGGGCTATGATTTAACCCTAAAAATATTTTTTTAAGATAAAATAAGTTAGTTTGTGGGATATATTTTGTCCACCTGAATACTCTCTCTCTCTCTCTCTGTCTCTATTTATTTTCTATGTATTTTGTATACAGTACAATATAACTTACTTTTTAAACTCTATAAATATTGTTTACTTTCTAGCACATCCAGCTATTTTTGTGGGCTACGATTTAACTCTAAAAATATTTTTTTAGATCAAATAAGTTAGTTTGTGGGATATATTTTGTATGGTTGTACTACTCTACTGATTCTCGATATCTCTGACTTCTACTTTCCTATATTGTCCTACTTTGTAAGGAAAAGAGAACGTTGATAACACACCACTGACTTCATGCATTATCTACGGACCAGTGGTTCGACGGAATTCAGTTTTACCGTGCGACAATATAGGTACGTTTTTTCAAACAACATACAACTTCCCACTACCGGGCGAATAGTAATGAGCTGGGTAATATATGCCATAAGCGAATTTGTTAGGAAACCCATTAGACATTAAGGAAATTAGATCGATATAGTTTTAAGTTTGGGTATAAGTAAAGATTTTTAGTTCAAGAAAAACTTAATTATTGAATCAAAATATTTTTTTGGTTAATTGTAAAATTAGTTTAATACTTTTGACCTTCTTATTTTTTTTATAAATCTAGCTATAACGTCACTATTGCAATTGAAATTTAAGGTTAAGTACCTACTTAGTTGCCTAAGTGATATGTACAATACTCTCCAAAACTCAAGCCTCCTTCAAGTTATCATCATACTGAGGAAAATGTTGCAATTCGCAATATTTAATAAACAAATATTAGACTGAGAAATATTCGCTTGTTCTAACTGACATTAGAAATCCAGTGATTTAAAAAAATCATACCTATTTAATTACAGATTATAATTCTTTCATAGATTTGTAATATAACAACAAAGCTGTCAAAAATGTAACTGACGTGATGACGTTTAAAATTCTTAAATCGTGATTCCTACATCCTTAGAATCTAATCTCTGATGTCAAAGATCTAAACAAGGAAACAAAAATAGCTCATTTAAGGAACAAAATTAACAAACATGAATTATTTGAACAAGTAACTTCTAAACAAGGAAGCGTCTATCTCATTAGATATTCTAGTAGATCGTATCGTTCAAACATAACTTTAATTCGTGTAGAATTAGCTTTCAGTATCTTTCCAAATGACAAGGTTGCTCGAAAGGTTATGTGTCGTAAGTAATAATCTCATATGAAGACATTAAAACATGTTAATTTGAAAAATATTTATGTCAATCAAATGCACATACATTGTCTTATAATTAAAACTTCAGTAATTGTTGGCATTAGCACGTAAACTATTACAATTATTGTACCAATAATTTGATACAATTTAGGCAGTAAATCCTTGACTATAATTGTAGTTACTTTGTTGAATGATTAATGGAAATTGTTTAAAAATGTACCTATGTAATAACTTCATTGACGCAGTTTCTAATAATTTATATAAAACATAATCCATTAAAATATCTACGTCGAGAACTTGCCAGGAGAAGCAGTAAAAAATATTTTATTGCTAATGTGACAAACTGTAAAGTTATTCATTACACTCTTTACTAGAAGAAGTAAAATAATGTAATAGTAATAGTACCTTCCGATGCTACCGCCCCTTTACCCTGGCAATAATAATAATAGATCCGCTGCTAGATAAAAATGTCACCATGACACCAAACAGAGTGACATTTTGTTCAACTATGTGTTACACAATACACAATAATAATAATGACCCCACACAATCAACATAATCAATCTGTAGCATATATCTTTACTGCCATTTTTTCTCAATACACCAAGTACTTCATGCCACTGTAATACCGTATAAGTCATCAAACAAAAACTATTCTCACACATCAAAGCTTTAATCGATTTCGACAGATTTTTTTACACTCATAGATCTTCCGTGTATTTGATTAATACAAATATTCATAACAATAGTATGACATGCACTTGGACTAAGGTCATGATGTCATAGGTCAGATTGGCACCAATTGTATTGTTGAACACCTCTGTCGTGTCATAAATCATAATTGTTTCAATGTTGAAGTAAAAACAGTAACTTTTGATGGTATTGACCTTCTTGATGGAGATAAGGGCATAGATTGTGACGTCATTGGTGTTATGGGTAAAGATATTTATTGTTTTAGTATGGTTGACTGCCCTTTTAGCAATGAATCTGTAAGATTTATTAAAAGTACTTAATATATTGCCTGTAAACGAAATTGAGACTTATAGTTAAAATTATGAAAGTACATTTTTAGTTTTCAGCTTGCTTATGTTGGTATCCGTGGTTTCAAAGGTTATAAAGGTTTTCGATTGACATCCAAACAGTTTTTGTAGCTTAGGCTAGCTTTCTTCCAATATCAGGGACCTCATAATCGCATTGATGCATCTGAGACAATTCATGTCTTTTTTTTCAAAGTATATTTAGAAAGATAGAATCTTCAGCTTCTTGTTTCTTAGCTTCCTTGGCATTGCAGTCTCCAGTTCAAACACTTTCTGTAATTAAACCAATCTAATTTCTAATACACATTTATGAAATCAAGTTATTTGTCAACAGTCATATTGATCTTATAGTTCATCATAAAGCCTTGAGACATCACCTTTACATTTACATTCATTATTCATTCATGCTTTGCACTTTTTAGTGCTCGACTTTAAGCGTCCGGTCGATACGATCTTTAGCTATCAGTTAATAACATCCTTGTGATATAAGGTCTGAAGGTAGCATCAGAAAAAGCTGTATGATAATTTTAATTGATTTAATGACGGTATTGTATGTGCATACATAGTTAAGATTACAAAATTAGATTTTATGTAGTTATTGTCTTTTCTAATTTTTTTACATTCGTTTATCGTTTCGTTAACTTATCGAAAGTTATACTTTGTTTAATTGAACTGGGTATTTCATCTTTTTTGGTAAAATTAGTGATGCTCTTCTAATATTAAAATGTTGTTGTCAACAGGGTGTTAAAATAAAAATGGACGACGCCGGTAACATACTCATCAGACGCTACTCCAAGAGTAGTGTGTTTGTGAAGAGTACAGCGGCCACCAGCAACGAAGAAACCGCCATTGGGCAGGACATTGTTAAACTACCAGGCTATTCACTGGAGCAAGAAAAAATATTTAAGGTAAGATAAATATTATAATACTCCTGCATGACGTACCTAGATGTTTTAAGCTACAGCCTGAAGCCACAGGCTTCGTGGATACAGTGGCTCTCAGCCCTAATAATGTATACATATTAGTTTTTATTGAATAGGAATTCAAGGCTATTTTCATCAGCTTCTATGGTTCGAACTTAGGTATAATAACCCAATCTTTTTGAGGAATAATGTGTATACATTTTTATTTCTGTTAAGACTTCAATAAATGAGTACAAGAAATCAAGTATTTATTAAAATAATGGTTGATATCTCTTAACGTTTTTAAATGTTAATCAATCGCTCTCAAACCTTTTATCGAAATGATGAACAAATATCAGTTAAATAATATAACCAGAACATTGCTTAATTGCTGTCTAATTGATTTCGATATTCATTTGATTCAAAGGTAATTATCACCTCTTTAAAAAGCTCAATTAAAGAGATCGACCACTATTCATAATAACTACTAAGTAAACACCAAATTTAAACTTATTTATCGTAAACAATTAACACTTTTATTAACATTAACATATATTAAAAACAAACAAAACATATATAAAATAAATTGCAACGCTTATTGTATTTAAACAAAGTCGTTTATCATAGAATGTAAAAAAATCTTTATGGGCGTAATTAGTTTAAGTGCTACAAATAACGCGTTTTAACTATTCGTATGAAAAAAACTTCAATGTCGATGTATAAAATCACGATTTTAGTTTTAAATTCTTGTATGATAATAATAAATTTTTCGAAAACATTAGTGATATTTTATTTATATATTTGGTGACATAGATTTTCACTTTTAATTTTATTTTATTATTTTATGCCCAATAAAGTACAAATGCATTATCTGCCAGCCAACCTCAGGGTGATGCAGAGAGGAGCATGGTAGGTTCAAGTAGAATACAAAAGTAGTTAGTACCTAGCTAGTATAAAAAAAACTTAACAATAATTTTCAAATTACATTTACTCCAGAGAATATGGAGGGAATTTATTTAATATACCACGCTGACCAGAAGTAGTCTAGTCAATGAATGCTCACAAGGGGGGTGTGGATGGAAAAGTCGAAAGCAGAAACTTTGACTTAGGAACTTTGTTTGGACTAGTTAGGAGATAAACATACTAAAAGTCCTGACCCCTCCGAGGTGAGCCCGAGGGGGAGGGGCACAAAGAAGGTCCCATTTTTTTGTTTTTTGCTTACTTCTCGAAAACGGTGCTTTGTACGAAATTATGTTGTAACACATAATAAAAGCTAATTAAATTCTCTACAACTTTGTCCTTTACACTTTGTATCTATCTCCAATCATTGCCTAGCTATGAGCTTCTAAAGGTGGTCGATATTCAAAGCGCGCATTGTAACAGTACAAATTTACCAAAATCATTTCTTATTTCGTGGATGAGCACCCACAGTATTAAAAATACCTAACACAATATTAAAAAATAACATAAGCTGGCTTGCACTTTGTATCTATCTCCAATCATTGCCTAGCTATGAGCTTTTAAAGGTGGACGATTTAAAGAAATGTGTTCTACACTCTTACGTTTTCTGGCATATATTTGTTCTCAGCTGCGACCATAGATTTCAAGATTCATAACTAACTAAAAATATTCCTCCTATCTATGACAAAAGCATTACTTAACCACTCCCCTCCTCTTTGCGCATGACGGGCCTGGTTGTGGTTCCTTAGCTTTTACCTCTTCTTTCTCGTCATCGGTTAAATCATTATCAGATGATGGTACATAGGCTACTACACATGCTTCACCATCCCCATTGTCGTCGTCATCGTCGTTGTCCTCCAACATAAGAATGCTATTAGTGCAGCTTCCGTTGCAATTGTGGCAAATGGTAGAGCACAGCATGGAAGCCTTCCTACACATACATCTAGCACTACTACAATCAGTTGTGCACCGGCAAAATATCAGACATGACATGACAGACATCAAATTTGTGTTTTGATGATCTTAAAGTATTAACAGTGGAGGGCCCAGCGGACGGAACACGTTTTGTCAGATCAGCTTTGATGCTGTCGGGTCTAGTGTAGTCTTTACGACAAGATGTGTGGACTATCAGCGACTTCAAATCCTTAAGTTGGGAGCTCTTTTGATGATTTCTGAGGTTACTGGCAGAAATTAGAGATTTTATGCCTTTTTCACCGACCTTGGAAACATTCTCTCCACCTTCTTCCAGTAGTTCATCGCAAACGAAACACTTGTCTGTCATCGTGAAAATGTGTTTTGTGACTGCTTCCCTGCGTTACACCGGGTGCACAGTCACAATACGCAATAGGTCACAAACGAAACAACAATATAAGCCCGAAGGCATCATCATTGAAAGATAAATAATATTATTGGGAGTTTTAGCCAGTTTCAAACTGTTTCCGCCTTCACCGCGTGGAGGTACTCCTAGCTTATGTTATTTTTAAATATTGTGTAGGTATTTTTAATACTGTGGGTGCTCATCCACGAAATAAGAAATGATTTTGGTAAATTTGTACTGTTACAATGCGCGCTTAGAAAATCGACCACCTTTAGAAGCTCATAGCTAGGCAATGATTGGAGATAGATACAAAGTGTAAAGCACAAAGTTGTAGAGAATTTAATTAGCTTTTATTATGTCTTACAACACAATTTCGTACAAAGCACCGTTTTCGAGAAATAAGCAAAAAACAAAAAAACGGGACCTTCTTTGTGCCCCCCCCCCTCGGGCTCACCTCGGAGGAGTCAGGACTTTTAGTATGTTTATCTCCTAACTAGTCTAAACAAAGTTCCTAAGTCAAAGTTTCTGCTTTCGACTTTTCCATCCACAAGTTATTCGTTTACTAGGCTAAAGGCTTGGTGTAGGGTTTGTTTCGAATTTTGCTTTTCTCTTAGTGCTCTTGTCTGCATAAGGTTAGTCCCTTATTCCCCTTATACGAAACCCACGGGTTGACTTTTACATAGGTAATATTATTTTTAATTCAGTTTTTATTAAATATACTGGTTAGCCTTGCTGCTCTTGTATTGAATATGAGCCACAGATGCGATTTATATGATTTAAAAAAAATCATTCGTACTAATAATATTAGTATGTAAAAGTCAACGCGTTTCGTAAAATATTTTCTTAACAATTAGAAACACAAAAAGAATCAACCGTTTACTGGTGCCTGATGGTAACCTTTTACTATCAGGCGGGCCCGTAGTATACAAATTCAAGTAGATGCGTCAATGGATTTTTATTTACACAGATTTAATTAACGATCTTTTGCTAACCTTGCTGTATCTACCCCCACACGTGTTTCCAAATGCATCTTCGAAAAAACCAGTAAGTTATTAAAGTAGGTCTTACTTTGATAAAATTACTTATAACAGTAATTTACCTCAATCCAATAGGTGCATCTAATTACACGTTACAAGCCTATCCTTCCTCTTGCATGAAGTATGTTTTTACAAAATTATCGTCTAACACTAATATAACTGAATTCTAGTCTCTACTACTATTGAAATACGAATTTTAAATTGTAATTTATGGTGAAGCAAGGTAAACTGGTTCATAATAAGCATACCGAACGGGCGTCAGTAAATATTTCCGTCAAGATGGATGCGTTTATGAAATAAGATGTCGTAACGTTTGCCTATTAATTTCATGGTTGCCCACATAATGATCTAAATTGCTTGGTTGATGATCATCGCTTTGATGTGCTGTAGAAATTACCCGTTTGGTAATCCAAACATCAAGTTTTTTATCTAATTTTGTCAGCATTAAACAAATTAAAATTTTCATTCACATCTTTCCAAATAAGATCACATACAATGGAAGTATATTGTTCGTCTCTTGCTTCATCGTTTCCCGCTCCTGTCTCCGTAATTTTATTTTTTTATGTTCATCGTGATTAAATACAATAATCATTAAAGAAAAAAAATTAAGAGGTCGGAGCATTACTCTAATGCGCATTGCGTTAGTGCATCAGTCATTTGTGGCGCATCACGACTGCACAGATTGTGTCCGAGCACGACTTACTTTGACCATGACATTGCCACGCATTTCCATTTTACTAAAATTTTCTTGTTACGAAACATTTCTAAAGTAATTCATAAAATAGACTGAATTAACAAAAAAATATTACGCAAACATTGGACATTAATGTTCGTGTGACATACTACACGTGTGCTTTTTTTGTTACAATTTGTAACAGCATTTGTAAAGGTGATGTGCCAGTTGACTTATAGATCGTTTGTAACAAGAATACCATTCAACGCGTGTGGACCATGACATTTATGAATACGGTACTAATGACAAAGCGAACGTAAATGTGAATATAATAACTGAACCTGATCACAAATATTCGGTCCTACCTTTACAAGAGAACTTTCAGTGAGCTAACACTTGTAGGAACAATACAATGGAAAACTCACTTCCTAGCATCCAAAAGATTCATTACCAATTCATACACCATTACCTACATCGTTTTACGTAAGGCTGAGGCGAACAATGAGAAAAGGTACCATTAAGTAAGGGAAAGAATGGTCATTGCCTCATATATTTGTTTGGATGTTATTCTATTTCCTTGGGAGTAACGAAAGCGAATTTGCAGAAAGTAAACCATTGTCCATGGCCAGTGTGCCGCCGAAACAATGTGATGCTTCAATTAATAGCTCTTGTGAGAATTATTACGCCTTTTTAATTTATCATTAACAACTTTACGTGTTATATATCTTACACGTATTTGTTACAAAACATTTGCAATTTGCTTGTAATTAATATACTTAAACTCATTGATGTTGTACTATTTTTTGTTGCTAATCTGGCAGAAAATAATATAATAGTTCGCTCATTGACCCGTAGCCCCACAATGTATGTCTTCATTAAAAAACTCTTATTTCCTCGAAACAATACCGTCAGGTGTTGAAACTAGTTGATCTCTGGGATTTTTTCTGTGCGATCCGTCTTGCTTCCCACAAACAATTCCCTTGTGACTAAATTAATATGAAACAATACTATCAGTAGTGTCAACTCAGTAAATAACTTTATTTATATTAAATGTTGTGAAACCATTCCTGATTCATACTAATAAATTAATTTCGTTTTTGGTAAAAAATAACTCAAACTCATATTCATCAGTGTGTGAACGATAGGAACAAGTCTTGTCTTCTAAAACATTTACATATACATTCCCATTTCAATTTCATAGTTACGCAAAACGATTCATCACTTCCAAGAATGTTACCAATTAACCTGACGAGTTTATGTCGTAACAGTGGAATATTCTCGTCATAATTATAATTCTCAAAAACATCATCAATATAGTAACCTGCATCTTATATGACTCGCTGTCTAAAATATTACGAATAACGTCGGCAAAGTTTTTTATAGATACCATCTATATGGTCCAGTGGTTCCGACGACTGTCTCGACAACTTCTTGCACTGGTTATGTAACAACTTCATAAGCCTCATTCAATTTCGTCGATGCATCTGACTCGGCGATTTCATTGCATTTGAGTTCCTCAATCGATTTAAAAACCTCTGGGAACATCAGAGATAATCTTGATAAATATAGATCACGGTGGGTTGGTATTTCGTGATTCGTGACTTCGGTAGGCTGGTCTGACATGGTTGAAATAAGATGTTGATATTGTGCAACGGGTTATTAATTAATAAGAGCAATTAAGATGAATTTAACTCAATCAGATTGTGTCTTAAAAAAGAATCATCAATTTTATATCAGTCAATAAGTTTGATTATTGTGATGAAAAAATATGTCAATCATTTTGAAACCACACATACTTGGAACAGAACCCAGGTAATTAAATACAGAGATGACCATTCAATAAACCAAGCTTTCACGGTCGATATCCTCATTTTTAAGATGCACGGCCCAACATGACGTCGGCCCTAGTTATGTTTGATCGAACGATTGTCTTTTCATTACCAACTGATGGTTTGTTATGTAATATTAATTCGATAAGATCTAATATAATAATATTGATTCAAACGTCTCCGACAGTTTGTTTTAGATCAGCGTTCATGTTAATTAAGACAAAAAATTCAGTGTACAATTTGTTGCTAGCTGTTATAGAATGCTTTGTTTTGAGAAGTTGATTAATGCAACCTCATCTATAATCTATTAAATAGTATTGTTCACACGTAGTACAAGTTTTTTTTAATTATTTATAATAATCTCATCATTGTATTATTACAAGATTCTTCAAATTGTAAAAATATTTTACCTATCTAATTTGAAGTAATTGTTTTTTAGATAACCTTGAACTTATTGGTAAATTCTTTCTAAGTAGGTAAATGATTTATAAATTCGTTTTTTTTTAGTTAACCTGTAACTAATTTTCGACGCTGGACTCGGGTACCTAAATAAATATAAATAATATATATATTATAAATTCGGTTGCTAATGATATATTTTGTTTCAGTTATTCGATATGAAGAAGTTCCAATCAAATGTGAACCGTGAACTGCGACGCGCGTACCCGGACCGTAGGCGACTGGAGACGCAGTGCCTCAGCGCCATTGCCTTTGTCAAGTCGGACTCCGACCTCTTAGACTGTCCCATATGGGTGCTCATCATTAATGTCGTTGCTATGGACATGCTCAAGTCTAAGCTTCCTCCTGGTATGTTTAATAAATTACTTAATTTCTATTTTTATTTCTAGCTGCTGGCCTTCCTTAAAATATTTGGTAGGACAGTTTTCTTTTAACCTAATCTTTAATCTACCATTGTTTTTACAGAAACTCATTTATGTTTTTCTGTTAAACCAGGATCTTCTTTATCATTATCTCACTATGCAAAACACATATTCTTATTTAAACAAAATCAAATAAAGTTTCTAAATTGATATTGGCACATTCATTTGTAGGTACAGCGTACAGCCAAGAACTATTGCCAATAGGAAAATCTAAGCAAATTACAACTAATATAGACTGAATTGGACTATAAATAGTTATTAAATGAATACGGATGGTATTTTACAGTTATCCACACATTTCAAGTATCCAATCGAATGTAAACATACGCATTTGATTCTTTAGAATAATTTAAAAAGCTTTAACAATACGCACCAATTTTTTTCAATCTTAATTTACCAACCTATATACCCTAATCAGTTCAAAACTGGACACATGTTAATTAACTAAGGCAGATATTAACTCATTAATGTGAATAAAAAGTAACCCAATTATCAAGCAATACCTGGAAGCTAAATGTCTCAGTTTCAATTAATATCGAACCTCATCCTACCAATACAAACTTTATAATAATTATGTAGATGCAGCCATTTTTTACAAACATAAAAGATCGTATATTGAAGGCAAAGGAAACAAAAACGACTCAGGTTTTAGGATTAGCGATAATAATGCACTTTGGTGAATCACATTGAAACGATAAAAATAAAAAGATATTTTTGGTAACATTTATTTTAAATTTGCTTAGAATGCTGAATTCAATCTGTAAGGTTTATCGAATGCACTTGTTTTTAGTCCTATATTTAATTCATTTTAAGCTTTATCTATAAGGTAATTGAGATCAAATTATTTTAATTGTGCGAATTTATTCACACTATCATTACTACCGTCTACATTGACAAGGGCTTGAATCCGGTTGTCACGTCAGCTGTTGACCTTGGCCGAACATTGTTCACTGTTGCTTTCTATTACCTGCACTCTGCAGATTGTATCTTATATAATCTTTATACTAATGTAGATGTTGATTGTAGATGCGATGTTCTTTGTGTCATTAAGAAAAGATCCGAGCTCAAATTTAGACTGAGAATATTTTACAGAGTTTACTTGCGCACTTAGTAAATTTAAATTCAGGTACTTTGTTAAAATAAATGAATAAGCAGAATTTGGTTGTGGTTTTACTTAATAATTACTATTTTTCAAAATCAATTAATTTCAAGTTTCTACATTTAGTATATACTACAAAGTCAAACAATTTTTATGAGTAGGTAATATTTTTTAAATTTTATTTTAGCTACTACTGAGATACGAGTATGCTAATCATTGTCATCGTTATTTAAAGGTATTCTTATCTCATTATCGAACAGGATAACACTTATGACGTAAGCGTGTGAATTGTTCTCTAAAGTTACGCACCTTCTAGTGATTACGTCACTTAGACCTGTAACCTTACGCATATAAATATTAATCTAAATTATCATAATCTTGTCAAAATAAAACGCATAAACGTGTGAAAACCAGTTTTACATTTATAATCCAAATTTAATTTTAGATTCATAAGTAGGTTGGGCAACTAATTGACTACAAAAGATGCAGTTTGATAAAAATGATGGATTTGTTTCCCACGAACCATTACATTATGCATAGAGGTCATAATTTTTTTACAAAAAAAGTAATTTAATTAAATATATTTCGTGTACATACTGCATTTCAATATGTATCATCGATATGCTTTGCATGTACAATATAATTTAATTGGAATTTCTTTCTTCTTCTGTTATACCTATATCAAACTAACCTAATTTCAGCAATATAATTATGTATAAACCACATTTTAGCGAATTCCCAAATTATTTTTTAAAATCAGGTCCTTAAACCAAAAAAAGAAAAACACAAACACATACCAAAACGAATCCTTGTTAATAAGTGCAACTTAATTACCAAATAAAAACAGTACATTTAAAACAAACTATAACAAAAGACAATTAAAAACATAAAAGACTACATACATTACATTATTCGTAGAAACAATACGTTGCAAATATTTATATGAAAGATGTTTTTTTAAAGTAACTTCTTAGTTATAATACTTCCGTGCTAAAAACACAGCGATATCATCACCTGAGTCAAGTTGAGACTGGCCACGAATCCAAAATTAACGATAGACACAGCGTTTTTGTTGCACTTTTTCATATAGGCTTCATTAAGTAAAGCATGGTCAAGGTAGGCGGGTTACTAGGATTAGTTTTCAATAATATCCATGCAAAATTATAAGTTCATTCTTTGTTCACGATATAGTCATTTCTGAAATTAGGTTATTTGATATTAAGTATGAACATTGGATTATAAAATTATTTTATTTGAGCTAGCTTCCGCCCTCGGCCCAATGCAAAGAATGACGTTGATCCATCGCTCCATTACCTACAACGTTAATATAAACAAACACAATTTTGCATTAAAATATTGGCAAAAGCTGTATACAGCTAGCATATCTATTGAAAAGGCAGTTTTTATTTATATCACTTAAATTACAATTTAACAACCAGGGAATAATAAAGTGACGATATGTAAGTTTTTTTACACCTATGATTTGAGTACAAGCTGTAAACGAACTACATAATAGAAACATAATATAAAAGGATCTCCATTAAATTCCGCAAAAACTAAGCAGGAAATAATTTAGTCTACGCCATATTACTGCTTATAAATCGGTCACAAATTCAATTAAATTGGTAACAAACATGTGTGCTTACTGTTCCGCATATTTAGATAATTACATGCTCCACATGACTGGTCTAAGGGGCCAAGAAACAATTTGAATATTACCTTTGAGAGAAATGTACCGCCCACAAGTCAGTATGAAATTAAAACAAATAATTTATTAGAACATGACCTTAATGTAACTGCTATTTAAGAACGGGTCAATATAAATAAATAATATGTTCATAATATGTATAGACTCAGTTTAAAACTTGTCCATTACAATAGTCCTAAATTATCTAAATCAGTTAGGAGCTATGTCCCGCGTCGGATCGTTAAAGTTGACAGAGGTAGTAAACGATTTCACGCTGCCCACAACAATAGCAGAGAAAACAAGCAAAATCAACAGAAAAATCGCAAGCGCAGGATTAAAGTGACATAACGCACAATACGTGTCATAGCGAATAAATTGCCTAACCCTGATATCTCGGACAGAGATACATGGGACCGGTGAAGAGTTAACTTCGACTTTATCTCTCAACATAAAAAAGTACCATTAAATATTGCATTGTGAACAATATTTATCAAATCACGTCTGCGTGGGTGTTTGATGTACGACAATGTTTCAAGTGCTTAAATGTCACTGATGGTCACTCCTCCATCAATAGCGTCATCATTGCCTCTAGGAGTAATGACACTTGTCCTAATGTTTACTTTATGTCTTTCTGTATCATCGGTTACAAGGTCATATGGCACATAAGACACGCATCATCAACGTTAACAGTAATTACCATTATTGAACGCATGTTTGTATTACACGTTGTCTAATAAAGAGACACCAAAAGATTGGACAATGTTACAGTTACCTTGTCTTAGACCTCCAGTACTGCAGCTCAGATATTATGGAACAATGGGATGACCTCTACACTTATCATTAACGAATAAACAAAATTTAATTTTTTATAATGCATAGTAATATTCTCACGCGCAACCGCGAACATTTAACCAAAGTTGTCTTAACCTTGGTTTTATTGAAGTTTTAAATAGAAGAGAAAAAATTAAATAGTGCGGAAAGTCCAGTATAGACACAAGTTGATTATATACTTCAGATCGACCTTTAAACAGGATCATCAACTTTTATGTCTTTGTAATATAGATCTTGTGCCAAATTGATCCAGTCTTCGTAACAAGGTGATCGACAACAAATTTGCCTGATGTAAACTCCCTGATACTTTCCTGTAAAGTGCAAATATTGTAAGTAGTAAACAATTTCTTCTTTCGAGTAGAAAATATGAATTGCGCATTGTGATTTGCACGTCCTTGAATATAAGAGTTAAGTGTGAAGCGAAGTATTATAGATAATTTTCAAATCTGATTTAGTTCCCATAGCACGCAACCGCATCAACTATGCAGAGCTACACTTCTCAGTAGCCTCTTATTGTTGTGCAACAATGCAATCTTACATCGATTTTACAATGTATTGCACCTCATTTCACTCAAACCATACTGCAAATTTCTAACTAACTCCATCTATATTGGCAAGTTAACAACAATTCAACTTCTAATATTGGTTTTGCTCAAATCACACTGGATCTATGGGAAACAAACCACAGCGCGATACCCGTGATTTTCCAACACGGATAAGATGCGTTCATAGATTTTCTGCAGCGGTTTCGCGGTCTGGCCACTGTTTATCTGTTAAGGAACTAAAATAAATCTATTGAGTAACGTAGCTAATGTTTTCTGTATGGGAGTCGTGACACTTAACCGTGGGGACCGGCCACTTTTGCTGATACACCATCAATGTTTAACTTCGTGTCATGAACTTAAACACAATGTTATTGCAAACCAATCTTAACTCTCAACGATTAATGCACATTTAAAATTTATGCACAAGCCATTATAGGTTACTGATCTAATTTGTTATTAGCGTCAAGTATCTACGAGCGTTAACATGCAATATTTCGCTTAATTTTTAATCCACTACATCTACACTAATCAATTCATATTAACTTTGACCTAACTGCGTATTCATTCGTGCACGATAGGACAATTTGATTGTTCACATAACACATTCCAATTTCATAACGAAGGTCATCATACCTCAAAACTGGATCACAGTGTGCAATGATTGCCCATAACCCATTAAATTCACTTTGAATTTGTAACGAGCGCCGATTGAATCATTAAAGGCTTAGCCAGACGTAAATCGTGACTACGATTATGCAAAACTGCTTTGAGGACAATAGGAAGCATGCCAATCGAAAGTGATCTATCTGGACATTACACAAATTTTAAAAGCCCTAATTTTACATAGGTATCTTGTTGCGATATCTTGCTTTAGTAGTTTTTATTTCCTTCATAATTTGCGTTTTAAGTTAGTAAGTTTGTTGACTGATGAGAAGAATTGTAGACAAAAAATAAGAATATTCCCCCATTGTAAGTATACAATGTAAAACTCTTATCATATTATAATCTCCGTTTTTTGACTCACCACATTCCATAAATAGAGGACGAATACAAACTTCTTTTTGTAAATAGAAACACGTAATTTTCTCAGCATTTAAAAACAGTCCGTGTATGTACTTCTTCGTTTAGCATTCAGATCATTGGTTGAACTAATCTGGATTCTAATCCCGTTGCGGTATGGCGTCTACGGTATTTCCAGACACATCTATATTTTGAACTTAGATTATGTGCGAAACAAAGGCTTTATCATTTCACCATCTTTATAATGTGTCAACTACTATTGTACAGAAAAAACAAAAAAAAAAATAGTAGCAAATTGCCATACGTTAGCTAAAAGCTTTTCAATTAATTTAATTGATAATTCCCGGTTACATTAACGTAATAACTACTAATAAATAAATTTTAAAATACCATTATTACAGTAATAAAAGGTTGTATCAATTAGGAACAGTGTTTTTAAAATAATGGACTTAATTACTACTACACTTATTGAGCTATTTCGAATCACATTCTCTAAATCATTACTTATAATTTTGTTGTTCATGAAGTGTAGATGAATATTTAGGACAAAACCAATCCGGCCCCAACATGATGAATGCATTTGTCACATTTCTCTTGTGTACAACACCGTCGCACATGCAATAAATTTTATAGACACTAACATTTCGCAACCTAAAAGAGCCGATATTCGCGTGAATTTACATTTATTGTTCAAAGATTATAGATTTAACCTTGCAGTGTAATAGTAAAGTTGTTTAATCGTAGAAGATTCGTTTATTTTTGTAATTAGTAACGAAGGTACGGGTAATGAGTGAACTGAGAGGTGCGATGAACACACCAGCCCTATGGCGTCGCATTAATAACCGTAGGTTGTTGGAAGTCGTGAATAGGAGTGATTGCCATCCGATCTGAACATCACGACGCTACATTCATGTTGTTGCGCAACCGTCGCTAAATGTATCCAATTGTTGTATGTTCCAATGTTCTATCATGTTTAGGAAACTTGTTATTATACAATATTCTAAACATTTCAATAGAACTTGTGTTATTTCATTAGTCTGATACGAACATCGTTTAACCTTTATCGATGACTAAAACCTAAGACGACGATTTACATAAATATAAACACTGCGAAAATATACGCCTCAATAAAAGCGTATTAAACACAAAATGACTGTGCCCATTAAACTTTGACATTTGATACAAACAAGTTAGCAATCTTGGTTTACTGCGAACTGAAATCATTGTTATTAGATATTATGACAGCTATAGTTACAAAAAAAGTTTTTTTTCTTAATTTGACACTCAACATAATCTTTAACAGTTTTGTCCCCAGTGCAAAGACCGATGGATATTAAGAACCGGCCTCGTATACCAATCCCCGACGAGGACCCTTATAGCATCGCTAGTTCTAACAACAATGGGTCTGGATCAAGTGGCAGCTCAGGAGGCTACGGACATAACAATGGTCACGGTGTAGTGGCCGCTACCAGGGAGCAGCTTCTGATGCAGATGGGACAGAGGAGAGGTGACAAACCTCCGAAGCTACCACCCAGGGAAAATGGATATGGACCTGCTGATATCCCCAAGGTTTGTAGTTAAGATCCGTATATAAAAAATACACGTAAATTTTATATTGTGATTTTCTCCAAATCAGGCATTGTCAGTATTTGGTGTCTTGGCCATTTTACTAATATTACTTTTTACTTACAGTTCATTCATTTTCATTCTTGGATTGACATTTGCAACTTTTATTTGCTTTATCATCTACAAAGTTGGTCTTTAGAGTGAAGTCTTTAGTTAGAGCTTTAAAACTATTGACCTCGAAAGAGTACAATGTACTGTGAATAAATCAAATCAATATGTACATTGTTATACTTGATTAAATGGAGAAAAAATGCTTAAAGTGAAACAGCAAGTCATTTCGTTTGCCGGTAGTGAGTTAACGTGTAATTCAATTTTCAACGGCTTATTTTATAAAGAGATTTGCCCTTCGTGAAGAATTAATTTAATAGGATATAATTTACGGGCCTCACAGTTTCATGATTGAATAATATAAACTTGTATCCTCGTACCCATTTCGATATAAAAGGTAAGATGCGGTTGCGAATCGACAAAGTAATTTTCAAAGTGAAAATTGCATTACGAATATTTTTTCATTGTTAAGTTAGTGCATCATTGCGCTCTTTGAGCTTGCATGGCTATTTTTATTGCGATAATTTATATTACTTCTCGACTTTTATTAAACATTCCGTCTTTGTGCTCCACTGTGATTTTTGTATATTTTATCTCAGATTATTCAGGCCTGGTTTCTTTGTCAATTCTTGTTCCTTTTGTAAAGATTTTTTCATTTCCGTCGTTGACTGTGTCTCTGTAATCATAATTTGTTGAATGTAAGTGGTAATTGTAAATATCATTGTATAGAATGGTAAGACGATGATTTGAATTGAGAATAATATTAATATTATTTAAATTTTTCATATAACCGCTCTTGTATAATAATATTAATAATATATCGTAATCTTCTTACGGAGAAAAATCTAAACCATAAAAATATTAAATCTGATAGTGTCTGATCACAATGACAATATGCTAATTATTTGGACTCAAATCTGTCAGTACATTACTCTTATTTGGGATCGCCAAGTCTTTAACAATTAAGTCACAGTCAGATTCTCATTTGTCTTGTGTCAGCTTAAGATTATTTCAAATCCCAAATATATTCTGTTTATAATAAAATCAACATAAAAGGAAGATTTATTTTAATACTTAAATCCCAAAGACCTTTTAAATTCCAATTATCGGTAACGTATTTATTCTTTTCTTTCATTTAGACTCATTTATATTTACCAAATTTGGACTGAAAATAGACTTATGACTTTTCAACCTTCCGTATTTAGTCTTGAAACCTACGTTTGAGACTATTATTTTCCATTAAAGGTACATAACTTTTTAATTATCTTTTTTCTTTATCAAATCCAGTTTGACTAGTAAACACTTCCATATTTGTATTTTTTTAGATATATCATCACTCAACAGACCGTAAGTTTTATTTATTTAAGTCGACCCACGCTCGACCATAGAATAGCTTTTAAAAATCAAATTTTGTTTCACAATAAGTTTAATCGATATTAAATTACACGTCAAACAGATAATTCAGGATTATAAACAAGCCATCAACAATGATCTATTGACGTCATGTAACTCATTCTCTGTCTACAATACGTATTCATCTGTCATTGCGTAAAGCATGTCCCAAATAATAACAATAT
This sequence comes from Laspeyria flexula, assembly GCA_905147015.1. Classification (NCBI taxonomy): domain Eukaryota; kingdom Metazoa; phylum Arthropoda; class Insecta; order Lepidoptera; family Erebidae; genus Laspeyria; species Laspeyria flexula. The sequence goes on along the minus strand of LR989950.1, from coordinate 15,172,830 downwards.
AAAGAATAACTTATAAACATTGAACGCAGGTGAAAGTTCAATCCGATTAACGCCTGTCAGTTCCGACTTCTTGTCAGATAATTGTGGACATGTACTATCGCAACCGTACGGGAGAGGACAATGGTCAGCGCAGCGGGGCAGATAACAACGTATCTTACATCTCATCGCTTCCAAAGATAAATGATAGCGGTTCTACTCGAGTCGGCTTTTAGCCTTTTATTGGTTTACCTAGTCCCAGCTTAGCTACTGAAGTTCTGACACCATACAAATGAACAATGTCCTTTGTGTGTCTGTTAAGCTTCACTTTTATTCATGCTAGGTGTTTATTAAGAAAATATATTGCTTGAACCGATTTTTGCTAGTGTGGTTTCCATAACCTTTATTTGATAAGATTATGTTCCTATGAGTTTTATATATCACATATCGTTCTTTTTTGATGCCGCCTTTGGTTCGTTACAAGGCAAAAGATTGTACGGCGCCCACGCGTTCATATTATTGCATCTGATTTTTGTATCGTGTTTTATTCGCGAATTGCATGCTCTTACATGTTCTTAGACGCAAGTTGTGTTGTTTAGTACACATTTTACATTGTAATTGCTATCTGGGTGATCTTTTAGCGGCTTTTTGCTCTTTAGTACCGTGACAAATATGTTTAAATTTAAACTTTATTATGTTTCTAATATAGCGGGGCTCGAGGTCATACAGTCTTTAGTGTAAATCATGTGTAAAAAATGTAATGTAGCATAGCTACCGAAGTCAAAGCATTTGGTAAGCTGTCGGTTTCATTTGTCGAAGAACAATAATTTTACTGGTGACGAAAATCATGCGTGGTAATTATAGTGTAGTTTTAAATGGATTTTTATGAAAACGAAGATTCTAATAAAGACAAAATAAACTATGGACGTGTTTCTGAAATGTTTATATATTTATTTCACAGCCTGACTACGATGACATTGAAGGTGATGGACGTGTTCCGACACAGTTCCCCAGAGGCAAATCAGATAAAGGCAAAGACAACAAGAAATATGGTAAGTATTTAGACATTTATTAAAAAAAAACAAATAAAAATAATACTAGAAAAGACTCTTTGGCACTATATCTACAACTAAACAAAAAATTTAAAATAAATACCGCAGCTTAAAATCCCATTGCGGTTTAAAACCCATTTTCTGCCAGCATTTACGTCAATACCAATCTATTTGGTCACTAAATCTGTCCGTACACTTTACAAGTCCCTAATTACGCACCGTGCGTCCCCTCTCTTATAACTTACCTTACTTCAATTAACTTTTCCATTCGTGAGCAACAAAGGGAATTAAAAAGTAAGCAGAAAAAATCGAGCATTAATTACTTGGACAATATACATTCTTCTGGTAGTACTACGTTGTTCAGTCTTGGTGAATGGGTAATAACAGTATTTAAAAGGCGAAGTTCTTCACGGCGCCTACATAGCGAGCAGTTTGCGGATAGCCCACCAAGTTTGGTCATTATACTAGTCATAATTCGTTCGTAATGGACAAATACGAGTAAGTTCCTCAGATAGTGTTTCTTCTTTTTATTAATACTTTTTTTATCGTGCCTATGACGATATTCCCCAAGTCGGTTCCTATTCAAAAGTAAAATTGTTACTATACCTGTTTCTCGCCTTTTACTTTGCTACAATTACATTTAAAATTAGCCATAGGTATGTGAATCATTAAAATTAATGTAAGCCAATAATTTCAAACGCCACAAATAAAGACGCAGACACGAAACTGAAAGTGCGTAAAATTACTAAATCTTTATACATTATGGTCGTTCTAACTAATGACAATTGTCGATTCATTACTACATTTCAAAATGTCGTATTACAAAGGAATTATTTACCACCATGACATTAGTCGAGCAATCATAGCCCTTTCGTAGTTCCAGAATGTCCATTCGGTACACGATGCTGTTGACAATGCAATGGATTTATGTATCCGAGCCGCAATTTATACAACGATGTTGCAAGTGTGAACTTTATATCAACATCTCTAGCCAGATCATCATTTATAAGACCATGTCCACGAGTCTCGTGATTTAAAGCAATATTTATAAAATATGGAATATAGATGTAAAGCTACGGGCACAGTAATCTTACATAATATATCTGTAAAGCTAAATAAAATTTTCCAAATTTCAAAATATTATGTCGACGAATTTTGATTTTATTTTGTAAAGACAGACGTGTTTTGGCTTCTGTGGGCCTAAAACAGACCCTTTGCATGTTTTTCTTATTATTGTGATTAATGTGCTATCGAATGTCTCATAATAAGTATATCATGCAATTTTATTGGAATTTCGTCATCCATGTTTATGAACATACCATTGACATACATACTTTCAACTTCATAATTATGTTTATTAAATAAAATGATGTACCTACCCAAAATATCACAACTATGAAAATGTAACTACATGTAAAAGTGATTTTTGTGCTTCTAAAAAGCTTTTGTTTGCGAAAAGCCTGGCAAACACCTAGGTAGTGTATCAAGAACGTGGCCATACATCACAGATTACAAGGGGCACTTACTCAAACACCACAAGCACCGTCTTAAAAGGAGTAGATACTATTTAAAATATTAAGAGTTATATCGACCCGACTAAAAGGCGACGTCTCTTTGAAATATGAGCTCGTTTACGTTTGAATGCACTTCGGGAGGATAAACTTTAACATAAAAGAACACAGAGTTTTAATTTTGGAAGTATTATGCAAAAGAATTTCACGCTTCATCTGATATATATAGCTCTGTTCATGGATGCCCAAGTGTCAACGTCGAGTCACGTTTGACGCATACTTAACATACCGCAAGTAATCGAATCTGACGTTATTGGAGCGCTTTTACGATTTAATTCGACAGTATTTGTTTTCCATTCATAAAACGCATTGAGTGCAGAGGTTATAAGCAGACAATGCTCCAGTGTGTCGCAACCGTCAGCTGGCATTTCGGCGTATCCTTGATATTTGAATCACAGGTATTTGGAACGAGTCAGGCGTAGGATGCGGAACATGGTACAGAGCGTACACACGTTCCGTTTTAGCGAATTTGTTCGTGATTTCTAACATTGCAATAGATAAACGAAAACAATGCAATTTAAAGGAATACGGTACTAATGTTTTTGTTTATGCTACCTTTTTTCACTCAATGTTTTCTTGTTTCATTTCAGACGATCCCTACTATTGCGGACTGCGAGCCCGCGTCCCAAACTTCGTGAAAACTAATGGAGCTAAAGTTCTACCGGCAATGACTGAGCGCCTTACTCTGAAGGAGGTTCCCGTCCCCAGCAAGCGTTACAGCGTTGCCCATGCTCACCCTGGCCCGTTCCCGCCGCACATGCCTCCGTTTGCCCACGCCCCGATGCCACCACAGGCGTTGTGGCACGCACGCTCATACGAAAGTGGAATCGGTGCGTACGAACGTCTCCCCAGAAAAGAAAAGCTCATGTTTCAATTCTATCCGAACAGGGAGAAACGGCTGCGACCACTCGTGATTCAGCAGCCACGCTAGTGTATATACAGACTAACCCCGCACTTTAATTCCACCGCCACCGCGGACTCTTCGCTCCAATCTTGGTATTTAAACTTTCTGTTATATTAGACAGCTTCGCTTGGTAGCACAAATCGCCGTCTAGCTTTGATTTTTCACTATTCACGTTTCTTGAGTTCATTTCTCACAATCACTAGTTCTCAACTACAAGTACCTACCTACATGGTCATCGTCTCTGTACTTCTTTCTTGACTTCTGTCAGGCTCATTCTTCTAAAATGATATTTTCATATCGAAAGCTTCGCTATCATCTTTAGATGTATTTTCCGTAAGCTTAATTTTGAGACTAGGATTTATTTTTTGAATCAAATACGATATTAGGAAAATTCAAAATGTCCCTGTTCTTTTCTTAATACATGTTTGTATCTAACCATAATTTAAATACTAGTTTACAAAATAACTTCCCGCTTATTCCTATATTTGAATAACCTCTCCACTAACCCTGCTAAATAAGTTTGATAGTATTAGTGTAGGGCCGACCTACTGATAAAATTACATTAGGCCTTTACCCAGCAAGCAGTTCAAAGTTGAAATCATTTGAAACACACGACTACTCAGTAGTCTAAAACATAGATAATGGTGTTGCTTGCAGACGGAGACCACTATGATCCATACGCGCTGTACGGTCGCCTGCCCATGCCTGGACGTGGCTTCCCCCCTCCACCAGCACCTCACGCGCGTCATATGTTCATAGGAGAATGGGACTAGAGTGCGAATCACCTGACACCTGGCAACTAAATTTAGCTATAAATTAGATACTGTCACATCGATATGTAAATGTTTGTAAATTTTTATCTATTTGGACGATATCCTATTTCTGCACACAAAACAAATGTCCACGTAAGCATAATTAAACGAATAATAAATTCTAGAGAAGAGTCGAAGTGACAGTATCTACAAATCGTTAATTTTATAAAACATTGTAAATATTTTCATATATATTTTATAAAATATAAGGCACATTATATGATTGTGTGTTTCACATAACACAATATAACTATATAGTGTGTACTTAGTATTCATAAAAAGCAAAGAAACTTGCTTTTTCAAATACGTATTATCGAGATTTCTAGTTTGCTATCGTGTATCGTTTGTAATCACCGTATAATTACGTATACAACAATATATTGTATTAATCAATTTTACCAACAATTTAGAGGTAATGTATTTAACTGAATATTGTAAAATATTAGTTTAAAATGAATAAACGAATAAGTTAACTATCACTGCCAACGTATTTATCAATTTGCGTGTTCAATTACATCACAATTGTCTTGTACCTAGTTAAAATATTATATTTTTTATTATATTTAAGTGTCAATCCTAGTCAAAACAGGGTTGGGAAAATTTTAAGTCGATTAGGGACTTTTCGTTTCGTTGTTTTTATTTATAAAACGTTCAGGGTTTGTATCAAAATGAAGAAATGTTTGAACAGCTTGTCTCTGGCAATATTTATGTTCGAATAATTTGAATTGACGAGCTTCTGTCAACTTGCTATTTTATAAAAAACTGCATCTTTCATCACAATGATAGTAATTGTTATTTTTATAATAGATAGACCGTAAAATTGCTATCATGGTATTTGATTAAATAATATAAAATTATTAGGATTAAGTATTAAATTGTAGTTCGTCATCAACTTTTGTAAATAATTCTTCTGTTTCATACATTATAAGTTTTGTACGCATTATATTTTCAGATATTATGTCTCTCCAATACTCAATATCATACGGTTAAGTTACGTATATACTTTGACAATTTAAATGTAATTTATTGTCACAATTATCATATAAGATATTTTTATATTTGTGTATATTTAGACATGATATATATACGTAGCATATTTTAGAAATATATTTTTAATAGAGATCATATACTTTAAAATAAGATCCTTGAAAGAACTATGTTTGTATACCTAATATCACATCTATCATAGCTCTTTTTATTTGATCATATTTTATGCTTCTAAAACTGACATGTAGCTACAAATATCAGAGGTGCTAGACAGGTTACCATATTGTATCTTATGCATTATTGTAGATAATTATAATGATACATTTAGTTGATAATATATACTTACACAAAATCACATTATAAAGCATCTCTTTATTAAATAAGTGCTCTCAATATTATATTTTATAATGAATATAATTCAGAACTACAAAATAAAAAGAACAAACAACCCAATGCACACAGAGCATTTTTAAATTATTTGTGAAAATATTTTTCTTCAAATCAATGTACAGGTAATGCTGTTTTACGAATTTAAGTATACTTTATATCAACATCCACTTGTATTGTGTATAATAGGGTGTTGGTTATCGAATAACCTATCATAAGGAAGACCGTTTATGAATAAAATATACAAATATTTTTAATAAATATGATGTTTCAATTTTTCAATTTCCTATCAATATTTCTAGGCAGGTGTTCGTAACAATTAGTCGGGGTTTAGCGCATAGATAAATACACTTTAAACCAGGTTTAGCACGAAGCGAGGCAAGATAGAAAGAGAAGAAAAACATTGTATAAATATTTTGTTATTTGGGTGATATTCGATATTGCTCTTGCAAGATATACCTAATATTGCTTTAATTTCCAAGTTTTAGAGTACATTTTTGATGACATTTTATGGCCAAGCTACAATTGACGTCAAAACACGTCACTGTGAAAATGATGCAAATTTGCAAGATTAGTAAAACTTCACTTAATTTATTCGACAACATAACACGCTTGCCGTAAACAATATTTTCACTTAAACAATACGAACAAAATTTGTATTGTAACTGCACATTTTAACTTTCGGTCACACCTATCCAATTCTTTATCAGTTTTTTGACGTAATTTCTTGTTTCTATCAGTTGTTCTGGATCGCCTTCATGTTGGAATAGGTCTGCGCAGTGAGACGTTCCATGTACTAATACAGCAGGAGCCTCATTTGAAAGGTCTTCGATAATCCCTAACCTATGCCATGGGTCCATATCTCCATTTATAAAAACAACTTTAGTAACATTAGGTTGTAAACCACCGTACATAAGATTAGTGTTTCTGATACCTTCATATACACTTTCCTCATTAAACTCTGCTCCGAATAATGTTGAACAAATGCGAAAATAAAATTCAATTGGAATGTTTTTTGTAAAAGGCTGATTGTCCGACGATGTATCCTGATAATAGCCAAACTCTGTGCAAGTTTGATATAACCATAACACCATCGAATCATCTGGTAAAGAGGTGAAAATGGAACTAAAGTCATAGTCATGGCATTGGTTTCCCTCGTACCAAGACTTGACATTAAATAGTGAAAATCGTCCAAGACCCGATGAATAGTAATCCATTGATAAATCTTCGCAAGTGGTACTGATATTCTTAGGTTCGCCGTACTGTGCAATTTCCATAAATCTCTCAGTATTTAATAAAAAGAAAGTTTGTTTATTTTCTTCTTTAGTCATATCGGTGCTGGCGCAAATATTTTCTTCCTCCTTAATTTGCTCGATACCAGCATTAGTTTGTAATAGCTGATCATATCGGTTATATTTTGCTGCTATTTTATCATAACATTCCAGACCACCATAAAGTTTGAAGTCATCAGCAACTGTTTCTAAATATTCGTAAAAATCTGCCTTTGCTAGGACCGGAGCACTGCTAGCGATAGCAGCATCAACTAATTCGGGGTACAGTAATCGCATCCATGTGGCTAGATTACCTGGATACGAACCGCCAACCACAACAACTTTCGATTCTTTAAACTGCGACAGTGATTTTTTTTCTTTCAACAACTGAGCTAAATCTGCAAGCGCTTGTCGTGAACTAAGGTATACTAAGTTTTTGATGTTAATTTCAGGCAACGGTTTAGGATCGCCGTAATATCTGTGCTCTGATAACAACATAGCACCATTCGTTTCTTCAGCTAAATCGAACATCAATCCTTTTTCAAGAAATCTTGGGCTTACACTGCCTTCACCACCTATAAATAAATAGATAGGCCCTCCTTCTCTCCACAAATCTAGCCTCTCATAATATAGCATATGCCACGTACGTTTCTCATTTTCGTCAAAATGATCCAACGGTTGTTCGATCGTATGCTTTCGAATATGTGGACATAATGGTGTACTATTTAATTCTTCCAACAAGAATCTAGGACGCATCCCAAGCGCGTATAGTCCGAATGTGGTCGAGAAATAACAAATAAATAAAATAATAATTATATTAGTTAAACACATGGTTTGTTTTTACCATTTCTACTTGTTGTGGTTTCCTTGGGCTACTATGTTATATATGTAGCTGATCAAAAGGAATTCAACAAAGTATTTGCAAGTAGTATTTAATTAATAAAACTTTAAATATGCAAAAAGTACATTCTAAAAATATAGTTATTTACTGCGTTTTTATTTCTGTAACTGTTGTAAATTATAACATTGTTAAAATGGCATTTAAAATAATAACCGCAAAGTTATTTTAAGTAGCATTTTATTAGTTTTATAAATTTCTAGAAATGGATCGACCACTAAACATTATTGGTTCAATATAGCATATAGGTACTTAGTTATACAGTAATTGTATGAATGTAAACAGCGAAGTAATGTTTTTGTAAGTATGTATATCACGCGTTTTAAAGACAGCCTAATTTTTACACAAATTAGTAAAATACCTATAAAAATTTATTTTTCTGATTGTTATAGATATTAAGTATATAGGTATTTACTTAAATATAAGAAAATATACCCGGAATAGGCTTAATAAATTTTTATTTCAAATACTTATTAAGATAATCACATCCAGGTAAAAAAAACAAACAGCATTTTATATATTTTCCCCATTATGGCTTTTTATATTCACCTGCACCTATCCATTTTTTAATCAAGTATTTGACATACTTTCTCGCCTCTTTTAATTCTTCGTGATCTTTAGAATTATTAGAAAGAAGATCTCTGCAGTGAGATGATCGAGGTATTAGTTTTGCTGGAGCATCGTATGACACGTCTTCTAAAATTCCCAATCTAGCCCACGGATCTAATTCCCCATTCACAAACACTACCTGAGTTACGTTAGGTTTAAGACCTTCATACATTTCATTCGCCTTTTTGATACCTTCATCTACTCTTTTTTCATCAAACTCTTTTCCATACATTTTAGTACATAAATTATAAAATAAATCAACTGGGATGTTGTCTGTAAAAGGATGCTTGCGTGAAGAAGAACTCATAAAATAGCCAAATTCTGTACATGTCTGATAAGTCCATGCTGTTATCCAATCAACTTGTTTCATACTTTCAATCATATCATCGAAATCCAAGTTGTAACAATGAGTTTCTTCGCTATATAAATCATCGTCGTCCGATAAAGGAACATGTGAAGAATTTTTCATTTCATCACAATAAGCTTTAATACTCTCTGTGTTACCATATTGCGCTTTATACATAAACTGCGAGGCCTTTCCCAAGAAAAATAAATGCTTATTTTCTGACTTCAACAAATCAGTACTGTCACAGAGTTCTTCTTCTTTTTTTAACTGTTCAATACCAGCTTTAGTTTTGAAGAGCTCTTCGTATCGACTAAACACTTTTCTAATTGTATCGTAACATCCAGATGTACCATATTGTTCAAAGTCGTCACTAACACTTTCTAAGTATTCGTAAAAATCTTTCTTTGCCAACACCGGTGCACTGCTAGCGATGGCAGCATCAACTAACTCTGGATATAATAACTTCGTCCACGCTGCCAAATTTCCTGCGTAAGAGCCTCCAACTACAACAATTTTTGATTCATTGTATTGAGGTAACATTTTAATTTCTTTTAGCAACTTAGCAACATCGGCAAGAGCTTGTCTAGAATTGAGATAAGCCAAATTCTCTGTATTCAAGTCTTTGAAAGGTTTACTTTGTCCATAATATCTGTGTTCTGATGCATACATCGCGCCATTTGTTTCCTTTGCTAATTCATATAATATACCGGTCCGAAGAAAAACATCGCTGCCTGGTGCTTCTCCGTTAATAAAAAAGTAAATAGGACCGGTTGTCTCCCAAAAATCAAGTCTTTCAAAATACCTCATTTTCCAAGTACGATTGTCATCTTCATTGAAGTGGTCCAATGGCTGTTCAATCCATTTTGTTGACGACTTAGTGGTATCGAATACCCCAAAAACATTGTCCAGTTCTCTTAAAAATAGCATGTAACTATTCAAAACTTCAAATAGACCTACTGCATTTGTTAAATAAATGCATGTCGATAAAGTAATACTTATTTGCACTAAGTGCATGATGTTAATTGAAGTGAGAAATCTGATGTGATGTAACTGTTCAGTTTTGTTTTTTTATGTAGGCTTATCAGAGGTAGAATGGGAGAGCAGGGTTAGAGAGAAACCAAGTGGTATATATCGTAGGAAATATTGTCGGTTAATAGTAGCTTGTGCTATTCCATACTACAATCTATCTGTGTATTAAATTTTATACAAATCTTTACAGCCGTTCAGGTGTGATTGAATAACAAATTAGTATCCATCCATCCATTCATCCGTGCTAACTTTCGCATTTATAATATCTGTAGAATATTATTTAGCCTTATCTCAGTCTTCAAATTGTAGAAACTACCTAAATGCGACTCTCTAATAAAGACAGTTGATAAAATTACTAGGTAAGTACAACTTTTTTCAAACGCACTTATTTTCGAAATTTATTTGATCGTTCAATTACAACTATTTTTCTTGTACCATTTTATCATTAACTGCTCAACTAAATTTACCATCGATATTATCACTAACTTGTCCCTGTTTCCCCAACATTGTCTAAATAATTCTTTGGAATAAAATGCGGGTAGAACAAGGAAAAAATATAAACACAGTTTTTATGTAATACGGTCAAATGTGTGCAGTCAATTTGGACAAAATTTTGTCAAAGTATTCTTTAAATAACGAGTAGGTACCTGTATGTACAAAACAAAACGTAAAGGAGTTCCAAGTAAACCATGCATTGTACTGTAGGTACTTATGTAAAAACATATCACTTTGTTTTATGACAATTTTTAAGAAGTACATAATTTAATGTAAATGTTATTTAAAAGCTAAAAAGTTTAATTAAATTGATTAAGTATTTAAAATTGCAGATTTTATGTGTCACGTTTTTAAGATTTAAGTATTATAAATATTAAGTTTTAGAAATATAATATACCTAACTATTTCATTAATTATTTCAATAACTGGTATATCTATGACGATTGTAAATAAACGGAAATAAAGAATAGTAGATACCTACTTAAGTACATAGTTAGGTATTTTATGATTTTTACTGGATTATTATTAAACATTATTATTGATTTCATTGTAGGTACAGTTCTTTTCAAACTTGTGTAAAAGGCTTATCTACCTTATAATATTGTAGTCTTTGGGCTTATCTATACCAAGGAACTTATATCTCCTAGATAGTTAGGAGATATATTAATTCCTTGATCTAAACTCAATATGACCTATATAGTCTCATGACGTACGACCACAGTATGTATAATAAAAAAATAATAGTACAGCTAAAGAAAAACAATCGATACAGTTGTCGCTTTGTTACCATGACAACACGTCAACAACAAAGCTAATGCGCCTGTCGACATTTCGCCACACTTGACCCTGTTTTTTCATGTGAAATATATAATTAGTTGGCGTAATTTATGGATTACTCGGACGGTAGCGCAGGGGTGAGGAGACCCGACGCTTCACGACCTGTTTCCAGGAGGGGTTACCGAGAATACAATAATACTGGCTCTGCTGTTTCAAGGTATGTTGCTAATATTCAATTTCTTACATGTGATTTTAATTGTATTTGTTCTAGTTAATAAATATATAGGTACATATGAATAACGATCATTGAAATGTTCTCATGATAGGCTGGTTGAAGGATATTACTAGGAAGGTTGAGTTGGTCTTGACTGAGTAAGGTGAATGTGTATTGACATGGGTTATCAAGTTCCTAAAACTTTTTTATTCTGGTCGTTTCTATACCTACTACTTAATAGTTGTGCGATATACTATCACATTATTGACAAATAATAGCCAGTATTCATTATGCGGGCGGCACAAAATCGCTCGCTGTGGCGGAAATTAGGTGAGGCCTATGTTCAGCAGTGGACGTCATTGGGCTGATATGATGATGATGATGATGATTCATTATCATCAACATAATACGCCTGGCTATACTCTCCTTTCAAAACGAGTAAAATTATAGTGGTTAGGTATATAATTTATCCACATTAGAGTTACTGTTATTATGTAGGTATCCACTATATTTTACAATATGTTTTTTAAACAGCGAATACTTATATTCGCTGTTTATTTTCTTAGCAACCGTAAAATATGACGGTAAATTGTGACGTTTCCAATCATTAATTTTTTTAGATAGGTAAGTTCTTTAATTAATTATTTTATAAGAACACGAATACAGTTTTATAAGATAATTATTATCTTTACTTTTTCATACATTTTACAGAACCAGCACGATGAGGCCTACATCGGCATACAGAGTAAGCACAGCGTCGCGACTGTCGACGGCAGGTTTTGGACCCGCACCGCCGACGGCAAGCAGACAACCGACTGCCATGACTGGATTCTCAATGGTAATCTTTTATCAGTCAATCAGTCTGCCGCTGTCTATTTAACAGTTTCTCTAACTTCGATCAGTTATTTTATCGAAAAAAAAGTGCGTACAACAATCTACTAGAGTGAAGTAGCTATTTATTATAAACCATTTCACTTTGGTTTGGACTCGCTACTAAATCGCAACCTCATTGAAAAAAAGGGCGTTTGAGACGTGTATTCAACGATGATAGCAACGTTAATAAATTTTTCTTTTTAAAATTAGAGCTTGTCTAGATAAATTAGTGCCTTATTAGTCTAGTAAACATTATCTCTTTTACACTGTCATTAGTGTAATATTTAATTAAATTCTATTACCGCAGATTGACAGACCCATAACCCAGCAAGGTATATCAGGTCTTCGCACTGGCACCGCACGAGGTTTCCGGACACGGCACCTGCAAGACAAGCGGTATTGGGAGGAGTTGATGCAAGTGAAGGTGCGGGAGATGAAAGCAGAAATAGCCAGATTGAGCGAACAAGCTGACGCCGGTGAAAGGGAGAGGTCAGCTAAGAAACACTATGAGAAGAGAGTAAAGGAACTTGCACAAGAATTGACCGGTTAGATACATCATCATAACAACCCATAAACGTCCCATTGCTGGGCACGGGTCTCCGTTAATGTAATTTTGCTGAACTCAATTTTTAGGACTTTTGACACGTACGTCATGAGATCGAAGGGCTCGTCTCATTGCTTAATCGGTGCTTAGGTATTATTTGGTCATTGGCGATATGTCATTGCTTAAAAGATTTGCGCGTTTTTTCACACTATTTTTATGCCCTATATTGTTTCTATATCCTATACTCGATTTCGTCAGGACCGAAATGAGTGCATAACTACTTACAATCACACATAATGCCAGCATTATCGGCAAACCGACATGCGACATCGTGTTTTTAAATGCCATATCTCAGAGTATTCACGGATGACAAACTAATAACGTTGATTATATCGAAGGTTATTACTTACGTGTGTACTAATTGAACCTTCTGTTCGGCATTCAGCATTGCAAAATCATTTACTAAGTATACGTGTTGATAAAAAGCTTATTATCAACACGTATACTTAGTAAATGATTTTACGTCAATGCTAATAAGTAGTCAGAAATATGCGTATTGCATGTTCCAACTTCTGACGCCACCGCCGCGCCGCCCTGAACCTACGTCATAATCTCTGTACCTAATTTAAAATCGTTTAAAAATGAACATAGTAACAAAGGATCCTATGTAACGGCTCCTGTTTTCTAGATTTACAAGGAAGATTAGCAGACTACAATACTGCTATTCGCATAGCCAATGGTGAGACGACTAAGCAATCAGTAGAAGAACAGACAAGGGAACTTGAAGCGAGCAACCAAAAATTGCAAGATGATGTGGAACAGGTATTCACGGAGAAACAGAGAAAGGAGAATCAGTTGAGGCAGTTAAGGGAACAAATGGATAAGGTAAATCGTCTAAAAATTTAATCGATAAATTGCCACTTTTAGTGAACGATAAGTATCAGCATCATCGTCATATCAGCCCAATAGCGCATATGCCTCACCTAATTTCAGCCACAGAGAGCGATTATGTACCGCCTGCCAACAATAATAATAAGTATACTAAACAATTTTCGATTTTAAATCAATTAACAAAAGTTGCAAATTAGAAACGTAGGTACTTACATAAAATGTAAGTACATATCTTCACGTTTTCCTTTTTGCTCTAAGGGTTTGAGTTACTACCAGGACTGAGTGGATAACGTAATGTATAACTTAATATTCAACAGGAACAATCAACCATAACAAAATTATTGGCAGAAATGACGCAAGAGCAAAAAGATCAATATAATGATTTAGAATCAACTGCAGCCGCATTAAGAGAAGAGGTGGAACAAGCCAGGACACAACTGGATCATCTTAATAGAGAAAAAGAAGAGTTTAGTAAAGAAATATCTGGATCTCAAGTGAGTTCAAATTTAATACCAAACCATTAAACAGGATGTCCTGTAAGTTGTGGACCAACGGGTTATGGGGAATAGAGGGAATTAATATCTATGAAAAACATTTAAGTTTATGAGCCTAGGTATTGTAGTTTTGCAGTCATGCTTTTTTAAATAAAGTTTATGGTCTTAGATCTGTAGTTTTGAAGTCATGTTTTTTAAAATAATAAAATGAAATTGTAGTACTTACAATTTACATTAAAAAAAAAAATTTTACAAAATACTCATTTTTTGCAAATTTTGAATTTCAGATAAAAGTTCATCTTTTGGAACTACATCGCCGATTAGCAGCAGCCGAAGAAAAACGGGACACCATGAAAAATGAAATCAACAATCGTTTAGACCCACAAGAGGAAAGAGAAAAGTTATTGCTTCAGGTAATAAATACTTCATTTATAATGTATTGAAAATGTGCTTTTATAACCATCGCTGTAGACTCATTTTTATTAATTAGTAGGGGCAATGTGGCTTTGGAAATCATATTTTTAGAGGAGTTTGGTTTCTATAATAACTTACTATATTAATGAAATGGTTTAGGTGCGCGAGGACAATGCAGCAATCGCATCATTGGACAGCAATGCTGCAAACTTGAAGGAACAAATAATGAAAGTACAAGAGCTAATTGAACAAGCTGAACAGGTGAGTGTTATGTTAAAGATATTTGAAGGCTATCCGAAATAGCCAAATTCTACTCTTCTAATTTTTTTGTAATCTCCTTGTTAAAATCTAAACTTTAAATCTGACGAAATGTAGGGGTGATGCACTTCTGCCAACCCTTAAAAAGGCTTAAAAACAGTGTAAAATTCGAGACATAAAACACTTAGAATTTTTGCTTTTGCAGGATCTCGAAGAAGGAAACTCAGACCGCCACCAAAAATATCGCGAACTAAAGAAACGGGAAGAAACAATGGATACTTTTCTGTCTACTTACGAAGAGACCCTCAAAAAAGAAAAAGAGAAGATCGATCAGTTAGAAAAAGATATCGTGTTTGCCCTAGAACATAGCAGTTCTAATATTGACTTGGATTTGAGTGAAATTGACTCTCTGAAGCAGAAGGAAGGCTACATATCACAGTATGACGACAGTAAGAAGTCTGTTGAAATTTTGACTAAGGACTATGAGAGATTTCAGTCCAATTTAAAGAAGGTGAAAATTATATATATACTTCATATAGGTTTGCTAATTCATTTTTCATGTTAAACACTATATACATTATTTTGGTTAATTTCCTCTAATAAATTACAGGCTGAAGCAACAAGAGAACGATTGGCGACTGAGCTTCAAACATTGCCCGAAAAGACGAAAGTCATGAAGGAAGAATTAGTCACATTAACGGATTTGGAGAAGCTTAGAGATAGCGGTTTGTTCGGTTTTAATAAAAACAATAATAATTATTTATCTAAGTATTCAGAGGGGCTCAATTTTTATTGCAAAATTTTGATACCTTTGGCCCCATCCAATACATACCTTGTGTGTGTATTTGAAAGAATATTATTCTTTCAAAATTTAAAATTAATTAGTTTCAAAATTTAATCAAATACCTTTCAATACTTCTGAATAATTCGATTAATAATATTTTACTCGTCCCAAACCAGGTGAGGAACAGAAAATAGCGCTGGAAACTGAACTAAAGCAGCTCAGGGAGAAACTGATCCCAACAGAAAGTGCTGTGACAGAAGCAATGAGCCAGTTGAAGAAATTACAGGTAAAATTGCAACGTCTAGTTTCCACGGCATATCCGCAACGCGGTAACACATTCTGCACCTTATCTTTATAACAATAATAACAAAATATATTGCTAAAAAGTAGTGTCAGCTAATTTAATTTGCTTAAGACTATTTTTTTTTTATAGTAGCACAGTTTAGTGGCTGCTCTTATATTCTTGCTGACAGGCCATAAAAATACTAGCAAGAAAGTCACGCCTTACTTTGTAATTATTTTGTGAATTACAATTTGGGTAGCGTGTAAAGTGACGTAGCGGAATACTTCACTTGTATAGATTTAATAACCATAGATTGCGGATAACCATAGCGGTAGCGGATTCTAGGTCTATGAAACAAAAAAACTGTTTGTTTCAGACAAGCCTGGACGGCAATGAAATGTATGCCAAATTGAACAGTCTGGAGGACCAATTAGCTCAACTCGAGGCCCGTAAGACCGTTTTAGAAGAAGACATTGCCTCTATCACTTTGAAAGCGGACTACGAACCTTTGAAGAAACAAGCTATGGAAGAATTAGCTAGTTTGAATAAACGAATTATTGAAGATTTGAATAATAGCAAGTCTTATTGAAATATATCTAGCTTTTATGTACAATAGTTAATTTAATTTGTAACCCACTTAAGTGCTGAATATAAACCTTGCTGTCTGTGCTTGTTACACAAAATGATTGGGTAACATTTTATAATAAAATCTCATCAGGATCAACGAGTTCACGCGGTTATTCATCACATAGCTCATAATAATATGGTGTATTTCATCCTTTAAAATAATTAGTATTCCGATGATCGAATTGTGTAGGTATAGGTACTGGTTGACCAACGCGTCAGAACGAAGAACAAGTTTTGTGTGGGCTTGTCTAAGCGACGTAATACATCACAAAGAACGCAAACGCCCCCTCCCTGTATACATGTTGAGTTAAAAATGTGTACAGTCAATAAAGTGCAAGCTTATAAAAAGGCTGCCCTCTCCCAAAGTATTTAACATTGTATTGTGTGAACAAAGTACTAGGCTAGCATAAGCTTGTAGGAAGTTGTTATAAAAGTATATACATAATTTTATAAATGTTTAGAAATCTCGTAGACGTTCATATGTCAATAAGCACGCGATATAATAGAATTTCTGTTCTCGATACGTGTTTTGATAGTACTAGGATAACAGAAGCATGCAAGAGATTTTGAGAATCATCCGAATTACATAATTCAAAATATGAACGTCTTAGGTACGATTCAGACCAACCGGCTCGCGTCGCGCCGCATCGGAACGGAGCCGTACGCGTGCCGCGGCAGCCGAACGCGTCCGTCGGAGCCGTACCGCTACCGCGGCATGCATACGGCTGCCGCGGTAGCCGTACGGGTGCCGCGGCAGCCGACAGCGTCCCCACAATCATGTCTGAACTAAAGAAATTAGTTTTTCTTCCGTATCCATTTTTTACTTGTAAACTGTCGCTTGAAGAACACAACTTGAATGATTCGCTAGCTGTTGCTGCACCGTAATCTCCGTACGACACACGGCCGACCGGCTCCGAACGGACCCGACGACAGCCGATTGGATGCCGACGGCGTCTTCGGAGCCGGTCGGAGCCGGTCGGCCGTCGCGACGCGTCGCGGGATGCCGACGGAGGTAACTATGCGTAAGTTGCATGCAAATATGAACTGTAATTACTGTTGATACATTTCAATGTTCTTTACCGCATTGTAAAACGCCGCCCGGCCCGGCCCGATGAGAGCCGGTTGGTCTGAATCGTACCTTATAGCCGAATGTGAAACCGCTTAACATGGAAGAGATATTTAAAAAAAAACAAGTGAAAATGACGCATCTTACTTTATTACATGAAATAATTTAATATCACAGAAACAATTCAAATAGACAAAGTAATTAAATTGTATATTTTATTTACCTACTCGTCATAAGAGCGTTTATTCAATGCGAGCTGGAAAGAATTGTCAATATTTTTTGTGAAAAATAAACAACAGTACATAAACTTAGGTTTTTTTTAACTTCAACTTCAGTAACATAAACTTTCTAGAACAGTTTCAATATGTACAGAGACAATATTAAACTTATACATTTTATTTTATGTAATAACTCGTTACCGCCGTACTAAAAAAACATTTATACCAGGCTTCTGAACCATTAAATAAAAGTTATAGATAGTAAAAATAACATAATAAACAAATTAAAAATGATAGTTGTATGAATTATTAGCAACCCAGTAATGTCCCACAGCTAGGCTGAGGTCTCCTCTAACTAGAGAGCTGAGAGGGTTTAGTACATAATCCACACACGCTGGCCTAATGCGGATTGGTGGATAAACTAGTTTTGTTTGAACACTTTATTGCACACAAGAAAATAATACATAAAAATAACAATATACACAAAAAGCATGTACAAAGGCGAACTTAACTAAACAATAAACAAGTTCTATTATTATACTTTTATATGCAGCCAGGTTATATTAATTAATAATTTAATTTAAACACGCGGTCTGAGTTTGATGAAGCAGTAGGACATAAATGGGTTGCTGAGAACTTTTCTTTTGTTTTACTTATATGAATAATGACGTAATCTACTTCTAATTTATAGATTGTGATGAATGTTCTTTTTTTACCACTAGCTGATATACAGGGTGTAACATTATGAACGGGCAGTATAAGCAAGTCGGAAACTAAAAGAAATACGAAGATCTATTCTTCGGAACCGTGTCATCAATTTTAGTTAAAAGAAAAAATGCCTTTATAGATTTTAAAATAACGTGTCGTGTTCGGGAATTGAACCCAGATATATCGAAAAATAAAACTTATGTAATTTCTATTCGGATATCGATTGTGTTGGTCTTATGCTGTAAATGTTACTATGAAACATCTAAAATGAATAGAATGTATTCATCCATATAAAGGGCCCTATAATGGTCAATATATCAGTTTTTCTTTTCACTAAAATCGATGACTTGGTTCCTAATGCTTGCCAGTGTTAAATTATTATTATTAATTTATACCTTATTTTTCAAATGTACTTATACTTAAAAAGTTTTTTTTAAAGTTAGGGAGGTTTCATATTAGACCGGGCGGTTCCCGTACTTCCGTGGTGTCGACGAGTATCGTATGTCAGAAAACTGGCCCGGACGTGACACGGATCATGCAAGTCAAGCACGCACTGTGTAATGTAAACTGCTTTATACAAAATGTATTTCACGTTTCAAATCCGTGCGCCGTCCGGGCCACGCACAAAGCATGGCCCGGTCTCATATAAATCTTCCCTTAATTGTTTAGTTTTCGCATTAGTTCAATGCTCAGAAGCCATTTAAGTAATCATTACATATCTCCGGCTGCGGCAGTACTTTTCGAAAGCTCTTTCTTCGGCGGTTGGTCAAGCAGTGCAGCTAAGTCACCAGGAATCTCATTGTTGGAAGACTTGATCAACGCACACAAGTTCTGTACAAATTTCTTAGAGGGTGTAAAGTCCGATTCTTGCATTTTAGTCCAGAGAGCCATCGCTCCTTTGTAATTGTCGTCCCGTTCTGAGAAATAAAATTAGATATTAGTACGAGTACCAAATCTCTAAATAGGACTTACATCCGGTTTCTGAACTTAAACAAATTAAAAATGACAGTTGACTAGTATTACATATTCATAATCGATTCACAATTTTTATTTGATCGTTCAGAAATCGGACATATCGAATTTGATAACATCGTTGAGTGTTTAAAATAACAGTGACCATATTAAATATTCAAATATTTAACAGCGACCACCAAACCCAAGTCCCACCAAGTCGAATTTTGAGATTCGAGATGGGAGAAAGATAAGAAGTAGGTAGTATTCGATGAAAATGCAAATCCGGAGCTGTTTCCGAGAGGACCAGTTTATAAAACAAATCGGCGGCGTCGTCTCAATTACATTTGCCTTCTACGCTGCCTTATTTAAGTATAGTCCAGTTTTCATAAAACAATACTTACGATAAATATCTAATATCAATTCATAAATATCATGGATATTAAAATGTCTAAGGTCCTTCGCGCCCTCAGCGATATTCTCCAACGCGTGTACCTTCTTCTCTACCGCGAACCGCTCGCAGCGACGTTTTAGCGCGTCAGGGTGGAGCTTGGCCGCGGGGTCTAAGAATAACTTGCGAACTGTTTTCTTGTAGTTCACATCCGCTAAAGCCGCTATTAATGTTAACTGTAAAAAAATTTAAATATGTATGATGCAACTTTGTCTTACTTTCGGAGAAATAGGTGTGAGACTATATTTTATTTTATGACTAGCAGTCGCCCGCGCGTATTTAGATTTCCATGACCACTGGAATTTTCCCTTTTTAGAGATTAATTTTCTAAAATCATTTCTTACCGCGCTCAGAGACGACAATTAGTAATTTTTTCATTGAATAATCTCTTTAGGCGTATCGACTTAAGAATTACACGTTTTTACTAAATAAACTTTAAAGTTAAGTAACTTGTCTGAGTACGGCAGTTAGTTACCTATCATTACAACCCATAAACGTCCCCCCTGTTAGGCACGGATTCATCATCATCATCATCGTATCAGCCCAATGACGTCCACTGTTAGGCACGGATTCATCATCATCATCATCATCGTATCAGCCCAATGACGTCCACTGTTAGGCACGGATTCATCATCATCATCATCGTATCAGCCCAATGATGTCCACTGTTAGGCACGGATTACCTATATCATAAAAGAAAACGGTATTTATAATTTAACGTTCCTAGTATCGGTTGTACACAAACAAGTCAGTCAGTCATCAGACCCGTGTCGAAGTTGCACGTGAAATGTAACTATATGTTTTTTTTCTACGTGTTTCCGTTGCAAGATTGCCTTCTCAGATGGAACACGGCTCGCGGATTTTCATACAAAAGTATTCCTCCATTTTCTTCCTAACTTCTCTATAGACAAATAACTTTCATAAAATTAAGGTCCTTTTTTTTTCAAAAACTAATAAGTATAGAAAATAAGATCCGCCAAATGTGGCAAAAATTGTCCTATTTTTACTGACGTAGTTAGAACACTATTAAGAGGGTTCATACAGAAATCCATGAAATCACGAGATTTCCACGTTCGCTACAGAATATATCTTTATATGTAGCGAAGTAATTTTTGGCAAACATAGACAACAGTTTTCTTGTCTAAAAAGTGTATTAAGAAAAACAGACTATTTATTATTAGTATTTTAGTTAGAACAGTTCTTTCGCACAGCGTTTTAAGAAATTCAACGAAACAAGCCTACTTTCAGATTCGCCAGGGACTAAAGTAATTGAAATGCATAGAAAAAAAAGCTTGTTTTAAGGTCTACATATAGTCCTTTAGTTAGTGTATTGAAAAAATATTAGAAATATTCATTTTTTTATAACTAAAACTTAAGAACTAAAATTTTTAAAAACGTTGAACTTTGATCAAGTTTGATTAGAATTTTGGTACACTATATGTGTTTAAAAAGTCGATTTTTTTACATTTAATTATTAAGCAAGATGTTGTCATTTATAAATGTCCATAATTTTTTCGAAATCCCTTTAGAAATATTTTAAAATGATTTTTGAAAAGAGCCTAAAAACGCCTTATATTTCGGCGCACAGGCCGTGAGAAATCAGTACCGGCTGAGGCCTTCTAGAGAGAGGACGTAACGCTTTGCTTCCCGCGCTCCCGGTCCGATGTTTACGTAATATTTGTATATTTCAAGAGAGTTCAATACCAGTTGATACTTTGTTATGGAATTTTTTTTTATTAAAGATCAAATTATTAACTTTGCTGTTTTTGGGCTGATGAATTCTAAAATCGATATCTGACGATCCCATTGGTCACTTGGCATGGTTCTGAAGTCAAAATTGTAAAAATGACCGCCATCTTGAACTTTGTTGTTTTTGGGCTGAGTGATACCAAAATCGATATTTGACGATCCCATTGGTCACTGGGCATAGTTCTGAAGTCAAAATAGTAAAAACGCCCACCATCTTGAACTTTGTTGTTTTTGGGCTGAGTGATATCAAAATCGATATCTGACTATCCCATTACTCATTGGGCATAGTTCTGAAGTCAAAATTGTAAAAATGCTCGCCATCTTGGAATTTGTTGTTTTTGGGCTGAGTGATACCAAAATCGATATTTGACGATCCCATTGGTCACTGGGCATAGTTATGAAGTCAAAATTGTAAAAATGCCCGCCATCTTGAACTTTGTTGTTTTTGGGCTGAGTGATACCAAAATCGATATTTGACGATCCCATTGGTCACTTGGCATAGTTCTGAAGTCAAAATTGTAAAAATGCCCGCCATCTTGAACTTTGTTTTTTTTGGGCTGAGTGATACCAAAATCGATATTTGACGATCCCATTGGTCACCGGGCATAGTTCTGAAGTCAAAATAGTAAAAACGCCCACCATGGTATGGTATGGTATGGCGGGCTGTTTTCCGCAACTCCACGTCAAGGCGCGGTTTTTGCGTGAGGGTGGATAGCTCACTCGATCCACCCTAGCTCGCCGAAGAACGCCAGCAGTCTATTGACGTTGCTGGCGATCTGTCGGAGTGTACCTGTGTTGTTGAAGTACTTAGCCCTGTATGTGACGGTTTCAGGGCAGTGTAGGAGCACATGAGCTGCTGTTTCCTCCTCACTCATGCAGGCTCTGCAGAGAGGGCTGTCTGTGATGCCTAGAACGAAAAGGTGTTTATTAAAGGAACCATGTCCTGTGATAACGGCTGTGGCTGTCCGCAATTGCCGTTTGGACAGCTGTCTTAGACGCCTAGTTAGTTTGTGGTCGAGCATAGGAAGGGCCTCCCTGGCCTGTCTACACTCTACTAGGTTTGTCCAGATTCTGCCGTGTAGATCACTTGTGCGTTTGTTCACGATCGTACGAAGGTATGTGAAAGGGATGGGTATAATGGGCTCAGGTCCCATCACACTCGTTTCTGATCCCCTTCTTGCGAGCTCATCCGCTGCATCATTACCTCTAGATCCGCTGTGTCCCTTGATCCACGCCCACCATCTTGAACTTTGTTGTTTTTGGGCTGAGTGATACCGAAATCGATATCTGACTATCCCATTACTCATTGGGCATAGTTCTGAAGTCAAAATTGTAAAAATGCTCGCCATCTTGAACTTTGTTGTTTTTGGGCTGAGTGATACCATAATCGATATTTGACGATCCCATTGGTCACTGGGCATAGTTATGAAGTCAAAATTGTAAAAATGCCCGCCATCTTGAACTTTGTTGTTTTTGGGCTGAGTGATACCAAAATCGATATTTGACAATCCCATTGGTCACTGGGCATTTTTACAATTTTGACTTCAGAACTATGCCAAGTGACCAATGGGATCGTCAAATATCGATTTTGGTATTACTCAGCCCGAAAACAACAAAGTTCAAGATGGCGGGCATTTTTACAATTTTGACTTCAGAACTATGCCCAATGAGTAATGGGATAGTCAGATATCGATTTCGGTATCACTCAGCCCAAAAACAACAAAGTTCAAGATGGTGGGCGTTTTTACAATTTTGACTTCAGAACTATGCCCAGTGACCAATGGGATCGTCAAATATCCATTTTGGTATTACTCAGCCCGGAAACAACAAAGTTCAAGATGGCGAGCATTTTTACAATTTTGACTTCATAACTATGCCCAGTGACCAATGGGATTGTCAGATATCCATTTTGGAGTCAATCAGCCCAAAAACAACAAAGTTCAAGATGGTGGACATTTTTACAATTTTGACTACAGAACTAGGCCCAGTGACCAATGGGATAGTCAGATATCGATTTTGGTACCACTCAGCCAAAAACAACAAAGTTCAAGATGGAGGGCATTTTTACAATTTTGACTTCAAAACTATGCCCAGTGACCAATGGGATCGTCAAATATCGATTTTGGTATCATTCAGCCCAAAAACAACAAAGTTCAAGATGGCGGGCATTTTTACAATTTTGACTTCAGAACTATGCCCAGTGACCAATGGGATCGTCAAATATCGATTTTGGTATCACTCAGCCCAAAAACAACAAAGTTCAAGATGGCGGGCATTTTTTCAATTTTGACTTCAAAACTATGCCCAGTGACCAATGGGATCGTCAAATATCGATTTTGGTATCAATCAGCCCAAAAACAACAAAGTTCAAGATGGCGGGCATTTTTATAATTTTGATTTCAGAACTATGCCCAGTGACCAATGGGATCGTCAGATATCGATTTTGGTATCAATCAGCCCAAAAACAACAAAGTTCAAGATGGAGGGCATTTTTACAATTTTGACTTCAGAACTATGCCCAGTGACCAATGGGATTATCAGATATCCATTTTGGAGTCAATCAGCCCAAAAACAACAAAGTTCAAGATGGTGGACATTTTTACAATTTTGACTTCAGAACTAGGCCCAGTGACCAATGGGATAGTCAGATATCGATTTTGGTATTAATCAGCCCAAAAACAACAAAGTTCAAGATGGTGGGCATTTTCACAATTTTGACTTCAGAACTATGCCCAGTGACGAATGAGATCGTCAGATATCAATTTTGGTATCACTCAGCCCAAAAACAACAAAGTTCAAGATGGCGGCCATTTTTATAATTTTGATTTCAGAATTATGCCCAGTGACCAATGGGATCGTCAGATATCGATTTTGGTATCACTCAGCCCAAAAACAACAAAGTTCAAGATGGCGGGCATTTTTACAATTTTGACTTCATAAGTATGCCCAGTGACCAATGGGATTATTAGATATCCATTTTGGAGTCAATCAGCCCAAAAACAGCAAAGTTCAAGATGGTAGACATTTTTACAATTTTGACTTCAGAACTAGGCCCAGTGACCAATGGGATAGTCAGATATCGATTTTGGTATCAATCAGCCCTAAAACAACAAATTTCAAGATGGTTGACATTTTCACAATTTTGACTTCAGAACTATGCCCAGTGACGAATGGGATCGTCAGATATCAATTTTGGTATCACTCAGCCAAAAAACAACAAAGTTCAAGATGGCGGGCATTTTTATAATTTTGATTTCAGAACTATGCCCAGTGACCAATGGGATCGTCAAATATCGATTTTGGTATCACTCAGCCCAAAAACAACAAAGTTCAAGATGGCGGGCATTTTTACAATTTTGACTTCATAACTAATTTTTAATAATATAATTTTTACTTACATTTCTGCTTATACCTTTTTCCCTGACCCCCGGAGGTGTCCGGCATATTTTTTACAGGACTGGCGCAGACGCCCCGCGTCTAACGACACCAAGAACGCCCTTCTACAGCGTTCCTGGACTTCAGGACAAAAATTTTTGTCGGTTGGTCACTGGGCATACCCAGTGACCAATGGGATTATCAGATATCAATTTTGGTTTCACTCAGCCCAAAAACAACAAAGTTCAAGATGGCGGGCATTTTTATAATTTTGATTTCAGAACTATGCCCAGTGACCAATGGGATCGTCAGATATCGATTTTGGTATCAATCAGCCCAAAAACAACAAAGTTCAAGATGGAGGGCATTTTTACATTTTTGACTTCAGAACTATGCCCAGTGATCAGTGGGATTGTCAGATATCGATTTTGGAGGCGATCAGCCCAAAAACAACTAAGTTCAAGATGGCGGACATTTTCACCACTTTGACCTCAAATAGTCACATTCATCATCATATCAGCCGCAGTTATTATTGAGAAATTAATTGTTAGTCTTATATAAAATTAATTGTTATTTCTTTCTTTCTAATAAAATTGTATTTTAATTGTTTATAGAATACAATACGATTAATAACAATTAATTATTTATTAATTTAATTTGAAGTTTTGTCCTATCCAACTTTAACAAAATACGAGGTTAGAAAATACCAAACTCATTAGTACGCGCTATATTGTTGTACCACACAGCATTAGAGAAGTGTGCATGTTTCGGCTCTGTGTGCGTAATTTAAAAACCTATTTGCGAGCAACTTGAAAATGTATGAACCCTCTTAACATAAAAATAATAACAGGAAACAAAAAAATTATGTGAACAAGTAAATATAATTAAAAAAATTTAATAACCCGACTGCAAAAAATCAACAGAGAGCAACGCACTAAAAAGACCGCGTAATATTATTATACCTGATTAAATTTAAATACATAACATATGTATATATTTGTAATATCCATTTGATTCCCTTTATTTTGATACTCTACTCGATAGGTTTGGTTAAAAAAAAATAGAACTACTTCCGATTTGGAACCATTTAATAATAAATAAATATTCTACCACATTCACACAGCGCCACCTAGTCCCAAATTAAGCAATTATGCTTGTGTCATGGGTACTAAACAACTGATATACTACATAAATAATTTATTTTTTTGTAAATACATACATATTATAAATAAATTACACCCAGACACAGAACAAACCTTTATACTCATCACACAAAGATTTGTCCTGGGTGGGGATCGAACCCACAACCTGCGGTTTAGCAGTCAGGGTCTCTAACCACTAGACCAACAGGCCAGTCAATAAAAATAATGTATAATCTCTTTTTGAATATATGTAATCTCCTTTTCATTCTCTTTATTTTGATACCGAAATAGATAGGTTTGGTAAAACAAAAAATTGAACTTCTTACAATTTGGCGTCAAAAGCCTGCCGTTTAAGTCTTTTTATTTTTAAAACCTATCTAAGGACACTTGGGTTTTCTAGACGAATCTAACGATACCCTAATTGTCAAAATCCATCCAACCGTTTGGAAGATTCGTGGGAATAAAGAAATTTACAAACATACAAGATACGCGCAAAAAAGAATACCCGTCCTGACAGTCGGGTAAAAATAAATTGTATCGGCTCAGTTTTCGAAAAGGAAAAAGGGGAATATGAATAAATCACTAAATATACACAAAATAACAATATTTTTATCCAAACAACTCACATGAATATCTCCAGGGCCATGTACATTCTTATCTACCTCCAACACAGTTCTCGCCAACTTATTAAACCTTCCATTAGCCTTCTCTATCTCCAAGAACTTATCTTCCGATTCTCCTTCACCCATAGAAAGCAATATTTTACACAAAAGTTCGTGTTTCAAAGGCGTCTGGCGATACTTTATTGATAGATCTACGAATTCATTCACCGCTTCTTGTAAATTCTCACTGTAAAGTAAAATAAATTTTATTATATTATTGTGTGAGATCTAGTATTATTGTGTGTGATGCTGAGTTATTAATTTATAGAAACGAATCTCGCTTCATGTAATTTTTTGTACTCGTCAAATGACTAATTGATCTGTTAACAGTAATGGAAAAACATCGGAATGAAACCGTAAAACAACTCGCATTTGACCAGCGTATAATATTTATATTATGATCTGGCTTATAACCCAATCAACTCAATTGATATTGAAACGAGACTTTTAAGAATCGGATTATAAAGAGGACATCTCCACTAGGGTTGGTTAAAGTTACCAATACGAATCATCATCATCAGCAACCCATTAATGTCCCACTGCTGGGCTCGGATCTCCTCTCCTCTATCTAAAGAGCTGAGAGGGTTTTTAGGCCATAATCCACACACGCTGGTCTAATGCGCGTTGGTAACGCTGGTCAACAGGAGTGATTGTCGAATAAGCCAAGAACTTATACGGGTACCTATAATTTGTCCCACCAAAATAATATAATATTCTACCACAATCACCAAGCGCCATCTAGTCCCAAAGTAAGCAATTACATTTGCTTGTGTTATGGGTACTAAACAACTGATATACTACTTAAATACATTTTTTTGTAAATACATACATATAATAGATAAATTACACCTAGACACAGAACAAACCTTTATGCTCATCACACAAACATATGTCCTGGGTGGGGATCGAACCCACGACCTCCGGCTTAGCAGTCAGGGTCACTAACCACTAGGCTAACAGGCCAGTCCAAGTCCAAAATGAATTAAATGCGGCAAATTGGGCATAAAAGAATTTGCCAGAGTAACTACTGGGGCAAAAAAGATGCACCCGATATTGGCTTGCATTCAATGCATCATTTTCTTTTGAATATATAAGTAAATAATATTTACTTTTTCAAATGCACTCTGATGAGTGGTCCAAGAATCACGTTGGTAGGCTTACAATAGTTATATTTGATGAGTAAGTTTAACATGCTGCGGACTTCCAAGTGATTGCCGTTGGCTGCCGTCGCGTCTAATAGACGCCAGCAGTTCATTGCTATAGCATTACCGCCGATTACGTTCCTGTAATTGTCGTTATATATTATCATCATTATTATCATATCAGCCTATTGCAGTCCACTGCTGGACATAACACGCGCCATGACACTCGGTCTTCCGCCTTTCGCATCGAATCGCGAAACCTTTACGATTGCAGTTAAGGTCCAAGGATATAGAAGGCCTAGGAAATAATAATATCGCTCTCCGGCAAAAAAAGGTCATAACATGTAACAATTCGCTTTGTCATTTTGTCTCTTTTTTTCCAGCAAAAAAGAGTCATAATGTCAAATCGAATCATTACATATTACGACTCTATTTTTGCCGGAGAGCGATATAATAAATAACATAAAACCTTAGCCCGCAATAGGGAACAAGCCATTTGTCGTGGAGGGGGGGGGGGGGGGGCTTTACAAACATACAATTGACGGACACAAAGTAGACATGAAACAAATATCATCATATTAGTCTTATGTCGGAATCTAACCCACGTCAATCGGTGCGGTGATGTTAGTGGCGAGGCGACCACTTTAACCGCTACGCCACTGTGACATACAATCTACTTCTAATTGGTAAAAATAATATAAAACCTTATGACATCATAATATCTCTAAAACGGTGCATCTGAGCGTAAAAATAACGTTTTTTTTTTCGTCGTAATATATAAAGTGTAAGAAGTCGATGTTTTTAATGTGTGATGTGTTTCTCTTGTCTTGAAATTCTCAGTGTCAGCTCGAACTTTGGAAAATGTGGCCGGTCATCACATTGGACTAAACATAGAAGGCGAAATATGGGTGTGATGCACTTCTGTCTACTTCCTCGGGGAAAAAATCAGCCCATTCGTTTAAGAGCCTCGATGGTACAGACAAACACACATGACAAAATTATAATACCCCTCTTTTTGCGTCGGGGGTTAAAAAGGAGTGACGCTATATTAGTTTAGTAATACTGACCTCCTTTTAGATTGTTGAACAATTAAACCCATAGCTTTCTTTATCTTCTTTTTAAATACCATTAAAGTTGCTAAGTCAATAACTTTAAACTCGTCTAATACGAAGTTAGGTGCAGTCCTACAAATATCGGCCAGTACTGCTTCTGCTTCTTCCAATTCAGAGAGTTTTATGTGTAAGTCGAAGATGGACGCCTTCATACCGGGTGATAGGAACACCTGTAATAGATAAATAAAAATATTCTGGATTTATGCAAGATCTAAAAAGCGATGGTGGCTGAATGGATAAGTGACCGGCGTGCTAAACACGCGGTCCGAGTTAAATTACACCTAGACACAGAACAAACCTTTATGCTCATCACACAAACATTTGTCCTGGGTGGGGATCGAACCCACGACCTCCGGCTTAGCAGTCAGGGTCACTAACCACTAGGCCAATAGGCCAGTCCAAGTCCAAAATGAAATAAATGCGGCAAATTGGGCATAAAAGAATTTGCCAGACTAACTATTGGGGCAAAAACGGATGCACCCGATATTGGCTTGCATTCAATGCATCATTTTCTTTTCGATTTTGATTTATGCAAGATCTAAAAAGCGATGGTGGCTGAATGGATAAGTGACCGGCGTGCTAAACACGCGGTCAGAGTTCGTGGAATTTATATGTGCTAGTCACATGACTAACCATCTGCTGACGGTGAAGGAAAAACATCATGTGGAACCCACATACCCTAAAAGAAATTCGAAGTGTATGATCCTATGATCTGATCCACCAACCCGCAAACAAACTCTAAACAAAGCTCTCTAGAGAGCTGAGAGAGTTTAGGCCATAATTCACACACTCTGGCCTAGTGCGGATTGGTGCATCCACCAAGTGACTATGGGTATGTGGGTTTCCTTACGATGTTTTCTTTTAACGTTAGCAAGTGGTAAGTCACTTTACTAGTACATGATATAAATTCAAAAAAGTGAATATACATTGGTACTGCTGGACGGAATCGAAATGAATTTTTTGGGTATCACTTTTACTAAATTTGTTATGCAGTTAAACCACAGCTATTATCAAATTTACTAGTATTTTCGAAAATATTCTAGAGAATTATTAAAAATCTATCTGGATGAGATTAGATTAGGCGCATGTTTCTTCTTTTAAGAATATTTATTTTTGTATAATCATTAGCACTTATAAGACTTACCTGTTCTTTCTTACACCTGTTCGCAATCTCTTTAGCAGCAGTATAATTGCCCTCTCTACAATAAAGCTGCAACAGTTTCCTAAGCACGCCTCGTGTGTTCATGCCCTTAGCTTCCAGCTCGATCAAATGCGCACGCAGGGCTTCCTCATTCATTACTTTCTGGAATGTCAATGTTACTTTTATGATTGAAGAAGATCGGCAACTTCCCTCTTCCCCCAACTCTAGTGACCAGTACTCACCACCAGAATCCTAGGGTGGTGTTGCTATATTCAGCAAGATATAATATGCATGTCCTATGCTCATGTGGGCCACTCATGCACAAAAGAAGCATCCTTTTAGGACAGCACCAGGTGCGAACAGATGAGATACAGTCTCTCTCTGCTCAGACAATCTGGAAGTTCTTACCCTCTACAGGACTAAGCAGAGAACTATATAACAACAAGGGGCGCTACAATAGATCAACTCTGGTCGAGGTGGCAAGGAGGCCACTAGTGGCTTCGGGCTCAACTAATCATAATCAATCAAGATATAATAATTGATAATGATGATGATAATTTATAAATAAAAATTTTGATTAATTTTTAAACTAACTAGTTCTTTATTTCATAACGGTGGCAAACAGCATATGGCCCACCTGATGGTAAGCGCTTGCTGAAGTCTTTGGACGCCTGCAACACCAGAAGCATCACAAACGCATTGACCTCCCTTTAAAAACTTGTTCAGGTTGATAAGAGTGATAATGATGATGCGAATGATAATGATGGGGGTAATGACAATGAGAAGGATGACGAAAATACTTAACCCTTTGAACCAGAGATGTCTATACACGTAAAATGAAAATGTGATCACCACGCCAATGACGGCATGGTACGTCAAAAATGTACTGTATTTTAAAAGCTTGGCGCTCAAGGTACGGCAATACCGATTTGACGTGGCGGTCAAAAGGTTAAAGCAAAAAACTTACCGGATGAGGTATTTGTTGATTAAACAAATCACCGTCGTCAGCTACTCGTTCATCGGTCAACCATATAATACAATTTCTGAACGTTTCTAGCTCCGTCTCACTATGGCTGTGGTTTACACG
The DNA here is from genome assembly GCA_905147015.1 of Laspeyria flexula. Lineage (NCBI taxonomy): Eukaryota > Metazoa > Arthropoda > Insecta > Lepidoptera > Erebidae > Laspeyria > Laspeyria flexula. Next base: position 15,141,530 of record LR989950.1, on the reverse strand, counting down.
AGATACGCAGTAATCTGCCGCGGCACTGGAAATTCTTAGTGGAGTATCTTTCAAAGCCTGAAAAGTTAAGAGAATATAATTTCATAAGTAATGTTAAAGTAAATAGTTTGTAAGAATGTATAAAAATGTGAGTAATAAGCGTATGTAACGCCTACAAATTGCTTACGCAGTTTGGCGATAATGCATATTGTAAACTTGGTTATATTTAGGTACAACGAATAAGTAATTTAAAAAATAATTTAAAAAATTAAATATGTCGTTCTTTTGTACTCAGCAAAGCAGCCGAAAACGTCTTTCTTTCGCTTCTTTCGCGTTCTCAATAGGTAACATTTTCAATTGCCAATTGAAAATGTTACAACAACAAAAAAAAAAGCCAAATCGATCGAGCCGTTCTCACGTGAATCCATCACATACTTTTCGGCGATCCATTTTTATTACCCGACTGCCAAAAAGGAGGGTAATGTTTTTCGCGCGTATGTATGTATGTATTTTTCCCCCGAGTGTCATAGGCATATGTGAAGTCAACAAAAAACCAACATGGCGGACGTAAACTGACAAAACAGACGTTTTTTTAGTGCTCTTGCAATATGGGTATAAGATTAAAGCTAATTAATAGCATTTCGAGTTTTTTTTAATTAATACTTGTTTATATAGATTTTAATTAACGTCTTTTTTCTTTGGATATAGTTACCATTTTTTACCTACAGACCACTACGCCTTTTATTTAAATAGAGATAGAACACCTACATCTCCTTCAACATTGATGAAGAAAAATAATAATATGATGATTCATATCAGCCCATCATTATCAGCACCTATAAGTACTTTTCTTACCCTCAATAAATTCAGAACATCACACAGATCTTCCGCAACCTTTTTATGTTGCATAAAATTGCAGAGGAATCTCCCAGTCCAGTCCTTGTTCTTATCAGAAGCATTAATTTTAATGTCTTGCAGTATATGTATTGTATTCGGTAAATCAGCACTCGTGAGGTAACCCTTGACTAGAGGTTTTAAAAGCTTCTCCGCGTCGATCTTACCTCGGAATAATTCACCTGAAAGTATTCCATAAAGATTGCCATATTTGAATTTATATTCTGTTTCATCATCATCATCATCATATCAGCCGTAGGACGCCCACTGCTGGACATAGGCCTCCTCAAGTGATTCTGTTTAAGGGCTATAAATATTTTATAATTTAACTAGCTTGCACCCGCTGTTTCGCCCGCGTGGTATGTATTTTATACCTATAAACCTTCCTCTTGAATCACTCTATCTATTAAAAAAAACCGCTTCAAAATCCGTTGCGTAGTTTTAAAGATTTAAGCATACATAAGGACGGACAGACAGCTACAGCGACTTTGTTTTATTTTATACTATGTAGTGATATGCATATCCGACTAGCCGTGTAGTGTGTGTCGAATTAATTGGATTAAAAGTTTCACTACCTTCAATTAAGTGTCTAATAAACTACATGAGATTTTTTGACAGATTTTATGTACAAAATACATCAAAAATCTGTCAAGTAAGTTTCATATAGGCTATCTAGCACTTATTTGCCAGTGGTACTACCCACTACTATTCCATTTCAACCCGTGGGTGTCGTAAAAGGCGACGAAGGAAGTAACCATAAGCACACAAGAGCACCGCGAAAATTCGAAACAAACGCTATACCAAACTATCTGGTCAGTATGGTATAGTAGGCTAAACTCCCTCCACATTCTCTGACCCAGTAGGTACAGTGTGTACCTACATTACTAATTCCCGGTTTCTGAACCATAAAATAAAAGTTATTGATAATATAAAATAGAACTTATCATCATCATCATCATCATATCAGCCCAACGACGTTCACTGCTGAATATAGGCCTCACGTAATTTCCGCCACAGCGAGCGATTTTGTGCCGTCTGATGGCCGATGGGGCCAAAAAGTTCTCGAGTGGCGGCCACGTATTGGAAAGCGCAGCGTGGAGCGGCCCCCCGCCAGATGGACCGACAACCTAGTGAAGATTGCAGGTGGCCGTTGGATGCGGGCGGCACAAAATATAACTTATACAAATTCAAAATTACAGTTGTATGAATAAACTAGTTCTATTATTTGACTTTATATACAGTCAGGTTATACTTTAATCGAAGAATAACTTTTATTTGATACCAGAAACCTGGCATCAGTACTAAAACACTCACATAATTCAGAAGCGGCCCTCACTTGCCCTGTATGCAACAAGGTCTCCATCATAGGTGTGAGCACTGCGGATATAGTCAGCCCTGTCTCCTGGAACTTCTTCATAAGGTTCTGTGGTGAAGTGAAGCTCACGTACGGTATCGTGTAGTCGATTATAGTCTCGTAATCTGGCATCACGTCCATTTGAGCCATCATCGTTAATGTGTTCATTATGCCTGAATACGTGATAAAGTTTTTATATTAACGAGTGTTATATCTTTGAGTAATGTAACTTGATTTCATTATCTATTTATACATTTATATAATAATAATAAATTAATAAATTGTTTATTTCTTTAACAGAACTTAATCTATAATACAATATCTTTTGGGACACTCCTTTTAGGCATAGCAATGCCTGTGTTAGGAGGCCCCGCTCTTCCACCGACAGACATTATTTAGTTGATTAATTTGTAACATTTTCATTATTTCTATTGTAAACAAATTTGATGAGTGGGAGGAAATGTTGGGTGTGAGTTTAAATGTAATAATATAATGATAATAGATATAATATATATATATATAATATAATAATAGAGTGTGTGTGTGTGTGTGTGAGAAGGAGAGGGTATGTGTGTAAGTGAGGGTGTATGTGTGCGTGTGTTTATGTTAATATTGTCATGAGCGATTCAGTTTCATCATAAGTTAAATGTTTTAACCAGTTCATTAGGGTTTCTTTACAATCATATTTATTTAATTGGTAGATGTTTAACAATTTATTGATTTTATTATAAAGGTAGGCAGCTTGTCTGGTATACTGCTGACCCGCGAAAGTACTTTTTATGGGCTGGTAAGGGGCCACTAAAACGCATCTTCTTTTACTGAGCAGATCCCTATCAAATTGAAGTGTACTGTGTAATTTCAATAAAGCAAATAATATATATATTTTTCTTACAGAGAGCACATTACTATAATTATATAGGTCAGTAGTCGGAAAGAGGTATGGCTTAAAGAACATTACCTTTAAGAGTGCTCTCTGGGCCCTCTCAAGTTCCAAAAATTTGGTTTTTGATGCTCCACCCCAGACAGGAATGCAATACACTAAAATAGGTTGAGCTAGTGCAATATAAATTTTCTTTATCATATCTTTAGTGGTGACATGCCGTAGTATTTTAAAGACCCAGATGAGTTTTCTTATTCTCGTGCTTACTAAATCTAGATGAGAGTACCATGATAATCTATAGTCGATATTGATTCCCAGGTATTTTATGGTATTCACTTTATTTATAATAGGGCAACTACAACCTCTACTTAAGGAGTTACCACAGTCATGGATCCTAACTTGAAAGGCTGTGTTCGGTTGGGAGGAAATATTTAGAGAGAAACAAATATAGTTTGTTTTTGTTGTATTTAAAGTAAGAAGGTTCGTTGTTAGCCATTTAGAAATCTTAGTCAAGCCGCACTCAGCACGTTCATATACCTCTTCCCAAGTATCACCATAGAAGACGGCAGCGGTGTCATCCGCATAAGAGAATATGTTTCCGGACTCAACATTTATACTGCATAAATTATTTATATATATTAGAAATAAAGTTGGGCCGAGAACACTTCCCTGGGGCACGCCAAAAGAGATGTTTGTATCATGGCTAACATGATCGCCTATTTTAACGCATTGCCTACGGTTATGTAAATAATTTTTCAAGAGGGTAAGTGGAGTTCCCCTTATTCCTACATTCTCAAGCTTATGTATAAGGGCGGGAATAAAGACGGTGTCGAACGCTTTTTTAATATCTAGAAATACAGTTAAACATTTCTTACCGCAGTCCAATTTATTTACCAGAAGGGTACTAAGAGCTAACACGGCATCTTCAGTAGAAATACCTTTTCTGAAGCCATATTGAGAAGAGGATAAAATATCATACTTTTCTAAGTAGGATAATAACCTCTTATTTAATATTTTTTCTACAATTTTGGACAATGCAGGAAGAACTGAAATTGGCCGATAGTTGCCAACGTCGTCACCGTCACCACCCTTATATACAGGAGTAATTATGGATTGTTTAAAGGCATCAGGAAAAACACCACAGTTAAAACATAGGTTTACCAGATATGTAATTAAGGGTACTAAGTCTACACGGGCTAATTTTAAAAATCTAGTAGGAATGTTATCCCACCCCGTAGCACTACCAGAATCAAAACTCATCATGACTTGCTCAACTTCAGATGGGTCAGTATCCAGTAAGACAAACGACGATAATTTAGAATCTAATTGTGTAAGAGAAGCGTTAGTATATTGCATTCCGTTCCTAGAAATAATATCATCAGCTAAGGACTTGCCAATATCAGCAAAATACCGATTTACTCGATTAACTGATTCCTCCGGTGATGACTCAATTTTTAATAAGTTAGTATTAGTGGTTTTTGCTGCTTTGTATTGAACGACATCATTGATAGCATTCCATAAAGCTTTGCTATTTCGTGTAGATCGAGCCAGTCTATCGCGGTCATATTTTCTTTTCAGTTTCTTTATTAAAGAGTTGCAGTGATTTCTGTACCTTCTGTAGGTTATGCGTAGAATTTCATCACAAGGGTGCATTTTTAATTTCTTTTGCATACAGTTCCTATTTCTAATACAGCGTAATACACCCTCGGTCATCCAGGGCTTAATTAGTTGTTTCGATCTAGGAATAGTGCAGATTCGGGTATTTTGTTCAATACATTCCTTAATCTTAGCAATTAAAAGATTGGTAAATACATTTGGGTCACCGTATGAATATAATTCTGACAGATTTCTAGAACGAAGATCTATACCAGCCTGCTCTAAATCAACTATTTTTTTAATTTTGCAGCAATGTTTGTATTTAGAGTCGTTATTTATGCTTAATAAAATAGTTAGGTGATCAGTAATCGAGGTATTTAGTATAGCAATAAAGGCTGATGCCGGTTTGCTCTCCAGTTTCAAGATAAAATGATCTAAGCAGCTATGTGCTCTTGTAGGCAAAGTAAATACATACATATAGATCACGCCTCTTTCCCAACAGAAGGGTAGGTAGAGACCATTTCTTTCCCATACATCTTTGGCTTCTTCAACATTCATCAGTCTTTTCATGCATTCTCGCCGGTTGAGGGTACTCCTGATCTGTCCCTTCTTTAGAACGTCTCCTATTTCCTATTATTTCCCATTATAATCTCCTATATTAACTAATTATGTGATTTATTTTTATAAATGCCTCAAATCAGTTAAGGGTGGAAGATAAACTACATACTTCCGAAAACTGTAAATAGCATTAATGGAGTCTGATAATTTGATGAAAATTAATCACCTGACTCAGATCAACAAACGTACATACTCAGTCTCACTGCAACACCCTAGTGCATGGTTAGGGGTGTCGTCAATTTCGACGATGGGTGAGAATCACCTGAGTAAGATCAACAAACGTTTAGTACTAGTGCAGAGGTTATATTATATTCCCTTTAATTATTTCTAAAAACCTTAAATATTAGATTTATAAAAGCCAACATACCTTTTTCTCCATAGCACCTGCAATTCTGAATCATTATTGGCCAAAAATAATGTGGCCGAAGTGGTATACCCATTTGCTTCATTCTTCCCAACATGTCCAATGCAAGTGGTACCTTGCCTTGCTGCAGCGCTGCTTCGGCAGCGTTCTGAAGCGCTATAGGATTGCGACCTGACGCCATGAGGTCCCGAGTTACGAGCGCTATTACACTTGATGGCTGGAAAGATGAAAAATTTACTTATAATTAGAAGGCGCGCGGGGCTTCGCTCTTATTTAGTCCGCCACTGATTAGCTTCTTTTGACCGTAGCGTTATATTCTATAGCCTATATCCTTCCTCGATAAATGGGCTATCCAACACTAAAATAATTTTTCAAATCGGGCCAGTAGTTCCTGAGATCCTAGCATTTAATCAACCAAACAAATAAACTCTACAGATTTATAATATTAGTATAGATTATATAATATAATATTTTACCACATTCACACAGCACCATCTAGTCCCAAATTAAGCAATTATATTTGCTTGTGTTATGGGTACTAGGCAATTGAAATATACATAAATATAACTATACTCGGCCTGAATTGGGTGTCGAATAAACAATAACAACATTTGACTACATTTTAATGATTTTTTTTTTGTAAAAAAGGATTGCGGGTCGGCAACGCACTCGTGATATCCCTCGTGGTGCAGGGGTTCATAGAATAGAGTAACCGCCGATGATGCCCACGGCCACCTTCTACCATAGCACCGCTCGCCATCGGCAGGGAGTTCATCCCCGCACCTTGGACCGCGCGGTTCCAGAGGAATTTCCTCCCAAGAACTATCAAGTTGTGGAATGAACTCCCTAACGAGGTTTTCCCAAGGGACTACAGTATGGGGTTCTTCAAAAAAGTGAATAGGTTTCTTAAGGGTCGGCAACGCTCACGCGATGCCCCTGGTGTTGCAGGCGTCCATAGGCTACGGTAACCGCTTACCATCAGGCGGACCGGAGGTCTGTTTGCCACCGTCGTAGTATTAAAAAAAAAACCATCAGGCAGCCCGTACGCCAGTTTCCATCCACCATAGTAATTGTCGACAGTAAAATTGCTTTACCGCAAATATTATTTTTGTTTATAATTGACATCAGTACAGTGATAGTTGTCATCAATGTGCGACGACAACATTAATGAGTCTTATTAACTTTTAATTTTGATGCGAATTATTGTTAAAAGAGATAAAGCAAATAATACATAAATATGGTCGACTACACAGTATAAAAAATATTTTTGAGTACTCACCACACCTGCCTTCACACAATCTCTCACTAGACTCCTGCCATGCAACCCTTTGTCATCTTTAGGTCCAAACGAAGGCAAAGATAGACACTTATAAATCTCCAAAGCAGCAATGGGATTGTTTTGAAACACCAATTGCGTAGCAACATTTTGCATATATGGTGATATTGATGGTTTTGACAGAGTTTCTTGTGGGAGATATTTGAGGACCTATAAAATAGAAAAAAAACCGGTTAAGAGCATGTTGGACCATGCTCAATATAGGTTACCGGAGCAAAAGAGCGTATCTGGATAGCACTTACGTCCTTTTAAATACTAATGTGTGTTGCGTGAATTATATAGCTTTATCTATAAACATTGATTAATTGTTAACACATAGTGCACTTTATCATCAGTATAAGCTTCCGTGAGGCTTGAAATACAGGCTCAGGCTAAGTTTAGGCACCAATCTATTAAGATGACAAGATGAAAAATAATAAAATTAATTCAATATCATTAATTATTCAATATTTGTCATCTTGTCATCTTGGGTACCTTTTCTTGACAGGGGCAGTTTTTCGGCAATAACTCAAAAACAGTATACAAGATAGTGTTCAAAATAATTATACTTGGAAGTATTTATTAATCATTATCTTTGAGATATTTTTTCAGATTTTTAGTTTTTACGGTTCAGAAAATAGAGGGGGACAATTTATGCTACTTTGGGAGCGATCATTACCAAAAAAATTTACCTAATCAAAAAACTTGCTTAGTGGTTAGTAAGTAAGTATTTAAAGTTTCTTTGAAAGATCTGTCGAAATAGCCACTCGTATTATGTTTACTGAAAAAATGTTACATGTATGGAATGGGGCATTCCATACATGTAACATTTTTTTACATGTAACCTTAAAAATATTAATTTTATAATTTAACTTAGTACTCAACTAAGTAGCGAACTACGCAAGACACCATTAACATGCATAGAGTAGTTTTTGAGTAAAATGCCTGTGACATACGGAAGAATGGACGTGATGAAACTATAATCATCAGCAACCCATTAAGTCCCACTGCTGGGCTCGGATCTCCTCTCTTCTAACTAGAGAGCTGAGAGGGTTTTAGGCCATAATCCACTCACGCTGGCCTAGTGCGGGTTGGTGGATCAGACATACTCATAGTTTCTTCTAGGATATGTGGGTTTCCTCACAATGTTTTCCTTCACCGTTAGCAGATGGTAAGACATTTGACTAGTACATATAAATTCCACAAAGTGGAATCCACATTGGTACTGCCAGTCGGGATCGAACTCGGACCGCGTGATTTGCACGCCAGTCCCTTATCCATTCAGCCACCATCGCTTATATTTAAATAATAAACTATAAGGGTTCCGTTTTTGTCATTATGGCTACGGAACCCTAAAAATGGGGCCCAATGTAGATATATTTACAAAACTGACACTACTGGACAGTTAAAATCTTACTTACACTATCGCGACTTTTACACTTCATAAATTATTATGCAATAGGTCTATGTCATCTTCTATAATATAAAAATGAATCGCTAAATGTGTTGGTAAGCGCATAACTCAACAACGCCTGGACCAATTTGGCCAATTCTTTTTTTTAAATGTTCGTTGAAGTTCAAGGATGGTTTTTACGTGTTTTTTTATTTTTTTATTTTTATGTAGGTAGGTAGGTAGGTAGGTAGGGTACCTACCTAGGTAGGGTAGGTAGGTATGTAGGTAGAGTAGATAGGTAGGTAGGGTAGGTAGGTATGTAGAGGTAGGTAGGTAGGTATGTAGGGTAGGTATGTAGGTAGGTAGGGTATTTATGATTTTATGTAAGTATACCTACCTGAGGTATACTTACATAAAATCATAAATCAAATAGGTGGTACGAAGTTCGCCGGGACAGCTATGTATTATATTTAAGGAATATGAAATACCTGATTTAAATATAGTATGTGACGTAGACCCAATCCATAACAATTTAATATAACTAGACAGTTATATTAAATTAATTAATTATTATTATTATATTAATTAACCGCTTACCATCAGGCGGACCGTACGTCTGTTTGCCACCGTCGTGGTATAAAAAAAAAAAGATCAATTTATTCAGTGAATAATGTTGCCACCAACCTTAGGTATTACTTGATGCAAATTAACAGAAGACAATGTTTTAACAATTTCCATGATATTTTTCTCAGTGAACTGCACACCTAATCTCTGAGCCTCTGCCATTCTGTCCAAGAGTAGATCCTCCTGCCCATTAAAAGCTAAAGCTCTGGCTATAGCCGTATATGTATCTACAGTATGTTCAATTTTAAGGGATTTCATCATTGTTAATACATCCTGTATGCTTTGGACTTTTCTGGAAGAAATAATTGCATAAAATCATGCAAATGATAACAATACATTACAATATTACAAATTATTTATTCTAAAAGTGGCAGATTTAAACAATGCATTTTATTGAAAATTTAATACTTATTATAAATCAAGACCATGCTACATACACTTTTAAAACTGGACTCCACAAAAAATATTATGCAAAGAAATTAGTCATAAACGTGTGATGAATGCTAAACATATGAAACTCTTCTTTGTTTTATATAAATGCTAAACAAGTAATGGAAAAATTCAAACCCACAACGGGACTTTTCTTTGTTTACAAAATTTTAGACATATAAAATCAAAATTAAAATGAAATTTTAAATTTAAAGCGATTTGCTGTCGACACGATAAGAAGAAGAAGAAGATAAGCTTTGGTCTCGCAATATCAATGCATATGCTGCAGTGTCCAGTGACAGTACATAACGGTGTGAAAATCGTCTAGATTGGTCTGTTGTTTATCATCAACTGACCAAATACTTATGACGAAATTAAATTAAATCTCGTTTATTCATCTAGGTTACAAGGTAACACTTATGAAAGACACGAGAATGTAACAGGTTATCCGAAAAGTAGTGTCAGCAAATTTGCCTACGACCAGTTTGCTGACGGGGTGGAGCTATGAGAAGAACTGGGAAGAAACTCGCGCCACTCTTTTTAAAAAAATGGATAGTTACAACCTTTTGTAATTTACAATTTGGGTAGCGTGTAAAGTGATGCAGCAGAGCACCACATTGTTAGATTAACGAGTTAAAATGAATGTTTACAAAATAAATAATAAATAAAATAAAAAGTTAGGCTATGCGGTTGACCAAAGCTTGATCTTGTCTGCTTAGAGTCCAGGCTTTTATTTTTCACTATGGGCAACAAAATACGAGAAAGAGACTACTATTTTTTCTTAAATCTATATATAACATTGGTGTTTGTAATATTGATATTTTTTCCATGGAATTAAAAATGCTAAGATAGTACAAATACATACCCCACTTTTCCTTGACATATGATGAGAGATATAAAGATATTTTCATTGGCTGGGAACCCCAAGGTCTTCATGTTGGATATTACCTCAGTTGCTTGATTCAAATCTCCAGCCTGAAAACAAAGTTTTATTGACTGTGTTATCACAAGAAGTAAGTTATACCACATTATAATAAATTATATTATTATGTTTAATATTCTATCTTGATAAAAATGGTCGGAATGCTAGTCATACCTAGGCAACACGAGTTCAGTTTACACAATCAGTCTGCCACTGCGAGCAATAATATATAGGCCTTCATCATCATCATCATCATATCAGCCCAATGACGTCCACTGTTGAACCCGCAACCATTACCAGGTCGTATATAGGCCTTACCTAATTAAATTAGGTGAGACCTATTTCCAGCACTAGATGTCATTGATATGATGATGCTACTGATTCCAAAGAATAAACTATATTCCGTTCACATTAAGATGTAAAGTATAATAGTAAGAATAGTAACTCACAAGTGCAACAGCAAAGTAAAGGTGTATTATTTGGTTAAGGTGTGATTTATATTAAAATAGTCAATGTGAATACGGCTTTCTAATTTACTAAGATCTACTTATTCAAGGGGCGTGGCTAAGCTGAATGACAACTATGAGTTGCTAGTAAGTTTTTCATCACCAACCCATTTAGTCCCACTGCTGGGCTTGGGTCTCCTCTCCTCTAACTAGAGAGCTGAGAGGGTTTATATAATCACATAATCCACTAACGCTGGCCTAGTGCGGGTTGGTGGATCAAACATACTCATACAATTTTTTCTAGGGTATGTGGGTTTCCTCACGATATTTTCCTTCACCATTAGCAGATGGTAAGTCACTTGAATTCCACTTTGTGGAATTTATATGTACTAGACATATAAATTCCACAAAGTGGAATTCACATTAGTACTGCTGGTCGGGATCGAGCTCGGACCACGTAATTTGCACGACACCACATCCTTATCCATTCAGCCACCATCACTTTTTTTTACTAGTAAGTTACTATTTTCTTAATAGGAATGGACTTTAATACACACCTCTCCAAGAGCTTTCAATATAAGCTCATAAGTAGTTGCCGTAGCCTTCACAGGAACCATCTGTTCTATAAATGTGCTTGCAGTCAAAGTTCTATGGTTAGCAATGTACACATTCAATAATTCATTATAATGTTCCACTTGGAATTTTGTGTGAGGCCTGAAATAATCCAAATTTGTAAAATATGTATCAATGGTAAACTTTGAGTGCCGATATTGGCTATTATCATCATCATTTCAACCTATACTGCCTTGCTAAGAAAGAACATATTGACCTTATATTAGTCATAGAAAAAACACACGTAAAATAAATCACTTACGATTTATTATTCTATGAACTTTAGGTGCATTTATATCGTTTTTCGATAGCAAGGCAGTATAAACGTCCCACTGCTGGGCATGGGTCTCCTCCAATATTGTGAAGGGAATTTATTAATTATTACTTAGCTGTAGATGCTAATAAAAAAAAAATACGAAAGATTGATCTTACATGATAGTCTTCCACACTATCTCCACCAAAGCCATTCGTGTACCAGGACTCTCATCTGGCATCAGATCACTACAGCATCGAATCAATAATAAACCTTGTTTCAGAGTTGAAAAATTTAACTCCCTTACTTTATCTACCACTCGTAGGAAATCATTCTTATATACTCTGTTCTTCTGATAAATGTCCGTGCTAAGACCAGCAATGAATTTTTCTAGGACCTCTTCAGAGGACACAGCTTTGCTTTTTTTAAAATCCACCTTCTGTTCATTGCGATCCACGGTCTTTGCGACATGCCTAAGATTTGCGTCACATGATATTTGCCTGTAAATAATATTATGTTATCAAAAATGCTTGTATACTTATACCGAAAACATGTTTTAAGAAATGTATAATAATAACCTATTCAACTGAAGATTGTAATTATTACATATACATGGACTCTTTATATATTTTTTATTTAATACAATACCGTTGCGTAAAAGCGTTTTTGTGGTACTAGCAATTTTAATATAACGTCTAGTCAACATGATTTAGTTCAATTTTAAATTAAAATTTATAAAGAAAACGAAAACATTAGACTGTCAAATTTGATTTGACATTTATCCACAGACGACAGCTACATCATCATAGACTCATTGACTCTAAGCACTCTAATGGCTCCTCTACACGTTGGCCAACGTTGTGGCGAAGTGCTGTGGCCAACACCATTGGCCATCATGTAGAGGGGGTGTTTGTGCTTATCTTGGCTTGTATCCTATGATGGCCCACAAGTTGGCGCGAGATCCGTGTGGTGTCGGTTTGCCGCCAGAGTGATCGGACGCACTTGATTTAAATGTTAACTTTTTCACAAAATTATTTTACCTACAAATAAGAATAATATATAATAAATTATAACAATTCAATTTTTTTTTTAACCAAACCTGTCGAATAGGGTATCAAAATAAAGGGAATCAAATGGAGATTACAAATTTATACATAATTATGTTATGTATTTAAATTTAATGAGGAATAATAATTACAACCATTTTTCGGTCTTTTTAGTGCGTTGCTTATGTGTTGATTTTTTGCAGTCGGGTTATTTTAATTTTTTAATTAATTAATTTGACTGTCACCGTGGCGCAGTGGTTAAGGTGGTCGCCTCGCCACTACATCGCCGTGCTGGGTGACGTGGGTTCGATTCCCACACGAGACAAATATTTGTGTGATTCATAGATATTTGGTTTCTAGTCTGGGTGTACTTTGTGTCCGTTAGTTTCATGTTTGTAAAGCTCCCCGCGACACAGGGCTTGATCCCTAGTGCGGGCGTTGTCTTTTCTAAAAATAGAAAAATAGAAATAGAATTTTCAATTTTTTTTTATACATCCATTTTCTTATATACATTCACGTAGTTGCGGTATGCTGTGAATAAATAAACCGCAGCAGCAGTTAGCGCCTCAATATCCATTGTAATCAATTCGTACGCACATTGGCCTGAACCGAAGCAAACTGAACGACCTTCCAATGTGTAGACACTATCACAAACTCTTGGCTAATATCTTTGCCACAACATTGGCCACAATGTTGGCCAACGTGTAGAGCAGGCATAAGCCTAATACACTCATAGACTATACATGCATGGACTACAGAATCTAACGTTTTTAATAATCAAAGACAGTAGTATACCATTGACTGTACGATATTTTATAATTATAGCGTTAATCCGCTATAATTATAAAATATCGTATATTATAGGTAACCTATTGCCTCGCAGCATGGATGTAGTATTCCTCAATCCTCCTTGCCTCGCAGAAATGAAAAATGACGTAATCTGACCGGTCACTATTGTCAAAAACGATAAATGATAATTAAAAACTTACATTACAGATTTTATTATGATAATGAAAATAATTAAATTAAACATCTACTTATATATTAAAACTATATATACAGTTAAATACAAACAAAAAAAAGGAAACTAAAACGAAAACTTAAACACTAAAAAAAAACAAATAACCCAAAGAAAACTTGTTTGGGCATCGATAATTTGTGAAATTCCTCAAATTCAGTCAATTTAGTTTAGAATGTTGTCTATATAAACTATAATCAGTCTAGATTACTTTTATTACCACAAAGTAGCATTTATTAAAAAAAAAAAAAATCATTCACATCTTTTATTTTAAATACCTAATAATGTAGAATTCAACAAGGATAGTACATCCATGGAATTCAAAAATTAAACTACGAAAACCCATAGACAACACTAAAATTTTAATAATCAAAATTACAAAGAACCAAGAAACTTATATCTTCTAACTAGCTATAGCTAGCAAGTAAGGAACAAGAAACTTATCTTCTAACTAGCGTTAGAAAGATAAGTTTCTTGCAAAGAACTGTTGCTTATATAATGTTACATGCATGGTTGATCACGATCCAATTATTATTCTAATGCCGGCTCCACACGTTGGCCAATTATGCGCCAATGTCGTCAACAGTATAACCACATTACACAAAATAAGCTTACACAAATTGACAGTAGTACAATGTTTTAATGATAACTTTATGGCTTACATTGGCTTAAGTTGGCCCAACGTGTGGAGCCGGCTTACGCGTTCCATACAATTAAAAATTAATTAGACAACGTCTATGTCGGTTATGGTTTAAAATTAAAATTTTTACTCATTCAAACTTCTGTGTTTTTAGGGTTTGATTAGCCAATATTACAATTTCAATATTGCAAGAATAACTTAAATTAAACATGCCTCTAAAAAAATACATTTTTGACTGCCCTATAATTATGTTTATGTTGGTAGCCGTGTCTTTGATGATATCAGATATGATGCTAACTTCATATCATTGAAGTTTCAAATACGTGGCGCTAGTATCGAAACAGAGACTGTCTGACTGTCTGTCATTGTCAAACTCAATTGTGATTCGTGGATACGAAGTGTTTTGTGTTGTGAGTGAATGTTAAAAATTGATGTAATCTATCGTTGTCATGTGGTAAGTTTAATGATTTTGTTATTATTAATCTTAACGTTACTATAGAAAGTGTAAAGTAGTTATAAAAGTGGTATAAAATACTTTGCGGCTTGATTATGGATGTCGAAGCCGCCGTTACTTGACCGCCATCGCCCAAGCTTGATGACGGTCGGCACGGCTCCGCCTTTGCAGTAAAACGTGACATTTATGACAATACGTTTCTTATTACTAGAAAATACATCCCCGCGAAGGTTCCTCTTATATGTCTTATAATTAAATTTTCCTGAAGCCACCTAACCTTGTAAAATTTTGAATCTTTGAAGTCGTAACCAGTTTTCTAGTACCAAAGTTAAAATGCCAACTTCCCGCCCGATGAATCACTGCAATATTGTTATTATAGTGTGGTGTATAGTTTAACTTTATTTAACTTGAAGTAGTTATCGAACTAAAGTAGATATTTTAACTAATTATTTTATTTTATTTGAACTATTTTTAAACTTAATTTTAAGCACATAGGTACCTACCTAAGTAAACTACCTATCACTTATTTTTTTATTCATACTGTGGTCATTAATTTTCATTGCAAATAAGTACGCTAAGACTTGTATAGGTTCATTTTGATGTTAATTACCTACTTTGAAAACTTTATATAATAATACATAATAATTTACTTAACACTAGAAGTCTGCGGGGCTTCACCCTCGTCGTTAAGTATTTGGTCACTGCTCAGCTCCTAGTGGCCATAGTGTGATATTATGTAGCCTATGTTACTCAGTGATAATGTAGCTTTCTAATGGCGAAAGATTTTTTGAAATAGGTCCAGTTGTTTTTAAGTTTATTCATTACACATATTAAAATACAAATCCTTCCTCTTTATAATATTAGTATAGATAATGGCAAATAATAAGTACTTAACTATACATACATACATACTTACAACTTAAAAAGAAAGTGAATCTGGGTACCACATTCACCCAGCGCCATCTAGTCTCAAATTAAGCAACTATATTTGCTTGTGTTATGGCTACTAAACAACTGATATACTACTTAAATACATTTTTTTTTGTAAATACATACTTAGATAAATTACACCCAGTCACAGAACAAACCTTTATGCTCATCACACAAACATTTGTCCTGGGTGGGGATCGAACTCACAACCTCTGGCTTAGCAGTCAGGGTCACTAACCACTAGACCAACAGGCCAACTGCTAGGATGTTTAAATGTAGTACCTACTATACAAAGGGGTGAATCTGCACAAAATGGTCCTGAGACATTTCTTTACTCAACAATCTGGAAATAGGAATTTTATGACAATAGACTATTCATAAGTAGTTATTATTATGTATTTATTTTAAAGAAACAATTCACTCTAAAATTTTATACGAGCCTTAACATTCTAGGTTACATCACATGTAGGGACTCGTATCTATAACAAAAATGGCTGTAAGTATAAAATAAGAATAGAAGAACCAATGAAGTCCAAATATAATAATAAATAATTGTAATAAACAAAATATAATTTCATTATTGATTGAAGTCGTGGGGGGCTTCGCTCCCGTCGCTTTTGTTTGGCCACTGCTCAGCTCCTATTGGTTCTAGCGTGATGTTATATATCCTAACCTTCCTCGATAAATGGGCTATCCAACTCTAAAATAATTTTTCAAATCGGACCAGTAGTTCCAAAGATTAGCACATTCAAACAAACAAACTTTTAGCTTTATAATATTAGTATAGATGTTACTAGTTAGTTATGCAATAGGTGTCAAGATACCCAATTGGCTGGACTGGTAAATAATGTATTGATTAAATATGATGAAGGACAAAGGTTTATATTATTTAATTTATTATATAATTCTGTTCATCAGCAACCCATTAAGTCCCACTGCTCGGCTCGGGTCTCTTCTGCTCTTATAACTGTGTTACCGCCATAATTTTATGACACAGTGGCATGGTTTTGGCTGGAAGTAACGGTACCTATATATATAAATTTATACCCTTGTGTAACTAACAAATAACTTTTATCACTCTAACCCATTAAATAAAATAATATATATTTAATCAAAACACATAGTTGGTACAAAAGTTTCAATAGCATAAATTCTGTCTGATAAATTATTACTTGTATAGCAGTGAGGTTAACACCCTTAAGATACACTAAACTTTAACTTCTAATGCATAATGTAATAACTTTAAATTATTACATTTATCATTCTATTTAAATAATCTTGAATTATTGTCTCTTGTTAGGTACATAGTTAGATAACAGTTTCTAGAACAAAAGATAGTAGTTAATCATAATTGTTTTGTTATATATATTCAAATTCATAAACAATAAATAACAATATAATTGGTGTATGTTAATTGTTTATGGCAAATAACCAACAAAAATGTTAGTTATGCCTGTTAACAGTGAATACAGTTCCTGTAACAATAACAAAAATTAAGTTTTGGTATTTAGTTGTCATCATCAGCAACCCATTAAGTCCCACTGCTGGGCTCGGGTCTCTGCTCCTCTATCTAGAGAGCTGAGAGGGTTTAGGCCATAATCCACTCATGTTGGCCTAGTGCAGGTTGGTAGATCAGACATACTTAGAATTTCTTTTAGGGTATGTGAGTTTTCTAACGATGTTTTCCTTCACCATTACTATCTAGTAATGGTGAAGGAAAACTTACTTACCATCTGGTAAGTCAGTTGTCTAGTATATATAAATTCAACAAAGTGGAATCCACATTGTTACTGCCGCTCGGGATCGAACTCAGACCGCATGATTTACACGCCGATCGATGTCTTGTCTAATGATAATCATAGATCTAAAAATAAATTTATAAGTTGTTTAAACATTAATTTTGTGCACACCAATTGTTGGGTTGGCTCAATTTGATTTTGTCTTACCAAAGTGTATAGTAATTTGGTGCCAACCAAAAAATCTTTTTGAACAAAGTATGTAGTTTGGTAAGCCTTTGATTGCAGTAATAATATATAAAAAACGAAATCAAAGACAAATTTGGCGGGCTTGTGATGAGTAAAGTAGCAGTTTTTTCATTTAGATTCTTGTTGCTATGCACACCTGTTTGAAGTGTGAAAATACTTTGAAGGCTTCTCAAAACGCAAACCAAGCGAAAAAATAAAATCTATAAAAACAGACGAGTGGCACTTACTTTGCTTTTTGAAATGTCAAGTACTTAGAGGTCAAGTAAGATACTTAACTCAATGGACGAATTTCAAGGGTTTGCGAAAATAATATCTAAGTTCGGCGATTTTTAGAGATGAAATTGCTAAAAATTGTAACGTGTTATAATTCTTCTTCGTTCGTCCCTCAATGCTGAGGATCGTGACCATAGTACCATACACGACACATCTCCAAGCAGTGCGATCTTCAGATGTATGGCGCGTGATGCACGTTACCTCCGACAACCATCTTCATAGCGGCAGTCCATCCAGTTGGCGCGTGTTATTAAAATGATGATATTTTTCGCGATTTTAATATACGGTGTATTGAACGTTTACGTAGTGGGAATAAAATAAAATGTGGAGTGTGGAGAAATTAATTTATGTATATGTAACTTATCTCTAGATCCTACAAATATTGTGACTGTTTTAAAATTAGCTACTTGTATGGGTGTTTTAATATAATAAAAAACAAAATTAAAAATTTTGAAAAAACCCACGACGATAACATCTATACAAAATAAGAAACGTAACATATAAAAAGGTTTAAATAACTTTATTTTAAATCCCCGACGAAAAGATAATAAGTAGCGTAAAAACAATCCCAAGAAAATCCGTCGGGGGCTGCCATACCCTGACTTGAAATGAACGAAAGTATTGCAGTTTTATGTATTTGATACCTACCTAATTATTAACAATATTTAGTTTACAATATATATTTAATACTAGAAACAGTAATGATATTGGCAGCCCCCGACGAATTTTCTTGGGATTGTTTTTACGCTACTTATTGTCTTTTCGTCGGGGATTTAAAATAAAGTTATTTAAACCTTTTTATATGTTACGTTTCTTATTTTGTATAGATGTTATCGTCGTGGGTTTTTTCAAAATTTTTAATTTTGTTTTTTATTTTAAATATTTTCAAAGAGCGCCCTGTCTTACTAACTGTAAGTAACTCGTATAAAATTTTAAGAACCTTGACAGATAAATAAAAGTTTTATACTAAGTTATAGAACAAACACATTTTTTTTTAAATTTACTGTTGCAGTACTTGCAGTAAGTCTTATAACTTGAAATTATCATTTTAATTTTCTTATTTTAAACTTTTTAAGGAGCGCTTTATCTTACCATGTAAGCTCGAGAATGAATGGAATTTGCATGGAGCTTCGACTATATTATATATATTTTATTTTTTGTTGACTTGTGTGCTCATCCGTCGCACAAAGGTCGCCGGAGCCCCGCTTCGCGGGGCTCCTACTTCTGGGTGGTTTAAAAAAAAAAATAACCCTAACCTAACCAGTCCGATTCGGATTGCTCTGAATCGGGGGGTGTTAAGTTTAGCTATCGCACATTGATTGCCGTAGCCGGACTGCCTTCGGCGTTAGCGCAGATTTCCACCTATAATAGCTTGTCTCTCGAAAACGGTGCGTGCTATCGCAAAAATGATGAAAATTTGGTTACACCTCGAGCACGGGATACCTATAAGTTAGAATAAATAAGGTAGGTAGATGTTTATATAACGTCAGTCTGGAATAAACTCTCACTCTTACTAATTTTCTTTAGGCTTATCATTGTATACCTTAGTACTAATATTCAGTGATATAACAACACGAGATCGGTTTTCGGATGTTTTCCTTTACTTGTGCAACTTGTTATTGCTTCTGGCCAAATTTCATGATTTTAGGTCAACGGTACCTAAGTTCCCTATAGATTATGATCGTCAAGATAAATCGTCAAAAATGGAGCAAAAACAGCTGTATCTTTTGATTGCGTTAACTTAGAAGTTTGATTTTTATTTTACGCCGAGGGTTTGCAGACTCAAGTATATGATATTAATTTCAGCTTTATACCTCTATGCGTTCTTGAGAAAAATATTCTAGACAGACGGACAGACAGACAGACAGACATACAACGGAGTGATCCTATAAGGGTTCCGTTTTTTTTCTTTTGAGGTACAGAACCCTAAAATTGCATAAACGGTCACCCATCTATGAACTGACCTTATCCGAAGTTGCTTAACCTCATGAGTGTAATCAATATCTCAGTACTACAATGATACGTGTCCCTATACAGTAACAGGTCTAATTATTTTACAGATAACTGTAAACATAAGTTTGCTTAGTCTATTGCAGCGCCCCCTGGCGAAAAAATACAATATCGTGTATCCAAAAGTCATCCTCGATAAATCACAAATACATTACAGAAAACCGTATCGAAATCGGTTTAATCGTTTTAAAGATAGGAGGGCACAAAGGTTTCAACGAAATTAACATAGGTTTGCCTAGTCTATTACAGCGCCCCCTGGCGAAAAAATACAAAATCTTGAATCCAAAAACAATCCTCGATAAATCACAAATACATTACAGAAAACCGTATTGAAATCAGTCTAATCGTTTTAAAGATAGGAGGGCACAAAGGATTCAACGAAATCAGTGTATTGTAGCGCCCCCTGGCGAGCTATTAACATAACACCTATCTAATAACCTGTCCCCAAGAGCCGCACACACTTTACAGAAAACCGCATCTAAATCGGTCAAACCGTTTCCGTGATATAAGGCATTATGTTGGAACACACAAACACACAAACACACAGCCTCTCACCCCAAACGCATATACCGTCTCCGTTCCGTCGTGGGTAAAAAAGTGACGGACGGTTTTTCAATAATATTAACGTAAAACTTCGCTCGACATTAATAAGGCCATAATCGTTTACACTCGCCGTCGTCAGTTGCTTTTCTTTAGCTGCATGAAGATGACGTTCGGACTAATAAAATGGTGACAATGCGCTTTATTAATGTCGGTAAAAGACCATTGATATAAATAAAAAAAGTATGCCATACAACTTGGGTAATAATAACTCTTATTACACGATTATGCGATCAATTACAATTAATGGTAGATTGATGAAAAGAGTGTAAAACGTCGCTGCCTGTGCAAAAACGATCATTGTCAATTGCCACTCAGCCATGGATATAATAATTAAGAAAAGAACAACCTGTGTTAAGAATTATGATATTAACGCATAACTTTAAAAAACGCGTAAAAAGGAAGCGAATAGATGAAGAAGATTATTTAAATTATCATAATTTCAGATCGTAAATCCATCAACAATTGGGTTGCACTGTCAGAGTAGCGTCTATTTTACCAGACTAGATTGAACTGATGAAATACTGACTGTGTAACCTTCCTCTTACTAAAGTGAAAATTGTAACGTTGATGTCTCCGCATTCACCAGCATCATTCTACCGAATCGACAACGGAGTTGACATTCGATAGTTTGTGTCCGTAACCCAGGGTCAATGAAGTGAGAATTGACGCCAATTAGCCAGTCACGTCCAAATGTGACCGCCGAACTGTTCAATTTGCTTTAGAAATATGTATTGTGCAAATCAGGATAGTTAGAAAATGTCTGGAACGAGTAAAACACGTTTTTGCTATTGTATGAAGATGATTGCCAAAATTGAGGGTTCCTTATTTTTTATGTTCCAAAGGATGGACCAGTAAGCACCAATGTTGATCGCTGCATTTTATTTTGTAGGGCACTGACACGTGTTAAATTAAGTAGATTGTTTCTTTAACTTTTTGACTCTCTAAATATCAAACGTAGGTACCATCCACGATGCCAGTGTTTTAATAGGCCAATCATTTTAATTATATAGTACTAGCTGACCCGGCGTACTTCGTACCGCCATAAATAAAATCGTTATAAAAAAAAAGCGCGCGGATCCTAGGTCTATGGTATTTTTGTATTCTGCTACTATACTACCTTGATACTGCAATGTATTTACTTTTCTACGAAAAATATTTTTCTTCATATTTTACTTTATTTCATATTTTTACCCACGACGGAACGGAGACGGTATATGCGTTTGGGGTGAGAGGCTGTGTGTTTGTGTGTTTGTGTGTTTGTGTGTTCCAACATAATGTTGTTGTATGTAAACTTTTTTGGAGGTAGGCGCCAAAAAAGTACACACGTTTTTAAATCAACTGATATCTAATTAAATTATTTTAATTATAATTACTACATTTTTTAAGTTTAAAAGTGTGTAATATTATAGTAAGACTTACAGTTTTAGTGTACACATATTGTTGGCACTGAATGTAACATAACTACCTAATAGCATCCATACACCACTTGCCAGCTGATTTTGACACATAACCACAACAAACAATTTTGGAAATGGCTGAGGATAGGCAGGCGAAACTCGAGACAACACTGAAGACTGTGGAAGACCGTCTCTTGGGGAAGATGGCAGAAATCCAGTCTCAGATTGAATCTGCAGGTCCTGCCAAAGACACTGTCGCTAAGATTGCCGAGGAATTCCGGTCCTTTCGGGAGCTGACGTTTGGGATATTAAGTCTTCTCCGCCAACAAATAACAGAATGTGCCAAAGATATCGACACCATGGAGACGAGGAATCGGAGAAAAACTCTGATCTTCTCTGGCGTTCCTGAGGTTGAGGGTGAAAGCTGTTCTGGGGTCATATTGGGGATCCTGAACAACAAATTGGCCTTAAAACAGGTCATCTCAAGTTCCATCAAGGCTTGCCATCGTCTAGGAAGTCTTCAGAAAGGACATCACCGACCGATTTTAGTGAAGTTCCAAAGCTATGATGATAAAGCGGCAGTTTGGAAAGCTAAGTCTTCACTAAAGGGATCTTCAATATCGGTCAAGGAGTTCCTGACCAAAAGCAGACAGGCAGTCTTCGTTAAAGCCAGGATTCACTTCGGGATGCGAGGATGCTGGACTCAGGATGGCGTTATAGTCCTCAAAGTTCCAGACGGAACCCGGCACAAGATCCTGTCTGATGAGCAGCTCAAGCCATTCCTCGATAAGTACCCCAAGGTATCGGGCAGCAAGAAATAAGGGTTACTGTGTTTACATTAATATACTATTACTACAAAGTATCTTTTTCGTTGTCGCATAGTACTCACGAATTGTAAGACAATAAATTCATAATACCGTCGGTTCTAAACATGAATTCTAAACTATTGTACAGACACCAAACTATATCAGTACCCCCACTAAATTCACTTTTTATTTATATTTTGTCGGTATTTTAATTTTAGCACTTTAGAATATTAATAACATGTCATTGTTCTAATTTTATTAGATGGTATGAATGTCATTCTGACATTAAGTTAAATGACAGATAACAACCTGTTGCGTTCAGAAACATTTATATATATTTTTTAATTTTTTTTTTCACTCTCTTTGTTTGTGAACCATATTTTGCTTGGTATAATATAGTCTTTGCAGTTTTAATCCTATCGCTACTGACATTCTATTGTATGTTTCTTTTTATTAATTTCTCGTTGTTTTGTTGTTGTACGTATTTTCTATAACTTATTTTTTATAGCTGGCGGGTGGTGTGGAGATACTAAACTTTAACTAATTTTGGTGGTATTTATATTCAGTTATAATTATTTGTATTTATAAATATTTATTTTGTATATTTATTTTATATTATTAATATGTCAATTTGTAGTAATTCTTCTTTTCACTCTGCCAATGATTCAGCCGAATTTGCAACTGACGACAGTTTCTGTTCGACGACGGGTACACTTGGAGATAATTTACGTCAAATGTTTAATTTAAGTTCAACAAAAAATCTATTAAATGTATGTCATTTGAATGCTCAGAGTGTACCGAGCCATCATAGCGACCTTTTTGAAGCCTTCTCCAATACTAACGTACATGCCGTCCTGGTTTCCGAGAGCTGGCTCAAACCTCACCTTCTGTCTACCACTTACCCGCTCCCTGGATTTGTTCTGATTCGGAATGACCGGTTTGACAAGGGAGGGGGTGGAGTGGCTATTTATCTGCGCAGTAACTTTGATTATAAAGTCGTTGCTTCATCTTCTCCTCATTACTCTGCTTCTGCCGAGTTCATTTTTCTTGAGGTTTGGGTCAGAGGAGTTAAAGTCCTACTTGGCGTCGTGTATTGTCCTCCTTCAGTCGACTATTTCACTGATTTAGAATCGGTATTGGAATCTTTGGGGTCTATATATAGCCATCATATCATCATGGGCGACTTTAACACTGACCTTGTATCCCGTCCTTCCTCTCGTTCTGTCAAGCTCCTTCACATTGTCGAGTCTATCAATTTACATATCTTGCCTTTGCAACCTACTCACCACAATCCTAATGGGGAAGATAGTTGGTTAGACTTAATCCTCACCTCTGATCCTTCCTTTGTATCCATCCATGGCCAATACCCTGCTCCTGGTTTCTCCCATCACGACCTTATCTTCTTATCTTATATCCTAAAGCCTCCTAAACCCCAACCAAAGGTTCTGCACTTGCGTTCTTTTGCGCGGATTGACGTGGAAAAGTTACGGGTTGACGCTTCATCAATAGATTGGCAGGTCTTGGAGACGGCATCTACAGTCGATGAGAAGGTGCAGTTATTTAATGACGCAGTTGTAAAACTCTACGACAAACATGCTCCAATCAAGAAGATTAGGATAAAGCGTCCTCCAGCTCCATGGATGACGGAAGGAATTCGGATGGCGATGAGACGCAGAGACCGTGCATTTCGCAAACACAAGAAAGACCGTTGTGAAATGAATTGGTGTGCCTTTAAAAGTGCCAGGAATCGGTGCAATCAGATGATACGTAACGCTAAACGCCGATATATTCTTAACAATATCCATTCCTCTTCACCAGCCGGCATATGGAAGTTTCTTGGTACGATTGGTATCGGGAAATCACAACATCTCGAATTGCCAAAAACGATCAACTTGAACGATATCAATCGCCATTTTGTCGGTTCCCATAAGTTTGACTCTTTGACCATAGATCAAACTATCAGTTACATTTGTAATTTACCTTGTCCTGTTACAGTTCCTTTCACCTTTTCTCCCGTGCTTCAGAGTGAGATCAGAACAATTATCCTTTCCATCCTATCCAAAGCGGTGGGATGCGATGGTATCAGTCGTCGTATGATAACACTCGCACTCGACGAGCTTCTACCACCCATTACCCATATCCTCAATTTTTCCCTGTTCACTGGGCAATTTCCCACATTATGGCAGAAAGCGTATATACGCCCTCTGCCTAAAATATCCAATCCCTCACTTCCCTCCCATTTTCGTCCGATTTCTATTCTTCCTTTCCTTTCCAAGGTTATGGAGGCATGTGTGCATAGACAACTGTCCGGGTTTGTCCATCGGAATAACCTACTTTCTCCACTCCAATCTGGGTTCAGACCCGGACATAGCACTGTCACCGCCTTGCTCAAAGTGACTGGCGATGTGAGGGCGGGTGTGGAGGACACTATGGCCACTGTTCTAGTCTTGGTGGACTTCTCAAACGCCTTCAATACCGTCAGTCACGATATCCTCTTATCCATCCTCTCTCACCTTAAGATCTCTTCTGAGGCACGGGAATGGCTCTCTTCCTATCTTCGAGGACGTCAGCAGTCTGTTAGATCGGAAGACAATACATCAGATTGGTGTAATTTAAATGCTGGCGTTCCTCAAGGCGGTATACTTTCTCCTCTTCTATTCTCTTTATTTATCAATTTTGTAACCTACGAGCTTCATAGTACGTATCATCTGTATGCCGATGATCTGCAAATTTATGCACAGGAAAGGGTGGAGAATCTCTCTGCAGCCATAGATAAACTGAACCATGACTTGGCGTCTCTCAAGGATTGGTCTGATAGATTCGGTTTGGCAGTGAATCCAACCAAATGTCAAGCTATTGTTATAGGGGGGGTTCGTGCCATTAGCAAGCTTGACATAAATTCACTGCCACCATTGATATTTAATGGGACCGCCATTCCATTCACTAAGAGTGTTAAGGATCTGGGGCTGCAGATTGATTCTACACTGAGCTGGCAAGAACAGGTTGCCAATGTCAGCCGGAAGGTCACAGGAACGCTGCGGTCTTTGTATCGTCTCAAGAATTTCCTCCCGTCTAAAACGAAGATAATGCTGGTGCAGACCTTAATTTTCCCAATAGTCGACTATGGTGATGTGTGTTATTTCGACCTGAATGCAGATCTGCTCAATAAACTTGACCGACTTCTCAATAATTGCATTCGATTCGTTTTTAATCTCCGTAAGTATGATCACGTATCATCTTACCGTTCCCAATTAAATTGGCTTCCCATCCGCCAACGTCGCAGTTGGCGAGCGTTGACTACTCTTTACTCCCTTTTGAATTCTCCTAATGCTCCTTCATATCTAACTCATCAGTTTCAATATCTTTGCTCTAGTCATAACCTTAACCTTCGCTCCTCTAATAACCTTCTCCTACTTTGCCCCCCTCATAGCTCAAGTCTTGTCCACTCTTCCTTCAACATTCAATCTATTCTTCTTTGGAATGCGCTCCCTCTCGAAATCAGGACGGCCACAAACCGTGAATCTTTTAAGACCAAAGTTCGTCATCTTTATATTAAATATATTATGGCAGAATCATAAATCTTGTACCTATCTCTTGCACATTATAGTATGTATGTATATTTATAATTTATATATTAATATTTATATATCTATATATTCGTATTTATATATCTATATATTTAATTTATTTTAATGTATATACTTTATTATATTATGTACCTATTTGTAATTGTTTATTGTGATTAGAATATTTATTCTCTGATATTAACTTTAAGCACCTACCTCAGTTTTGTCTCTACATCACCCTAAAGTTGACTGGTAGATAATGCCTCAGGCATTAAGTCCGCTTGTGTACTTGTTTGTGCAGAAAGTTTAATAAATAAATAAAATAATGCCTTATATCACGGAAACGGTTTGACCGATTTAGATGCGGTTTTCTGTAAAGTGTGTGCGGCTCTGGGGGACAGGTTATTAGATAGGTGTTATGTTAATAGCTCGCCAGGGGGCGCTACAATACACTGATTTTGTTGAATCCTTTGTGCCCTCCTATCTTTAAAACGATTAGACTGATTTCGATACGGTTTTCTGTAATGTATTTGTGATTTATCGAGGATTGTTTTTGGATTCAAGATTTTGTATTTTTTTGCCAGGGGGCGCTGCAATAGACTAGGCAAACCTATGTTGATTTCGTTGAAACCTTTGTGCCCTCCTATCTTTAAAACGATTAAAGCGATTTCGACACGGTTTTCTGTAATGTATTTGTGATTTATCGAGGATGATTTTTGGAAACACGATATTGTATTTTTTCGCCAGGGGGCGCTGCAATAGACTAAGCAAACTTATGTTTACAGTTATCTGTAAAATAATTAGACCTGTTACTGTATAGGGACTCGTAGCACTGTAGTACTGAGATATTGATTACACTCATGAGGTTAAGCAACTTCGGATAAGGTCAGTTCATAGATGGGTGACCGTTTATGCAATTTTAGGGTTCTGTACCTCAAAAGAAAAAAACAGAACCCTTATAGGATCACTCCGTTGTATGTCTGTCTGTCTGTCTGTCTGTCCGTCTGTCTAGAATATTTTTCTCAAGAACGCATAGAGGTATAAAGCTGAAATTAATATCATTTACTTGGGTCTGCAAACCCTCGGCGTAAAATAAAAATCAAAATTCTAAGTTAACGCAATCAAAAGATACAGCTGTTTATGCTCCATTTTTGACGATTTATCTTGACGATCATAATCTATAGGGAAGTTACCGTTGACCTAGAATCATGAAATTTGGCCAGAAGCAATAACAAGTTGCACAAGTAAAGGAAAAAATCCGAAAACCGATCTCGTGTTGTTATATCACTGAATATTAGTACTGAGGTATACAATGATAAGCCTAAAAAAAATTAGTAAGAGAGAGTTTATTGACTGACGTTATATAAACACCTACCTATCTTATTTATTCTAACTTATAGGTATCCCGTGCTCGGGGTGTAACCAAATTTTCATCATTTTTGCGATAGCACGCACCGTTTTCGAGATACAAGCTATTATAGGTGGAAATCTGCACTAACGCCAAAGGCAGTCCGGCTACGGCAATCAATGTGCGATAGCTAAACTTAACACCCCCCGATTCAGAGTAATCCGAATCGGACTGGTTAGGTTAGGGTTATTTTTTTTTTCAAACCACCCAGAAGTAGGAGCCCCGCGAAGCGGGGCTCCGGCGACCTTTGTGCGACGGATGAGCACACAAGTCAACAAAAAATAAAATATATATAATATAGTCGAAGCTCCATGCAAATTCCATTCATTCTAGAGCTTACATGGAAAGATAAGGCGCTCATTAAAAAGTTTAAAATAAGAAAATTAAAATGATAATTTTAAGTTATAAGACTTACTGCAACAGTAAATTTAAAAAAAATGTGTTTGTTCTATAACTTACTATAAAACTTTTATTTATCTGTCAAGGTTCTTAAAATTTTATACGAGTTACTTACAGTTAGTAAGATAGGGCGCTCTTTGAAAATATTCAAAATAAAAAACAAAATTAAAAATTTTGAAAAAACCCACGACGATAACATCTATACAAAATAAGAAACGTAACATATAAAAAGGTTTAAATAACTTTATTTTAAATCCCCGACGAAAAGATGATAAGTAGCGTAAAAACAATCCCAAGAAAATTCGTCGGGGGCTGCCAATATCATTACTGTTTCTAGTATTAAATATATATTGTAAACTAAATATTGTTAATAATTAGGTAGGTATCAAATACATAAAACGGCAATACTTTTGTTCATTTCAAGTCAGGGTATGGCAGCCCCCGACGGATTTTCTTGGGATTGTTTTTACGCTACTTATCATCTTTTCGTCGGGGATTTAAAATAAAGTTATTTAAACCTTTTTATATGTTACGTTTCTTATTTTGTATAGATGTTATCGTCGTGGGTTTTTTCAAAATTTTTAATTTTGTTTTTTATACAATATCCATTTATTTTTATTAGTTTATGACTTTAGCGACCATAAATACATACAATGATAATTCACTGTCAAATGTCAAATTTTAGACCGAAAATAAATGGCGCGAATACATAAAAATGGCGCGCGGATCCTAGGTCTATGGTATTTGTATTCTGCTACATTACTATACTACCTTGATACTGCAATATATGTATTTACTTTTCTACAAAAAATATTTTATTTCGTATTTTACTTTATTTGATAATTCTACTACACAATTGTCATAATATATTCTTTGAATTTACTGGTGAATAATTAGTAATATATTCAAGTAATGAGGTTGTATAGTGAGCAAAAAGAAAAAAGAGATCTTTGATTTCTTTTTAATCTGTCATACTGAATTGTCATTAGGGCTGACGTTGATAAATATAGTAATATACATACACAAAGTTGAAAGGATGAATGTTTGTTTGTATATTTGATAATTTTAACCAAAAAGACACGGTATGGATTGACATAGATAAGTACTATTCTAATCAATCACGTAATATTGGTTATGTTTAATCTGAAGTAATTATCTGTACTTAGAAAATATTGGCCGAAATTTACCCTCTAAGAGTGAAAAGTTGCTGTGGTCACAGGAACAAAATAACAGGTAAGCGAAGTCACGGGTGACATACAGTATTATTATAAGATTTTTGGGATTATAATTATACATTTCATTTAATATCGTAATAACTTTTAAACTATTTGTCGAAATATCTTAGTGTAAACGGCAAAAATTATCTACATTAAATGACAAAAGTGATAAAGGTATTTACATTCCTAGGAATTAGTTTAATACCATGAAATTTTTCACTTTAAATGCAGTATCCGATTTAAATGTATTTCTTGCTCACTATTCTCTCTATATCGACTTCCACATAAAAGATAGGCATATGCTGTCGCGGACTTTTTTTTATAACTATTTAAGAGTAACAATTCCTCCATACATTGTCCTTATGTAAAACTAACGGTTTACGTAGAGAAATCAGAAATAGCTATAAGATGGCAGATTTTTCTCCGACTTACTTTACATTTGTTCTCATGGTTTAGCCAATTTACGCGATATCTAGATAAAATATAGCCTATATGTTATTCTGATGTATAAATTAAATTATTGCAAAGTTTCATTGAAATCTATTCAGTGGTTTTTTCGTTTACTGGTAACAAACATCCAAACATCCAAACATCTAAACATCCAAACATCCAAACATTCTTACAAACTTTCGCATTTATAATATTAGTAGGATATCATTGAGTATACAGCAGCGGTAGTACTTAAAACTTTGTTTAATACGAATGATGTGGCCAATATTGGTGTAATCTGTTGCCCAACATAGTCATAGCACGTCCGAATCTCGAAGTATTATAAATTGCCTGCTAAATGAACAACACGCGCTGTGTATTACAAACGGCTTTGTGTACTCCTTCTGATAAGTTTAATTTGCTTGTTCTGACAACGCCAAAGACAATGCTTCCGGGAATTATTAAATTTCCCATTCAAATCAACTTCAATAAACTTAATAATCTCCTTCATATCACAAGTTCAGCTGAAATTGGTCTTTTGTTGAGTCCTAAATAATGACAATAAGGTGTCGACCTATTACAAATCTTACTGTACAACACAGATCCATACGCTTATATAAATGTTTATACACAAACATGTATATATTAGCACCTATCTTTCGAAAACTCAACTTCGTCGAATGAACTCTCGACAGTTGGACTTGGACTTAACAACTTTAGCACTTTTAAAAGACTATTAGGCATATAAACGGACGTTTTTATTTGTCATCTAGTCATATTGATAGTAAGCTTTCGTGCTAGTACTCATTTAATTCGTGAATTAGTAGGTAGTTGAACTAGTTGATAGGTAACAAAACTAGGCTAATATCCATCATTTCGTACTTAACTGAAGCTATTGCTAAGTTGAATATATGAATGTTATACAAAACACAAATATCATAATTGGGTGTGGCTGAATTCGCTTTGATGACATAAATAATGGCATTTTTCCGTCATCACTAACAGCTATAATCGTTAGTAAAAATAGCTGAACATGTTTGATCGCTGTTTAATGATTTGAATCGGAAGTCGTTAAAATAAGCCGCGAAGCTCTTTTATTTTGTTTTTTTAATAGTAGGCGCTGCGCTGAATGGTACTGATTTACAATTTTAAATGAGCCGTGCGGAATTTAACCGGCCTGCCATTATGAATTTTAGGTAGGTACCTAACAGTATGCTAAAAATAAGGTACGCAAAAACCTAATGCATGATCGCGTGTATTCCATTTGTATAATTCAAATAAGGTATAAAAGAACTAACTGATCGAAGTATCATGTTCTAAACATAAAATGTAATTAAAATGAATAACGGTGGTCATTACTCACACTAGTTAAAATAAAAAGTATCTAATGTAATTACATCATCCACATACGCGACCGTCAGTAGGCACTTTGCTTTATCAGTCCTTGTTAGTTTAGATAACATTATTTTTGAACCTTGTACGTTAATGATGGCTCGTTACTTTGAACATTGTTAATGTGTATCGACCTATTTTCGGAGTTTATGTTGTATAATAGTCTTATAAATATTTGACGATGGCCGACTTATGAGTCTATTATATTACAATTGTTTTTAGGTTCACTTTCATTAGTCAGTTGAATGCGCTACTCTCG
Source organism: Laspeyria flexula (assembly GCA_905147015.1). NCBI lineage: Eukaryota > Metazoa > Arthropoda > Insecta > Lepidoptera > Erebidae > Laspeyria > Laspeyria flexula. The sequence continues at coordinate 15,110,019 of LR989950.1, read as the reverse complement.
GGAACTACTGAATCGAATTGAAAAATTATTTTAGTGTTGTATAGCCCATTTATCGAGAAAGGCTATAAGCTAAAATATCACGCTATGTTCAATAGGAGCTGAGTAGTGGCCAAACATAGAGCCCCGGGAGCGAAGCCCCATGCGACAGCTAGTTGCTTTATACAAATTTAAGTTGTTATAATAGGTTTTTCACTAGGGTTTTCTTTATTGTAATTTATGATAAAAGTGCCTTGTATAATCATACAATTGCCTCCAGTTTCTCACTTACATAGAATACATAAAAACTTCGAGAGAGAAAGAGAGTATGACTTTCTAGCCGTAAACAACGTCAGGTAAACATAATTACTTTTGCACTTGGTATATTAAATGTGAATGCGTTTTGTAATGCTGAATGCGGAATAATACATATTAATAAGTACATCTCGCCTTTGCAACGCTAATAAGGAAGGATTGGCACAAGGAAAATTGGCAGTGGCACTCACCTGCGCACGGACTGTTGTAAAATTATCCCATCTGCAATAACATATTGTCTGTATTGAATGTTTTAATAGTCTTAATTCTTAGCTATCATAATTAAATGATAATGAACCAGTTATGAGGTTCCTAAAAAAGAGCGGAAGGGAAATAAATTTAACGTATAAAGATCAAAACCGTTTAGTGACGGATTAAAAATACATAATGTCACTACCCCATCTCAACCCGCAGGTGTCGTAAAAGGCGATTCAGGGAGTAATCTTATGCAAACAAGAGCACTGCAAGAAAAGGAAAACTCGAAACAAACCCAAAAACAAAACTAAATTCCCTCCACATTCTTTGGAGGAGACCCGTGGCCAGTAGTGAAATGTTTGCGGGTTGAAATGATGATATAGACCAAATTTATGGTGGAAGGTAGAAGAAATTGTTGAATGTTGAAGAAACGAGAGATGTTGTCAATATTCATAGCTGGTGGAAGGAAATAGTCTGCCTACCCTTCAGTTAATCAGTTCGGATAGCGGCCTGATATATTTGTATGTATGAAGTTCCGAGGGTCATTGCTAGTCAGATAATCTCGTCACCTACATCTGTATTATTACGCACTATTGGTAACATTACTGAGTGTGGCTTCCTAAGCGTATAGCGCCTTGTGTTCTCCGAAGGCTTATAAATAACCCATATATGGTTGGGATTAATGCCTTGCTAACCCCGAGAGGGTGGATTGACTTTAGCGTACATAAATAACCCCCTGTTTTAATTAATTTGGGATGTTTGTACGTATCATTTTGTGTAATAGAAAAGCGACCTTGAAGACGACCGTTTAGGGGTCAGTGTTACGTGGCATTACAACTAATCATGACCTTTATGTGTACGATAAAATCATGTGGTTTTGTGTGACCTTTATTTTGTGGCTGTTTTATTATGGGCTCCTATAGTGTATTAATTTTATATCAAAGTTTGTACTCGTATTATATCATTATTATAGCTTAGTTAGTTTGGGTTGGCCATAATATTCGATTACGTTATCAAGCTCGCGAGATCTAATCGATAACTCGATTGAAATTAAGGAATCTGTTTTATGTGTTGTTTGATGAAATTCGACTGGAGTCATGATCGATTTGTTTGCTCATTGTTTATTGACGAAGGGCTTCAAAGTATATAATTAGAACAGCACATGCTTATTATATATATATATATATATATATAATAAGCATGTGCTGTTCATAGCAGGTAGGTATATTATATATACCTACCTACATTCCAAATTGTGATTTACCTATTTAACATTGATGCAAAGATACGCGTGATTGAATAAAACTTATTTAAACAACTACCTACTAACTTTCACTTCTATCATATTCACAGAGTATAATAGTGTCTCCGTGCTTCGGAAGGCACGTAAAGCCGTTGGTCCCGGTTATCACTTAATGTTGTAGTCTTTAAGTCAAGTTGGAAGCCTTCTGGGCGACTTGATAAATTCTAATACAAGGTGTGCCTCAAGGCTCAAGCCCATTCGATAACAAAAAGAAGAGTCTAATATGTAGAAACTACGGAAGCATTACAATGCAGTTTGTCAGCCCACTAAAATAATTCGTTGTCAAGGGATAGCAGGCAGTCAAACAATTAATTTGAATAAAAGCGTTGATCCAACCACAATGACTTGTATGTATACTAATAAATTAACACATTTTAAGCATTGTAATCACAACAATAAAAGCTAAATCCTAATTTACGAGGTCCGCATTTAAAATTGATGCTCGCACGCTGATTAGTCACGATTATGCCGCACCCGTATTAGTTTCACCGTAAATAACCTTCTACTACTACTACGAATACGTACGGTGTTTGCGATACAGATTTTACTTTTTTTATACCAAAATATATTGCGGTGGCAGTGGCACAGAGGGGATCTACCCGCTCGGTGGTGAGCGCTTACCGTAGCCTATACGCGTGCAACACAAGTGCATCAAGAGCGCGTTGCCGACCCTTAAAAACGAATTGATTCCTTTTTTTGAAGGTCTCCCATACTTGGAAAACCTTGTTAGGGAGTTAATTCCACATCCTGAGAATTCTCAGAAGAAAAATTCCTCTGAAACCGCGTGGTGCGAGACCATTTAGATAACTGCCTTAAGTGCTGTTCGTAGCAAGGAAACGGTCGATAATGAAAATATGCAAACAGTGATCCATCTATGGACGGCCCTTGCCTGATGAGCGAACGAACATGACGGTATCACAATGCTACGAGTGCCTCAGATTTCAATAAGGCGTTGTTATGCAGAATACAATAATCACCTGATTAGAAACGTCTAAAATAAAGAATGCCAAACAATCACACTTTTCGATAGCGAGCAGAATGGAAATATCACACTATTATTACGCATTGGAAGACATGAAAACAGAAATTTTTAATAGTTATTAGAAGTGAAAGTAAGCAAGGTAGAAAAATTATTAATGATAATAATTTTTTAAGAGAAAATTTCCGCAGACAATGAATGTTTAGTTTAGAACATGAATACATGATGCATTAGAATAGTTTATTTTTTTAAGTCTTATTGAGTTAAGGATTATAAGGTAACATAATATTTAAAGTTACCAAGTCAAAGCGATGACTGATTAATGTGGTAAATATTCCTCATTATTATCACCAGTAACCCATTCATATCGGGTCTCCTCTCCTCTATCTAGATAGCTGAGGGGGTTTAGCCCATAATCTACTCACACTGGCTTAATGCGAGTTGGTGGATCAGACAGTATGTGAGTTTCCTCACGATGTTTTCCTTCACCGTTAGCAGATGGTAAGTCACATGACTAGTACATATAAATTCCGCAAAGTGAAATCATTGGTACTGCTGCTATTGAATCGAACTCGGCTCGTGTGTTTAGCACGTCGGTCACTTCAGCCACCATTGCATGATGCAATATTAGTTCGTGCCGTGTTTTTAATAAGTATTGTGTTGTTATTAATTTTTTAATGAAACTTATTTTTATAAGATCTGCCTATTACTATAACTTTTATCTAGGTAGAGAACATTTGAATCTATACGTGATGAGCATAATCATTGGTAGTTCTGGCGTGCGTGCGCGTGGGTCGCGTTTGTCATGCGCAACGGTATGACAGTAGCGGATGGCAACTGATACTTTAGAATTTGTTACAAGTAACAAGAGTTTCGACGATTGTATTATATATTTATGCTGAATTTTGCACCTTATTTTCATTTGCAAAGAAATTTCTTATGTCACACGAAGGCCATTGGTCAGACGAGAAGATAGAAAAAGACCAATAAATGCATGCCACTCACTGTACTTCTCTTTGTTATTTAATATAACACATTTCTTTTCACGTCTCTTCTTTTGGCTTTGTTGGAATCCAAGTCTTCAATGAATTGTTGTTACAGCCTCTCTAATAAACTCATTACTATTTATTAAATAAATATTATAATAACCATCTTGTCATCCGAATCTGCAGACCATGAAGCGTAATGGATTAACACTGTTTTTTTAATCCCGTTACACAAACTTTTTGGCGGTATTTGAGCGATTAAAACCACTATCTTCAATTCCGAACAAGGTCATCAATCAACAATTCTGCAGCTTTGTATTTGTCATCCGCTGTCTCTTTCGCTCCCGCTATCTCTCTCGCTCGTGTTTTGTTCAGTCTTGCCATGGTGGGTGTGCGTTATGGACGGAAGCTTAGCGTGCTCTCGCGCACAGATTAACTCGTGTTCACAGACCAGTGAGGCTTTGAGGGAGGGGATAAAGGCAAATTGTTATTAGTGTTATGTGAATGTGCTGTGAATATTGTGAAAATAAGTGAAAATTTGGTTTATGGTGCAAATTGGAGATGTACTTTTTTATTTGAGGTATTGTCCTAATGCACTGTCTTTAGATTATAAAATGCAGTTTCTCTAACGATACTTATGTTTCAAGTATTTCTTATAATAGAATAGAATAGAAGAAGTTTATTTATTATATAATAGGAAGTACAAATTTAATGATTTTAGTGTTATTCATATTTATTACTGAAATGGCTAGTTTAATATACTTACCTACCTATAATTCACAACACTAACAATTACCTTAAGGAAATTAACAGTTATTTCAGTGCGATGACCAAGTGATAAACACCCGTTTACGGAAAGTCGGCCAGTAAATACGGCCAAAAATGTTGACAGCGTTTTCTTGTCCTCTAAGATTCTTTTAAGTAATTTTAGTTCTAATCCGTAAAAAGTCGTCTGGTTAGACTTGAACGGCTTCAATTTATCAGTTCAGTGACTTGAATATAATTGAATTAAACATGAATTTCTTCAAATCTTGAATATTTGCTAAAACTATAATTTTTTATCACGCAAAATTGCTGTGCGTTCATTTATTTATGCCAAGAAATTAACCACCAAAAACAATCTACTATTACGAAGCTAAAGAATAAAATTTGCTTAAACGGGTTAAACTAAAACAATAGGTATTTGTCTATTCTAAAACAAATACAATGCACTAGAACACTAGTTAGTCTGTTTATTGCGGTAAACTTTAGTGTTTAAAAACATTATGCTGCAGCCTATTTAATACAACAGCAACTGTTAACGCTAAATAAACTGATTGGTATCTAGTGATATGATTAATGACAATTGTTTTATTGAATTATGAATAGAATGTTAATGAATATGAAAATTTATGAATTGTACGGACGGCAATTGTATCATGTGTCATTACATCATCAACGTCGTCTGGTAAACGTGCGTCAAAGGACATCGGCCTCTCTTATGTCAGCAAAGGATACGAGGATACGTGTAGTAACGAATTCGATATGGTTGGAATTTTAACTTTATGCCGTTTGTAGGCAAACGTGGCAGGTTATATAGCAAGCCAATGCTATCTGTGAAAACATATCTTGAAGATAGACTTTTTTGACACTCGCACTATGTCTTAGATCCCTTGGGACTTCACAAACAGAATTAATGGACTTAACTGCTCAAAGCAACTAACTGCATGAAGGTCGCACAAATATTTGTCTTGACAACAACATATTATTGCTTAACGAGTATCAATATTTTGATATTTTTGAGCTTTTATTTCAACCACCTTGACAAATTCAATTAAATAAAAAAAATTGAATAAAAATTTTCACTAACCATTAGTCCCTGCACCGCAATATATAAATTCTTTTAGTGTTGGATAGCCCATTTATCGAGGAAGGTATAGGCTCTAAGTCTTCCTCGCATCACGCTACGGCCAATGAGCAGTGGCCAAATAAAGAAAGACAGGAGCGAAGTCCCGCGCAACTAGTCTAGTTCGTTCATAAAATTGTAAGTTAAAAAATTACTAGTGTACATTTGCTCAAAGCCACATGCAGAGATATGAAGATCTTTTCAAGTCTAATAAATATGTAGAAGGAAGAATAATTTTGCTTCCTTCGTCTAAAAAATAAAAAGGCAAGCTTTTTAAATGTCGTTGACTTGCCACTACGTATCGTGGGAAAGTTCTTTATATAGACTCGCTGTCATTACCAAATGTTTTGTAGGCATGGCATGAATATTTCGTAGGTACTTTAATATATTGATTGAATTGGCACTGAGCTCATTTTTTGAAGTGATATTGTTGCTACGACGGATAACACGGCTATGTATTAATTATGTAACATTTCCTTGATATATTATATAATATGTTTGATTAATATTAGGTATGGTATAGTACATATATGTAGTTATGAATTTAGTGGAATTTAGATTAATGTAAAGTAGCTAACGTGGTCGAAATTCGATCGCGTTTTTTATTTTTTCTGGAATTTTAGCTATCTAAATTTCTTCTCATATATTTTAACTACTACCAATTCCTTGTCTCGGTCATCTGTATTAAGAATATTAAGCGGACGGAAGTATCCTACTCCTCTGTAATATTCTTTCTCTGCGCAATATTCCTATTCAACAAAATTTTTGAAAACATCGCAATGTTTTTAAAAATCTATCTAAATTATATATTAATCAAACGATTTATCATTAGCTAACGGGAAAAGTCAACTACTAATCACAATATGGTTTCCTGATAAGTAATGTTTTTAAAGAAATTTTAAAGACGTGCCTGATCGATATTATATGGGCGACACCTATGACCTAATAAATGAGACTGAACATGGCGAAATATATGGGTACTTCTATTTTATGCAAAAAGGGCCCAATACTATGTTATGTTAGAATTGTATTGTTATCTATACTTCTATTCTAATATCTATAAAAAAAATATAAAGCTGAAGAGTTTGTTTGGTTGAATGCTAAGATCTTAGGAACTACTGATCGGATTAAAAAAAAAATCGTGTTGGATAGCCCATTTATCTAGTAAGTCTATAGGCTATATAACATCACTCTACGGTCAATAGGAGCTGAGCAGGGGCCATATAAAGAATGACGGGAGCAAAGCCCCGCGCGAATTCTTCTAGTTTGTGATTGTGATATATTTGTTTTATTTCTATAAGAAACCATGTAAGAATCTTTTACCGACGTGCCTCATAATACAAGGTCTTACTTATCTGTTCTCTTCTAAGCTACATAAACGTAATTTACCCGTTTACAGTTATTTTAGTAGGCATGCGGAAAATTGCCAAGGCTTCAGTAATTTGCCTTAGCCATTGTCAAGGTGTTGGCTTGTTTTACTGACCATCTGAACACACATACTATGTATTAGATGCAAATAAATCTGTTCGGTGTATGGTTTCAGTTATTTAGTTGACACGTGTATTGTAGATAATGTATTTATAGAGGCCTTGACTGTTGGTAATTATTGAAGACGGTTATTAAAATTATTAATGAGCACGTGCTCTGTTTATTACATACAGAGATTTATTTTTTAAAACAAAATACTACCCACATTTGTGAAGACAGGAATCTATTCTAGTCTGGTTATTCAGTACTAGCTGTTACCCGGGGCTTCGCTCCCGTCTTGTTTTCGCCACTGCTCAGGCTGTAACGTGATGTTATATAGCCTATAAACTTCCTCGCTAAATGCTCTATCCAACACTAAAAGAATTTTTCAAATCGGTTCAGTAGATCCCGACTAGGGCATGTATTATCGGAAGATTTTCAATTCTGATACTGATTTCCGATATTAGATCTCAATATCGGAATTCCGATATTAATATCGGAATTTCGTTATTGAGATCTCAATATCGGAATTCCGATATTAATATCGGAATTTCGTTATTACTTTAGAAATTGCAAATTTTATTTGTAAATTGTATAAATTCGGTATGAGGTTGAGTTGGATTGAGTGTAATAAAAACATTTTGAATTGTATTCTTTTTTTTGGTTTTAATTTAGGTCCTAAACTGGATCGCGTTAAGAGCTCGTGGTCGTGGTAGGCTACCTGGGCCTGGAACAAACAAGTAAAACCTAGATATAGCAGCTAATATTAAATATTAACTGCTATATGTAGGTTTTATGACTCTCTCTATCTACGTAACTAAATATTAGTTTTATTTAATAATACAAATCAGCATCTTAAAGTCTACGAACGAACGAAAACGTATTTTGTTTTATTTTGAGCAAGCACAAGTATAAAACCTGATACCGAATTTATATTTTTTTTTTTACTAATAAAATTTGCAATTTCTAAAGTAATAACGAAATTCCGATATCGACTGTTTTCGATATTGGATCACTTAGTATCGGAATTGTAATATCGAAACTTGCGTTCCGAGATTCCGATATTGCGATATTTCGAGATTCCGAGATTCATGCCCTAATCCCGACATTACCCCCTACAATGTCACATACTTTGCCTCTTTATAATTATTATAATAATAATTAAAGAAATAAATATTATTTTATTTTTTTATAATAATAATATAGATTAGCCCGCGAATGCGTTTTCCATGACTGCTGAAAAATTTCCCCCTTACATTTATGAACAACAAAGGTGGTGTTTAAATGAAATCGAAATATCCTTTCCCAAAAGATTTATTTTGTTCCCAATGACGTGTCTTTTGTGAATTAAAAGAATCAGTTTCTAACCCTTAGTATGGCACCTTACTTTCCTGAATAGTTGTATATTGTGAAAGTCTACCAGATACCTATTGATGTGTTTAAAGCAAAAGGTAAAGGACGTCGTTGGGTTGTAGTTTGATTTGTGAGAGTAGTGACTAAATTGATAGACCCCAAATATAAACAAAACATTGTAATTAATATTTGTATGCAGGAAGTAAGCGCCAATAAAAACAGTTCATTAATTTGTCATTATTATGGAGGACTTAGACGAAGATGCCTCCTCGGAGATGAATAAGTTCTCAAATTTTAGTGGGCTATTAATGACAATGTTTTCATGACGGCAATATTAATGGAACCAAAATTATTCTAACTTTGTTTTAAATTTATTAAGGTGAAGGTCAGATTAAATTGTTCTGCGGTATTGAACTCGGCTTGCATCATGTCATTGTCTTGTCAACGCAATCGGATGCTTTAATAAACTATTTTTAACAAAAAAATATTAAAACGACTTCAAATCAGTACTAAAAAGCGAAAAATAAACTGAATTAGATATTTAATTCCAAGCTAAAAAATACCTACCTACCTGTTTAAAGTATAATACCCTATTACTAATCTGTTTGAAGTCGGCGCCAAGCCTAAGGAGTTTGTTAAGCTACATACTACTTAGTACGTACATCTGTTGCCGCTCGCTACTTCACACCACCTCGCACTTGCGTGTGATCGTACCTAGTGGACGGCTCAAACTGAGTGATACAACCTCATTAGGCTGGCACCGACTTCAAACAGATTAGTAGTAGGGTATTATACTTTAAACAGGTAGGTAGGTATTTTTTAGCTTGGAATTAAATATCTAATTCAGTTTATTTTTCGCTTTTTAGTACTGATTTGAAGTCGTTTTAATATTTTTTTGTTAAAAATAGTTTATTTTTCCATTTTTAGTGTACTTTTTATCTAGCAGATTTAATAATACTGGCTGGCAAAGTAAGACGGAAAGCCGAAATAAAGAATCTTCGATAGAAGGGAACGTCTATTCAAATATTCTAACAACACAACCTGATTGTAGAATAGAGGAATCTCAAAACTCTCAGCTTTTTATGTCTTTCTTTTTTCCTATAAAATGCGACAGGTAACAAGTATAGGTATACAATGCAGGTTAGATACTATATCGAAAACTTAAAATGTCATCTAAGAATTCCTTTGAATTATACAACTTTATCGTCCATAAAGAGCTCTCACCTCAGACACTTGAAATAACACAACTTAAGGTTTATACATGGATGTGATATTTAAAGAACTCATCTTCTTACTCCTAAACATTAAGAAGTTTCCCTTCCAGTGTCAGCTCACCTAAATAACCTACAAGAATACAATTATAGGTTTATAAGTACCTAGAATGTTGAAAGAATTATCCTCCAACTCCTAAAAGTTAAGGAGTTATACCTTCCAGTGACAGCTCACCTGAATAACCTACAAGAATACAACTATAGGTTTATAAGTACCTAGAATTTTGAAAGAATTATCCTCCAACTCCTAAAACTTAAGGAGTTATACCTTCCAGTGACAGCTCACCTGAATAACCTACAAGAATACAACTATAGGTTTATAAGTACCTATAATGTCGAAAGAATTATCCTCCAACTCCTAAGAGTCAAGGAGTTATACCTTCCACTGACAGCTCACCTGAATAACCTACAAGAATACAACTATAGGTTTATAAGTACCTATAATATTGAAAGAATTATCCTCCAACTCCTAATAGTTAAGGAGTTATACCTTCCAGCATCAGTTCACCTAAATAACCTACAAGAATACAACTATTGGTTTATAAGAACCTATAATGTCGAAAGAATTATCCTCCAACTCCTAACAGTTAAGGAGTTATACCTTCCATCACCAGCTCATCAACATGAGATGTTGACTATCAGACGTAAATACTTGAATAACTTTAAAAAATATATGAAACACGTAACATGTGCCTATAAAATTTGAGGGTTGCCTTCGATTTCCCTGAGATTCCATCATCAGAACTTGACATAATGAATAGGGGACCAATCCGGAAGTATACCCTTTCAAACAAAAAAAGATTTTTTTAAATCGGTTCAGGCATCTCCGAGTAATCGATGAACATACATAAAAAAAAAAAAAAATACATACAGTCGAACATATAACCTCCTCCTTTTTTGAAGTCGTTTAAAAAATGACACGCTATTATAAATATTATTAATTTATTAGTATTGTTTGCTGGTTCGGTATTATTGGTATTGTATTAAACTAAAATGAAAACTAAATGCACGTCGGTGGAGTTGTTTTATATTTGTAGTAATAGGTATATATTTACTAACTCTAATCGATGGATGACATAATATAATGTCTAACATACTTACCTAAGAATATATCATTCGAAATTTTGGGCATCACTTTCTGGATAAGTATTTTCTTTAAACTTTTGCGTTGCACGTTATAAAATGGAATACACGCGATTTTGCTTGACTTTTTGACCAGGTTACACCGGTCGTGGTCATAAGCGTGTGATCACGCTTGTGGCCTCGACTTGTGATCCATAATCGTTCGTTTACGTTTTTCCTATTTCAAAAATCTGATTTTCTATCAGCGTTATCTTCAACATACACCACTAAGAAACAGTATTCATTAACAGTCCCAGCAGTTACTTGACTGGGTCAGAATTACCATGTTTGGTTGTCTAAGTAACTGGAAAATGTACACAAAGAAATTTGAAGTTAGCAGAACTTGTGTCGTTTTTAACTTAACTCTTTCGGAAAGTTTTAAAAGGTATTATTTGAAACGTATTAGTATGTCAACTTAATAAAATGGGTCCAACATTTAAAGTTCGTTGTTATCTGTCATAATATGGGTCAAATGTTGTTGCTGTCCTATCCCACAATCAGAAGTTTATCATAAACTACGTTTACCAAAGTGGGAGTCATTTAAAGTACATTTTTAAGCAATTTTGCATATCATATTTTATGCTCTCATTGTTTTCTTTATCCTCGAGAAAACGATGAAGGTCTTGCAAATCTTGCACAGTCAAATTGACCTTAGGATACCATACCGTAACCAGGAAAGTGGTGTAAGGTTTAAAAAACGTAGATATAAAACTGTTTTTCAGAAGGCGTAAATGTGTCCCCCCTTATATAACTTATTCTTAACCTATAATATAAATTATTACGTTGCGTGAAGAGTCCTAATAGCAAAACGCGTTTTACCTTTTCCTCGTGTTGGTAAACGTAGACTACACCTGCAAATTTCTGCCTAAATCTTAGACCCTTTTTACTTGAAGATACATTTAAGTAAACACAAATTAGCAATTCACCTCTTATAAGAAGTATTTATTTAAACCGTGTAGAAAAGTATAATGAGGTAACCATATGATATACGACTTAGTTGAAGTGAAAGTAAACTTGAACTAAACCAACGTGGTTAGGGTGTGAATATATTACACTGCCAATGTCAAAAAGAAATAAGTTGAGACTTGTCTGTCCGATAATCTCCATCTTCTGCCAATGAGAATAAAGTTCTAAATTGCTCAGCTGCATTTCTCACCTAATAAGTTGTATCCCACTATATTATGTGTTTTACAAGCAGTTGTTGTAGATTCGAGGTGTTAGGGTATTTAACTTTTTAATGACATTTAGTTAAAATGAGCCCTTCAAAACTGATGAAACTAGATCTAAATAAATAGCTTTACTAGAGCCCTATGATTTATATCAGCGTAGACTAATAGGTAGTACCTAGGTAGTGACGAGAACGATATGATGCGGTGTCAGTCTGATATGCCGATAATCCGACACCACCTAAGACATTATTTCGTCGTTCCACTGACGATTTTCTAATTACCAACTTCTTTCTGTAAAAATAATGATTCGGTGGATGAACACCGACAACTCCTTTAATTCTAGTTGCTTTTGAGAACTTTTGGCAAGGAAAAACCATGCTTATTTAGAGCACCTATTGTTCAAACTTCGACATAACTAGTTATGTATTTGCCATTTTTCAGGTTTTAAGTAAAACTACAGTCCTATATAGATATTGTGAGGTGACCTAATTTTTGAGCATGACGTTTTGTTAAAATGATGTTCTGCGTCAAGACCATCTAGTAACCAGTGAATGCTTCCTTTGAAAGTAAATTGCATAGACGCTAGGCCGACGTTGCGTTACAAAACGCAATTCCGATGTAATTTAATTCATATCTTCATTAAAAACAAGTACAGAAAATGTAGCTGATTAATGCATGATGAGTAATGCTCTATATAAGATCATTTATTGCATCGTGAGAGCCATTAATGATCATATTCGTGACAACAAAAGATGTTGTGTTTTACCATATCAATCTTGCTTTGTAAAAATAGGCATAGGTGGCGTCTAACTTCTAGTTCGATCTGAAGTTGTACTCCGTTGCTGTATAACATAGTAAATAGGGTGTGTGCGGTTTGTGGAACTGGTGCTTCGTATTCGGAAACGCTCGGACCGCTGTCCCGCGATACGAACGGACCTGAACACACCCCCAACGAAGTTCATTTGCCTACAATATTAAACAGCAACAGAGTGCAACTTCGGAGTGAACTAGAAGTTTGACTAGATTAATACCTACTTTTTTTTTTCGATTGACTGCTTGTTCATAAAAATATCATGACATATTGTTTTAGTTTCCATTAAGACTGATTGGAATTTTTAAAACTTCATTATGCAGTCGCGAGAGAGTATTCACTTGGAATTGAGTAGGTAAAAAGAAATTGAATAAAAAGCACGTCTAGCGTACGTTTTAATTTGAATCCCATTCAATTTGGTCTCTTGCCAAAGAGGTTTCGTGTTCGGTTTCTGATTGCTACATAAATATCCTGGGGGTTGCGTTACAAATCCTTTGACTTAGTGTACTAGATATTTGTTTTCAAAAAGGCTCTGATATAACGTATCTGTGTGTAGGATGAATAAGGGATATAACCATATACAAGGTAGTAGCAGATGACTACTACCTTGTATATATCCTGATAAATTTATGACTAAATTGCTGGTAATTTTTAATAATAGCGCGAAATGACATTTACGCTAACTACTACATTATTTTTTTTAGGATTTCGTCTCCACCTTTTCTTTGGCCGATCAAAATCCAATTTGCAAAAAATATTAAAACTAATATTGAATTCTCTATCGCTAGTTCGTTCATAATCCTCAAAGTGAGTTCAATTTATTCTTTAAATTCTTGGAAATATTTCAAGATCTCATGTATCGTGCCAAACCGATCCTTCTCAGAAATTTATCCTTTATGCTTAACAAATTGAAATTTGCTTGGTTGCTTTTCAAGTTAACATCGATAGTGATTTATTCATTGAATTTTTTAGTAATCTGTTCAATTTTATTAATTTTAAAGTTTCTTAACATATGTAAAATAGCTGTCACATAATATCAGGCATATAGTAAAACCTCAGGTATAAATGAAGCGTCCTTCACAATATATTTACTACAAGTCTCCTCTTATTTGGGTAACGTACAAATCTAAGTAGGTAACTGTAGTCTCTACAAATTGAGAGTTTAATAAAAAAGGGATTTTGAAAAGTCAACTTTTAACGAGTCAAAAGAAGTTTTAGTTTCATTCAAATAGTAATTCGACGCTATTTGTTCGGAATTGTGTTCGATTTCTGGGTCTGGAAAAAACAGTACTTACTTATTTGATTTTTATGAAATTGTTAGTCAGCACAAAGTTTGAAAATAAAAAAAAAGGTTCGCCCTCTATTAAATGGGATTTAACATAGCTGCCAAAATGTGAGTGAGATACCCCTCTGCCTATCCCTTTAGGGAGTAAAGGTGTGACCCTAAGTTACTTACATGAAACTGCTCCACGGTACTAATTTTCTAACTAGTCACCGCTTCTATACAATTGAAAGTGGTAGTTAAAATAAAATAAAAAACGATATATTCTTCAATATAACACGTGTAAGGAATGATTATGTATTGTTTAACGCCGTTTCTCCATTGTTTCAGGTTATGTGTGCGTACCGGTAGATAAAATCAACGCTAGTGTAGGATCGTTGAGCTACTTAACAGTGTGGAATGGTTCCTGTGTGTTGGCGGTATCTTGTTGATGTAAGTTCATAGGTATCACATATTTTTATTATTATAAACTACTTATGGTGTCATGAGTCATGACCGCGATCATTGGAAGAGGGAGGTCTATGCAAAAGCAAACAAAAACAATCTGGGCTGATGTCTTAATTAAATATCAAAACTATGTTAAGATTGTTAATAACGGCATTTATTATTATACTACTTATTAATGGTTTAGACAGTTATTATTTGATTAAATTTTGATATATTATTAACTGTTTGCACGCAAATTGATTCTGCTTTGGATATTGAAATCGATATTTTTAGCGTAGCCTAGATACTTGATAGGCACTTAACACGTAGAACGCCGAGATTCTAGACACAATAGAAAATCTATTGTTTGGGGGTCACCCGTGAGCCCCATGGTGCTCAAAGACTTAAAAAATGTAATTGTTTATAGTACACGTAGACTCAAAATAACTATTTATGCCTGCAAAAATATTAGCCCCATCATTCCATGTGGGAATCGAATACATAGACGATCTTGTATTGGCTTTCAACGCATAATAAACCAACGCGGCAGAAATGGATATTACATAAGCCATCTGAAGAGTAAGGCAAATAATCTTAGTTACGTACACAAAAAAAAAAATATAGCTATACCGTTCTATTTATTTTATCGAATACCCTCCATTTCGCGAACCGAGACTCTAACCTTTTAACTGAGCGTTAAAAATGTAGCTCTGACTCTGAAAGTAACCTAAAAGCAGCAATTGGTTTTCGCTTGACGTAACAAGACGTTCGGGTTTTTCGTACTCACTGACCGTTGTGTGGCTATAAGATGCCTTTTTTTACATATAAAGGATGGTTTTTTCGAACTGTTTGTTTGAATTCTGATATAAAAGATAGCGTTTGGAAATCGTTATTACAGAATATTTTTTATAAACGCTCAGTATATTGGCTCCTCTTTGCCTGATGGAAAGTCAAAAGAGGAGCCCAGACAATGCTAGCTGACAGGATACCGAAGTGCCATGTCAGTCAGTAGATATTATAGTCAGTAGTGCCATACTGGCCCATAAGGTGCTTTTTCACGCTTCGCTTGAATTAACCCATGTTGTAGGAAGGAGCAAAGATATTGACACTAGCCGTACGCGTAAGAGAATAATATAGCCGTTGCATCTGTCTTCTAGCATCTTCAAAGCTTGCTTCAGTGCCACTTGCAGTGTTAGCTTCCAATACGCAAATTGGATTCTAATGGTTGTAGTTAAAAGAGATGCGTAACGAAAAAACGAAAAATGCGATTTTTTTTTAATAGCATCCCAATCGGGTATAGATTTCAACTGATAAAATAATATTATACACCTTTTTACCTTCGCTGTGATGCAGGTAGCGATTTGATAAATGTTCTTTTTATAATATAATACGCTCCCTTATTAGGCCACTCGTGTGAAACGCGTCCTTGGTAATTGTGACGTTCGCACATAATAGAAGCTTATACAAATTGTCCTTGCGAAACACTGTATCGACCCCACGTAAAACTAAATCTACACAATCAAATCCTCCTAGCCTCAGTTTACAATTGTAATAGAAAACAATATAATCTGTTATAACCAGAGAATGGGTCCGGTGCATCTTATTCGCTCTAATTCATTTCAATCGGATGTAAGAGAAAATATTTATTTTATGAGTATTGCTTCAATTACAGAGAATAGATTCTCCGAATAAATTTCGACCGCTATACAACGGATCACGTTTCAAATAAAATTATCCACGTGTTTATTAAATCTCGGATATTAATGAAGTTAAGTACAGCAATTTAAAAATTGTAACTTCTAGTTTGCAGTGACTTACTTCTGGAGTATGTGATGTAATAAAATGCTCTTGTTTTTTGTCTTTAAATCATTTTTAAATGAAGAAATGCGAAAACACGCCGTTCCGGTCGATATAACCCGGGGAACTATGGTAGAAGATTGCAATACCAACTGAAAACCCTTCAATTTCATCTCGCCCTCATGTATGGGCCGCTAGAATTGATAGTACATAAAATTTCGCTTTTGTATAAACATTAATTTACAGCCTACCTATTAAAGAAACCAATGCACAGAACAGCCACGAGAGAAATTTCCCATTAATTTTTTTTTGAGTATATCTAAGACTCCATTCATTTTAGCCACATTTTGCTAAGAAGATTTCTCTAGATTTTGTATCACTTCTAGAGGGGATATATTAGAATTGTACTTAAAAAACATTGTTTTAGTTACATACACACTACAGGTATGAATCGAACCGACATGAATTTTTAAGTTTCACGCGCTCCGACCCCATTTTGAAGTACCAACGTGCTTAGTTCAAAGTTTAATGAAATTGAAGTGTGCATATACAGTTACACTGCCTGTATCTGCCTCATGTAAAATTAGGTATATTCGATACGGAAAGAACTTTCAGTTTCTCAGTCTGTAAAAGCTTCTACCAGGAAGCTTAAATAAATATTGAGATAGCGTTGCTTGTTATAAGTTTAGATATTAACTACTCGTCAAATAGGCTTGTGATTTATATTTTTTATAGGTAGGTATTATTCTTTTTACACGACTGACAGGACGGGTATTGTTTTTCGCGCGTATCTTGTATGTTTGTAAATTTCTTTATTCTCACGTTTTTTCCAAACGGCTGGATGGATTTGGAGAATTAAGGTATCGTTAGATTCTTCACAAAAACTCAAGTGTCCTTAGAAAGAAATACTAAAAACGAAACTTTCCATTTATAATATTAGTTAAAGTATTTGTTCACGTTAATTCTGTGTGTTAATGTTTTATTAATCGATATTGTCCGTGTTAATTACATATTTACGCTACCGTGTGCAAATACCCCTTAAATGGTTGAGTTGTTGTTTGTTTAACAACTGGACTAATGTACTTTAACTTTTGGAACGTCGGTATTTTTGGGTTCTTAATACTGTTATGATGTTCTGAAGCGTTCTTTTACGTTGTGTTATTTTTGTTCTTATGTAAAAGTAAAATAAACATTTGGGATTCGTTTACACCTTCATTAAAGAAGAATGACACAAGTGCATGTAAATGGTAGACAAAAATGAGTCTTAATGCGATTTTTCCGTGGCTATTGTAAAGGTATTCCGTAGTTCTTAGCGATTTTGCCTTTTTAACATAGTGGTTTGATTTTGCGCAACCTTATTACATTTATTTAGCACTGGTAGGATTGTAAGTTGAACTACTGCTATATACCTACCGCTGTAAATTTTAGGAAAGTAAATTAACATTTTAGACTAATTTATGTATATTATATATTTTTAACAGCTAGCTATGCCAGCTGTTCTTAACTAACATCAATACTTTTAAAGTTAATATGTTATGCTATATTCCTCTGCTGAACACAAGAAGAGAATATTAGATAACCTACTGTTATCACGCTGGTCAGTCGTGTTTGTACGTTATTTTTTATATTTTTTTGAGTGATGAAACCATATTACAATCCTACCTCGTCTCCATACGGATAATTCTGGTAATATATATATATACATTTTTTTTGTTTTAAAAAGATAACGCCCGCACTAGGGAACAAGCCCTGTGTCGCGGGGAGCTTTACAAACATGAAACTAACGGACACAAAGTGCACCCAGACTAGAAACAAATATCTATGAATCACACAAATATTTGTCTCGTGTGGGAATCAAACCCACGTCACCCAACACGGCGATGTAGTGGCGAGGCGACCACTTTAACCACTGCGCCACGGTGACAGTCATGTCATATTTATATGCACAAAATGAGATATTACAACAACGAAATATATTTAATTGTAAAAATACTCTGAATCACGTCTTGCCGATCCCATAACGTCCGCACCCAATTTTTTCTCTTCATAAGTCATGCCAAATAGCAGGATTTCCCAAACTTGAACAGTAAAAGAGTATGACTAAAAACATTCATCATTTTACTATTCACTGGGGTGGTATTCCAAAGGGAAAGGCAATGGATAAAGGTAGGGTTAGGGATATTTTGACCCTCCCTGACTTACGACACGCATAGAATTTAAAAGATGATAGCCCTGTTTTAGTTAAAGTTTGATCGTTATCTATTGACGAAAACTTTGTAAACAGAAATTAATTAGGCTCAGAAAATATTTTGTGTTATTTCATAGTGCGCTTTGGCTAACCGAAGCTTCTAAATATATCACGAGTAGGTATCGCAATATAAGACCTACATTGCTTTTTTATTGCTATTTTGGTAGTAAATTATAAAATTTTATATTTATGTCGTCACAATTACATGAATGAATTTAAATAATTTAGTCAAGTAAGTTAAGTTTTCTATACTAAGTATTCATAAAGTTAAAAATATAATAATACTATTTGTTTTTGCGGCAATTCAATCTATCATTTATTTTCAGAGATCGTCAGTCCTGGTCTAAGGCACTAAGTTTTCTTAGCGGTAAAATATTTACGAGGCACTTTTCAGACGTTCCAATTAAAATTCTTATTTAAAAGAGAACACTTCCATACTCTTACTTAAACGGACCTTTAGTAACACGCGTTACAAATATGGTACCTTTCAAAATTTACCCCAAAATCCTGTAAAAGGCGATTAAACGATTAACCGCCAGCATGTACACTTAACTATTCAGAACGTAAAGCCAATTAGTATTCGCGACAACACTCCAGTAAGTTGTTCTACGATCGCTTACCTTGTATATGTACCTACATATTTTCCATAAGGTACTTAGTAAAACTAAGACCGACCGCGACTTCACTTCATCCAAGTATTTCAAAAGTTTTAGAAATTACCGCCCATATCTAATCTGATACCACACCATTAACCCTTAATTTTGGTAGCTGCTCTGTTCGTATAATATATATATATATATATATTTCTTCTGTTCAGCTAGATAGTAGTAGTAGTACTAAAACTGTAGCGAAAATTCAAATACTTAATTAGAAAGACCTTGATAATATTCTGTAAAATTTGGTCTTCTTTTGATAAATTTGCCGCCGACACATTCTCTACAATAGGTATCTATTGTTGTTTTTAAAAGAATCTCAAAAACGTATAGGTAACTAAAAATAAGTAAGTTACTAAAAATAAGTTTTAAATAAGTTAATAAAAAAATCTCAAAAACCATTGTAATCTACTTCTATAATTTTCACTACCTACGTAGGTATTTTTTATTTACTATTTGATGTTTCGTAAATTGTCGTTCTTCGTGCCAGGTCAAAGCCAGCTCATTTGAATGTGTACGGCGAAAAGTACCCTCCATCCGGGATGTCGGCCTCGCCTGTATATAATTGTCTATATATAAAGAAAGTTATTATAATTCTTCGCTTCGTAATTGTAACTTCGACTAACTGATACATTTGATATGGAAAGCTTATAATATACCCATAATTGCAAAGGAGAATACACATTGAAGAACCGTTTTATAAGTTTTTGAACTGATTTGAAACGAATTTATGTTATATTTATTATTTTCGGATTCCGTAAATATTTAGATGATTAGCCAAAATCAGTTGCGACGATTGGTCGTTTCTCAATTACTCGTATCAATATCTCAAGTTTTTATACGTTTGTATGCGAGTTCTTCATTTCAGTCTCATTCGTATGCGTACCTGTGCCAAATGCGGATGTGCGTTCTTATTTGTACTTTTATTTTTTTCAAATTAGGAACGATAGTTTTCTAAAACATATGCATCTAATCCTAACCAGCCATCTGACCTAAACGGCTTCATTAGACCCAGATTTATCAAGTCTTGTTTGCATAGTGTACGCGACCAGCTACATGGACAGGTCGCTTGCAAGTTAATGAAGTGAGGCATCGCATGTATGCCTCCGAGTTGTTTCTACGTAGTATGGTTGACTGTTGTTGCCTTTATTCTACAAGTTTTATGAGCTTTTTCTGGCTATGTTATCATAAATCTTTGGATACATTGACCTCCTTGAAATTGGATTGGGGTTAACCTTGTAAGTCTTATGTCTCATGACTGTGGCACTGGAATCCTCATTTATGTAGGTACTTACTTACCCCAACGCAAACGTTACGCCTAATATATCAAGACACAAATTGGATATTTTTTTATGACGAAATTGCGTCACATTTTGTTTAATATAGACCTCCACTAAGAAGCGCCGTCAGACCATCCAATTAGAATGTATGTGATTGACTCCTAAATGTGGAAACTAATCTGGATATCGCATGCTTAAGCTGTTATTAAATAATGTATAAAGCACACCCTAACGCTTTACTCCAATCGCTAAAACATTTTTAAATAAAGATCTTATTACATTCAATTTGTCGAAAATCTAACTAGGAAATCGGAAGATTTAACTGAATACCGAACTTCCTAAATTGTTTCCGATTTGTATAATAAGAGCTTAAACATTTATTGTCAAATTTTATCTGTGGGATATATGTAACAAAAGATCTAAATCTCCATAGCTATACCTAAGCAGCAGCAAATGTCCAACTTTTAAAGATTCTGAAAAATCATACGATGCGACGCAACGCAACGAATAAAAATCTTGAATGTGTTTCTCAATACTCCAAACTTGTAGTAAAAACAGTAATAAACAAACACATCCGAATGTTTTTATTGATGAAGTTGTACTAATTCTATTTTCGGTTGATATGAAATTGCTGGCCATTGACCTCAAACACACTAAAAATAATACTGGCAATTTATAACTCAAAAAAGGTCCGTTACCTATTTGGAGAGGGTATTATAGATATAAAAAATGTTCAGATACCTAAATGGCCTTGAAATAATCCTGTTATTTTTAGACACCCTATTTGCGCGAACTTTTTGTGTCCAGGTGTGTTATATTTCATAAGGTTCAGCAGTAATGATAATATTGTTAAATTATTTGTGCTAAGAAGAGTTTCAATTTTGCGATAAAATTTAAGATAAGTCAAGTGTATTTGTGTGTACTTTTATCGCTGGTATTATCGATTATGATATAACAATCGATATGTAATAAAACGATTATATCTGATTACGGTACTCAATATCTACATAATCTTCTCGTAAATCACTTCGAAAGGATAAATAGGTGTATTAGTCATTAGGGTTGTTAGAATTAATGTCTCAATTATACAGCACATGTCATCGAAAATGCGTTTAATAAATTCAAACACTTTTTATACTTCCAAGTTTTTCATCAAATTGTAGCTTGACCCCGATCTCGTAAGGAAATGCATCATAAAGAAAAACTAAAAAAAAAATACTTAAATTGCTAATTAGTGTAAATTTATTTTGTCATGAAATTCATAAAGTGTTGCTAAAAATAGATTACTGACAAAGGAAAGTGGTAACCCTAACTAGCGTTCAAACAAGTGATGTTTACATCAACGGTCGAGCTTCAGGGGACGCTTACACTAAAGTTTGTTCACCCCAACACACATGTGCTAAAGTTAAAACACGCAATCCACGTAATTGTTTATGGCAATATTCGACTTTCATATTCGGAAGGATTATTTGTTCATTTAAGGTTCCACGGGCATAGACTATTGGCCAATCTTTTAGCCAGGTTTTTATTCAGTATACTTATGTACCTACTAAAGTTTGATGTGCAAATCATTGCCATTCAAACTAATCAAGTTGTTCCAACCCATTTCGATCGAATAATCAACTTATAAAATAGTCTCTAGGCTCTTTGTATCTATATAAGCTTCTAATTATACCTTTCCAGAATAGTCCAATTGCATTGTTGACTTGGAATCTATGTAGGTTCACCTAATTTGCGTCCTAGATTTGTAAATTTGTAAACATTTTCTAGCGGGAGAATAGAAAATCTATTTTCCCGTTGGCCAACTGCGGAAATTTGTTCAAACGCCTTTTTGCTATAAAACCAGAGTTAATGATGAGTATTTCTAACAGTTAATGAGAGCAACTCAACCCTGAAATAAAATTCCAAACATAAAAAGTAAATGTTTATTGTATCAAGGATTACCAAACCGTATGTTAAACAATGTTATCTCACCACGTAGTTCCTCGTGGGTATCTAAATAAACCACTGAACAATCAACGTTGCGAGATCGTAAAACAGAACAAGGTCAATTGCAAATTAAATGTCTAATTGAATATATCTGTTTCATCTGTGTACGTTCGGTTGCGAAATAAAAAGTTTTTATTACATGCTAATCACTGTTTTGTCTAAAGTCGCATCACACATTAGCCCAATACCTTTACGCACAATATCGTCCACAGAACACACTTAGTGAAGACCTTTAATTGATACTTTGTATCCTAATGTCATTGCTCTACTGTTACTAGGTATTGCTGTTGGTTTTCGCAAATGAAATAAATAAACAGTCTATCAACATATTTTACAAGTACCTACATCTATAATTTTATATAATAGAGATGAATGACTAACATTCCAATAGGTACCTTTACTACAGATATAATAGTGATATCAACAAAGGGCCTCGTTCAGAGTCAGTCAATCAGAAAAGGTTTTGGTCCTTGTTGAAAACTGACCAGACCGTTGAACAATAAGGGATCAGGCAAATTAATGAGATCTGGTCAACAGTCCACCTTTAGCGGGCTAACCTTTGTTTATGGAGGGATTTAAGCAATTAAACTGTTAATCAGGAAATTCTGTGTGAATATAAATTAAATTCTAGTTAACTTCAGGATAGCTTCGTTCTCTAAAATGATTAGGTTAAATAAAAGCGTTGTAAAATCAACGTTTGGAATGTGGAATACGGTAAACTGAAAATATATTATCTATCTAAACCCTTCTTCAGACACGGCAAAATTTTTGCTGTGGAATGTTGGGAAAAACTAAATAGAAAATAAAGTTTCCTACTTTAACTTCTTCGGACATCGCAAGTCAAATAAACGAACGGAACAGACACGGATAATAAACGTGTGTAATTATTTTTTCGTAACAAATGTGAAATTCTGATAGTTTGTCCAAAACAGATTTTGAAAATTCACGTTTAACTGTTATTTGCACAATTCAAACCGCAACTAATTTCGCTTCCAAAATCAAGTAATTTAAACTTTCTAACCCGAAATAAAGATAATAGGCGGGCCGTGTGGTTACAATGCGATCCTTGTTTTGTCTATTATGTATTCACCAGTTGCCTTTCGTGTTAGCTAAACATTTTTGCGGCCCACCAACGTCGTTTGCGGCCCTGACACAAATTCCATCCAGAACTTAGTGCCATAAGATACTGGTGCTTATAATATTGTTTGTTTGAAATTATGTTTATACTAAATGTCTGGAAATGATTACATTAAATACAGGTTCTATTATTGTTTTTTTACGCTATTGTGCTTATTTTGAAACTGTAGAAATGGAAAGTGCATTGTATTCTATTTCCCACGTAAAAAGTCATAATTAAATGTACAATAAAAGTGAGTTTGAGACATTTCATGATGTTTACCGATAAGGTGCTGCATAGTTTATGATATTATTAAGCTTTAGAAAGTTAATCTCGTTGTTTTGTACACCTTTTCAAAACTTATCAATATTAAAAGGGTATTTTTAAATATTATTTAAATTCAGATCGCTCAGACTTTTCCACAAAAGCTCAATATCCGTAAACGCGGGACACCAAGCTTTAAAAGATTACCGGTACAAAAGAATTATGCCGTATCGTATTGCGTAGAAGGTCGAATTTTCGCTCGTAGAGATTTATTAAACTATTGCATTACATCAAGTTGTGCCATAGAAAAATATTAAATTCAATGAAAAATTGATGGTTTGAATAATCTGTCTCTTACATATTTTAAAAAATATTTAAGAAATAAAAAGAAAAACACCTTATTCATCTAAAAACAAGTTAGCATCGTAGAAAACCAAATAAAAATTACGATGTTAACGTGTAGAATCTTCGTTGTAGGTACATTCAACACTGATGCTATTTTCTGATAGGTATATTATATACTTAACATTTTCTACCTGACTAATGCATCGAATGTTTTGTCTTATATAAAATAAAGCTCTGATGCACCTGGTGTTGGTGTCTGGTGTCCATAGGCTACGGTAACTGCTTACCATTAGGCGGGCAGTACGACTGTTATCCATCATGCTATAATAAACGACAGGAAAACCCAAGTAAAATATAATTATCCGTTTTAACGCGTCATACTTTAAGTGACTAAGCCAAGTTTGTTACTATAAAAACAAATTGTTAACCATAAGATCGCATCGAGGTTACTAAGTAAGATAATAATAATAATATAATAATATTCTACCACATTCACACAGCGCCATTTAGTCCCAAAGTAAGCAATTATATTTGCTTGTGTTCTGGGTACCAAACAACTGATATACTACTTAAATACATTTTTTTTTTTTGTAAATACATACATATTATAGATAAATTACACCCAGACACAGAACAAACCTTTATG
Organism: Laspeyria flexula; assembly: GCA_905147015.1. Classification (NCBI taxonomy): domain Eukaryota; kingdom Metazoa; phylum Arthropoda; class Insecta; order Lepidoptera; family Erebidae; genus Laspeyria; species Laspeyria flexula. The sequence continues at coordinate 15,085,140 of LR989950.1, read as the reverse complement.
CTCATCACACAAAGATTTGTCCTGGGTGGGGATCGAACCCACGACCTCCGGCTTAGCAGTCAGGGTCACTAACCACTAGACCAGCAGGCCAGTCTAATACCTAGAGTGTATGAAATTGTTCACATAACAATATAAAATAATAAGTCCATCATCATCATCAGCAACCCATTAAGTCCCACTGCTGGGCTCGGGTCTCCTCACTTCTAATATATAAGTCCATAGTAGGAATAAATTCAAAATGAAAATTTTGTATAAACCTATATCAATGAAAAATATTATGTAAATCCATGGTGTGACGCATACAACTCAATTAAAATTTAATGCAATGTCAAGATCAACTTACTTTTATGCTAAGAAACTTTACGACCAATTCGCGGTCGACAAAAAAAAGCGTGAAGTACCTAGTTATAATAAAACAGAAAACTTAAAAAATCGTATAGTTTGTTTTTTTCGTGAAAGTTAGAAGTTAGTAATAGATTTAAATTTAACGTCTTTGAAAGTTGAGTAAAATATCTTGTCTACTTTTTATAAGGTTCTTTATCTCCGTATTATTATTTGTATTATAAGAACATAGTAGAAAGGCTGTTCTATAGAATATATGTTGTGGTTAGTTAGTTAAGGAGATTATGGCCAAAAAATTAATGATTAAATGCCACGACATAAAAATTTCATTGTTATTACCTACTCGTCGAGTTTTCACACTCGTTCAAAATGTACGTAAAATCAGAATTAAAAATACACTTGGTATTTGTAAAGTCTCACATAATCCTGTTAATGTTGGGCGTTGTCGGATGTAGGTAGCTGGAGGGTTATCAAGCCGGATATATTAATATGAATATGAGAATTGTGATAACAATGTTCACAAGCGGTTTTTGCGAGTTTCAATGTATTATTATATTTATTTAAGCCTTTAATTGCTTTAATCGTTTTTAGGTTCCAAATATGTATGATATAATTTTAAACGTGTCAAAATTCAAAATATATTTTCCTTGTAGAGAATTCGAATTGGAACATGGTTTGAAATTTTTGAACTTTCTAGTTTCCAAATGTACTTTACACGTTCATACCTATACATACTAGCTTTACGCAGCAGAATTGGATTTATTCAATAAGTACGTATCGTGACATACAATCTTGTTTTGTGAATGTCTTGGAATTATATAATGTAACACATTTTACATCATATTGCCAATTCGCCTCACATATTCGCTTGAGTTAGCATTTCAAAGCAAATTTTCGCAATTGTGTTGTTACCATGTACCTAATCAAATAGGCATTTAATTACGTAAATAAACGTGTACTATCTTTAAATATTATAATACAATTGCAATACAAGGTCGATCGATTACTTTTAGCCCCGATTTGAATATAGCCGTGTTGATTTAAAATCACGGAATAGAGACACGCAAGGTTTCAAGTAGCAATATAATATTATTATTTGACAATAGATATATTTATGTAATTGCAATTTATATTTAATCATTTCGATTTGTTGATTTTATACTTAATTATAACCGTAATGTATTATTTTTTAATTACAAAGCCCACGGCAATTATAGGTATGTAAATAAATATTATGTATATTATATTGAAAGTTACCGGCTTTTTCTATTTTGATGCACCTGATTGGTAATTAAAAGTACCTAATTATTATCATATATATCTAGTTTATTTCAATTAAAATTAATAGATATCTTATGATCCCTCCCAGTATGTCAATATTATAATGTAGTAAAGTAAGTATGCTATTTGTACAAATACGTTAAACTTTATTATGACAACGTATACGCTCATCGTGACACAAATTCCTTTAATCTGATTACGTAAGCGTTGTCATCAGCTACATCTGGGCTTCCCATTACGGGCGATACAAGTGGGCGTCTTGTGCATTCACTATTAGCATAGAAATTTTTCTATATATTCGCACTCTCTCTATTACCTTTTAACTAACTTGCACCTTTTAACACCTAACCTTATGCAGACAAGGGTGAAAAAAGGAAAATTTGAAACAAACCCTATACCAACCCGTGTGGACAGCGTGGTATAATAGGCTAAATTTCCTTCACATTCTTTGGAGGAGAACCGTGCCCAGCAATGGAATGGTATGGGTTGAAATGATGTACTAATTTCCAATGTATGTAAAATCATATTGGAAAAGAAATTTGATCCCTTATCGGTTGCCGATTAAGCTGATATTTTGCTAGCATATGTACCTAAAGGGAATGCAATGTTAAATATTGAGATTCCAATAGAAGCTGGCCATGGAAACTCTGTAATAAAACGTCTGTAGCCCATCGAGAATGGGCTCGTTTCATTTCATGCGCCTTGAAAAGGACTCTATAATTACCAAACAAAAAAAATACAAAATACTTTGATATCATAGTGTATGGTGCATCGGGCGGATTGTAGCCTAAAGTTTTTTCTTGTTAATACTCTTTCTGGTGCATTATAATATAATTTTTTAGAACAGGCTTCAACTTTCTAACATGGGTATTGAGTACGTGAAAAAAAATCTTCATAGTAACAGCAGTAGAATAATAGATAGTGCCTATCCAGTTGACTAAATTATTCTTTAAAAGAAAGCATTTCTGTCTTTTGAAAGGGGAACTAACCTAACAGTAAGACAAATTTAATATCAAACCAGATGCTTGAAAAAATAAATTGCTTTGCCAGTGCTTTGTTTATTCTGTACTTCCTTTTGTAGACCACGTACAGCAATACAAAAGTTGAAACTAAAACTGCGAGTAAATAATCTAGATACTTTATTTTTATTTATTTTTGCGAAAACTGTACGCCTCTGATGCTCTAATTGCATTGTGTTTTATTATTTAGCTGAAAGCGAATCCTACGTTTAATTAAAAAGCCTGTATGGCGGCTTAAAATGGCTTCAATTGTGAGGATTTTTCGCAGGATTAACATATTTGTTCGCATTCGGTTGAACGCCTAAAAAACTATAAATACATTGGTACAATTTTAAGAACGGTACTTGTATGTCATAACGAAAAACATTTAATCTATTCTCTTAATGCAACATAAAGATTAAAAAATTAAAAACAAAACATGAATGACACATTCAGTGCTCTTTAAACTATAGGTATATATCATACAAGTTTTATCAGTGTCAATGTATCATTGAACTTTTGAACGCTTCCAATTCTTTGTGCATTAAAAAACACAAAAACATTTGCTGATTCACGAAGTTTTAATAACTTGTAACACATGATTAGCAGGAGGCTGGTGAACAACAGATGTTAGAAAAAGACAGAGATAAAATTGACCGGATTGTCCCCCAATCCAGTATTGTATAGATAGATATAGTTCAACAGTATATAATCATCACATCACAAGAAGGTAATATATCACACTGTAGAAGATCGTAAATTCAGATACACTTTTTTAGCAATTTTAATCTTATATTTACTAGCATAAGTTCAAATTTCCAACACTCTATTTTCACCTGAATCTTCTTTCCAACAAATGCTATATTGTATACACGGAAACTGATAGTTACATAACTTTTATTACACGTCAAAGATCATGTAAACATAATGCGTCTTCTCATTGCGCCTTCCATTAATGATGCGACTCAGTGAGTCTTTTATGTTCCGTGTGAATGTTTAGGTCGTGGATGTCGCGAGTTGTATAGGGTCATCTCTTACATCAGGTTAGACTGGAAATTGACCCCAAGATTCACGGGATAAAGATAAATATGGATTGAATGTGCATTGAATATGTCTAATTGGAATGAATATGTATGTCTTGAAGGTATGCACAGATTTAACTTGTTATACCAATATTGGTTAAAAATCTTAATTTGACCTTAGAAATTATTTAAAATAAACTCTAATGCTAATAACTGATCAGAAATCTATTAGTATCCATTTTAAAGTAATTATGATTTCGTGCAAGTTTAGATTCTGCGCGTAATTTACGAATGTATAATGGGTAATGTATATTAATTAACCGATTATGAAATAAAATGATTAAATTTAAGTGCCTTAAAAGGTACCTAGTCTAGTAATATTTATTCGTAGGTTATTTGTAATTTGAAATCCAAAAGTTATGAATGTCTTCGTTATCTATTCGTCTATTAAATGCCAGCTTCCCCTAATACTCATCGTTTTATTTTCCACCGAGATTAAGAAAAGACATTTCAATAAATGGTTTTGCGGCCCGCACCCAAGTTGTGGCGAGGTCCCTAACGTTCAACACGGACATAAGGGGACATTTATATTCTTGTTTACCTCATTGTTATTGGTCGTTGCCTTAAATATCTTGTTACTTTATTTTCTTTTTGTATTTTATCCAGTTAGAACAAGTTTTGGGTGACGATTTTGTTTGAGAGGAATTTCTTTGGTTGATTTGTGACATGTAATGTTTATTTGTCCGTTAGCAAGATTATAAATGCTATTTATTTATTAAAGTAAAATGTTTTCCCTAGATCCACAGGCGGAATATAAATCATACGTTGTTATGACATTTGGTGTTCATTCAAAATATTTGGCATTATTGATCGGGCTCGGCTGTCAAGATGTTCTTGCTATATTGTTATCGGGCTTACGGATCAACTATAACTGACGTGTGTATTTAGGTATATAGAACCATACACTACCTACTTAACACAATGTTCTATATTAATTTCAGACAGAACTAAGTGGGGTGTTACATAAGCTAGCGTTTCGTGAACGTTATCACAAAGTGCAGTAGCGCTAGTAGCAAGGAAATGGGTTTAAATCTTCCGTCTAGAAACACTTGATGGGAACTCGTAAATTCACACTCGTAAAGAGTTATACCGTAGATACTGCAAATATTCAGGCGAGTTACTTTGGTTTGATTTGCGTTATTTTTAATTTTAGGTATGTTTATATTATTATACGATATTCTTAAAATTAATTTTATCGCGTTTGTTACACCAAAGTAATAACTGAATATAAGTTTAAATAATAACGATATCAACCCGGTAGTGAACCCTCTCCGTTACGTCTGCATCAACAAATGGCAGAATGGGAAAAAAAAATAAGTTATTGTATAAAATTTTGTTATAAAGTTTTAAAATATTTCTGATTCCAGAAAATTTTCATCACTAAGCCTATAAGCTAAATGTCCGAGTTGTCCAATTACACAAAACAAAGTTACTGAAATGCTCGCTCATCTACGATGCAGTTTGTTAAACTGTGAGCTGGACTGTGTGATTTATACCTGCTTCTGATTTACGCTTATTGCATAACTTGTTTTCATTGCGAGCGCATTGCCCGTATTCCATAGTCAACATTTAAATTGGATACTTAACGTAAGTAAAGTTTTCGATGGTGGTTTAAAGAACTGTCTATTGTGAACTACAATCACATGATTTTATTTTTCTAAAATTTCAAACAAATTAGAAGATTCTTGATCTGATTCTTAAATCTTCAAAGCTTTGGTCAAAAAACACAAGAAAAAATATTTCTATCAGAACAAAGTTTTGATGAAATTAAGTGCTATTATTATCAAACTTTCATCAATACTAAAAAACAATGGATGTTTTCACAGTCTATAAACAAATTCATATGCTTGGTGTTCACAGTGAAAGCTACATAATTTATGGTATTTAAACCTAGTGTATACACACACCTTTAATACTCGTGTATTAAATTCATAAGACCGCTTATTGGAGGTGTAAAAAGTCCATAAACTTCTACAAAGTATATTGCTGAGACTTTCATTTTGTTCCCACACGAAACGAATTTTATCTTTACGGTACCAGTAGTGAAAGTTGAAAGATTTTCTCCATCCTGTCTAACAATACCTTTGAATATTTATTTTCCTTTTAGTTTATACATTACTGAATAATATTTTTAGGCACGTACAGCAATAGTTCTGGTCAACCAACATATGGTGAAAATGGCGTCTACCCGACGCACGGTGCATGTGGTGAAACTGTATACTGACATTTTAATGCAAAATTATGTTGGAATATACTTACATGTTTTTAAATACCACAACATTCACCTAGAATTTTTAATGTACTTATAGATTTAAAAGTGTTAGTTTTCTTGAAAAATCCATGTAGAATTCCTCATTTTTATCGAAAAACTATGGTTTCCTGATTTACGGATCTGTTTGTCGTGTACAGCCCCAATATGTCCTCCCTTTACCATAATAAATCGTCTGGAACCGTGGAGCCATCAGGGTGTTGTTTGAAGGGGCACAAAACGTCCAGAGCGATAAAAGACAGTTGTCCGATGATAGTATTATTGCTTATGTAGCGTAAACCAGAACTAATTTGCTTGAAGGGTGTGGAATTGTGAGATTGTACGGATGTTATTGGTTTTTCTGCAAATTGTGTTTATTTCAAAGGATGGGAAAACATTAATAAAATGTTTTTTTTAAAGAAAGAAAGAAAGAAAAATAATTTATTTTGGTCTCACTTAAACATAATTATAGTAAAGACGAAATTACTTATTACTATTTGTGAGAAACAAAAATGGCTATAACTCAGCAATAGCTACCTTGTCTATTTAGATACATAAAAGTTTCACCCGCCAAGAATGACACACATGACAATCGTTAACGAAGATTAACAATAACATTTATAGGTAAATATTTTTATGCTAAAACTGGGTGTAATAGTAGAGATAATTTTGTTAGGTCTATGGTTGATTCTTTAGGTGGAAATTAGATATACTCGCCTATTATCTTTAAAACAGCATTTTTCTTACATCTTGCTGACATCGGACCATAAAATACCAATAAACTCCATCAAATTCCAGCAACGTTTTATATCAATTTCATTGGAGTTCCAGACGGGCTAGTTAATGTTCGTCATTCTTTTTCGTATTAGCTGCCGTCTGGTATGGGCGATAACTTTTGAACCTGCTCTGAACAATATATCAATTCCGTGACGTTGCTTATACGTGCTTAGCATGTTTACAAATGAGAGGTTTTTCAAGCTTTGTTTTGCTTTTAAACTCTTTGCAGAGATTGAATATAGGTATCATATGATGACGTTACATATTTTAGCGCATTCTCTAGAAGTCTATAACAATTCGAGTACTAAGGTAATTGTGTACTTAGAAATCGAAGGATTTATTGATTTCAGACGCTAACAGTTTGGTAAGATGCTCAATAAGATTGTGCGCATCCCAATAAAGTCCTTAACAGTTACCGAGGAGCTTCCCCGGCCACAATCTCGGTCGTTACGATGTTGCTCGAGTCATAAAACTCGTCTCTGATGTTCCCTCTCTTTTTGACGTCGTGGGCGTCGCGTCGTCACCCTACTCAATTTTATGTGTACCCTTAACAGAATTAGCGTTGCAAAGAATAATTTTCTTAGAACCAAGCCCAATTGTAAGAGCAGTTTTAAATTCCAGGGACTGCTTAGGATAATAGTATATGATTTCTTAGAATGTTTATGCTCTAAGTTTTATTATTACGTAACTTCTGTAACTATTTCAATATAAAATAAGTGCAAAAATCAAGCACCGCGTTCTCCAAACGTCTAGCAATTTCGGCAAAATATCGCACAAAATGCAAAATTGCACTATTCTGGAGATGCTTTTGATAAAGCAACGTTGTCTGGAGGTTATTGTTTGGAAAGTTTGATGAAAAGAGCTTATGAAGCCAATTTGCATCGTATGCGCGTTCGGTACCCATTGTGTAAGGTTGACATTCACTTACATTATAGACGGTTAGCTAGTCGGATATGATCTGTTATCATTTGTGTAAAAGTTGATCTTCATTGAATTATATTGTTGATTCAAGAGCTTCAATTTTCCTTATGTTGTTAAATAAAAAAAATGCAAAGTAATCAATCAAGTTAATCCGTCATGGTTGTTTGGTTAAAATCCAAACATTAAAACGCACATTTAGTACATTTGAAAGTAGTAGCGCTAACTGCCAATGGCCACATTTTGAGGTCGACCCTTAACCAAACTAAATTTATGTTCCACATATTGTTGTTCCAGCTTTAAGTGTACTTTGTGTTCAGGATTACAAAGTTTATATAGCCCTTTCCAAAACTGGTGTTAGTACTTCAGAAAAAACTGTTGTGTTGCTAATTCAAAGCCTATAAGTCGGGTATTGGTATGTCTATGAAAACAAAGAGTAGTTTGGCGAAAGTGCTGACTTTCAGAGAACGATCTGTGTCTTGGAGCAAACTAGCCGTTACAACTTATTGCTGCCGCTTTTCGCTTGAAGAGTTCTAAAATACGGGAGCTGTAAAATGTTTTATGGCGACATTTCCTCCAACCACTGATGCATTGATAGCTATTGAAATCATTCTACACGTGCTTTGGCTTGAAGATCTTTTATGGTTATTAACATAAAAGTGAAATTCTTTAGTGACATCTTAAGCTTCAAGGCATATATTGTTTTTATATCGGTTAAAATTAAAAGGTATCAAAATACATTATATACGTTTTTATGCCGTGTATCTTGTTATTTAAATTAATAAGAAAACAGCTCATATAACCTTTGGAACTGTAACTCTAGATATGAAATAGTCACCACGTGTTCCGTTTCCGTCCGACTCCAATAGATATTGCGAATGCGGTTTAGCAACGGAGTTGTCACGAACCAGGGTTATTGCTTATGAGAATGTCTCACACGTGAACATAATCCTGTGTCAGATATATCTCAGCTCATTCATAAGGGATCTCGCGTATTAAGGAAACTTTAATTGGAAGTAATCCCAAGAAAATCGTCGGATATAGCGGTGAGATTGATTTTAATAGGGTCTAGCTTATTGGATTGTGGTAGCATGGCATTTGTCATGTTATCATTTTCTAGTGTGAGCAAAAAAATTAAAACAGTCGTCTTCCGATTTTTGAACTTGACCGCAGCTTTCACGCGCTACACTAAAACTTGTAACATTAACCGTGTTGTCACGGCCTTGTCACATTACAAAACGTTTGATTTGTCCTCTTTTAGGTCTAAAAATCGAGTTAGTCATTCACTATTGTTCTAGTTTCGATAAATGCGAGGGCACTGTTTGCTCACAGTCTGTTCCCACTCGTGAATTTTAAAAGCGAAACGAAACATCTGTCTGTGATTCCAGGTTTTGGTTTATTTTTGACTACATTGTGCCTTGCTATCCTATTTTGGATGTGGGTTGGGTTTACCAATAACGAAAGAGATAACGTTATTGATTCTTCTCAGTGAACGGGCATGTATATATCCGTTGATATGCTGTTTATGCGAAAAAACATCTAAAACTGTGGTGTTATACATGCCACTACAAACAAAATTAGTTAAGCTTGTGGAGCCTAATCTTGTGGGAGATTTAGTACTAAGTTGTGTATTAACATATTTATTGATAGACTATTCATAATCAAGATTTGTTTTGCATAAGCTTTGAATATTTATTGGTATCATTGAAGCATATTATCAGTGTAGCGATTATCGTGTCTATCCAACTAGTCGGATGGTATACCGTTATCGAACCGGCCGCTGCGGCGGTCACGGCCTCTCCATATTTTTTTTTCTTGGTAACCTACTAAGGAATTGTGTTAGTAGACAGGTTCTCTAGTTCTGAAAGTCGCCGAGTTACGTTTCTATTAAGACCTAAAGATGCGCTGTATTATAGCTTATATAGCTTATATGCTATAGAGTTTGCATTGGCCATAACTTTTGCAGTTTTCTTCAAGTATAATATTTTCTTAGTTATATCGAATATAAGCAATGATACTAAATGTGGATTTATATACTTATTTCATTTGGTTACACATTCAAGGCTGGCATGTCATTAATTTTTAGTTAGTTCGCTCAAAAAAGTCAAATGATATAAACAAAATGTTTTAAAAATTCTTGGCACTGTGAGGCTATTGTTGTCGTAGTAACTGAAAAGAACAAATTATGCGTTACGTTCCATAGCCTGCAGCCTTTCCGACATCCCACCATTGCATATTGCGCTATACAACTTTGTGCAAGCATTTTTAAAATAATATACACTGTATACATGTTTGAGTTAAATCTTTTTTATTTTCTAACCCTCGATATTGTAGTCTTTCGACTTTAGGCGATCGAATCGTCTGTACTGCGTAATATTGGTTCTATCATAGTCGGCGAATGGATGAAAATCCTTAATTTAACCAGCAGGCTCCAGAATACTCAATATCTCGTAATTAATTAACGTTAAACGAGGGGGATCCGAGCGGTGGGCGCAATGCAAACAGGATGTTCAAAAGTTGTGTCCACATTGGATTTGCTAACGATCCTTACACAAGAGTTCGAAGCACTAAAACAAATATTGTTGCAGTAAATTCATTTAAGTTGCCTGAAAACTGCCTTCACGTAACCGACGTCTGGCCGTCGTCCAACATACACTTACGGAATTATACTTTGCCGGTTTAAAGTTTAAACGAATTAAGTTATGTGTTTTGTCAACATTGATATCAAGACTAATAGATTTAATGACGAAGCTTGCTAGGAAAAGTTTAATGTCCTTTACCATAATTCGGTGATTTGTATTAAAATGAAATTCGTAACCAAATCCACACATACCTATGTCCTACACTTAAAGCAGCGTCAGTTAGTACCTCATTGATTCGGATTTCTTCGTTTCTTCAAATTGCTTCAGCTCTTCGATATTCATCTTCATTATAATACGATTGCTTTGTGTTTTGTAATTTTATACCTACTCTTATGCGATTTGTAAATGAATTTATTAACTGTAATTCACATTCAGCTGACTTATATTTGTCGAAATTGCAATAATTACCTGTTTACCATGTGGTTATAATTGTGGAGTTTATACAACTTTGTTATGCATTGTGATTGTGGCTGAATCATTCATCATCATCATTCAATCATCATCATTCATGATTAGTAGTTTGCACCCTTTAATTGGAATTATAATAACTATGATAATAGCTACTCGTACTCAAATATAATGAAGTGATTGTTTCTTGCTATTTTCAGCAAAGTAGGTTTTTTAGAAAACTTCTTTAGGAGAATTGACTGAAAACTTGAAGTCATCCATTGCTCATGATTTTTTTTTTATGCTGACATTAAACTATATATACATTACAATTTCATCAGTCATTGGATTGAACAATAGTTGTAGACTCGTAGTAGTATCCGTTACTCGCAGCTCTGACTTTGATAAAACTGACAGCAAAGACTGTCGTATAATAGACGCCTTACAGTATAGGTACGTTTTAAGCTGACCATTATTCATTTAATAATTATGATACTGTGAATATGGTTATCCATCACATCATAACATAGGTTTATCCTAGCTTAAACTATACTCCAATAAACTCAAGATATAATCCGAAAAATGAATGAGTAGGATTCCGTAGATCGGTAGAGTAATTGGCGTAAATCCAAACCCGTAGGCAGTAAGGGGAAGTTATATCGACCCACGCGGGGAAACAGCAATTACATCCTTGTCAAAATAATGTTTGTTTCTATATCAAAGGAGTTGAAAGGATTTTAATTTGTTTTGAGTGATTGCTAGGGCGCTGGTTACATAAAGAAATAAAAAATTGCTCTTTGATTTCAGGCATAGATTTACTTAATATAATTGTTTATCAATATATTTTTGTAGTAAATAGAATTGTTTAAATGAATTTGTTAACTGTAATTCACATTCAGCTGACTTATATGAATCAAAACTTGCAATAATTACATGTTTACCTTGTGGTTATAGGTACTGTTTGACTAAGAAGTCGACCTTAGGATTAACGATGATATAATAATATCTGTGTTCCTCAATATTTTACTGAAAATTTTACCACTATTCTGTTTATAGAAATATATATCTATTAATATCGACCTACCTATACCATGTGCACTGATATCGATTCTCCTATCTTTTGATAACCTGCATTATTACAAAATAGATATTGTCAAAACGGATAAAGATATTTTATTTTGTCATGTTTTGGCGTGACGTCATCTTAACACGAACGATATCTTGAATCTATACATATATTCATAATGATTACGTCATTAACCGTTATCCATACCTGACTTTAAAATGGACAAAGATGATGTTATTTGGACCCCATAGCTTCTTACATCGAACGTAAAAATGCTGAACTCAGTCCAAGACAGTCGTTTGCTCACGTCCGACTTTTGGCGTGGCAACAAGCGACTGTAGGTCATTAACCTCCCAAGGTCCCGCTAATGATAAGTTGGCTGGTACTCCAAGGGTACTATTAGGTATTTTTATCGGAGGTAGAGTTGCCTTTAAGTGATTCTTTGCCCTATTGCCCCGAATCTCGTCCTCGTTAACTTAATGTACGTTGCTTTTAAGGAAGAAAGCTTTAAGAAATCTGAATACCTATACAAACAGGTATCTAAGTTCTCGGCTTTATCGGTATTGTGGTTAATTAAAATTATTTTTGAGAAAATATCGTGAGATGTTTCGTCGTTTTACGTTGTCGTATTTTAAGGGTAGGGTAATAATAACCTTCTCTTCTAAAGAGCGATCCGTACACAGTAGTAGGACGTAATTAATATTATAAAAAACACTAAATGTTATAAAGTTTAAGAGTTTGCTTGACTTGGTAACATTTTAAATACTATCTTCACATTAGTTTATAACCAACCCTTTATTTTGCGCTCGAAACTTAAGACTATTCAAATATCTCGCCGCCAGCCATAGGGAATGTATACGAGTATATGCATGATATGTATACGTCTACGCCTAATAAATATTCCAAACAAGATCTTATTGAGTCGTCGTCACAGGTCGAAGAAACTGAGTCATTTGTAGGCTAATTAACAACACCTTGAAGTTGTAATTGTTCTGGGTTGTAAAAACTATAAAATGATTCACACAGATCTTTATTGATTAAATACCTCTTCGTTATTATATTTTCTTCCATTGTAATTTTTTTTATATATATTTAGAAATATCCCATAACACAACCTTAAATTAGCTTACTTTATGCTTGATGGCGCCTGGGTTAAAAAGTCCTAAAAATATTTATAAATTTACTGATGGATCCATTCAACTATCCGAAGCATCGTAAATCGTGTAACCACGTTTACAAGCCATACAACTTATTGCACCGTTCAATTGGCTTTCTAAGGGAAATGGTGTGGAAATGGTTAACGCCCTAGGCGTTGACCCGACGGAAATAGAAGGGTGACCCCGGGATCCCTATGTGGAGGTGCAGGAGGCGACAATGTGATTACGCGCCGTTTTTTTTATTATATTTAGACATTAAAGGGTTATTGAGATATCAATGTTTTCTTTTTAGAAGGAGCGATTCGTTATAGACCAGTTTAAAGAAATAATTATTTAAATTTTCTTTAAGTGAGCATATTAAACCACGTCTAAAAAAAAGTATTTTATTGAAAATTATATCCTCTATAGCTATTCTGCGTTTTGAATTCACTCCATTAATTTCCAGTTTTAAACATATGAAGATATATTTCGTTCAAAATTATTTAGGTACATGCCAATATACACTCCATTAATACTAAACGAGACAGCTGTAATTACGATAAGACAAATCTCGACAACTCCGCTGAGACAACTATCTGCCTCGAGTCAAGGGCGAACTTAGTCTAGTATCAGATAAACTTTAACAGCTGCTAACATCGCTAATTGCTGCTATCTTCCTCATTCACGAGAAGATTACGTCATCATTAGCAATTACTCGTCATCGTTATACATACTGTGTTTTACATCACCCACTTTATTACATCAACTGGGTACGTATTGTTATGAAGGTAGTGGATAGTTTATTCAACGGTGCATCAACAATTCAAAGCGTACACCTTTTTTTGGAGTGTAATTGAACTAATATTTCATCGCCATGCTCGTACGGAAGCCATTTGATCCGAAATATGGACGTATCTGGAATCACAATATTGTTCAGCAAATATTTTTTTATTGGTTCTACAACTTTTGCATTAGGAACTTCGAATGTAATTTGATAGCTGTTGTAATAGGATCTATTCAATATAGTGCTTGTGACATTGAACATCGATGATTTGCCGAAAGCCTTTCACTGGGTCGACACTTATGTTTCAAGACCAATTTAAGATACGTTCTTGTGTTATGAAGGGCCCTTAGTAACTTAGGCTAAATGTGATTTAAGTACCTGATAATAATATTACTATTTTTAACAATTTATTAACGTGAAAAATCTTTTTAAGCTACTGTTTCCATTTACTTGTCTATTTTATCTCTTTCTTTATTTACGAGATATTTCAAGTTTAATTCAACGGTTGCGTAATAGCTGTCTTTTTCTTATGTAATTTTTTTGTATTGTAGTTTAAGTAATAAATAATTTACACCCAATTGCGAATTCTACAGAAAAAAGTGCCCTGTAAATACATTAAATATTTATATTATTATTATCTTTACCTATGAATAAATAGCGTTCTTATTCCAAAAATCCATTTAGTTTTTATCTGGAATGCTACATGAAACGTCTAAATATCTGATGTCTCTTAAATATTTGACGTATACAGCTTGGCATTATTTATACTCGAGCACCAAAATGTAGTGACATTACATTATAAGATACTGGAGTCGACCCAATTCAGAGTTCCCTGTTTAGAACGCGTGCCCCTCGTTTCTACGTTTACGATGCCGTAGCACGCCGTTAAACCTTTACACTGTTTATCGACCAAATACCAATAGACATCGTGTCAATCAAACTCTTTTACACCTATATTCAATATGATTAATCCCTTTGCGTCGGCTTAATACTGCTAAATTATGCATTTTGCAAAATATTCCCACCTTGTAGTGTTTTATTGCTTTGATACTTTCGTCCCGATTAAGGGTTACTCGAGCTAGGATAATAGAATATTGAATCGATCCAGCTTATATTCTTTACTGTGTCTTTTTCGGAAAGACTGGCCAAATCTATCAAATTAGCAAGCTGATATCGCTTTAAAGGCTGTCGTTTCACCGTTTTATGAACGTTATATAACAGTAGAGAATTATCGAGAAGAGCTCTAACGTGAAATTTCAGTTATTTAGCTTCTTATATCGCTGTTGTTTTGTAGAAGCTTATAACGAAGTGATTATAGGACATATTTATGACAGGATATTACATCACAACAACAGGATTTACAGTGTTTGATAAACACAAATCTATCAACCGTATCACATTCAATGGATATTATAAATTCAATTTTATATCAACTGACTAGGTGTGGTTGATTTTTTCCGTCGATGGAATTAGGTCGGTGGTTACTTGAACGTATCGATGTACATGTTCAAGGCGTTCTGTTTTATCCAGTTGTATCCAGATTTTACCCATCGATTTTTGTTTGCTTCTTGCATTCGGATGCAATGATTGAATTTATATCATCAAGATGAAATTCTTTTATGAATTGCATAGGTACAAAGCCAAATTAGTTAAATATTCTAAAAGCCAGGTCGCAATTTTGTTAAACTTATGTCATAATAAAAGTATCTATTGCTTTTGAAGATGCAGATGAGTTGCTAAATGTCCATGCATTCTATTTTTCTTAGTAAATAAATCAGTCAATTACTGATATTTCATTGTTGTATGTGACAAAATGTCGCAAAACTATTAGTTTTAAAAAATACTCCATAATTGTATTTAGAAAAAAAAAAGAAAAATGCTTTGCATAATGCAGGTTATCCGACTCACCCTTTTAGCAATTATGTTGAGCATTATAATGATATGTGTCGATACTTTTTTTGTGTATGATTTCGATGTATTTATTTTGTCGATTTACATTTTCATACATGCCTACGTATTTTCTTTCAAACATTCATTTTCTTCATACGTTTATATAAGTGTCTTCCACGTCTTATGAATTTTGTGTACACAACAAAATTGAAATATTTCTATTAAGAGAAGCTACTGATGAAAAACATTTCTCGCAATTTAAGAACGAAGGGAACGTTTATAATGAATGAATTCTTAAAAGATGACATGATTAATCCAGTGTGACTGAATGTAGACAACAGTATTTCATCTTTTTGAAAGGTTGCTGATTGAAGTTATTCATCATTTGAGTTAAATTATTTCATATACTTATTTTAATATTATAAATGCGAATATCTTGTCTGTTTATTCATTGAATGAATAGTAATGGAATTTGGAGTCAGGTAGTTAAAACCTGGAAAGAAGTTGAATGTTATGACAACTACTTGGAATTTAGTACCTTATAAATATAATGCATAGATGTCAATGTGAAGATGACGGTCTTTTATTTATAAGACACAATCGCATGAGCTAAAACTCTATTACAAAGCACTATAAGAAGCGTAATGGTCATTAGTAGTCCATTGTCCTGCACACAATGTTAGAATGCGCTAAGGAAGGACGTCCGGTTATGCATTAAACTGAGTCCAGCGAACTTTACTAAGATGTATTATACACATACTTTCGAGGCGACGGTAGCCGAATGGATAAGTGTGATTCCAGCCGAGAGTACCAATGTGGAGGATTTCAGTTTGTGGAATTTATATGTACCTAATAGTCAAGTGACTTACCATCTGCTAACGGTTAAGGAAAACATCGTGAGGACACTATATACCCTAGAAAAAATTCTAAGAGTGTCTAATCCACCAGCCCGCACTAGGCCAGCGTGTGTGGATTATGGCTTAAACCCTCTCAGCTCGACAGAACCGAGCCCAGCACTCGGACATTTATGGGTTGCTGATGATGTATTCATTAAATCCTTGAAGAATATTCTTATTTAACTAAACATGGTTAGAGGTGGCAAATTTAAAAAGAATAAATATTTATTCCCCTCTCTTCTTTATATCTCTCTTTTTTTTAAGATAATGTATTACTGTTTATTAATTTCCAGTAAGGTTAATCTTCTTTGAATCTAAGTTCATATAGGGAGGTATGCCATGAAGCACACATGTATAAAATATTCCACTTAGCAGTTAGCATACCCGTAGGTGGGGTTCAATTAAAAATAATTAAATAATATAATTAGTTTTCTATTCCACGAAGCACACCTACGAATATCACTCGCATAGTACTAAGAAATATTTATTTATTAATAGAAAATTAATAATTTTTAATTGAAGCCCACCTACGGGTGTAATAAGTGTATTTCCCTTTAGATGTGCTTAATTTGGGTGTGCTCATGAAATACCTCCATTTAGGCTCTTATCCTAACTTAAAAAAGAAAATTGGCATCCGGGTATAATCTGTAGCTACATAATACATAGAAATTATACCGAAATTGTACATAATGAGTTTTATTTCATTTAAATTTACTCGGCAAATGTCTTGTAATACGATATCATCATCATCAGGCATAATATATTTTGACACTAATATCTGCAAAAAAACAGAAGTCGTAAACAAAATTCATATTTACAACAATAATATTATATGTATAGTAGCTAAGCTCACTACCTTAGCGGGTAAATAGTGTGCCAGGAACACACAAAAATATTATAATCTAATGTTTTTATGGTCCTCCAGTGACTGCCCTCTCTGATTTTAGTATTCCTTTAGGCCTGCCAGTAAAATCTTGCTGTGTTGCAGGCACTCATAATGATTTGCTTTTATTATGAAGGGATGAAATAAATAAGACAGTGCCAAGTTTCCAAATATGTTAGGGTGCATTCCCCTTTGCTATTTTTGTTTACCGAATATCTTCCTGCCTCCGTGGCGCCATGACGATCCCTACTTCGATCTCTGGGATGGGTTGTGTTGAATATTCCCGAAGCCTGTTGTGCCTGATTAATTGTATCAGACTCGCCCCCGATAAATGAGATCCGAGTGTCTGACATGGCATGGCATGGCTGTAAAAATGATATGGGCAGTTTTGCGTACATTATCTAGGTAAAGTTGTCCATGCAGTTTTGCAACAATTTTATGCTTAATAAAACTCTGCTTCGCCTTTGAATAGTTTTTTTGTTATATTGAATTTAACTTTTAAGCAATTTTATGGACTAGGGGTAATTACGACAATTCTTCATTCTGCACCATTATACTAAATTATCATGCCAAGAACGGCCAACTTTGGTACCTAATTAATCTTAACTCGATGCTTTATGAACCTACTTAAACAGACTACGGTGTCCATATCTATATATTTATAAGCTTTACAATTTGTAGATACTTATTCACTGTTAATAATGCTAAAGTCAAAGTAGTAAACGAATATTATTTAAATAAAAGAGAACCTAATATACTTATTCAAAGAAATTGCTATATCAAATATTCTTTTATTTATAAACTTTTAGATGTAGCAAGCGAATGAATCTGAAAGAACAGCAATGTAAAGAAAACTTGAAATGCAATTTTCTTTCTATAATAAATTCGAATGGTTCACATTTATTCCGCGACAGTCGCACAATCCTGTGAATCCAGTTTTCAATAATGCATTTGTGGTTGGTCAATATTGAATTTGTGTAAAGAACCATATTATGTAATGAGCAATTGATTAGAATATATTGTCGATACGATATTTGATTTAAAGACTTATCTGTATGGTATCAGATCCCTAATTCGTATGTCGTTAGTAGTCTTAAGATATATTATTATTTATGATGTATGCAGGTCTATGAGTCTGGTAAATTTTGTTCTCAAATTTGAATACAATTGAGCAAAATACTTCCTATCATTCTTCATTGAGAGAATAATAATATAATCTTGCATAATTGTGTATTCCGGAATGAAGCATTATTTCCAGAGTAGTCAATATTATTTATTTTATTTCAAGTAAAGATAAGTTGAAAGGGAAACCTCTCAATACAAAACTAAATGTTCATGAAATACCACTTTTAAATCTTATATTGTTGTATTTAAAACAATATTGACATTTTCAAATCATTTTGCCCTTTCAGGAGCGAGTCTTGTTAGGAGTTTATCTGCCATTTAACGATTGTCGTGAAACTGTTTCTAGTCTCTATCTAGGTCTGTTAAGTATTATATCAGATTTTCTATTATCCATATTACAAGTATTAGCTTAGTTTGGGATTAGATGACATTGTGTGTGAATATCCAAAACATTAGAAACAGTTAAAAATATTATCAGGTACCACATCCCTCAATTAAATTTAACTTTGATGGGTAAGTTATTTCCGCGAAGCAGTTAAATGACGAACGAACTGCGATAGGCGTAAGATTGCATAGCAAGGGCCTTGTCTATATTTAGCTCAGCTTAGCACTCTGTATCTGGGGCATCGAATCGACCACTTCGAAGGTGGGTTGCATGTGGGATGTTAAAGTAATAGCTGATTTCCTTGTCGGCTCATTATTGCCTTCGTATGCGTGACATTTCCATGTAAATTCTTATGCTAAAATTACTTGTAGGTATACGTAATTCAATATTTTCCTTTGATCCTTTATAACTAATGTCACCACCTACTTACTGTTGTAAACAAGTAAATATAATTAAAAAAAATTAAAAACCCGACTGCAACAAATCAACAGAGAGCAACGCACTAAAAAGACCGTAAAATTATTGTAATGTTATTATACCTGATTAAATTTAAATACATAACATATGTATATATTTGTAATCTCCATTTGATTCCCTTTATTTTGATACTGTACTCGATAGGTTTGGTTAAAAAAAAAAATAGAACTACTTACAATTTCGAACCATTTAATTATATATAATCTCTTTTTGAATATATGTAATCTCCTTTTGATTCTCTTTATTTTGATACCAAACTCGATAGGTTTGACTAAAAAAAAAATTGAACTTCTTGCAATTTGGCGTCAAAAGCCCGCCGTTTAAGTCTTTTTATTCTTAAAACCCATCTAAGGACACTTGGGTTTTCTAGACGAATCTAATGATACCCTAATTGTCAAAATCCATCCAGCCGTTTGGAAGATTCGTGGGAATAAAGAAATTTACAAACATACAAGATACGCGCGAAAAACAATACCCGTCCTGACAGTCGGGTAAAAAGGTATTTCATTTAGTAAATGAACAATTAATGTTCAAAGATTCCACGAGAAATACTTTTGATATCAGACTCAATAGCATTCAATTTATTAAAGTACATGCCATAATAAATAGGATTTTATTTGACGATTGCCTTCAAATATCAAGAAACTTGTACAAAAGTGAATTATATGAGTTTTCGACTCAGCTTGAGTTTGTTTCCGTCAATCACTCATAAATATTTGAAGAATTGATATAGCCAATATAATCGTGAGCTACTTTCAGCCCTAACGACAGTTACTAAGGATGTTCAGTAGATATGATAGACGGTTTCCGATAGCGAGGCCCGATTCATACGTTGATTGATGATATACATTAAAACACAACTCGTCGGATCATTGATATCGTACGTAAAACATAGTAAAGATAACGTCGATATGATAATGTTAATACTGAGGCATTTTGTTTCATTTGTTGAGTAATACTATTAATGGGAAACGACGCGACATGCTGCGTGATACAGGTTGTGGTACTTTGTTCACTCGGATTGCGTTAGAAAAAGGTTCATCATCCCAGCCTATTGCAGCCCACTGCTGGACATAGACTTCTGCCAACACGCGCCATACACACTTGGTCCTCCGCCTTCCGCATCTAGTCAGATCCGGCGACCTTTTTCGGGTTGGCGGTCCACCTAACTGGAGGGCATTCTACTCTACATTTGCCGAGTTGTGGTTTCTAGTCCAGGACACGCTTGCTATATCGGGTATCGGTCCTTCTGCAGATGTAACCAACCCAGTGCCACTTCAGCTTGTTCATTTGATGAAATACATCGGTAACTTTGGTTCTTCGTCGGTTTACTTCGTTGCGAATTTTATCCTTCAAAGAGACGCTCAGCATGGCTCGTTCCATAGCAAGAAAAAGATTGATGATACCGAATTCCTCTAATATAATAGACAAATGACATGGTTCCGTAATTAACAGTAATCAAATTATGTTTTACACCGTGTTTTGCCTCTGCTCGAACCAATTTACCAACAATTAGTTGGTCGTGTTATAGGTATATTATTTGATCATCACGCAAAAATAATTGGATGTTACTTAATGTACATGGTGAGCACAAAATAGAAACACAATATACAGACAATTTAATTTTATTCATTCTTATGATAATATTGTAAATGCGATGTTTCCATCCATCAAATTTGTTACATTAGCGAGCGTAGAATATATCGCGTTCTCGAAATGAGAGGGCTCTCAAATCTTAATAAATATTATTATCGAGTATTCAATTCCAGTAATTTCTTATTTATAAATGTCTAGAATCGGGTGATAGCATTTATTTGATTGTTTAAACACAATAATCTGGAGTAATTTTATATTGACATTATTGAAATTTAAACCCTGATTGTTATAGTAATTGAATTGAAAATGTTTAGAAATACTTTTGCCTAGTACCTACGTGAATTATTTAGATGTAAAAACCAATACAGAGCGTTACTTGGAAAAATTTACAAACATCCCCCAATAGATTTTTTAAAGACGTTACATGAAGTCCCTAGAGAGTCGCACAGGCGCTAGGCGGGTTAAATTATGTCTTCAATTTAGATTAGATTTAAATGACTGTGATTTAATAGATCCAAAAACACATTTCGTATCGATTTTCTTAAAAAAAAAAAAATATAATAGTTATAAAACGAAATTATATACTATTACTTTGCACTTAGAAAATGCCAGTATTATTACGGTTTCGAAATATTTCCATTTTTTGGCAGATAGTCGTCAAGTTTAGAAATCGTTATGCCATTCCAAATATGAATATTAATATTTGGAATGGTGTAATGGTTACCCGATACATTTAATTAAATTAATTAGAAAGTAAAATAATAAGTAATGATTACTCAGAAAGAATTTATTTTTTTTGGAAAGCTCATAAATGTGATGAATTTATAACTTTAGACCTATACTGAAATTGGAAGAGCCAATTACAGTATATCACGGTAATAGCTCAAAGTCTCAATGATAGACGTTTCAAACATATTGGACTCGCAAAACAGAATCCAACTTATTTCATTAAACTTCGTCCGACGTTGGACCTCACATCTCATTTCGCAGATCAACTTTGCGAACGTTTTATTTATTATTTACAACTTTCAAATACTCAACTCGTAAAAAATAAGTGTTAGCTCCGTATATTTTCTCAGCTTTGATGTTACGTCGTATAATTTTTCCTTCTCTCATAAAATTGACAAAAATATGGCCTAATTTTCTTTATAAAAGAACATCTATGAGACTATTAACTTTTATGTTTGATATATTTTTTATCAAATTATGTTGTTAGTACTGATGGTGTGAAATATTAACATATTTATTCTTGATTATTACCTACTTTTTATTTTAATTAATCCTGGTCTATTTATCTACTCTTTCAACTAAATTTTTTTTTTTGTTTTTTTTAAAACAAAAACGATAAGTATTTGTGTTTTGTTGCTGGATTTCATATTTTTGTTTGCGGCGTCAGAGGAACAGTAGAGATACTATTATTATTTGTAATTATAATAGTATCTTTAAATAAAATACCAATCTTGTGACACCCAATTATTAATTACATTTTAAAACACCTATCACATAAATATGGTTTATTCAACTAAAGATTAAATACATAAGGTTTTTTTTGCCTAAAAAGTTTGCTGACATTTTTTATAACATTTTTGATCAATGCTTATTCAGGGACAATCTCTTCTACACACGCATAAATGTGAACTGTACGCCAAGTTTAACAATGATAAAACATTACAAACTTTTGACACTCAAGAATCCTTGGGAACCCCAAACTATCTTAACCCGCAACGAATTTAATCAGAAGTAATATTCAAGAATTAGAAGGATTTGAAGAATGAGGCTATGTAATGAGAAGGATTCCTACAGTAGCATTTTCTTGCATTCCGAGGTTGCCATATCCAATTGGCCGTAAAAAGGCCGTCTATTTTTAACCAGGACCTCTCGCATATTTATCGATCTCATTCAAAGAATAATGTGGGTTACGTTTAATTGTAGAAGGGTTTTTTTTTATAAGTTAAGAACAAATATTAAATAAGTTTTAATCGATTAAGATTTACTTGGAATTTTCCCTGTAATTTTGATATTGATTGTTTGACTGATATCGTTGTCCAATGTTTAAATGATAGCGACCATATATGTCAATTTAAATCATTTCAAAGCGATATTGAAATCGACCGAATGTTCAGATTGCGTCTAGGCCCTCTAAAATTATATTTATCATAATAATATGTTCAAAGTTTGACAGTTTAAGTTTGATAACATATATATAATATTAGGAATGTTTGTTTCCAAAATCCGCGAATATTTATTTGTTTTTCTCTTTTTTTCCAGCTGTGCGGTTGAGGAGAGTTCAGCATCATGGGGAAGCTGCTATCAAAAATCTTCGGTAACAAAGAGATGAGGATATTGATGTTGGGTCTCGACGCTGCCGGAAAGACTAGTATCCTTTACAAAACTTTAATAACTTTACCCACAAATAGACGTTATAATAATGTCTTCACGTGCCATATTATTTTTAGCAGATTGTGGACCTATAGATACCTATGTATACTATCTATAGGTCCACAATCGTGTAAGGGTCGTCAAAATGACTCTACATAATTCTGCGGTCGTGACGCAGAACGACAGTTTCGCAGAATTATCTCGTATTGAATTTGGTCAATTTCGCGGCAAGTTACATAATATTTAAGCTGAGGTAGGTATGTTCTGATACACTGTGTATTGAGTGCCAAATTCATGCAGTTGTTTTGTTTTTGGTTTGTAAGAGAAAAAAATCCTCATATTATGTATACATACATCCGATATGCTATAATTTTGCGTTATTATGCGTTATAGAAACTAAACGTAAAAATATAAAATGTAATTTGACATATCTTGTGTATTTTATTTCAAACAATATTTCCTTAAAATATTATCTCAGCTATTTTATATAAATTAAAATTAGGCCAGTCAGTCACAACGATACCTACAGTCGGTTTCAATGTGGAAACTGTTACGTATAAAAACGTAAAATTCAACGTGTGGGATGTTGGGGGGCAGGACAAAATACGACCACTCTGGAGGCATTACTATACAGGTGTGTATTCATTTATTGGTTTATCTTTTCACCAAATAACCAGGCAAAGTATATTCTTATGTAAGTATGTACTGATGTCACTTGCAATCATGCAAATATTGACTAGGCCTGTTGGTCTAGTGGTTAGTGACCCTGCTAGCTAAGCTGGAGCTCGAGCATAAGTTGTCTGATTGTACGTAAATTGTACTAAATAGTACACTCTCTGCAGATGCAAGCGATTTAGAACTTTAATTAAATTGCCCATAAGGGTGTGATTAGTAAAATAAGTAACTTAATAAAACACGCCAACTTATTAACGCTGTATTTCAAAATGTTCCAGGCACTCAAGGTTTAATATTCGTGGTGGACTGTGCGGACCGCGATCGTATTGACGAGGCGCGCCAAGAATTACACAGAATCATCAATGACAGAGAGATGCGCGACGCTATTATACTCATCTTCGCCAATAAACAGGACTTACCTGATGGTATGTAATGTTCTTGCCCATTAAGTGTTTTTAAAATATTTGTCGAAGTATGGTGCAAATCTTTGATTAAAAAAAACTGATGTATGGGAGGTCCTCCTTAAAAATATTGATGTTATTATTTAACTACCAAAGCGGCTCACACAAGACACCTATTTTCCAAATTTCATCAATATACATTGAGTAGTACGGACATATACCTACAAAGAACGGACGGACATGACGAAACTTTAAGGGTTCCGTTTTTGCCGTTTTGGCTACGGACCTCTAAAAACACTCTCTTTTTTTAGCTTTAAATAAGTAAAGCTTTGCTCTTGTCGATGAAGCAATCGCCGTTCTTCTCTATTTTCTGCTATTTTTTTTCACTTCTTGATACGACATAACTCCCACTTTCTCCTTCACTTGCTGGATGAAACTTCTCCTAGGTCTACCCCTACCTCTACTTCCTTCTATTTTTCTTTTAATTATTGTTTTAAAGAAGTTTTCGTGTCGTATCAAGTGACCAATTAACTTTTCTCTTCTATTCTCTATTGATCTTAGTATTTGTCGATCTCCCTCCACTATTCCTAATATCTCCTCGTTTGAATAACCATTTTTTTTAAATTACTTACATGTTTTTTTTTAATTTATGACTCGTAACAGTAGCTTGTTTTTTTTGTTTTTTTTTTTTGTTTTTTTTCTAGGTGAATAAATGAGAGATTTCATTTAATTTTCTTGTCGAAGATAGATACCTAATAGTAAGTGGTCGGGGCGTCAATATCGGCTATGCCTTCGCGTTGCCAGCGTTGAAATGAAATGAAATGAAATCTCGTTTATTCATCTAGGTTACAAGGTAACACTTATGAAAGTCACAAGAATGTAACAGGTTATCCGAAACGTAGTGTCAGCAAATTTGCCTACTACCAGTTCGCTGACGGGGTGGAGCTATGAGAAGAACTGGCAAGAAACAAAAAAAGTTATTTGAGATGAACAGCTTATCTTATCTTACTTATCTATCACAACATTTCCACTTTCCCCAACTGAGTTGTGGCTACCATATCTCATCAGAAAACAGTACTACACATAAAAACACACAAAAAAGGAGAAAGGTGTAATTTTATAAAGATCAATTCCTTACGACACGGCGACGCTAATAATGAACCACCTGATTCGTAGGGTCAATGGTCATTACAATCTTGGTAGGTTAAAGTTCACAAGCATAATTAATGTCGTCACGGCATAACATCGTTTGACCCTTAACTCTTCAACTATCACTGATTATGATTCAACGATATTAATGTTACTTTTAACCTGTTCCAGCAATGAAACCGCACGAGATACAAGAAAAGTTAGGGTTGACGCGCATACGTGACCGCAACTGGTACGTGCAGCCGTCGTGTGCGACGTCGGGCGATGGACTGTACGAGGGGCTCACGTGGCTCACCAGCAACCATAAGTTATGAGCTGCAGAGTAGGCGGCTAGGGCCGCCACACCGCGCCACGGTACGTTACGTCATGCAAATAGTTATAATTCCCATCTTACATTACGACTTAAATTAGCTTGCACTATACTCAGGCCGAAATCGATGTAGAATAAACAATAACAACATTTCACATTGACATTTCGCTATGACTTTAGGTACTGTCAAAAAAATTAAATTAATAATTTTATATTTCTTTATTTTCAGGTGAGGATGTCGATGCCATTTAATTTAAGTAAGCGCCCGTGTGCCGGTACATGCAACGTCATTGTGAATACCAGTGTTGATTCTGTATGGTAACAGCCATAAACGTCTCAGTGGGTGCAAGACTGTACAGTGACCACTACGTTAGATAGCAAGCAAGCGAACGCTTGTCACAATCAATTATTCCATATTTAAAAGATTAAAAAAAAATAGAAAAGTTTTGTTGTAACGATATTCGATTTTTTTTTTATGTTATTTAAAGATTATTACATAAAGTAAAAATGTTTTTTTTTTAATTAGTTTAATGTGTACCTCCTTTGTATAGTAAGGTAGAATAAAGTTTCTAATGCATTATTGAGGTTGGGACTACGTATCGATGGTCGCAGTATTGTTTATGGATATTTAAGTGATAGCTATGCACGCTGCGTAGGTATTTGTGTGGTGTAGCTTGACTGTTAACAATGTCGTTGTCTTCTGTTGTTTTTGTACAATGTATTGAATTATAGGTAAAATTTAATAATGAGATTAGTATAAGATTTTATATGTACCTCTATTAAGGGCAGATTCTAACATCACATTTTGACAACTTTATATTTTTTATATATTATAAGTACTTTTCTTCTGACTCTACAAATATTCTAATACTTTGAAACTCTTTCCATTCCATCGACAGTGAAGCTACCTCACACAACAATGTACATATTAAAAGCAATATATGTACATATTGAAGAGTATTTTTATTACTGTCGCCTGTTTGAACGTTAATTTTTGTATGCGGAGACAAAATATGGTAAAAATTCCACAATGTGTGTACGTGAATGTATTATGCTTTCTGCTTTCGATGTAATACGTTGGCCGTGGCGGTTAACGGTGGCTTTATGGTGAGAATCTAAAGAAGCGGAGCGGAGAGAAACTGAACGGAGCGAAGATTAATTTCTAAGAAAGCGCTCTTTCGCAGGCATCGAGTAGGTGGTCAGTAAGTGCGTGAACGTTTTCCATAAATGAAACGTCGTTCCGGCACTCTTCGTTCCAATTCTATAGATTGACACACAAGTATTTTGTTTGAAAACGACTTCTCACCAATCAGTTTTTATTTTTTTTCTTTTATTTTGTTCCTAAAAGGAATATTGCACAAATATTATGTTCCTATAAAACGTAGATAAACATCAAAGCGATTAAATATTATTAATTCTTGTCTTGTATGATGATAAGACAAGGGAATAACGATTGAATGGCTATTGTATTAAAGTCTAATTTGAAATAAACAAAAAGTACTATAAACTACTGATAAATAAACACTGCCACGGTAAAATAATTCATGACTTAGTATGAATTTAAACTTTATGATAATTGATTTAGTTGCTAAAGTCGTTTGACAACAAAATATAAGCCAAGCCACTTATAACAGCCAGTAGTCGTTCTGGGACCATCTGATTTTGTATAAACGGCTCTTGAATGGACCTTGAAATGAGATTCTGTAGCCATTTTCTAATTTTATAGCTTCAATTTTCATGAAGGCTTTTGCCAAAAGGGTGATTCGCTTAACAAGGCTGAATAGACGCCTAGCCATAAATACACCGGGAGTCTTGTAAGACCCATTTACTGATTAGATGCCTAGCCGTAAATACACTGGGAGTCTTGTAAGACCCATTTACTGAATAGATGCGTAGCCGTAAATACACTGGGAGTCTTGTAAGACCCATTTACTGAATAGATGCCTAGCCGTATATAGGTACATTGGGAGTCTTGTAAGACCCAGTTACTGATTAGATGCGTAGCCGTAAATACACTGGAAGTCTTTTAAGACCTATTAATATACTCTATAGATATTAGACGACATATTAAACAAGGTGAATATACACATTTAGTCCAACGAATTAGCATAGAACATGCGAGTTTGTGAAATCAAACAATTAAATGAGATTGATTGGTTGATTTTTGTATATATCTATTGGATGAACATAGCGCGCTGTCTAGCGGTCAGAATTCCGAGTTCTGCGTTCACTGTAATATAGCTTTGAATCTTACACACACAAAAGCAGTCAGACCTAAGTTGCTGTGTGCGCGAAACGCTGAATTCGACCGTAAACTGCGCGAAAAAAGTGTGTTCGGCTCCTTAATCATCACTGTTGCCTAATTATGCCAAATGATAATGGACTCTAACATTGCGTAATAAGACACATTTTCATTTGCTGATTATGGCAGTCTTGACGGTCATGGATACTATTCATGTCAGGTCATAGATAGAACTAATACAATAGGGAAGAATAAAACTATCCGAACTAAGTGCATATTAAAGTATAAAACAAACGAATCAAAGGTTTAGATGCAAAAAGGAAGTACTAAAGCTCAATCCATAATGTCTGATAGTAAGCGATGCACGTGTTAAATTTAATACCTAATTTATCTGTTTTAAAGTTGAAATTTGTTTTGAAGTGTGATCAGGTGTGTATTGAGCTATAAGCTCTGTTTGTGTGGGTGATTAGACAATAATTACAGCTGTAGTCACCACGCGCCTCAGTCTACGCACATCACTTAGGCCACCGTGGGTTCATTGAAAATTAGCTCTTATTTCCAGGTCCACAGCCATCATTTCTTGAAATTCATTCTTCACATATGTTCGTACTGATTTCTTGCCTAAATTTAGTATGTCCATTTGTATTGTGTATTGCGTGTAAAGTGCGAAGAAAGCTGTTAACTTTTCTGTTGAAACTCACTTATACTTTGTGATATAAATATATTTCATAGAACCTATTAATGTATGATTATTTTCTAGAATGTTCGAATGAGTTTGTTGGTAATACTCTGAGACATGACAATATTAAATAAGTCATGTTTTGTCAAATTTAGAACTGATATACATACATTTGCATAATCAATTTTCATTTAAACTAAAGTGCAATTAAAATTTCTAGCAACTATTTTGCACGGAGATGTAAAAATACTTTATAATTTATAAAATACCTCTGGGTTAATTACGCGGGAAAGCGTTGGTAACAATTAAACCTATTGTATAATATTGTAGAAAGATAAATTCAATATAAATTCACCCTTAATAATTTCGTTTTATTCCTGCGACACAAAAGTATTGACTAAGATCGAAGGATCCTTTCCTTCAACACGCTAAGAAATTTCCCATTTGCTCCCCCTAGTATCAGTAGTCCGATGATGAAATGGGAAAGTCTGCACAAGGGTCAAAACTTGATACAGAAAACCGGACTGCTAAGACGACAATTAAATTATCGGACTACATCAGTAGCGTAAGTAGTATCAACTAGAGGGTTATATTATCTGCACCATCCGTAAATACAGTTCATTCTTAGATTCGTAAAAGTTTACAATGTGGGAGTTTCAGCCCCCTGATTCTGACCTGTCGGAATTTTTTCGGTGGGAAATGTCAGTTTATTTAAAGTAATAAAACAAAGTTAGAAAAATAGATCGTTGTAGAAAAAAATCTCCCTCTGGTACTGAAGTAAAACTATGTAGTTCAACTGGTTGTACAAACGATACACTGCTGTAGGGTTTGTACAACCAGTTGTACTAATCATCAGGCAACCTTGTTGAAGGAGGGAGAAGTTGTACAACTATGCTAATTATACTGGCCACTTGAAAATATTGAAGTAAGTACCTACTTACCTCCTTAAGAGTTCTTAGTGATTATAAATGTTAATAAAATGACACTGTCACCCGCAGTTTGATTGTTGATTCAGCTATTTGGTATTTTTAATATATGTATAATATTTAAAGTTGGTAGATTCATCTTCGGCTAATTGTTTCGGTGAAATAGAAATTGTAAAACGCTGTCGTGGGAAAGTGTTACTTAATAATGGATATCAGTATTATCTAATAAAAACATATAAAAATCTTGCTACTATTTGGAGGTGCAAGGATTACAAATAAATAAAAATAAAGTTTTTTATTTTCTATACGGTAAACAATTTTTTTAGATTATATAACAACGTAAAAATACGTCGTTCTAAGATTTGAAAAAGTTAACCGATCCGGGACCAATTCGTGGAGTCAGAATCAGGGCCCTAAACCAGGGCCCCTAATGTAGAGTCTCCTAAAATGATTAGTAGTATCGTATCGAGTTAGGTCGCCACCCGTCAGTTTCTCTAATTGGTTATTTTCCCTAACTCGTCAGTTTCCTTATTCGTCAGTTTTTTAGATTACGTTAAGTGGTCAGTTTCGCTATCTCGTCAGTCTCCCTAATTTGATAGTTTCCCTAACTCGTCAGTTTACTGGCAAATTTGCTGACACTACTTTTCGGATAACCTGTTACATTCTTGTGACTTTCATAAGTGTTACCTTGTAACCTAGATGAATAAACGAGATTTCATTTCATTTCATTAACCTCTGCGTGGGGGAATTATAAGTAGGTACAAACCGTTGTAGATATGAAATTAAACTAACAAAGACAACAATCACATGATAAATATAATAAATGTAGGTTTTGTATTTTATTCAGAATTCTGTAACAATGTCGTGGCATAACCAGTCGATATACATCAATATTTTGGTAAGCTTGTCCCACACCAGCCTAGTCAACTTGCGACGAAGTTTCATATTGATATTGTTGATTCCTCATTAGTATGAACTAGTGCTTTGTTCCGTAGTTGTAGTTGTGATAGAGGAGTCGGCAGTCACGTCATCGTATCTCGGTGGAAGTATTATCTGTAGTTCCTCGTTCAATTGTACTTCTTCATCCAGTACACAGTCATCAGGAACGCGAGTGTCATATTCTTCGTTTGTGGATATACCACTGAAAAGTAAGGGAAGGCATCTTTTAATTTGTAGATATTAAAATAAGTGTTCTACGAAAAAAAATACTCGATGGCGAAATAAATAGGTACCTAGATAATGGAAAAAGTATACCTAAGTAGCCACAGTTAATGTAACTACCTTAAAAAGAAAGAATAATCCTTTCAAAGTAAATAGATAAATATTGCCCGCGTATTTAAACATAAATAACATAGCTCACACCTTTTTCCCCGAAGTACCCCTTCGCAGAGGTGTTTCACACCCACATTTCGGCAGCTATGTTTGGTCCCATGAAATAGGGGGCGAGCCTATTGTCATCTACCGGGATCATTTGTTTACCAAACTTCGGGAAAATTTCAATACTGGAATTTCATGTTAGAAAAGTCCAATACCAGTTTCACCCGACCCGGTAATCGAACCCGGGACCTCTTGCACAGCAGTCGTATACACTTCCCGCTGCGTCACTGAGGCAGTTTTTAAATCTCAAAGCCCGCGTATTTTAAATCGCAAAACCAGCCTCCACCAAGCAATACACACCCACCAAGGGATAATAAGTAAGTATTTAATTTTGATAACACAAAAAATATCAGAATTTGTTGGTCTATGGTTCAAAAGTTATACCTAAGGGTTTATATAACCCCGATCTGGAGAGCATCTTCGTTGCTTAGCCACATTTATATCTAAAAAACAAGGGCACCTAGCGAAGATGTTTTCTCCCACATAATTAGTCAAAATTTTATTGGTTTAGATACATTTTAAGATATAATAAGTAGTCCCAAGTAAATATTATAAGTAGTCCAAGAGCAAGATCGAAGAGTTTACGAAAAATTGCCATAATATTTGGAAAACTCATCTAAATCTTAATGTATCTGCTAGACCCCCACCCGTTTTATTTTCTTCAATACAATCTACACAAATAACTTTCAGGCAAACTTTGTTTAATAAAAAAAAATACATATTCCGATATTGAAGCGAGTTCCCCAGAGTGCGGTGGCCAAAAAGTTAGTTCAACTGTAGGTTTTTTGACGTATACATGCGAGACCTCCCAAGGTGGCTTGATAAAACCTTTCCATTATAAGATTCGAGGCGTTTTACAACATATTAATAATAAAACAGTGACAATTAAGATTAGGGACAGTGTTTTTTTAACCGTCTGGGCGTCCACACCGAATCTTCTAGTGAAAATCTATCAAAATGAATATGCCTCGCAAAATACGCGATCATTAAACTCAACGTTATTACAAAATTACGCTTTTATTTGTAATTGTATTTTACTCACTCTAACTGGTCGCCGGCCTTAGCACCGGCTAGCACAGAGGTGTAGAGTCTCGCACGGGCTCCGTGTAGCCGCATACCCGCAGGCACGTCTTCTGCACCGGAGCGAGTCTCTAATATTGGAAGAAGAGAGTTTGCGCCATTACCTAGTGAGCAACATAATACCATCTGAATCTCTCAGTTGGAGCAGTCACTTGTAATGGTCTTCTCAAAAATAATAAGTATACTAGTACATATTATTATAAAGGAATGATTTTTGCAGCTTTTAATAATTTTAAGTAGGGTAAAAGCGCTAAATATCGGCCATGTCAACATTTTTTGGCATATAACTGCATGTTTCTTTGATATTCCTGGCCTTTGATACATACTTGGGGTATTTTTATGCTATATGTTAGTTAATTCATTATTTCGTCTTAATTTGTTCAATTTATTCCCAGTTATTTTTTTATAATTTTTTTTGTGCAGATTTGTCAAAAACCCCTTAAATCGGCCTTTCATGCCAAAAATCGTCCGTTTGGTTGCCTTATATCGGCATATCGTTACTTAGGAGGGAACCAAGCAGATTTTTTTCAAAATAGCTAAATATGTTAAAAGACAGCTATTAAATAATAGATTTTTCTTTTAGTAATTGAATATATAAATGAGAAATTTCAGCCCTCTGATAATAATAAATCCATATAGCAATTCTAAAGAAGCTATTTTAATTATTGCCGAAAATTTAGTTAATTTCTAAATACTAGCTGATGCACGAGTAAACCGATCTAAAGACCTCCAATATCCATTGCTCAGCAACCCCTGACTTTAATAAAAAACATTGCTGCTGAGCAAAATCTGGCTCTGAAAGATCTTGGTGACGCGACAATCGAGTTGAATGCAATGTGAACAGTCTAAAGCTTCGATCCCACGGCCTGTCGAAAGCACAGGCCGCGCCAAGCCGCGCCACGCCTGTCGAGGCCTGTGCTTACATTCGCGCCCTGCGCCGAGCCGTCCCACGTTGTGTGTCGGTTCGATTGAGCCTGTCGTTACCGCCATTCCAATATATTATGTTAGATGGCACGGAACACATGGCTGTATGTGCAGCCGCCGTGGTCTTATTCAGTGGTCGACATTTAGCTTAATTATTACGTCGACATTATATTTTTTAATCCAGTAAGGGGTATGGTTGTACTTTTTAAATTATATTGTACTATGCGTCATGGAAAAATCGCTCGCTGTGGCGGAAATTAGGTGAGGCCTATGTTCAGCAGTGGACGTCGTTGGGCTGATATGATGATGATGATGATGATGCGTCATGGGCGTCTTTTCGTTTTGCGTTTCTTCATTTTGGTAAAGATTTAAGAACTTGAACGTAAGATAAAGTGATAATTTGGCTATCACACGGGCGACAACAGGCAACCACGGACCACAACAGGCGAAACCGGTCCCACGGCGCGTGGGCTTGTTCTGGCACGGCCCGGCCGGAAAAAAAACAGGTCTTGGGACCCAAGCTTTATACCTAATATCATTTTTTAGACGTCTCTGGAACAGAAAGTATTCCACCACCTCTTCGGAGTCAACAAACGCTTGGGTGTTTAAGAACGCGCTTCCTATTATATATAATTCTTAAAACGATAGCGACTTTTATGTTTCCTACAAAGTACCTATTCACATAAAAATATATTTATATTTCAGAAAAAACAGATCAACGTCTCTAATGTCTTGAAGCCATGATTGTCTGTGATTGTTTAGGTTTGCCCTTGGTAGGTACTACTGGTAGTAGATACCACTGGGTGGTACCATAGGCAATAAACCTTCTACGTTACTAAGATTTATTGTTAAATTGTTTGCCGGTTAAGATAATGTCATAAAATCACTAGTATGAGAGAAAGCATCAAACACACCTTCCAAATTGCAAATTGCTTTTTTGGCCACTAATTCCTTGACACCATTTTTGTTGGGCGGCATTGCAACTTTATTGGATTCCTGTCGATTGTCTGCAAATAAAATACCTACAATATTAAATATATATATTATTTGCTGATTAATTAGGTGAGTAGTAGTTAAATCGATCGAGTTAGTTCCTATCTAAAATTTTATCTTGGATTTGAACTTTTATGCATACCTAAATTACCTTATAATTTCTTGTCAGCTTTAGCTAACTGGAAGGTTTATTGATTTATCTATCTATACCTACATGCACCTATTAGAACCAGCTTCCGCCCGTGGCTTCACCCACCTCGCCTTACCATGCAAGTCAGTAAATAGTTGCCTATGTGCTATTCTTGATTATTACCTATTTAGGTGCCTAATTTCATACAAATTCTTTCAGTCGTTCTGGCGTGTTCGAATATCGTGTCCGTCATAAATCTTATAGGTAATCCATTGATTGAAGACTGCTGCAAGGAGTGGAACAAAATTAGATACCTTTTTTCAAGGACCCTCTTACTGGCAAGTCAGAATAACCACGGAACAGTATCTCGAGTTCATCTGGCGTCATACGGCGTAGGTATGGAACACGCTTCAGATCAGGCCTATGAAGACTTCGGAAGGAATTACGATGCTATAAAACAAAAAGAGAAAAATATTATCTTTGTACAGAAGTAATTTAAGTTGTCGTACGTTTCAATGGACAAACTATATTTCAAAATATTTTCACTAGAGGACATCATGGATCATCATTAGCAACCCATTAATGTCCCACTGCTGGGCTCGGGTCTCCTCTCCTCTATCTAAAGAGCTGAGAGGGTTTTTCATCATGGGTATTACATCATGGATATTACAAAGAAATTGTCTTAGAAATTCTGGCTACTCGTAATATCTAGGAATTAGCATTGAGCATTATTGAACATCGGTTTCTTCCGACGACATTTGCTGCTATCGATCTTAGACGTCTGTATTCTTCCAATAACCTGCTAGCTTGTTGATTTGTGTAGATAGATAGGTATATCATAAAGTAAAAACCCACCTTTACTAGACCGGGTGGTATTTGCATTCTCTCACAAGCACGTGGCATACTTAAACATTGTATCACGCTGTCGTGTTTAACAGATATTGCAGAAAGTCCACTGCGCACCAGGTCCTCGTTGATCTGTTGCAAAATATTCAGGTTAGTTAACACCCAATACTCCGTGTAAGAACGACTTACATCTATGTCTTTACGGGCTTAAATACGAAACTGCAAATTGACGCGATGCGAATAAAAGCTTTTTATCAGTTTACGTACGCATTATTAAGTTAACTCTTAGCTACAAATGATTTAGTTGAAAATTTGTATTGTACCTATATACATTTAAAATTAATTAATTTATATATATCCCTTTTTCAAAATTAACAAAGTAATTATACTTACTCCGTCTT
The DNA here is from genome assembly GCA_905147015.1 of Laspeyria flexula. Lineage (NCBI taxonomy): Eukaryota > Metazoa > Arthropoda > Insecta > Lepidoptera > Erebidae > Laspeyria > Laspeyria flexula. Next base: position 15,049,715 of record LR989950.1, on the reverse strand, counting down.
TTGTTACGTGACCAAACTGGAAAACAAATATGGCGTAAAAGGACGGTCATTGACAAGTATAGTAACGACAAAAGTTATTTTTATTCATAAAAGTATCGACTTCGATTATTTCTCAGTATAGAAAAAAAAGGAACTGGTTAAGGAGTCTGTTGAAACTTTCTGTCGCTTAAAATTTATCTGTGAGGGAAATTTTAAAGCAATAATAACAAAAAAGTTAAATCAATCAGCATCATCATCATCATATCAGCCCAATGACGTCCACTGCTGAACATAGGCCTCACCTAATTTATTGTTAAATCAATAAATTGCCTAAATACAAATAAAAATATTTCACCAAGTTTCATCGATACATCAGGATGTTACATCACTACGGTATTTTAACTTAAATCTTATTTAAAATGGTGTATTTTAATGAATATTTCGTTGTTTTGAGTGTTGTGTATGCTTCTTTTATAAGTGTAAATATAGTTCAGTTGGTTTTTTGTGTGATAACGACGCAAAGAGTGATTTTGCTACCAAGTCGGGTTTCTTTTCCAGTTTGGTCAGTAAGAAAAGTCAGAGATAGATACCAAGAGAAGCTCTCTCACTGAGGTAATAATATTATTGGTACGGCAGATTAATAGTTTTAGGTAAATACCTATCTACTTAGTTTTGAGAATATTTCAACTACCTACCTATAATTAATTTATACACAAGAGTTTATACCAACTCATTCGTATTTTGAAGCGAGACAATGTTATTTTATTCATTAAATTATTCTGGTGCCATTTCTAATTATAATTAATGTTAACGAAATCTGTTGAGGACAGATTCAAACGTTTTGTTATAGAACGTAAGTACCTACAATGGAGTCGGTACCTACTATTCATAGTATATATTTATATTAGTGTAAAAATTAAACAAGTAAACCGTTTCTAGAAGATGCTGAAATAAATTAATGTTGAATCATGAAATTGAATTTGAATTACCTACGCAGACTCCAGACCTCTGACTAGTACTAGGTACATTTTTCAAGCTTTATTGTGGGCACATACAATAAAACTTATATTCGTCTTCCATCTAGTTTGAAAATTAGCGTCGTAACTGACTCGACTGGTGGCTTTGATCATAATTACACTTAAAAAAATATTGAATTTAGTTTATTAAGGTGTTTTGGTTCTGTATTTCGAACTGTAACTACTTAATTGAAACTGTAACTACTTCGACGATTGAAAACCTGAGCTTATTGCCAAATTGTTATCAAGGCTAAACCTTGTCACCAAACTGACCTAGGGAAAATTTGCTGACACCTTTTTTGGCTTCGTATGACGTACACTACCTATTTGATCTAAATGAAATAAAGTTATTGACAATAAGCAAGAATTCGCATAATTGCCGTTCTACACGGTTATAAACTTGCGTTCCAATTCCAACAGAGTGATCTTTTTTTCTTTTTTAAAAAGACAACGCCCGCACTAAACAGCAAACATGAAATTAACGGACACAAAGTACACCCAGACTAGAAACAAATATCTATGAATCATACAAATATATGTCTCGTGTGGGAATCGAACCCACGGCACCCAGCACGGCGATGTAGTGGAGAGGCGACCACCTTAACCACTGCGCCACGATGACAGTCTATCTTAGTGAGAGCTTGGTTGCCATCCGCGTAGTTTGTATGAAATTTGGTTTACACGGTTACACGGTTGTCCACCAAAGGCACCTCTGTGGAAGGCAAGGTTATAACCATGTAGCACGGCTTTAACTCCTCACCGCATGACGGTAGATAGGTAAGTACCTATACGATTACTTGAACGTATCTACATACATAGGTAGTTTTTTTATACTTATTTTCCTACTTTAATAGATACAAGTTATGTTAGAGTCACAAAAGAATACAGGCTTTTGCTATTTTCATGTTGGAGTCAAGAAGAAATTAAGAAATTTTATAAATTTTACCCCTCCCTGGAGGCCAAGCGCTGGCTATGGCAACGTGTGACATCACAAAATATTATTAAGATCTGATAAGGGCAGTGCTTTTAGGATCACTATATTGAATATCCAGTGTATATTGTATTTAATATTCACTTGGCTGAATACAGGCCACGTTATATCGCATACCTATCATCATCAATCAAACGCTTAACAGGACCGCTTGTAAATATTGTACGGGATACCGAACTTACATAATATAGCAACTTATAATAAAACTTATATATAAAGTACTACCTATTTACAAGATACGTGACAGTTATGAAAAATACTTAGGATGGTAGCACACAGAGACTATTTGCAGTGATGCAGTCTCGCGTTTTGTGTAAAAAAAACCCTAGGAATTCGCGAAAATTCGAATTATCAAATCACCTACTAAGTACATATTAAATTACCAGCATGACATATAATAACTCATATCTAATTGTTGTAACACATGTCTCTTATAGTTAGGTACCGCAATCATGACTCTGTTGTTGATATATAGGTATATTATATCAAGTTGATATACGCAAGAAAGAGTACTAAGAAGTGGGTATAAGCGTCTACAATAAACGCTATAAATTGCTAAAGAGTGTCATCAGCGCAATATTCGGAGCTCAACCGGCAGGGGGCCACAATGTCGAGATAAAATTGCTTTCATAGTCGTTGAGGGTAATTTGAAAGATTACCTCCCCAACTATTTATGTTTTTGACTTGAATGCCTTTGAAATGGTTTAAGTAACGTACAAAATGTATATTAAGTTCCTTCCCAAATTGTTTTAACGGGTCTCGCAATTTTGTAATGAAATTTTCTGTCGAATAACAATTAATGAATAAATTAATTTTAGTAACGAACAGTTAATTAATAGTAATATTATAGGTATAATATGAAACTGTAATATGAGGTACAATGGACCGATGACCTGGTAAAGGTTGCGCGTGGTCGATGGGCGATGAGCAGGCGGCACAAAGTCGCTCTCAGTTGCAGCAGTTAAATGAGGCCTATGTTCATCACTGGGCTGATATGATGATGATGAGGATTATAACGATTATGTAAGTAGTATAAGTTTCGACGCGATTTGCATGCTCAAAGAAAATGTTCAACTTGTACATATGAAAAGACGACTTGAGTTTGAATAACAGAATTTGCTTGACCAGTGGCCTGGTAAACAATTTTGCCATCATAAGCAGCGTCTGATCAAGTTGGAATTTGCGAAAGTATGATTGAGCTTGTACCTATAGATTAAAGTTTCTTATTAGAAAGCAATTGATCGCCATTCATTTTCTTGGATTGGAATTTATTTTCTACACTTATCTTTCGACTTTGAACTTTGCACGGAAGCTAAATATCGACTCGTCAAAAGGAGATCTGACCAGTTTTGGTCGATAAAGGTTAGTAAGGATAAAAACTCATTATTTATTGGCATATTTTGCACATGTAAGTAAATAGCATTCAACCTATCCTTTTAAATACCGTATTAAATCTAAGTCGAACTTCAATGTGACTAATGATTAAATACCTAATAGTATAATTATTAAAGAAGATCAAGAACAAATTAAGATTATATGTAGACCTAATATTTCAAATACTCACCTCTAATTCTTTTCCTTCGCAACAAGGTACAAGTGGCGGTAATTCTTCTTTCAGCTTATGAGCAGAGTTCAACCCTGTGGTGACATTATCGCCGCTGGCCACTGGGTTCATCACCAGCAAAGATGCGTCTGACGATATTTTTTCCTTCACTTCCATGTTATCTGATAGGTCCACATTAAGGTTTGTGCTCATGCTGATGTCTTTTACGGTCATTAAGAGTGCCTTCTTTTCGTGGAGTAACTGCATCACTGCTATTATATGGCTTGTTTTGTATATTTCAGTTTTTTTATCACATTTTTATTGAAATTTTGACATCTAGTGACACTCGATTTTTAAATGCCTTGTTTTCTTTGTGTTTTATGCCAAGTATGTAATATAATAGACCATAGACAATATTCTTGTATCCAATAACGGCTGTTGGGTCTTATTAAAAAATGTATCTCATGATTCTCATGTTTCATGTTCTAAAATTTTATAAAATTAATACTAGTACCTATGTACCAGTACCTGAAGACACATCCCAATAATGCATATTTTTTTAATTTTCGGTATACAGAATATCTAAGAAACTTTCTCTGTTTACAGAATCACAAGCGAAGCTTTTGATCATGAGAGTGTTTATTTTCAGTTTTAAAGCTCGATCGATATGTCTAACAGTCGACGGCCGAGGTCAACTCTGAATAGGACAAGTTCGTTGTTCAACAGACAAGGCCAATTATTTTTGAAACTTTTGGTTTGTGAACAATCCATACGAATGAATAATTGGCACTTCATGTTTAGTGTCTGCACTGTAAACCGAAGGCCCAATTCCCCCTTCCAATGCCTACCGATCCCATCGTTTTCTTTTCCCTTTTTCTTTTCAGTAGACAGCGGCTTGGTTGTGTTCTCTTCGTAACTAATGCTAAAAGAACACCGCTATGTTCGTGGGCGATAGTTACCACTTACAGTTGGGCCGTATGATCGACTGCCACGTTGGATATAAAAAATAAAGGTAAGGAGTACTTAATTTCTTGCTGTAGGCTTAGCTGATGGGCTTGAGTGTACGGTACCACTACCTATCGATCTGGATATCTAGCTCGTTAGCCACTTAAAAAGTACAAAATTTTGTTGGTTAATTTTATTAATACACTAGCAGTCTCGCGGGGCTTCGCTCCCGTCTTTCTTTATTTGACCACTGCTCAGCTGATATTGGCCGTAGCGTAATGTTATATAGCCTATAACCTTCCTGAATGGGCTATCCTACAAGATTTTTTTTTTCAGTTATTTTCTTTTCTCGTCAAACCTGTATTTTGTCAATTTCAATTTTCGTCAATTATACACGACTTGTTGATGACTGGCACCACGGTAATTTTTACCTAACTGTGGTACCATTGACTGTGGTTAGTAGTACTACAGTTATAACCTTAGTACAACCAATCCACCGATTGTACCACGGTCATGAATAAGTAACCGTAGTACCACTAGTGGTACTACTGGGTGTACCAGGGTTCAAAAAGGTTCAAATCAAACCAATAGTTTCTGAGATTATCGCTTTCGACCAAACAAACAAACTCTTAACTTCTTAAGTTTTAAATACTACTACTACAACTAGATTAGAAGTCGTCGAGGTGTCGCTCCCGTTTGGCCACTACTCAGCTCCTGTTGGCCGTAGCCTGAAGTTATATAGCCTATAACCTTCCTCGATCAATAGGCTTTCCATCCAACACAAAGAATTTTTGAAATCGGTCCAGTAGTTCCTTGGGGGGAGGTCTATTATACCACACTAGCCAGACGGGTTAGCAACTTCCTGTATCCGTGGTCAGATGGGTTTTGTTTTGAATTTTTCTTTTCTCGCAGTGCTTAATCGTATTTTACGAAACGTACGGGTTAAGATGGAATAGTGACATTATGTATACTTAATCCCTTACGCGGATATTTTTTTTTACCTAGATAAGACTATGATTATATTTATGGCTCATTATAAGAGCATATTGTTTTACATTCGACTCGTCCCTTCGATCTACTTACGTTAACCTTTGAAGCGTCCCTCTCCAGATAAGTGAGGTAACGTAAACCGATCACGTACCAACTCTTGACCAAAATTACAGCCTCTAAGTAAAAAGTAGCGTCGATAATTTCGAAATTAAGTGTATCGAACCTTTTTGTTGCCACACAAAAATAGGACTGACTGTAGAGTGAATAGTAGCCTGACTCTGCTCCACTCGTTTCCGACATATAGGAAAGCAATAAAAAGCTTAATAATAATGACAGAATAATAATAATAATCGTTAAAGGTATACGTAATTAAATTGACTCAATAATATGGTCCGAATAAAATTTATTTATTAAATGAAACATTATATGAAAAATGTATTAAACCATTCGAAGCGATAAAAATATCATTTTTTTATAATACTAAGATTAGAAGTATACTAATATAATAAGTAACGATTAAGTATAAGAAAGTATATTAATATAGCCATCAAAATAGTATCTAACTAATAATAAGCTGATCAAAAATTTAAATTATAATAATAAAATCTATGCATGCGTCTTTCCCCTAAAGTTTTTTGAAAATTCCAAACTATGACTGGCTTTTTAGATTTCATATCAAAGGCACTATTGGTATAGAAAAAAAATGTCTGTCAGTTCGGTTCAATTGCATCAATATTTACAAAATTATTCGTCGTCTCTTAGATGCTGAACGAGAGCAAGACCCTATACTTACTTACCGTAACCTTGCAAGATAGAAAACAGTCAAACTATCTACTCTGTCTTGGAAATGGTAATCTAAAAGTTATCTTTGTCCATCCATTCTCTGGTGGCTAGACCAAATTCCTTTACCTAATCGGGCACATAGAAGTCTATAAACTTATATTCGTCTTCCATAACATAACCATCCGATGTATTCTTGTTTCTCTGTAACTGAATAATTATATTAAAATTAATATTTTATACACCTAGAATGAGTAGTTTTAACTTTTCCATTCTGTTGGTAAATTAATGGATATACTATACACATATTTTTTTCTTTTGAGGTACGGAATCTAAAAAACAAATTAAAATTAAAACAATATTTTATTTCGAATAAAGATCAGTAATTTAAAAAATAATAATCAATAGGTAAGAAAACTAGCAACAACTTGATAAAATACGCTTTTGTAATTGACAACACATAAAGCTCTCATTAACTGCTCAGTTGCATTGATTTGCAACACATAAATTAAATAACAATCAATAATTAATTACATCTTGGTTGAAAATAATTATCAAATTGTATATGTAAATAATAACTTGATTAAAATGATTTACAATTTTTCAATTTTTTTTGCCGTTCAACATGTCATATTTTAAATAAAATATTGGCTAAAGTAACATGCATAAAAATAAGCCTGTCACGAAAAAATAAAATTAAATAAAAATCTTCGATTACATCCCAAGTTTTGAAGAACTTGGTTTCCGTCAAAGCTGATATTCTTGGATACACAACTCCAGCATGCTAGCAGGGATATTCATATAGAGTTTTCAAGCTCTTTCCCTATAAATGAAAAATAAAAAAAAAGATTAGAATGAACCTAATAAAAAAATGTAGAAGTGTGTGTGATTCCTAATACTAACATTCATTCGAATGTATGAGTTCTAATTCGAATATGTAAATTTTGATCTAAAAACTTGACCAGAAACGTTCAAATATTGAAAGGAATACCGTCCTTAAATCGACAAACTGAATATCCGAGGCTGTATAGAAGAAAGACTTGTTTGTAGTAAAATGCTTGCAATTTCAAAATATTTCAAACTTTTTTATTTTCATTTCACTTTTCGACAAAATTTTGAAATAACTAACAAAAAAACGTAATTATAATTGCTCGTTGTAGTCGTACGTCAAGTCGCTTTCCATAGGTGGTTCTTCAAAGTGTTTTAAGAGAAACCTACGTACCGCTTGTTCACGTTTCATCTCCGCCTTCAGAGACTTGAGTATGCGGCAGGCGAGGAAGGTGGCTGTGTGGCGTATACCTGCACTGTCAGGTTGGACGCGGTTGTCTACCACAGCCATTGCCAGACTTTCAACTGCCTCACCCCATTCCACTGTTTGAAAATGAATTTAAGAATTATAAACTATTTATCTCTTTAATATGTAGACATAACAAAAAAAACAGTAAGAAAGTTGAACTTATGCTCTAGCGCTGACTAAAGCAGAAACGTAAGTACTAGATTTTGCTCAAAAAAAAATCTTAAACATAGCACTGATCGTTATTTCATAGCTTTTTTTTTTCTTAAACCTTCTTAAGACGAGAGAAGAAGCTTAAGGCCATACATATACCAATAATTAGGTTTTTAAAATATCTATCGCTAGCTAAAGTTGTTTATTATTCGATTTAGAAAGACAAAATCGAGGCCTGAGAACGCTCGCGCGGACCAATCAATCCAGGTCAAAACACACCTTACAATATAACCAGGCCTTACTATAACTAATGATCAGATCACTGCCTCGGTACCGGAGCGTGGGTAGGACTGCTGAGAAAGAGTTCCTATAGGATTGGGCAAAAATTTTCATCATCATTATAATATCAATGCAATTGGTATATTATGCTAATAAGCTCGCCCATTATTACTTGGAACTTAATTACTTGGGAAACATGTATAAGGAGCTTCGAGTATAGAAGTGTCGCATATATAAGGAGTGTCGAGTATATAAGGAGCGCCTTGTATTTAAGGAGCGTCTTGTTTACACCGTACATTTTTTGTCGTCATACAAACTTTGTTCAGATCATAGTAAGTAATTAGATAATTAAAATACATGTAGCCATATTAAACAAAAAAAATAAATTTCGTGTTTTCCTTTAGACGTTTCGTGTTTCTATTGTGATTCTTGGTATTTTTTTAATACAATTTTTTTTGACTTCTTCGGCTGTACAGTGGCTTGGTATAGGTTCAGTTGCGGCTGCTGAAGTCTCGGGATTGATCCCCGGGTCGGAACAAGAATCTGTATGATCTGCAAAATTTGCAGATCATTCAAATATATAACGTTTTTTTCGGAGTTTGTGTAATTTTCTAAGTATATAATGGATATAATATATAATATAATATAATATTCTACCACATTCACACAGCGCCATCTAGTCCCAAAGTAAGCAATTATATTTGCTTGCGTTATGGGTACTAAACAACTGATATACTACTTAAATACATTTTTTTTTTGTAAATACATACATATTATAGATAAATTACACCCAGACACAGAATAAACCTTTATGCTCATCACACAAAGATTTGTCCTGGGTGGGGATCGAACCCACGACCTCCGGCTTAGCAGTCAGGGTCACTAACCACTAGACCAACAGGCCAGTCGATGTAAGTATATAGCAATATGTATAAAAAAAAGTCCCAGATAATTATGATTTTTTTACTATTATTTATTTGTTTAATAAGGCTAGATGTATTCGACGATGTGTTTATGCGAAATATGACTGCCTAACCCTTTGGGATATAAAAGCTGTTTATATTTGTATGTCAATACATAGTAATAACTCACTGCTATGCTTCATATACGGTAACGTTACTTTGCCGGTATTGATGTCCATGCCCTTCATTACCCGTTGACTTACGCCCTTCGAGAGCAGTTTGGCGGAAGAATTCACCATCTAAAAAGACGCAAATGAAATATAAAATGGGAGAACATTTTAAAAGGATGAAATATTATAATAAGTTTTTTTTAAATATATAAATATAAATATGGCACGCGCATGAGAGGCTGCAGCTCACACTTCACTTCACAAAGGATAAAACTTAGTGGTTATACTTTTAATTATACTCTTTGCAAGCCATATCGGAACGCGACATACGAGCAGCACTAGTTCATACATTTTAAACGTCTTTACAGTCCACTTCGTCGTCTTTTATTTTCAAAGTCTCAGCTTAGACCCTAAAAGAACGCTAGAATGCCCGCTAGAACGCACTCATTCATTTTTCTGTAATGTAACATTTGCTAGCTCGCTAGCTCCCACATGCCCAAATTTATCAACATCATAAGACCGCAGCTATTATAGTATCAGTAAGAAATGGCCTCCAGAGCTCTTTAAAACCACCCTGTATAAGCCCTTGTGGGTTAATTTGAACGAATCTGCAGCTAGACTGTGTCGGCATTGTCGATATCTAAAAAAAGGATACTTTTGTGAATTTAAAATATATATTATTATGTATATATTCAAGTTACCTCCGTCAATTTCCTTCTCTCTGGTAAGTTACTTCCGATAGCAATAGGATCAGTCAAGTCTTCTACGCGGTCGCTGAATGTCACTTCAGCTAATTTTGTCAACGATGGCTGTATAATAATAATGTTATTAGATATATTTGAGATAAAAATTTACTTGTTAATATTATAATTTCCTATAATTTTTCCATTAATGAGTTTCAGTTATTTCGGATATACCTATTGGAAACTCAATAATGAAAATAAAGACATGTTAAATATCCCGAACATTATAATATTAATAAGTTAAATGACCATGACAACTTTAACTCTCTCTCTCTCTCTTACCCGATTGGGTAGACTGTTGGAACCAAATATAGCAATACATGTACACAGTTATTGCAATAAATATCTGTCTTAAAAATATTAACTTGGCTATATTGAGTATTTATAGTGACAAACCATTTTAGGAAATTCACGTATTTAGTCGTAGGTAAAAATAAAGAAATTTTCAGTCTGAAATTCAGAATATATTAATATATTCGTTGTCCAGGCATTCTTGCGGACGGTTGATGGATGTTACCGTCCGCAAGAATGCTTGGACAAATATTTCAAATTTATTACTCAAGATTTACTATAGGTAGGTACGTACCACAGGAGTAGGTGGTCTGTTTCTGACACTCTTCAATTCGCCTTCGATTTCAGAAAGTTCAGTTGGAGGAATATTGACGATGTCGCCGAAACCAATAGAGCCACCTTGATCGGTGGCGCTCTTGTCGAAGTGGCGAGATAGCTCCGCGACCACCTGGCCCGACCAGCGTGATGGCTTGGAAGATCTGGAGTAACAATATCAGTAAGATATATTTTAGAGCTTTTTTCCCAGTGTAAAGTCTAATGCGCTGGTCGAACAACACAATATTAGTTTTAAAATTACGGGCGATAATTACATAGAATTATCATCAGAAAGACGGCAAATACGACTTATAACTTGAGGTTCAAACTTCAACAAGAAAAGAAATATGTTATATACAATATATATATATATACTGGTAATACCGATCCGGTATTTCAGAGGTGGTATTATCCACTCTATATTACTTATTTCTGCACAGTTTAGGTAAATATGCACTGAAATATCCGATCTTTAATATATATTTTTTTTAAAATTATTTATTTGATATTTTGTTTTTAAATGCAAGTCTTTACCCGTTATAAACAAGCAACTACTTTATCTTAGTCACTATAAAGGATTAATGCTAAGGATTTTGTATTTGGTACAAAATTATCCAACACCCAAGTTCAACGACTATTACTGCTAAACTAATAAAGTTATCTTAACCGCTATAATTTTCATTTAAAGTTCATGAAATGCACTATTATCATGAATTTTTTCAGATTTTTCAAGCCAGCAGTTTAGCTTTTAGAGGGGGGGGGACGCCCTACTGGAACAAAAATTTGCTCTTTCAAGTCTAATATTTCGTAAATGGACCATTAAATCGAAAAATAATGTTAGTAACTCCCAAGTCATTTTAGAAGACCTATTCAAAAATATCCCACACGATGGGGTAGACGACAAAAAAAAATATTCATCCCACTTCACATGTATGGGAGCTACCCTAAAAAAAAATATTTTCCAAAATTTTATTTTACCACTTTGTCGACGTAATTGATATACACACTCCTACAAAATTATAGCTTTCTAGTACTAACAGTCTCTTAGCAAAACCTCGGACAGACAGACAGACAGACAGACGGACATAAATATAAAAATAAAAATATAAATTCCAAACTAAATGCTGTCATATTTGTAACCATTTAAAGGACAGTAACGCCGTCTATGTGACGGCATTGCTGCATAGGTGTTTGGTGTGCGGACTGAAAAATATGAGGAAATACGGTAATGACGGTGAGTACATACGATCTCTTCTTGGGCTGCAGGGGGCGGTATATTTGGAAGAACACGAGCGCGGCGCGCGCGCGCACGACGCGCTCCACGTCCTGCAGCAGCCGGTGCACGCGCCGCCGCGCGAACTCGCGTATTGCGTTCTCCAACACCTATGAGAACTCACATTTTATACACTCAACTTAAAAGTAGATACCTTATATAGGTAGGTTTTTTTTGTATAGTCGACAGTATAATCCTTCACCTTCGCTTCACCACTCTTAGAGTAAATGTCGTTTGTATATCACAAAACAATAATGTTTATTTTTGCTTGCAAGTGATATCAGTACAGTGACAGTTGTCATCAATACCGCGACGACGTGGTAATTAATAATGAGCCATAATGAATTTTAGTTTTGATTGATTTTTTTGTTAAAAGTGGTAAAGCAAATAGTGGTCGTCTATATCAGGAGGGACGGTGGCAAACAGCCGTACCGTCCACGTCCGCCGGATGATTATTGTAAACGGTTACGTAGCCTATAGACGCCTACGACACCAGGCGCATCACAAGTTCGTTTCCGAGACCCTTAAAAACCTATTCACTGCTTATGTTTTTATAATAATTTCTATCTGGCTGTATGTGTGTTATTTAAAATTATTGTAGACCGGATCTGCGTCTATTGTGATCATCTTACATTATGAAAAATATTGTTCATAATCTTATATCCGGCCATATTGGAAATCTCTTGAGGAGTCCTATGTCAGTAGTGGACTTCCTGCGACTGATAATGATGATGATAATAAAGATATGAGAATATTTCGTTTAATATATAACTAGACAGATTAAACAAGTAAATATAATTAAAAAAATAAAATAACCCGACTGCAAAAAATCAACAGATAAGCAACCCACTAAAAAGAACCGAAAAATTATTGTAATTATTATGCCTGATTAAATTTAAATACATAACATAATATGTCATCATCATCATCATATTAACGACGTCCACTGCTGAACATAGGCCTCACCTAATTTACGCCACTGCGAACGGTCCTGTGAAGCCTGTAACCAACAGCCGCCCGCAACGCTGACCAGGTCGTCGGTCCATCTGGTGGGGCCGTCCCACGCTGCGCCTTCCAATACGTGGCCGCCACTTGAGAACCTTTTTCCCCCATTGACCATCAGTTCTACGAGCTATGTGCCCTGCCCACTGCCACTTTACCGATGCGATTCGGTGAGCTATGTAGACAACTTTAGTTCTCCTGCGGATATCCTCATTTCTGATTCATGATCATGACACGCAGGGAAACCCCGAGCATAGCTCTTTCCATGGCTCGCTGAGCAACAGTGAGCTTTCTAATGAGACCCATAGTTAGCGGCCACGTCTCAGTACCGTAAGTCATCACTGGCAACACACACTGATTGAAGACATTTGTCTTCAAACACTGGGGTATTGTGGACGAGAAAACAGTGCGTAACATAATATGTATATATTTGTAATTATTTTTTTGATTCCCTTTATTTAGACACCATACTCGACAGGCTTGGTTGAAAAAAAAATTTTCCGCCGTTTTGTCTTTTTATAATACCTATCTAAGGACACTTGGGTTTTTGAGAAGAATCTAAGGATACATTGATTGTCGAAATCCATCCAGCCGTTTGGAAGAAACGTGGGAATAAAGAAATTTACAAACATACAAGATACGCGCGAAAAACAATACGCTTCCTGTCAGTCGGGTAAAAAAAAAGTGTAGGTACTAATCGCGAATGGCGTAATTTACATGAAATTATTCATTTGTTTAATTATGGAACTTTTAACCAAAATTTCATACTTTACATTAAGTAGGTAGTTCATACATGCGTACATTTCAGTTCGCGCATGATGAAACCGAACTGATTGAGTACCGACTCAACTTAGAGTTTATGCTTGCTGCCGATTTTGTAGAGACAAAAAAATCAGCTCAAAAGAATGAAAACAAAATTATTCAACGATATTCATTAGTTTTACATCATAAAGTATTCCAAATAAACAATTTTGCCCGGACTCCGTAAATAGAGCTCGTTGTTATTTACCCAACAGTTTATTTCTGACGGGGGTCAAAATAATAGTCTCCATATGTCGGCAGTAAGTGAACCTACATAAATTACAATATCTTAAGACGTCTGCAGAAAGATACAGAGTTTATTTTTAGAAATATCTTTTATTTGCGTCTAAGATGGAAAGTAGCAATTTTGTTAGGCGTATCAATATTCTATTGAACGTCCAATTTAACAACCCACACGACAACTTATTTCTATTGTTGGTGTAGGTCTCGCCTACACATAGTCTTCTTGTGTTATAGCTATTAACGGAATTCAATAAATGAAATCAAACTTTGTTGGTTAGTAACGCACTATTATCTATTTGTTACTAATATAAAAAATATACTCGCGATATCTATACAAATTAAACAAATGACTAAAGTTCTAAGTTAAAAACTCGAGACAAGACGACCCGACTTGACTAATTTAGAAATTTTATTTAAAACTAGAAGTTGCGCGGGGCTTCGCTCCCGTCGTTCTTTATTAAGACACTGCTCAGCTCCTATTAGATGTAGCGTGATGTGATATAGCTTATAAACCTTCCTCGATAAATGAGCTATCGAACACTAAAATAATCTTTCAAATCGGATTTGTGGTTTTTTGAAGGGTCGTAAAGGCGTAAATGTAATGTTTCTGGAGTTGCAGGCGTCTATTGGCTACGGCAACGCTACGTGCAGCCTCTACGGCCGTCGTCTATTCTGCTCCTAACATGACAACAAGCTATATATAAAAGTACTCCATCTAGTATCGGAAAATTCCGAAATATAAACAAAATTCTAATTTCGTCTACAACAAGGCTGCTGAAATACCACATACCTCCTCGAGTATCCTGATAGGTGCTGGCGGGAGAATTGTAACTATGTCCATCCTATAGCGAGCCTGGCCAAGGACCATGAGCACATCGCCTGGAGTAGACACTGCTACTGACATTGCTTCTTCGGCCATCTCCTGAGCTAATTGTAAACTCATGCCTTTGGCTCCGCGTTTCGACTAAAAGGTACGTCAAAATATTATATGCATGTCTTACTTTACTTACTACAAAAGTAAAAATATATTTAATAAAATATGAACATAAGATTTGGATGATTAAATTTATAACCACGTAATATTTTTTTGCATTTATCATAAATTGTAGTTCTTCTTTTTATCGTGTGGGCTTAAGGCCTTGGTGTTGGAATTTATGAAGTCGCCCAGAAGGCTTCCAACTTGACTTAACGACTATCACATTAAGTGGTTAACGGGACCAACGGCTTTACATGTCTTCCGAAGCACGGAGACGCTCGAGAATGAAATTGCCACAAACGGTCACCCACATACATGGATCAGTCCAGTGTCGAGTGTTTCCTAACTTCGATGATCGTAACAAAAAACTCAGAACCACAATGCTACGAGCGCCTCATATCCTACCCGATGAAATTGGCATTAGATTTCTTTTACAAAACAGCATCAGAGCTCATTGATATAAACAATTCCAATTATAATATACTTTTTAGACAATTTGCTTTATTGATATCCAATATCCATTCAAACTCAACGACGAATTTGTACAAATAAAATACGCGTGTGCTAGTTTCGATAAAAGTAGCAAAGCAAGCAAATAGCTAGCTTTCCTATTTCAAATAAAAGATGGAATTAATACAAGGATATACTATGCAAGTCAATAAGGCATACAACGGTAAAAAACAGTACCCTTTCGAACTCGAAGCCCATTTTTCTGATAAGTTTAGCCGTCTTAGCCATACCACCGTGACCTAACTTCCAGTTGGCCAGTCTGATACGTTGTAATTCCAAGTCGGTGTTGTAAGCGTATACGTCTGCTTTGCTGAGAAAAGTAATAACACGTGCTTAATAGATTAGATAACTATAAAAAAGTGCTTGCTAGGAGAAGATGTTGAGTGAGCAAACAGATAATTATCTGCACGTTTGTTAAGAGTGTATCGAGGCTTTAATTAGAACGTCACTAGTGCCCTAACGGACATTTCAACAAATTCAGCAAAAACTTTAAGAAGCCATTCTTTTCTCATATTGCGGATACGTGTGTGTAAAGTTTATTAGCTCTCACGTGTAGGAAAGCAATTTACGTGTTGTTCAGGATACAATCAAGTCTTTATTACTACGAAATCTGTCGCCATAAAGTACCAAGTCGACTCAAATTAAGAATAAAATTGACTTGATGGTCTACTATTGACTTTGCTCAAGTGATTTCACCCTGGAGACGTTTTTAGAGTACGTTAAAAAGAAAAACGGAGCTCTTATATGATTATTGTGCCTGTCTGTGTGTCTGTCTGTCTGTCTGTTTCTATGCTGTTACAGCTATTTTTCTCCATAACTACTGGACTGATTGAGCTGAAATATGCAAGTACTTTACCCAAACATTGATTAGCAACGTAAATAAATGAATTTTAATATAGACATCACTTTCAGGGTGTAATAAAATATTTAAAAAAAGTATATTTGAACCTCAGACCAACAAAAAAGTAAAGACGGAGCATCACGAACATCAAAATGAAGCCACCTGTTTGTCTATGTGTTTGTTGGCAGGGTTGCCACTTGTTAAACATTTTCCCTATAATTTGGGAAATCATATTATGTGTGTGGGATAAGTATGTATATTGTACGAGTAAGATATTGTTGTGTATGTATTGTATCTTAATTGTTTAGAATGACTTCTATTGCGTATAAAAACTTCATACATTCATAATTCGGTTCGCATAAAACAGTAGGAATAACATATTAAACATTCACAGATATTTTACCACAGGCCTGTATTAAATCAGACCTCTAGCAACACATTGGTGAAATTTATTTATAAATTGTGGGTCATCAATCATAGGTGAAATTATACGCGTACATGCCGTACATTTATACAGACAAATAGGCATACAGACAATTTTGGCTCCTGTTGCCCTAAAAAGACCTATACTTTTTCTTTAAGATCTATAATGTACAGACATCAGCCTGTTACATATATTAAGATAATTTCTAAATTTTATTACGTTTCATCCCCAATTTCACCCTTCCAAAGCCACCTTTGTCAAAAATATTGATGAGGGTATTTTATATTTTGATAGTAGTACCGCAAAACAAATTTTCAAACCTATAAGTTAAAAAACAAAGAAGTTTCATACAATCGTTTTTATCCCTTTTCACCGTGTTCTGAATCGTTTAAAAAAATAATCTAAAAAATTCGTAAATTTAAAATTAATTATAATTATTTATTTAATATCTCATTTTTTTTATTATTATAAATCGAATCATGAATTTGTAAGGTAATTACAAATTTCACAAAAGAAAACGAATCGACAGAGTATAATCTGTGGTTTAATAAATGGGGAAATATCAAATCATAGCTATGGCCACATTATTATTTTTGTTTTGTTGGCAGTATTGGTACCAACTAACCTAAAAGTAACCTTAAATTTACAGTTTCAATAATTAAGAAATGATGTAAATTCAAGTATTTAAAAGTGATAAGTGATTCCATGGGATTTCTTTTGTATATTACTGTTGTTTTTGCAACCTTTCACAACACAGGTAGGCATTATCACTTTTTTTTATTTTAGTTATTTGTTTACGACGCGGCGACGACTCGTGACGTACTAAAAGAAATTGTCTCGGTTTTAGTGTAGGTGTGTGCGTGTGGTTGTGTGTTTATTTGGAATGTCTTGGTCAAGTTGACTTCACTGCAATTGTTCGTGATGCTCTGTCTTTACTTTTTTGTTGGTCTGAGATTTGAACTATAATGCGTAGGTATATCTTTTGAAAAAGGGTTTGTGGTTAGAATTGTCTCGTTTGTTGATAAGCTAAATAAGGCTTCCATATTTTTAATTTGTATAACAATTTTAAGGTATTTTTTTCATTGTTTTGGAGTGAATGGGCGTGGTGACTTCTTATTCTTCTTCCTGCTCTTATCCCATTATAAATATATTATAAATAATATCAATATTTTATTCTGAATTTCTCCACTGTCACCTGTCATGTGATTTCCATCATATAATTCCTAACACAGTACCTACTTCCATTTTTACATTGGTTCTATATTTAAATGAATTACTGAGCTATTTAATGCTTAACAAGTTTGGTAAATAAGGTGTCCCCCAAGTGATTTGATATTGCTTTCGGAATAAAATAAGTTAGTTGAAAAAAAAAAGAATTACAAGAAACTGACTTTATTCTCCTGTTAGCACCAGCTGCCATATCTTCCTGGTACAGTTTGAGAAGTAAGGATTCTTCTTGAATCTTCCTATTTTGAGCTTGTACACGCTCTGACCATTTTCTATTAGCCTGAAAGTATGTTTTGTTACAACAAGTCCTTATTCACAAAGATCTACCAGCCTGTTAAATATGTACCTTAGATATATAAATCCAGTACATAAATTACATTATCTATCGGTCTCCACGTAACAAATTTGTCTGATTTTGGATTTGCAAGTTAAATTTTTCTTTCGATGAAAGTCATTACTCGCTCAAATTGCTACCATTGGCCTATTCGAATATTCCCTAATAGGTTTTAAAAAAATGTTGCTTACGGAAGTGAGGAGGAAGGAGCAAGTGAAGAGGAATGTTATAAGTTTAACTACTATGTGTGTAAGTCATTCTGTGCGTCTGTCTCTAGTAGTGTTGAACTGAGCGTAGGAAAAAGAAACTAGGAAAATGGGCGCAGCATCCAAGTGCCGAGATGACATTGCGTGAACGACTACATTAAGTTTATTATATGTCAACCAGAACCTTATCTCGTGTAAGACTAATGAGTCAGTTAAAATAATATAAACAAGACAAACCTCATCTTCCAACCGTTTCTTCTTGGCCTCTCTTTCCTGCTTTAATCTGTTCACCCTCTTCTTTTCATTTGCCCTCCATGTTCGCACCATGGTTATTTTTCTTCTGAGTTCCAGTTCTTCAGCAGCTTTAACCCTTTGCTTGATTCTATTCTGTTTTTCAAGGGCTCTTGCAGCTCTTTCCCTTCTTTGTTTCTCGTTGAATTCAGCTAAATAATTCATCCTATCCTGGATCTTCTTTTCTTCTGCTTTTGCACTGGAATAAAATACTTTGTTGGTGGTTTTTTTAAGATATATTTATGAGGTTCATAAGAACTTTATTATCAATTGCGGATGCCTCTAAAATGTCTGTCTCAAGTGATTGCAATGAATTTACAACAAGTTGCATATAACTTGCATGCATTGCTATAATGTAGTCTGCTGAGTTAATTTGGGGAAGTTGCAATTCACTGTGCTCGAAATACACAATATTTTTTTCAATCATTTTATCAACAGATTTTACTGAATTTAACTTAGACGTACGACATACACCTGGATTTAAGGACGTACCACCCATATCCGGGACTGAAATGCTCTCACTACACCAAAACAAAACACCACTTTGTTTAAAGAGAGCTATCCTCTCAAGGTAGGCAGCGGCCTGGCTGTGCCCCTGGCATTCCCAACGTCCATGAGCGGCGGTAACCACTTACCATCAGGTGGGCCGTCTACTCGTCTGCCACTTTAGGCAATAAAAAAAAAACTTAAACTCAAAACACTTAAAATAATATATACACACAAACATCTCGGTTATTAAAACTAAAAAAGTCACCAACATGAAACCGTCAGAATGAATTGAGGGAGGAAAGCTATCCTTCACTCAAAGCTGAATTTTCTACAGCCTTTGCTAGCAATGCGTCTTTTAATTAAAAGTCCTACCCTTTTGATTTACGTACGTTCGTTGAGGGAAAAAAACATCACTCGAAACCCCCTCACACGTTATGTTAAAGTCATGTGATTTTTTACATTAATAAAATATTCACATACAGCAGTAATGGTATATGAAAATTTTCTTATCGTATCGTGTTGTATTTATTCTGGCTATTTGTGACCAGTTTATTAACTTTTAAATTATTTTGTTAGTTGTGAAAATAGAAATAGTTGAATGGCATTTTAAAAGAAATGTGCTGATATCTAGAACCAAAGAATTCCTTGTTAAATAATTTCACATTTTTGCTCTCTATGAGATTTTAACTGAATATTGTAAATAGCAAACATACCTATGCAGTTAAGAGCTAATTGTTTACTACGTCACTGTGACAGTGACTTTATAATGTGTATACATGCGAATACATTAGTTTTTGTGGCTAATTCTGTGGAATCCTAAAGTTTTCAACTTGACTGAAAATTAGTGTCTCGACAACTCGACGATGAATCTGAAGTAGTTTACAAATACGATTTAAAGTATGAAACTGTCAAACAGCCAAGTTGACAAATCTCGCGATTAAATGTGTTATGTAAATAAGCAGCCAAGTTTCGGAGACCGCTGAGGCTTGCAAGGAGATGCATCGAGCTTGGTAACAAGATGCGAAATAGATGCAAATATCTGTATATATACCAGTCGGGATCGATAAGTTTAGGAATATATCACACTCTCCGTAGAAAGGCGTAAGTTTAAATACTTTCTTTTAACTAATTTATAATCTTACATTTATATTCATTAAGTTTAAATTTCCAAATAGGTTATTCCAACTTGTAATTTGTCTGAAAAGTATAGAGCTCGCATAATTAAGTCTTGATCTAAACACGTCTCGTCAGGTGCGCCTAATTAAACGTCTGACTGACGTTGGCCTTGAGAAGTTTTGAAGGTAAAATTTGAGGTATAAAAGCGATTATTTCGGAGACAAGAGTATTTTGTCGTCGCGGCTGAAATTTTTACGGACACTAACTAATGAATAAATTACTATAGAGGAAATTATGGTTGTGTTTGCCTATTTTAATTAATATTTTAGAAATTAGACCAATACGATTGAATTGTTAAAGATATACATAATTATTTTATTAGCTCTTATCCACGCTTTCGGCTGCGTTGTCTGTTAATAAAAAGTAGCCTATATCATATTATATACTACATTTATGGCAAATTTCCTCAAGAGCCTTCAGCGATACATATTCACGATACATAACACATTTGACTGGCCTGCTGGTCTAGTGGTTAGTGACCCTGACTGCTAAACCGGAGGTCGGGGGTTCGATTCCCACCCAGGTTGTTCTGTGTCTGGGTGTAATTTATCTATAATAATATATGTATTTATAAAAAAAAAAGATAATATATAAATAGTATCGATATCAGTTGTTTAGTACCCATAACACAAGCAAATATAATTGCTTAATTTGGGACCAGATGGCGCTGTATGAATGTGGTAGAATATTATTATTATTTTATATTCATAGTGAGTACACGTAATATACACGTACCTATATAACCAAAGACGTATATTGAAGGTCAATAATAAACAATCATATATTTACTAGCAAAATTTTGTATTTCGAAAACCAAATTTGAATGTGGCGTGGAAATACCCACAAAGGTAATGGCGTCGGCACGTCCCGTCTTTCAAACTGTGATACAAACCCGTATCAACGTACAATGAATAAACATTGTTTTGTGTAGATATTACATTTGTATTGTATTTTAGTAGATACCTATATATTACATATTACAAAAATAACATGGGTATTGAACTTTGTGAACAGATTTCAATGAAACAGTTTTCAATATCCAAGTACTATATGATTCAATTAAGCATGGGATCGCACTTGACAGCATTTGCCGCAAATTTCAGTCGAATGTGCACGTTTTTGTGCTGCTAGCAGAAATAAAATAGGCAAAAAAATTATCTCGTTTCGTTATGTTATTTTGTTAAAAGTGTTATTTTAATTGTTCTTGATTTTTTTGTTATTGTTGTTATTACTTACTACCACTACTTATTCAGAAAATAAAGATCTTCAAACCGAAAAAGTATGTATAATGTACTTGTAATGTGTTTTGTTTTATGTACACCCTACTTGTAGGGTATGAAGTTATATTCAAATGGTAAATAAAATGGCGTCTTGTCTTGACAGTCCCGTATTATTTGACTCGCATAGTACTTATCTACCAATTATTAGGATATTATAATATTCTTAAAAGACTCTTTGAATTATATAGTGGGTGTTCGAGTGACCACGGCTGGTGTAACCTGGTCGATATATCAAGCAAAATGGAGCATGTAGTAGATAATGTGTAATCAAATGAATTTCCGTTTTTAAATTGTGATTTCATACAACGAAATAGTTTCATCATCATCATCATCATATCAGCCGCAGGAAGTCCGCTGCTGACATAGGCCTCCTCAAGAGATTTCCAATAGGGCCGGTTGTTTGCGGCCTGCATCCAGCGCGATCCTGCTATTCGGATCAGAAATAGTTTAATAATTCTTAATTCTTTCCTTTACCACTCTAAGGTTTGCTGTTAGAGAATTGAAATATGAGTTAAGCTCGCCTTTGTACACTTTGACTTCTTTAGATTTTAAGTTTATATGTATGTTTTCTTTTCTTTGTGTGCAATAAAGTATAAATAAATAAATAAAAAATAGTTTAAAGTATTAAATACCAACATCCAACAATATATTTATATGTATGTAAATGCTTGCCTAAGTTTTGTTGAAAATAATCTAGTATATTATTGTCATTTTTGAACCCTTTAACACAAAGCCTTTTTATTGAACGAATCTTGTAACAATTTTCATCGAATTTACATTAGGTATCTCGAAATAAAATATAGAAGTAAATTTATGTTCCATTGTGACATCAAGACCCTCGACGAAACTGAAATGTGAAGAATATTATTATATTACCCACCTATATATAACATGACAAATATCTAAGCTGTCTGCCGCTCCCTGTCTTGACGGAAGCCGGGTTTAAATCAACTAAAGAATTCATCATCAATACATATCTATGTGACGCATGTGTTTATTTACTTACACCTGAGTCAATGTTATGGTAAATCTTATTTATGATGAATTGAATCAAGCGTTACTTGACGGATCTCAATTTTACTATATTTATGGTACTTAACAATAATAATAATAATATAAAAATATTCTAATATTGTACCACATTCACACAGCGCCACCTAGTCCCAAAGTTAGCAATTATATTTGCTTGTGTTATGGGTACTAAACAACTGATATACTACTTAAATATATATATTTTTTTGTAAATACATACATATTATAGATAAATTACACACCCAGACACAGAACAAACCTTTATACTCATCACACAAAGATTTGTCCTGGGTGGGGATCGAACCCACGACCTCCGGCTTAGCAGTCAGGGCCGCTAACCACTAGACCACAGGCCAGTCAAAAATAATATTCTACTCTACATTACCCACCCAAACAATTATTTGCATGAAATTAGGTTAATAATACTGAACATATTTATAATTTTTTTCAACTTAGTTATTATCGTAAACGAATTTTCCTAACGTTTTAAAGAAAATGTCTGTAAAATTATTTTTATAAACATGCTTAAAATCGTGTTGTCAATTTTTCATAGACACCTTGAGAGTTGTTTTACATCAACACTTTATTATTTTACAGTAAAAGAAAACCCTAGACGTAAAATGCTTAATAACAGAAAAAACTTTAAAGAATATGTGATTGTTTCAAATTATTTCAATATGGCATATATTGAAACTATAACATGGTAGAACATATAACATGGTAGAAAACAAGAAATCACTTTTAAAAAATAGTGCCGTAGACAGAAAAACTATTGTGGTGCTCAATACATTATTCATCAGAAAAAACAGATTGTCTATATCTACAAGCCTGGTAAGGATTCAAGAAAATAACTCATTATAGACTGAAAAATTGTAGCGCATTATACAAATAAATCAAATTGAAGTGTCTGTTTGCAATATCAAGATAACAGCTTTTTAGAGCCGGCATATGAAAGTATGTACGTAACTTATTGTCCGTATGTTTGTTGCTTTGTTTGTTTCAATAAATATTAAGCTTTGATTGCTTCTTATTACACCTATGCGTAAATATATAGTATAATAATAGTCGATACAACATCAGTATATAATTGTATTCAATTTAATTAAGTCTACACCAAGAGCTGACGTTGCAAATGAATTATGTAAATTCACAACATGATGGTATGTCTAATCACTTGTTTAATTTATTCCAATCAAACATGAAATTGTGTCTGGTTTTAAGTTGTACCTAACTGTAGAGAATGAAGTGAAAGTTTAAACTTAAATAATGCAAATAAAACAACTACTACATACTCATACGTACGCTCTCATTTATGGTATCTCAATGATGCTAAAAGTGATTTATTAATATGTAAATAAATTGATTTCTAAAAAATAAATAATCTTTGTATAGACTGCCAAAATCCCTAAACCAGTAATGTCTTACGTGAAATAAGGTTATAATAAATCTAGCAGTTGGTGTCCTAACCATGATACTATGACAAAATAGGAAAAAATAGGAGTAAACAAATTTAATTATGCGGTCGGGCTTTTTTGATGATTACTAAAAAAATGGTTTTATTTTTAAAACTTAAAAACTTTTTAACGGATTTTGATGCAGTTTTTACCAATATTTATGTGTACAAAACATGTGTATTATAACAGGGAATAGATGACAATTTTAAAGATTTGTGACACCCATGCGAAGTTGGGGTGGATCCCTAGTAAAATATAATTTCTATACACATTAAATTACATACTTACATGGTGTATGTAGACTTCAGACGTAATTATTAATAACTTTTCTAGAAACCACTTGTATTCAGAAAACATTCCATAACCAAAAATATGAAATAACAACTAAATAAAGAAATATATTTATTATATCCTATTAAATACGAACTAAATGAAAATAAAGTGTCACCATTAATCAAGGCGACTCGGCTCACGTAGCCCTCGGTCTTTGAACACCCCACGGCTAAACCGACTCTCATTACGTAAAGGTGTGTGCTTTGCTTATTTAAAAGAGGAAATACTTTGTGTAGTTTAAATCGTAATTTGTGAAGAACTGCAGTTAAGTAATTCAGGGCCATCTATACCCTGTTGGGCGCCCTGGACACATTCGAATCCACTCATTCTAGTCTGAAATCATTATTTGTTTCCGGTATTCAATTAATATTAGATTTTTTTTTTCAAAATTGTGGCCTTCAATAGGTATTACTTAAGTAACATATTTACAGATATTTTAATTCTTTTACTTGATATGCCATCATCATCATCATTTCAACCCATAAACATCTTACTGCTTGGCACGGGTCTCCTATAAATACTTTGGAGGGAATTCAGCCTACAGGGTTTGGTTTCGAATTTCTCTTTTCTCACAGTGTTCTTATCCGCTTAAGATTAGGTCCCTTAGTTACTTTTTACGACTCCCATAGGTTGAAATGGGATAGTGACAATACACGAACTAGATATGTACTTTGACAACATTTTTGTTTAAAAAAAACAAAGCATAGCAAATTTTCCGGTTATGCGATCCCTATTACAGATACAAAAAAATAGTACCTGTTTGTTTTTGTACACTTCAATGTACCTAAAATACATGTATATACGATTAACCATATTTACATAACTATATTTGCACTCGATTATAAATGCATGAGTCCTTCATTCGATTCTACTCCCAAGTGATTTTAATGATCTTTACATACCAATATGACGTTAATACACCATTTAAACCGCATAACAGGCATTGAATAATGTTAACACGTTTATAAGTGTGACTGCATTACAAATGTGACATGTAAATAGTGTATTTACAAGACATACCTACGAATATAATATTTAATTTCACGAGAAATATGCTAAATATTTTTCAAACTGAATTTTTCCCACAGAGCGGGTCACATAGATTAATTTTGTTTTGAAAGTAAATAAGGAATACTAACAGATACTTGAGCGAAGGCAAATTGACAAGTGCAAATAATAATTAAATTTATTGCCCGGATAAGCACAAATAACCTTTTATAATCATCATCATCATCAGCAATTCAGCCTATTGCAGGACATAATCTTTCCTAACACGCTGAATATAACTTACCATCCGCTGGCTCTGACTGACTTCTGAGGTAAAAAGTAATTAAGTGGTTGGTTTGTCAGCGAATTACAATTCATAAAACAGCCCTATGCTGCCGGCCTTTAAATAAAATTGCAGTGCTGGCAGTCTCAATATCAAAGTTCCTTTTCCCTATCTATTACTAGCACAATGATTTCTCATTATATTATATCTGAAGATCACTATTCATCATCAGTCCCACAACACCACGGCGGGTGCCATGGCGCGGCGGGGTATGGTTATTATTGCTGAAGTCTCATAGTAGGATAGAGGTATTACTCCGGTCAAGGTGTTAAAATTGTTTCCTTCAAATAATTTCTTAGGGTAAGTTATGTAAGTTTAAGTACAAAATAAAATAATTGACATATGTATGGTACTCATTAAGTAAACTCGAATAAAACTCGATAATACTAGGAAAAGATGAAATATTCCACCGATTTGATCCATTGAAATATTTTCTTTAAGAAAATGAAAGAAAATACAATACTTACACTCGTCTTTTCTCGGCCAATTCATCTGCGTTCGATTTGAAAACCTTTTCTAAGTGTTCTCTGGCTTTCTCTTCTTTGGTATATATTTCTTCTCTTCGGGCCACGTCTTTTGCCACGCGTTTAAGGGTAAGGTCGTCCCTTGCTCGTTCATCCTGTATATACACATTTGTCCCAATTTCTATAGTCTCATGAAGCAGCTACATGATATGGTATGGAATGGTATGATAAATAAACGTACCAATTTAATCATCTCCATATGTATCCGGTCCATGAATTGGTTGTACAAGTATTTTCTGTACTGATTGAACTCCTTTAGTGAGCACACTGCTCTGTCATCTTTAGTGCAGTAGCCCAAAACTTGCATTCGTTTTCTGGTTGACTTTTGGGCAAAATGGTGAGCAAGATGTGGATCGTGCATAGCTACATAATCGTATGAGACGTTGTAGCAGTAAGGGTCAGATAGATCAAAGGTGGGCCGCGGCCCTACGCCAAGACCAAGTCTTCGGACCTGCAAATAATTGTGTGGTTGTTATTGGTAAGTTCTTTGCTAGTTCCAACAGAAATTTGTCTTGTGAACTATTTTTTATTGATCTTTTCTTTTTTCTTTATTCCAGTAGTTTACGTATAGGTTGCTACACGTATATACACGCTATTGAAGACGATATACAATCATTCATGAACTATACAGTAAAAGTTCTGCTAATCAAATCAAACTAAGACTGTAATGGTTTTTTCATCAATATTTTAGATATGGGACTCAAAGTACCAAACTGTGTGGACCCTTTCAACGTCTACAGTTTTGTATCAAAGGAAAATCAGTAAAAAGCTGATACTGGCTGTACAAGAATAATTTATGAAAGAAATGTGAAAACCGTTTTTGGATTTGGCAGCCAATTTTTGGAAATCGTCACCCCTTCTAATAAATTTAACTTTTTTTTAATAATTTTAACTTTTGCATCAAGCTTTAATATGGCTACATATTGCTTGTCCAGTGTCTGAACTGAACGTTGTATACGAAGGTGATTATCAACTGGTTGATACACGACGAGAGTACTAATTAAATATTCGCGCGATCTCGTCACGTTCACAGTGTACGTACGGGGTGATTAATATCAACTCATGCGTTAAAATGAAATGGACTCCCAGTATCGAGTTTAATGACGTCATTTGAATATTTTGGATTTTAAAATACAAGATTTTATATTAAAAATATAACAGCATAATACCTTCCTTTTTGGCAGTCGGGTTTTTTCCTAAACCTCGATTCATTTGTGATT
The DNA here is from genome assembly GCA_905147015.1 of Laspeyria flexula. Classification (NCBI taxonomy): domain Eukaryota; kingdom Metazoa; phylum Arthropoda; class Insecta; order Lepidoptera; family Erebidae; genus Laspeyria; species Laspeyria flexula. Next base: position 15,022,358 of record LR989950.1, on the reverse strand, counting down.
TTGCGCCCCGCCCGTACCTACTTCCCCACGAAAAAGATTGCTAGTAGTTGCGTTCTCCTTATTATAAGATTTTGTAATAGATCGATATAAAAGCATTTAGTTAAAAAGTTGTTAAACAGTGACTCTCAGGAAGCTTTAACGTAGTTTGTGAAAGCGAACGCACCTTAATTAAGTGCAGTGCGTATCAAAAGGTCAGCACAATATAGGGCGGAAGCTAGTTAAGTAACGCTAAAAGGCGACGCCGCAGTTTCAGTTTAAAGCGTTAGTATCTGAGGGGCCAATTCTGTTCATTAGCTGAGAGGTATATTAAACAACCACTATTCGATGTTTGAGCATCCTTTGTTTAGCATGAAGTTAAGATGCAATTTATTCGTATGAAATTACAGATTTAGGGTGCCCACCGCGTTTCTTAAACGCGCCGTCGACGCGTCTTTGTAGCTATACGCACGCGCGTCAGACGCAGCCTGTAAACTTTGCACACCTGTATATAATTTAAAAAAAGGAAGAAGAAAAACTACCGGCGTATGTGGGTACACCCATTTACGAGCGAGAGAGGGTTGAACTGCTCTGTAGGATAAAAGCGCGCCGTTGAAGAGCGTCCCTTGACGGTGCGCTTAAAAATTAATAAATATACAGTAAAATCAAGCCAGAATGACTGATAGGATCTGTTTCAGATTTGGTACACAGATAGGTAGACTATAGTTTAGAATAACATTTTTTTACGAAGATACCTTCAAATATTTTTTTTTATTAAGCGGGCTTTATTACTGCACTTATTCGGATCTAATTTAGATCGTCTTTTTTATACGATTTGAGCCCTTTTGCCACCTGAAGCAAGCATTTGCCTGATACGAGTCTAAGAAAAAAGCGCAAATGTTAAAAGTTATCTTCACCTAATTTAATTTCACAAAGTGTGTGTAATACGAAAAATGATATACCATTACAGAAATACAAAAAACGAAAAGCAAATGTCTAATCAGTTTTTCAGTATATTAACCCAAAGTGTAGTAAAAGCAAAGTAAAATGTAGCTGTATAAAGTGTACATCTGACTGATTGCACAGATCAGAATTCAATCAGCTATCAATGAGATTAAAATTTGGAGGGCATCTTCGACAAAAGGTAACCAAAGTCAACTCGTGATAAAGTCATTCAATCAGTAGGTGTCATTTATAAAGCTTAGAAGCACACGGTGAATACATCTCCTAAATTGATAGCTCAAGATAAGACTTATATAGATATTTACAGTTGAAAGAGAGGTGGAGGCAGTTAGGGGATCTAATTTTTATCAGAACAGGGGTCAAAAGGGGAGCAGACAAGAGATTAAAAACTGATACAGGAGCACTATAGGATATTGCTTACGATAGTGAAAAATTAGTCCGAATTTGATATGAATACGGGGTAATTGTTCCTGCACGCCCATGTACTTCTAGCTGCCAGTGTAATTCTAGCTAGAATTAATAATTATAAACCTTTGTAAATACCGAGCTATGACACTTGAGAGTGCTTGGCAAAGCCTAATCTACTGTGATTACATTTTTGAAGAGTGTGTATGCCGATTCACACAAAATTTGTATTGGTCTTTTTTGCCTTTTCAGAATCAGCCCGGAGTCAAGTGGCCGGTAATTGAATGTTTTATATCATATGGGACCAAACACAGCTGGCGAAATGTGAGTGTGAAAAACCACTGCCTACCCCTTTTGGAAAAGAAGTTATAGGGTTTTTTATGCCATAACGGTGGCAAACAGACCTACGGCCTGTCTGATGGTAAGCGGTTACCATAGCCTATGGACGTCTGCAACACCAAAGGCATCACGAGCGCGTTGCCGACCCTTATGAAACCTATTCACTCCTTTTTTGAAGAACCCCATACTGTAGCACCTTATGACTTCAAACTGCATAAATGCTATAGTAAAGTAAATGCAAAGAGAATAAGTACAAAACACAAATAGATCTAAATAAAGCGAAAAGAAATATATAACGTAGTGATGGTATTTTATCGAGTGACTACGAGATAGCAAGCTAGTTACATTATCAATTCCCTTGAGATGGCATCGGCGGGGAAATTGCGGTGGCTGTCGTCGTGACGTGCGACTTACATAGCAAATCGAAGCTACAGAATGTTGTGGCAAAATACTAAGATACTATTTAATCATGTATATATGAATATTTATGTATACGAGATAAGAAGCTTAACAACATCTTGCTAGGCGATGTACAATACTTTTAGTATTTATTTGACGAATTTTATGTCTCTTTAAAAATAATGTCACGGTTTTTATCTCCGAATGAGTAAGTAGACTTAGGTCTCCATATAATTAAAGCCATGAACTGGGCTAAAAACGTAGAAATATCTACATTTTTAGTTGATACTCTGAATTTAATGATGGAAAATTCAATAGCGCTTTTGCCGACGCACGGCCTCCTGATCCAGAGCCATCGCTATGCTCCCACATCGTAAACTTTTTCGAATAATAGAACGAAGTTTACTGACGAATTAAGTTATTTATTGGTAGAAAATAAGTTATCGTTATGTATAGGAAATTAAAAACTAATTAAAAATAGATTTTTTTCATCATTGCAACTCATAAACGTTCCACTGTTGGGCTCAGGTTACCTCAAAAGAATGTGGAGGGAATTTAGCCTACTATACCACGCCGCTGGCCAGTCGGTTTGGTATAGGGTTTGTTTCGAATTTTCCTTTTCTCGCAGTTCTCTTGTCTGCGTAAGGTTACTTCCTTAGTCGCTTTTTACGACACCCACAAGTTGAGATGGGGTAGTAACATTTTGTATTGTTAATCCGTTACTACACGGCACTGTATAGTGATTTTTTCAACAATCATATACATTTTTTAACATTACATATTTTTAACTTTAAATAAACTGACATTTCCGGCCGAAAACTTTTCAGAGTATCTTTACGTTTCAGCCTTTTTGTGTAGCTACGCGTTGTCAGAGATTGTCGATGCGCGTTGTCGATTTTTGAGTCTCCCTTGGTATTTCTCCATAGATTTATGGAATTCCTCCTTTACTGTGCTAATCTCAACATGTTGGTGTATTTCGGTGTTAGTGATGACCCATGGAGCATCATTACATAAGCTTCTGAGTGTTACGTTTTGCATTCGCTGAAGTGTTAAGAATTAAATTATATTTTTCAGAAATATCATATACCTATTGTGCTTAAAATTCCAGAATTCACATTACCAAATACTTAATACATAAACACTAACTTCAAATTACTATTCGCCTTATGTGCTGCCACACACTTTACAAAACAAGTAAAACCTACAACTGTAATTCACCCAAAAAACCAACACCTATCCGAAACAAACTTCTTGTTTTGACAAATCACTTGTATCCGTAGTTAAGCCACCTCTATCCCTACCTATCCTTGACACGATCCACTTTTTATACGTGTTAGGGCAAAGGGCCGGAGATGACAGGCCGTCATGTCCAAGTCCCTATCGACCTAACTTTGTACGTAATGTGATCTTACGTGACGTTGACGTAAGAATATTAAGTTTACGCATGCTTAAGATGCTTCATATGTGATAAATAGACTGGAGTAAGAGACTAAGCTTAGCCACCATAAGGGATTTTAATGTTGAGTTCAAGAGCTAGCAAGGTAATTTTTCGGCAATTTTAACTTAAAAATTAAGCTTATTATTTTTAAATTAAGACCCGACTATATCTGTGACTTGGCGACAAATTTCAACTATTAGCTCGTATTAGACGTTTTTGAGTTATAAATTTGGCTGGGGCTAAGCTAGCTAGCTAGCTAAAGTTTAGCAGATCGGCCATCTATTGAATTAAATTTCCAATTAAAGTAATTATTACATAATCAAGAGACTACTAAGATCACCAAGACGATACATATGAACGTTTTACAAATATAACAGTGTCAGCCAATTTTCCTACTACCCAGCTCGCTGCATTGAGAAGAGCTGGCAAGAAACTCAAGGCACTTAGAACTTTCCCTGCGCAAAACTCTCTCTTGTGCCTACCTTCCATCTGCCTTGTCTACAACGCATGTTTTATACACTCAAATAGAACTTATTTTATGAAAAATAAAACAAATGAACCTTTTTTTTTTTTTTTTTTTTTTTTTTAAGAGGGGAAATGCATTACGCATACCGCCCCGTGCGGGGACACGGGACGGTTATGTGGGACTCGCCGGTCTTAAAAGGACCGGAATACCCACTAAAACCCCTCTGTGCACCGTCGCTTCGCCGTAATGGGTGGGCCCTGGAACTTGTTATAACATCAGCAGCCCACCCAGCGACAGCCCCTTACGGGGCACCGACACCGGGCCCTTTCGGGCCCTAACACCGAACGACAGCGTCCGGGTGCACCGGGGACGCTGTCGACCTTCGCGGAAAGGAGCGGGTGAGGAAGTGAACCCCGATCCCCCACCCGCAGCCTTTACTATGGCGGCATCAGGCGCATATGCGCTCGCTGACGCCGCCCAGTTCGCCGGCGGCGGATCGGCTCCGCAAGGGCAGATTCCTCCCGGAGCCGCTCCGCCGCCTCCTTCTGCGAGATGACTTCCTCGCAGAAGGATGCGACCGCTTCCCAACTCCTGTCGCTGCCGGCCATCGAGCTCATGACGGCCGGCAGCGAGAGGTCCTCTCCAACGACTGCGACGAGGCCACGGCGCAGCCCTTCCCACGCCGGACAAGACTCCAGCGTGTGCTGCGCCGTGTCGTCGTCGCAGTCGCAGTGGTGGCAGACGGGACTCGATTCCCTCCTAGCGACCCTGTACAGGTAATGCCCGAAGCACCCATGCCCGGACAAAACCTGCACCAGTCGGAAGGAAAGGGTCCCGTGCTGCCGCCCCATCCACTCCATTAGGATCGGCCGGAGCGCCTCCACGGTCCAGAAACCGGCCCGTGGAGCCCCCAGCCGACCCTGCCACTTCACGACGGTGGCTCTGCGGGCGACCTCGCGCCACTCGCGCACCTGTTCGGGCAGAGGGGACTGCCCGTCCGCCCGAACTGCCGCCACCCGCCGATACACTTCGGCGAGCACTTCCGCCTCCAAGTCCCACGGGGGAGTCCCGGCCAACGCGCACGCCGCGTCTGCCGACACGGTGCGATAACCGCGTATGGCTCTGACCGCCATCATTCGTTGAGGTCTCCTCAAACGATCTCTATTTTGGGCGGTCAGAGCCGCCGCCCACACCGGTGCGCCGTACAGCGCCATGGACCTGACTACCCCCGTGTAAAGCCGGCGACAAGGCAAGCTGGGTCCGCCCAGGTTCGGCAGTAAACGCCCTAGGGCGGACGCAGCACCCTCCAATTTTGCCGCCAGCTGTCGGAAGTGCTCGTCGAAGAGCCACCGCCCGTCTAGAATCAGGCCCAGATACCTCATCTGGGCCTGCACCGGTACGAGAACCGAGCCAACATTGATTGAGGCGCCGGCAGGTGGACCGCGACGGGGCCCGTGAAACATCAGGGCCTCCGTCTTATTAAGGGCCACCCTAAGCCCCAGCGCCTCAATGCGCCCGACCACCTGGGAGACCCCCGTGGTGGCCAGGCGCGCCGCCTCCTCGAAGTTCCGTCCCCGGGCTGCTACCAGCGTGTCATCAGCGTAGCAGAGTACGCTCAGCCCGGGGGGAAGTTCGGCGCGCAGGACCCAGTCGTAACCGATGTTCCACAAGAGGGGGCCAAGAACGGACCCCTGCGGAACACCGGCCGACGTCGCCCTGCGCCCAACGTTGGCGTCTCGGTCCTCGTACAGGACGCTCCTCTCCTTCAGATAGTCTGCCACCAGCAGCTGGATATATGCGGGCACTCCATGATACCGGAGCGCCTCCGCGATGCTGCTGAATGGCAGACTATTGAAGGCGTTGGCGATGTCCAACGACACCGCCAACATCACGCCGCCTCCCATGACGGCCTCCTCGGCCGCGGCCCTCAGGGCCAGAATGGCGCCAACCGTCGAACGCCCGGTCCGGAAACCAAACTGGGCGTCCGACAGGTCGGGGCCGACCTCGCGAAGGTGCCGGACGATGCGGGCAGCGAGAACTCTCTCCAGCAACTTCCCCGCCTCGTCCAGCAACACGATAGGCCTGTAGGCCGCGGCCGAGTCCGGGGCCCTCCCCGGCTTCGGCAAGAGCACCAGCCTCCCCACTTTCCAGCGCTCAGGGAACCTTCCGGACGCCAGACAGGCGCCGAAAAGGTCCCTGAGGCGGTCCCCCATGTGGTCAAGGGTCAGAGCCAACACTCGGGCCGGAATTCCATCCGGCCCGGGGGCGGTGTTCTTTCCGCGGATCCGCAGAACAGCCGCCCCCAACTCCGCCTCCGTGACAGGCGGAACATCTAAGTTAGCCTCCCGGACATCGGCCAGATTGGCCATCGCCGGGGGCGTATGCTCCGCCTGAGGAGGAAAAAGACCCTCGACCACTTCAGTGAGGAAGCTGGGCCGGAGAGACTCGGTAAGGGGGGGGGCCCTGCGCGCGGAGCTTCCCAAGCGCCGCGCGGTATGGGCGACCCCAGGGGTCACGATCGAGTCCCTCCAGCATTTCTGCTCTTGCCCGCTCTTTGGCGCGACAGATGGCCAGCTTGAACGATTCTCGCGCCTCGCGCAGAGCCTCGAACAGCTGGCCCTCCCTCTCATCTCCGCGGTGACGCCGCCGACTGCGAGTATGCGACCTCCGGGCACGAATGCAGGCCGCACGGAGGTCAGCCAGCTCCTGGGACCACCAGTAAACCCCCCTCCTGGGAGGCCGACGCCGGACGCGGGGCATGGCCGCATCGCAAACCTGCGTAAACGCATCGCAGATGCGGTCAGCCTCAGCGTCAACCCCCCTGAAGGGAGGCTGCGGAGACAGCCAAGCCTGAACAATGGCCGCCTCCTCCAGTAGGTCCCTATCCAGCTTACTCACAGCCCACCGCGGAAATCGGGGAGCTCTGTCCGCCGCGTGACCCCTGCCGGGGTCCTGGGGACTTCGGGAGAGCTCTACTCGGATGTAACGGTGATCCGAGAGAGTCTCCGCCTCCTCCAGGACGCACCAGCTCCTTACACGCGCGGCGACGGCAGGGGTAGCGAACGAGAGGTCCACTATCGACCCCCCTTGCCGCCGAACGCACGTGTTGGTGGCACCTCTGTTGAGAAGACAGAGGCCCACCGAATCAGCCCAATCCTCGACCGCTCTTCCACGGGCGTCCGTCCTAGGGGATCCCCAGGTCTCGGACTTGGCGTTAAAATCCCCCAGGACTAAAACGCGGCCCGGTGCCAATCGCCGTATCGAGGTCTCCAGAGATGTTAAGAAGACCTCGAAATCCGCCAGACTCCGGTTGGGGGAGAAATACACTCCAAAGAGCAAAATTCCCCCCCACTCGGCGGCAACGTATCCCGAGCCCTTGTCTCTGAGCGACAAAGGCGGGGAACGAGACGCCGTGGAGCCGACGATTGCCACGGAGCTGTCCCGATCACCCACCCAGTTTGGGCGAGGAGGGACGTAGTACGGCTCCGCGGCTACGGCCACACCTATTGACCACTCCGCCATGGATTGCAGGAAGAGATCCTGCGCTCCGGCGGAGTGGTTCAAATTGGCCTGGAGGAGGAGGATATGTTCGCAGTCCATTATTGGGACGGCGAAACAAACATATCCTCCTCCATGCTGTCCACCGTGGACGGTCGAGCGACGCCGGAGGCAGTCTGGGTCGAGAGACTGCCCCCAGCCTTGGACTTGGAAGCCCCGGGAGGGGGTCTACACCCCTTCTGCCCCACAGAGTGATTGGCGGGCAGGTTGCCCGCCTTACACAAGGGGCAGTTGGGAGCGGCGGAACAGGCCGCTGCTTTGTGCCCCGGTCCACCACAACGGTAGCAGAGCTCCGTGCAGTCGAAGCTGCTCTTACAGGCAACGCCGACGTGCCCCGTCGTCATACACCGGTAGCACCTCGCGGGCCTAGACGCCAGCAAGGTGACCCTCGCTGAGCTCCAGCCCACAAGGACGCGACCGGCTTCGGCCAGGGTGTTGGCCGCTGCGACGGGGCACTGAGCCCACACAGCTCCGACCCCACGTGGACCGGGGCGGATGGCGCCGACCTTAATCGAGACCAGGGGACAGCCAGTCACCTTGTGAATGGCCCCCTGGACTTCTTCGGACGTTACAGAGTCGTCCAGACCCGAGATGCGCATCTCTGCGCACTTGGTGGGCCTGGCGACTCTTACGCCACCCTCCGCCTCAAAGAGACCCCGCAGCCTCTCGGCTACAGCGTCGGCCGTCTTGTTTCCGTCCGCACCGGAGAATTCCAAAATGCGGGCCCCGGTGCGGGCGACGCGCGTCTTGACGCCGTTGGGGCCAAGATCGACGGCCCCGACATCCTGCCGCGCCCTCCTAAAGACGGCCGCGTAGGAGAGGCCGCTCTCCGCCGCCTCCTGGGACACCGTGATTACCACGGCGGCCGATTTAGGCGGCTGGAGCCTCCCGGCCCTCCTCTTCTCCTTCTTCGCCGCAGCCGACGACCTTTCCGCCTTCCTCTTGTCGCGCCTCCTTTTGCGCTGAGCCCTTTTCCTAGCCCCAGCCGTCTGCCATCCCTCATCGGAGGGAGTAGAGGGGCCGGGGCCAGGCGTCGGCGCGCGCGGCACACGCGCACCCGAAGGGCCAGGCCTGGAGGCACGAGCTTCCGCCGGAGTCCTGAGGGTCGGGAATTCCCTCTGGGACACTGACGGGACCTTGGTAGGACCCGTCACCCGGCCCGAAGTCCTGGACCGGGATCCGGCGGTTGTCGGCGCTGACGCCGCCGCCGCCGCAAAAGACCGGCCCACCGTGACCGGTGGGGCTGGCTTCGCTGCAGTGGACGAACTTATGTCCGCAGCGAGCGGCGGGCGGAGGCGCGGTTCCGGCGGCAGTCTTGCCGCCAGACCCTCCAGACGTGCGTCAAGCATGGTCCCGACTGAGACCATTACCTGACGCAGCTGCGCGTCCGACAACGAGGAAGGCGTATCCCTCGTTACACTTGGCGGCGGATGCCGCTGCCCAGCTCTGAGCTGGCGGAGCTCGGCGCGAAGCTCCGCCATCTCCTTCACGAGGCGGTCATTGGCCGCCCGGAGATGCTCGATTTCCTCGGAGGCGGTGCGCTTGGTAAGCACGTCCACCACCTCCCGGATCTGAGCAGCCGCCGTCTTCAGGGCCCCAACGAAAGTGCCCTTCAGCTGGGTGCTCCGTGTCGCCACCGTTAATATGGCGTCTACGGAGTCCCCAGCCGATTTGGCGAGCTCGTCGATCGAGCTGCCCTTGTCCCCCCCGGTGCGGACCCTTTCCAGGTACTGCGCCGCGGCGTCAACCGCGACGCGTTCCTTCTCCGCTCGTGTGCGAGCAGCCAGCTCCCGCTGGGTCAAAGGGAGTGACCCCTGGGTCGCACACAAGGAGTCCACGGTCAACGGGGTCGGCGTCTGAGACCTTGATCCCATTGCCGAAGACCCCGCAGCTAAGGTCCTCTTCGGGGCCGGAACATCCGGCCCCATATCCTCTCTGGAGCCGCCAGGACTCCTTTTTCTCTTAGAGAGTCGGCCGCTTGCCGAACTCTCTGGCCGGACGTCGCTCATAGAGCCACCGTCGAAGTCCAACTCGGACTCCGACCCATCCCCGTAGCTCATTGAGCTCCGCAGGCTGTCCTGTCGCGATCGCGACCGCGACCGCAATCGCGCGGCGACCGGCGTAGCAGGCCGCACAAAAGTAGGCTGGCCAGATGGACCAGCCTCTGAGCTCGCCAGAATGGGCGAGCGCGCCCTATCTCCCTCTCCATTCTTCCTTCCCTTCCTCCTATTTTTTATTTTATTTGGCAATTCCATGATTGTTCCCACGATTAGAGACGAAATAAAGGTCGATCCCCGGGTGACGCTCATTCCGGGGACAAGCCTACTTACCACACTGGGGTCGGCAGGTACCAGGGGGTTTTTAAGACTTTACTGTCTGGTTTTATTGAGATTTCCTTCTCGCAGGCCGGCCAATGAAGGCAAGCCCCTCGGTCCCGTCAAGCCGCTAGACGTGATCAACGACACTCGACGGGATAACGATCTCTCTGGCAGGGTCGGGTTTCCCCTCCCCTATACGCCCGGTGATTTTTTAGAGAGGTTTTCCTTCCTCGCAGCAGCACCCCGAGAGGTGGCAGCCCCCGCTCCAGCGCCCAAACGCCGGCTTGCGGTGTGAGCGCGGCGGCCGAAGCCGCCCCCCGCTGTTTATTTTTTACAGAGGTTTTGTTCCTCGCAGCCCCCACCCCGAGAGGTGGTTGCCCCCGTTCCAGCCCCTAAGGGCCGGGTTACGGTATGGTGTCAGACTATTAGCCGTCACCCGGCAATATACAAGGCTTCTCATGAGAGAAGCCAAGAATTGCCAAGTGACGTTGCCCGGGGTGCACCGGCCAGAGCAGAAGGCTCCGGCTCACGAGGAGAAACAAATGAACCTAACCTAAGCTCATTACTAAAATTTATAAAACCACGCATTCACAAAGATTGGGCTTCCTAAAGAGATTTATAACGCAAGCTCAACACACAACACAATTCATTGCGCGTCGCACTGTATAGTGTATAACTGTATACCAAGCATTAGCGTAATGAGACTGGAGTCTCTTAAAACGATTTCAAGTTTTGTGTTGAATTTCGTGGGCTGTTTGCCTTTGTGCAAGTGTAAACCATGTCTCATTTTTTACTTAGGAACAAACGAAATACGGATCGCTTGTTGCAGCAATCAAGAAATAATAGAAATGTAGATGATTGCAAAATACCTACCTTTTTTAAATAAAAAAGGAAGAAAAAAACTTAAAATATATGAACTATAATTATTACAAACTACATTATATAATATTGCTTACAAACTTGGCAGGATTCGTTTGTTTGTAGCATTACAAAGCAGTTTAATTTTTAATTTTACCTGACTGAATAACATATTAAAAGCAATGAAAATCACCTGGTCTTCATGACATTTTTAGCATCTATTTACAGAGTATAAATGCCCCACCTCAACTCTTCTCGGTGTTCCTTATTAAAAAAAGAGAATAATTTAATTTTGCTGACTTCAGACAATAACGGTACTAAAGAAAAATATACCTATTGGTCATTTTGTCCAAAATATAAATGAACAGATTTAAATTAAGTTTAATTTAAATCTAGTACTCGTTTATATTATGCGGGTGCGTAACCCAAAACTGCAACTATTCTCATGCGGCATCAAATGCGCTTCTTATTCTAATAATTTTGCTACCGCAATTCAAAAATCCCAATTCAATAAATTGGACCACACATTGTACATGATAAATGCCCCTTACTCAAGCACGTTCTTAAACGAATCAAATATACAGTTTACACGCATTACAGCGAATATCAGCAACGAAAAACAGCGAGAAGACATCTCATATGTATTCTGTAAGCGTTCACCTTTGTAGACGGTACTACTACCTGTCGCTTGGGACTAACCCGCTTGTCTGCCAACTGGGAACATTGGTGCTAAGAGCATAGCTAATAAAACAGTCCGGATTCCACCAAAGTGGACACTACAATATCTAAGAGATTGTCAACAACTAAAAAACGTGCGGTGAGTGGCATTCACATTCCTATTTACCTATTTAATAATATATGACAAAACGTGTTGCTAAGGATATAAAGACTGGACAAGCCCACTGATTTTGAGCCCTCGGAATTCTCCCGCATCGTAAACTTTGTCGAATCTAAGAACGAAGTTTATTTAAGTAGAAAATAGGTGATCGTGTAGAAAATTAAAACCGATTATTGTAAGCTATTGTATTATGTGTTTCTAAAACTATCTATTGTAAAAAACAGGCACATGTCTTACCCACAGATCGTGGTTAGAGGTTTTGGTGAGTAGAGATCCTAGAAATACAACTAGTGCCAAAAAATGTTTGTGCAGCACTTGAACGCTTGCTTGCACTTATGCACTTCTAAAAGAACAAATCAGAAGAACACCTACGCTACATTTTCGCCATCACATTATCAGATCAAACGCACAATCTGACGAAAAAGTCCTCTAGATAATACGTAAAAGGGGTTTTATAAAGGTCAACCACTAATTTTCTGTAGCTTTGTGCTTAAAGGGCAGATTGTACCCTTTTAGTGGGATTAACTCAAAATACTATTGTAATGAAATGTATTATGCATTTCGATTTTATGGATGAGTGGAGTGGATAGTTCCTATCATGTAGCGGTTTGAGAAGCAAGGTTCACTGTTCATTCGCTGTGTCCTTCTTTATGTTATAACCGAGCAATGGAGCAGAGTGATTTTTTGTTCAGGAAAAGTTGGATTGGGCATAACATACATAGTACGACGTCTTTTTCCCCGAAGGTTTAAGTAGAGGTGCATCCAGGTGCTCCCGTGAAATAGGAGGTGAGTCTATTGCCATTAATCGAACACATATTATTATATATTGATATTATGCTAATATTTATACTAATAATGAGTTCCCATCTGTCAAAGTCGCAGGTTACTGTCGACGACGACGGTTAACTCATAAAAGTCTTACAGAATTAAATATTCACTCCAGCAAGGCCAAACCCTAAAACGGCTTTGAATATTCTATAACAATGAAACAATGTTTGCGCACACTTATAAAGAAATGAAACAATCTGAATGCAAAGTAAAGGCTGATTTATGAGTTCTGAAGGCTCTATTCACTGCTCAGTTCACGCATCTACATTCTACCAACAGTATTTGCATGACAAACATTTAGAACGAAGAACGATTAAGGTCCGTTTATAAGGAGACGTTTTTGAAATTCATAATGTCTTGTCGATTATACGAAATACGGTGATTGTGAAAAATATAACATTAATTTGGATACATTTCTGTATCAATATAGAATGGGGTTTTGTTTAGATACCTGACAGTGTCACATTAATTAGTATAGTGAAATAATAAATGCAAAAGTTTGGGTGGATGGATGGATTGTTGGATGGCAGCTAGTAAGTGATAGGTATATCTCGAGGGCGGAAAGAAGTTTTTGGATACTTGGATACATATTTTGGTAATTAACCGCGAGTCACCTAATAATAAACAAGACGCCATTATTTCCTTCAATTCCGTAAAGCATTTCACTACATTTTCTCATGTATACGAGCCCTTAAATCTCACAGATATTAAAGATGTTTACGTCAACTTAAACGCTGTACACAATAGCAAAGCTTTCAACGTTTAATTCACGATTTATTTACCACGTTTGTAAATATAAAGCCTTTTGGAACTTGCGTTATAATGTAAAACGAGAATGTGTGAATAAAATTATTAGATATAGATATAGATATAGATACTCATTTTTGAATAATAAACGAATGGCACTAATTTCAAAATAAAGAACTAAAATACCCTCAGGTACTGTTGTCTATTTTGCGTATTAATGTGTCTGTTCTATAAATAATAAGTTTTTATGTATTTTATACAATGTTTTTCTCTCTATACATAGCTAGGTACTATAAATATTTTTTATTGTACCTACTTTTAATTATTGATAAACCTCTATGTAATTTAAATATTAAAAAAGATTGCGTATATTTGTTGATATTGTAGACTTATCAGTGTTAATTTCTACTTTGCAATATAAATACGACATATAGTATCTAGGCTCAGACCAACAAAAAAAGATATGAAGCCATCTGTTTGACTATGGTATGTGTTGGAAGGATTGTCATTTGTTAAACTTTTTCCCAATAATTTGGGGAATAAAATTATGTGGGTAGGTTATATTTATTGTACGAGTAATATAATATTGTTGAGTGTGTATTGTACTGCAATTGTTTAGAAGGACTTTTACTGAATAAAAACTAAACTTTAAATATAGCTAAATTTTAATTTACGAATGGACAGAGTATAATAATTGAATGTTGAAATTATAAATTGTATTATGGCAACTCTTGTACCTTATTACCTATATACCTTACCTTACTTAAATATGGTTTTTGTTAGTTGATGTTTTTTTTCTCCAAGTAACCTTAAATGCGTAGTTTAGATATTATATAAAAAGGAAAATATGATGTCATCAAGTGAAAAGTGATTCCGTGAGATTATTATTTATGTGAGTGACCTATTGTTGTTTTTATAACTTTTGACTATACAGGAACTAACAGTAGGTATAATAAAATTTTTTTTTTGAGATATCTAGATGACAACTCGTGACGTACTCGTACTAAAAGCAATGCGCTTGGTTTTCGTATAGGCGTGTGCGTGCGCATGTATTTGTGTTTATTTGCAGTTGCTTGATTTTGTTGGCTTCACTATTACTGTATACGGTAAGTTGTCTTTATTTTTTTGTTGGTCTCAGTATCTAGGTATATTAAGAAAATATTAGTAACATAGTTTTTAAAATTTATATTCTTACTAACAAATTGGTTATAAATGTTCTTATATTATATGTTAGAATAAAAGGTATATCTATGAGCCTTTGTAGCTTGAAAATAAAACAATGTGATTTATTGATATAGTTCGACAGTTACTTTACTACTAACTACTAGGCACCAACTGTTAAATTAAAAAAATATATTAAGATTAATCTACGTTAATAGTTAAAGGAAACCCTTATTTTCGATGCATATTTATAATTATTATAAATATATCAGTGAAATATGACTCACATAACAGCACGCATTAGTATCAACCAATTTTGACTTAATATTTGAAAGGGAAGCTCTGTGAAAGCAGCCGAAGTTTAGGTACTTACTGATATCTTTAATCGTATCTCCTTTTCTGTAACGTGAATCTATACTTTCGATATATTTCTAACTTCAGATTATACTATATTTAATAGAGACTACTTATTTAAAACTAAATAAAAATAAAAACTTTCTATTTGCATAATTACAAGTACTATTTACAAGCCTATAAATAAATAATAATATAAATGGTAATGTGGGCTAAGCGTAATAGTATTCGTTGGCATCACTGTAACACGGGAAAGTGCCCATAGTGATTTAGCTTTAATCAAACGATATAATTGTTCAACTTACATCTTCGCCGATTTTCCCGCGCGAAAATATAACCTTTCCAGCTGGCATTTTTGGCACCGGCAGCTTGCTTTCCAACCCAAGTTTGTACCACAGAGGCAAACCATTTTTTGGCACAGCTCGCAGAGGCTTTGGTACAGAATCGATAACCTTTTTTAACTCAGTCGGCTTCCTGAGTGTCATCAAAGTAATATCTATGTCATCGAGATCATCAATTTCCAAGTCGGTCTTATTTGACGACGACATTTTCCTGTTGGTATTTGTGAACGAATAAAAAATATAAATATTAACACAAAAACCGCGACGCGACCGCTCGGCGGGAGGATACACGAAATTTTGACATTTATTGATGTTCTATTTTCAAATGTATAACAATGCTAATGGTTTTTTAATTGCTGTATTTTAATATGCCAGTGTTTGGTTGTATTGGATATGAAAAGTATTTATTACTTTTTAGGTAGTCAACAGGAAGGGGGAGGGATAAGAAATCACAAAAGCATATTATAATTTATTAGGTATATTGGCTATTAATTTTTTTATGTAGATAATTTTATTTTAAAATAGACCGTAATAGGGCTATCCGTGATATTGTTTAAGTCCACGGGTGGTAGTTGTCACTTAGGTAACAGCTATCGTCTAAACTGAACTGAACTATCAAAAAAGTAGTCCTTGTAGACAAGGAGTTCACCATCGCTGCTAAATTTTTCTCTTTCCATTCCATATTATGACTTACAATTTTTATCGAACTTCGTAATACTTTCCTCTGAAGCTACTTAACATTCTGCCAAACACACGGTCTATAAAAAGCTCGTAGATAACTTTAAAACGAGGCCAAATAGAACAAGTTTGTGAGATAAGCATCGTTTAACGATAAATAAATACAATATTTACATATTGCAACATTGAGCACGTGCTAAAATGTTTTACTATGTCATTTGAATTTTAAAACATGTATTAAATGTGTTTTGTATGTAGCAGAAGTAACAATATTTATTTTTAATGCAGGTTTAAAGTGTCCAATAGGTATGTTTCTGTTTCTCGTTATGCGTTGTTATGTTAGCCTAGTTAGGCGCAGGCGCAGCAAAGACGACAGGGCATTTTCATCGCGGACTATAAGAGCAAAAGGAATCCCATACAGCTAACGCCAGGAAATTCAGTTTTTAAGATTTAGCAATAAAAGTAATGATTGACTTCTAACTATCTTCATTGTGTATTTTATATTTTTTTATTTAGTTTCAACTGTCCCGATGTTTCATGAATCAAATCTTGTAAGTTAAATTTAACACACTTCCCGGTTTCCGATTGAGCTGAAATTTTGCACGCGTATGTATATCACGTGACAATGAAATATTATGCTGACATGGAGCTAATTTGATGATGGAGCTGGAAAGTGGCCACGTACTTTGTAATAAAACGACGCAACCCCATCGAATTTGGGTTCATATGATTCGTCTTGCTGAGTACTTTGTCTTAAGAAAGGTGGCCATAGGATCTCCATAATAAAACGCCGTGTTCGCATTGCATCGGTTCGTTTACTTTTAATGAGTACCAAATCTATAAGCTTGTTTGAAAAATAAAAAGAAACTTGTTTATTGACCTGTTGTCATCGGCGTATAGTGCATGCTTGTCCTTGTCGAGTATAGCCGTCGTTGGCGTTTAAAAGGGTAACATCAGTTAAGGATAGTTGTTTTCCTGTAAGTAATGTGTTTCGCCGCGATGGAGGCAAGGATTCCAAAATTAGATGCCTAAAAACTAATCAAATATCAATACGTTTTATGCCATCACAATTGCCAATAGTTTATACCAAATAAATTACTCCTAATACGATCCATATGTCATTACAGAATCGATTACTACCACAATATCCATCGAATCATATTAAGCCTCCAACTATTCACGTTCTGTGAGCTTATCGAAGTCTTATCGACGAACAAACTAATATATGACGGGTTGTTATTACTTATACTTGTTTGTTGTATTACTAATACTTGTTTTCCATAGATCGTTAAATTAAAGATTAGCTGTGTTATAAGAATTGTATCAGCAGACATTGATTAGAGTTATTGTTGTTAAAATAAACTATGTATGTGGATAGGTGATTGGAATATTGGGTTACTTTTCTTGCTTATTAGACAAGTTTATATCCAATATTAGATTGATCTATAAAATTGCCTAATGGTACACGCATGACGTGAAAACGGCTCAACCAATTTAGCTAATTTGTTTTCTATTGTTCGTTATTGTTAGGATAAGGTTCGCATGGAAGATTGTTTTTGTAAAATCCACGGTAAAATCTAAAAAACTTGCACCTGCCTTCGTGGCTCAGTGGTTAGTGACCCTGACAACTGTGACAGAGGTCGTGGGTTCGATTCCCACCTAGGAAAAATCTTTGTATGTTGAGCACAATTATTTGTTCTGTTTCTGGGTGTAATTTATCTATAATATGTATGTATTTATAAAAAAAGTTATTTAAGTATTACATCGGTTGTCTAGTATCTTAGCTTAGTTTGGGACTAGATGGCGCTGTGTGTGAATGTCCAAACATTATTATACCTGCGAAAAGCCGGGCCCGAGCTACTAAGAGCGAGTTTTCTCGTTACCAGCCCGGCTGGGGAAACACCATCAGGTCTTTCCTCTTTGGGACCACGACACTTTGGGACTACGGTGTCAATCGCGGAACGCAAATTTGTTAACAGTGTACCCTTCAAACCACCGATGTCCACTCGCAGCAGTTTCCAGTAGAAGGGCTACTCGTAATCACTCGTTCTTCAATGTCAATATCTATCTATACAAATAAATAAAGAGCCCTTTAGCCTGCGTCCTTCGCTCTATGCAGTCCTTTACAAAATCCAGTTTTTACACTCGCCGACATAAGTAGGGTCACAGACGAGTGTCAAAATCCAGTTGCGCTTCTTTTAGTGCCAATCTAGCAGCTGTCAAAATTGAGATGACTATTCTATACACCAACAGTATGATGAATTTTTGATTAAAATTTAACTAACTAATATTTTTAACTACCTCGGTGGCGCAGCGGGAAGTGTATACGACTGCTGTGCCAGAGGTCCCGGGTTCTATTCTCGAGTCGGGTGATAATGGTATTGGGCTTTTCTATCATGAAATTCCAGTATTGAGATTTTCCCGGAGTTTGGTTAACAAGTGGACTAAACATAGTTGGCGAAATGTAGGTGTGAAACACCTCTGCCTACCCCTTCGGGGAAAAAGGCATCAAGCTATGTATTATTTTGATACTAATATTTTTACTATACTGAGTACTTACATATAATGCGTATATCCTATATTATTCCATTTTATTGTTTAATGACAGGTACGAATATACTGTAACTATTGTTTATCCATGTCATACAAAACTGTACGCACAATTTAAATTCAAAACCCTTACAGTCAAAGTGAACAGTGCAAAGCCAGACAGTAACAAAGTGCGGAATGCAATCATGTTTACATTTACACAATACCGTAAATAAACATCATGTAAACGAATATCGACGATTAGAACACTCGCGCTGAAACTGCACCTTGCAGTACACAGAGACTGAAGTACAGTCGAGCACACAGTGAGGATATTGCGCAGAGTGTCGGCGCGGTGTATCTACAGCTGTTCCAAGTACGAACGTTCAGACGAGTCCTAACCGCCGGGCGACGCTCGCGTTTATACCGCTGCGGCAAACCTCCACCGTCGTGCGTGTATCCACTTTACTAACTCCGAAAACTATAGGTGAATGTAGTGCAATTATTCTATAAACAATATTGTGTAAAATAATCCATTCAGTTATACCAAGTGCGTTGCTATACAACGATTGTTTACGAATGCCGCGCGATTTACGTATATAATAAAGGTTAAGTTTGTTGAACTTACATTTCGCGGCACGCGCCGGCTTCGTTATGACGTCACATATGTAGTGCAACACTAACTAGATTAGATACGCTAAGCCACCACTGTAAACGGACTGAGGTAAGGCCCGCGACAGACTTGGAGGACACTCTATGCAAATACCGAACGTTTCATAACACGGTTCCATTCATACTTCGTTCAGTCGTTCAAGGTTCAGCAAAATAATGTAGTGTTATCACTTTTCCGGTGTCGTTAAAACAGTTTGTTTCGAATCGTGATATGTGTTGCACATGTTAACTTTGTGGTGAACATTTTAAAGTTGTCATGACAAACAATTTAATTACACACGATTTTATAGGAAATCTGATAAGAACAATATTGTAACTTTATTTATGATATTTGCATATTCAAGTCGAACGTGAAACGTTTTAAAAAACTTTGCAGTTCGTTACAATGTTGTTCGTATCATTCATTGATATAAACATTACAGTGTTTATATTATAAATCTCAAAACACTATGTATTAAATCGAGTGGTGGTGTACCTACTATTGTACCAAGATATTTAAGGTATTATAAGTTATTGTTCGACTAGTTAAGTTTATATCTATTAAAGAATATTCGTCTAAACTTCTAGAAAAATAAATTTTAAGCACATTCTGAAAGGTTAGCGAAGTATAAATATACTGATAAAACTATAAAAAATGTGGTTACAATAATACGAAACAGATTGTATCTAATTTAATTGTAAACTTTTATCATATTTTGTTTTATACTGTTCTATGTTACTCTTGGAACTTGTTCAAGAAAAGGTTTAAATAAGTAAACGAAGTGTTGATCTTTGACGAAGTGTTGGTTATTGATGGTTCCTATTTTTTAACTATTCTTTTCCACGCTAATGACTGAAGGGCTAGACTAGACTGAAAGGCGTTAACCAGGGATTGTTACTAGGAACTTGGGAATAACTAATAGGCGTTAATGTTCGTCATGTTGGCGTCATAATTTATCGTTTTAATATTCATTAGTTCATTATACGTTGTTATGCTGAAAAAAAAATCACGTAGGTATTTATGTTGCTCCGAAATGACTTTGAGGAATTAAAAGGGAATGTTAACTTAAATGTTAGTGTATATCAATGAACTTATATATCTTTGCTAGTTAAGATATTTAAGTTCTTTGGTGTATGCTTCATTTTATATCTTCAAGGATTCAGAAGATATAACTAAAATTAAAAACTAACTGGCTGACCGACTGACTGAACAGCGCCAGCGTATAGCCACTAGAATCCCACACAGCAGAAGCCGTTGACAACAGCAAATTGAATTTCAGCTGTTTCGCCACAAACTTCTATTTACTTAAAGAAACACAAAATAGCCAAGTTTTCTTTAGAGGATACTTCCAGCTATAATACCCAAATTCTTTTTGTAATTTATCTTTACAATGTTGTTTACGGTCTATTTGGTTGAGGGTTTAAAGGAATATGTACTTATAATTCTTTCCAAAGAATATGTCCTTGGGAAAAAAATTACGGATATGTATAGATACAGCTGTTTGTTAGATTTTTGTTGAAACTTATTCTTAGTCTTAGATGACACGGAAAGAGAAGAGATGTAGATGAGATTGTTAATCTGAGAGGGGTTCCTTATAACTCTGTCTTTGTCAGTGTTTAATAAAAAAACTAGTTAAGAGCATGTCGGACCATGCTCTTAGTAGGGATCCCCAGCAAAAGAGCACGTCTTCCTAAAATGCCTGTGACATACGATTCCGTTTTTGCCATGTTGCCTACGGAACCCTAAAAATACCTTTTTTAAATATTTCACATTTTTTTTGTCTGTCACCCTTTTTGATGGAATAATTTCAATCCAACAAATCACAAAAATCTAGTACATTCTCGTGTCGTTAGGAAGTCAACTCTGGCCGTGACTTTTCTCAAAGTTATTTAATGTCACCTATATGTCAATTGAAATACCTACTGCATCGGCTTCACACAAATATCTTATTTTATAGCGTAATATTATAAACATAATCACTAGTAATTTTAATCACAATATTCGTTATATAATATTATTATAGCTACGACTAATTAGCAATTAAAGCGTGATAAATTTTAAATAGGTATTATTCTTGTTATCTGAGTCGTTGAGCTTGAAGTGATTGGAATATGTATACTTTGTTAAAAGATTAGGTACTATTTTTTTATAATGCGAGAACGTAGTGATTATTCATACCTACTAAAATTATTAACACACACATTATGATTTGTTTTAAAAAAAACAACATTACTTGACAAATATGCAATTAACTTGGGTATTTAAGTATTTATATAAAGAACACACATACCTAAAACAAATATTTGTGACTCGCACAAATATTTAATCTATGTGGGACGAATCTACAACGTCATCATCTGTCACATATTAAATATATAATACATTATCACAAACACTTCATACACCAACGATGCAGATAAATAAGATTTTTTACCGAAATAATATCATCATCAACAACATAATATTATTATCAACCCAATGACGTCCACTGCTGGACGTAGGCCTCACCTAATTCCGCAAGAGCGAGCGATTTTGTGCCGCCTGCAACCAACGGCCACCCGCAATAATATAATTAGAATTATTTCTGGTGGTACCTATTATTATTTATAGCACGACGGTGGCACCCAGGCCTACCGGGCCACCTGATGGTAAGCGGTTACCGTCGTCTATGGACTCCTGCAACACCAGGACGCGTTGCCGACCGTTAATAAACCTATTCACTTCTATTTTAAAGAACTCCATACTGTGGTTCCTTGGAAAAAACTCGATAGGGTGTTTATTTCACACCCTGAGAGTTCTCGGAAGGAAATTCCTTAGAAACTGCGCGCCTTACTTACGGTTCTAAGATTTGAGGGTGAATTCCTTGTCGATGGCGAATGATGTGATGGGATGGAAGAATAATTATTCTTAATAGATGGTACTTTCTGTAACCGATTTTTAGTCGAAAAGCTAACTAGTCTTAATTGTACTTACTTACGAAGTTATGTTAAAATAATATATCTATTTAGAATTAGGGTGATTATTCATTGACTTGTTGCAATTGCAGAACTTTCTCCTACTGTGTGTTTTACATAAAAATACTTTGTGGTAAGCAAAATCTTTGAAAAGAAACTTTAAATTTTGGTTCATCTTTTAATTTTGAATCGTGATTCAAGTATTTAACGCAGCATTCAGTTTATAAAAAATTGCGATTTGTGTCCTAAGGTGGTTTAATTATCCGAGACGGTATGTATTTGTGACGCAATGTAAAATATGCGACACGCACTTGTTTGATTTCAGTCCCCTCTGGCCAGCGTGATATAGTAGTCTAAATTCCTTCCAACCCTCCAATGTTTGGAGGAGACTCGTGCCCAACAGTACGACTTTTATGAGTTGTAATGATGTTGATGAGATCAATCACAAGGATTACATCACTTCACTATTATTTACACTTTTGTTTGACATAATAGAATTGTTTGGAGCTATTTGTAATTATGAAATGTATATGCCAGTATTGTCAACAACGAATGCCCGCTTTCTGAGCCGTCAGAATAAAATATTCAACAATTAAAGTATAACCTGACTGAATATAAAACAATAGAACTAGTTCATTCATACAACTGTCATTTTTAATTTGTCTAAGTTATAATTTATCCTATCAATAACCCCCATTTGTCGGCTTAAAAACCAGACTTATGTGGCCAGTATACGTATCGACCGAGACGGAGATATTTACGGAGACTCGAGCCCAGCAGTGGGCTTTAATGGGTTGCTGATGATGATGATACGTATCGAATCCCTCGCCGTATTTAAGCTACGACTACAGCAGCCTCTATCATCCTAGCGTTCAATCAACCAAACAAACAGTATAGATAAGTACCTATAGATTACTTACTTTATAAAAAGTGACAGTAACCATATTTAAATTTCCAAACACCTGACAGCGTATAGTAGAGTCTGAGAACTAAGATATTTTTATCTTATTGAATTCTTCTTATTTCTTTTCAATATTACTGACCTTTGAATTGAAAAAGAATCCATCATACACAATAGCCCTTAACACAACTATTGACACGTCAACTGGGTCGAAATTATAATGTCCGGTGCTCAATTGGTGCAATGAAATAGGTCTGTTTTTATTTTAGCTCTTGTGGCTGGTAATGATTAGGTACGTAGCTTTGTATTACGAGTATATGAGTTGTTGTGTATTGAAACGTTTCTATACAGCAATCAGGGAGCGCTGTATTGGCAATCAAGAGTAGATATTTGTATATCTACCTACCTATGTATATTATACCTACGTTTCTATAATGTACACCGGGCACTGGGTTACGTAGATACTTATTTTATTTTTTTATTTTATTAGGAAAATTTACAGCTAACAATTATTACAAATAAACGCAAAGTAGCAAAAGGCCAATTACAATTTTTCACAGATGAGCAGTATTGTAACAATTTAATAAAAACACGCACATGAATTAACAGTGATGTGATACATACAATGTTAAATGGATTGGAACCAGTTAAGAGAAAAAAAAACACACTAAAAGAATGGACAACAGTAGGTAACAGCTAGGGTCAAAGATATTTTTACTAATAGATTTTTTTAAATGAGAAATAGTTGAAGAAAACAGGTTAAGATCGAGTTGCCAACACTCGCCGTTAAATGTGCGACATGCTCTGACGAGAAATTAATTTTGCCTGTACGTTGTTCTCGCTAAGGGTACAACAAGAAGGTTAGGTCTTCGTAGGTGTGCAGTAGGCACGCGTAGTCCAACCTTGTTAACCAACTCGGGAACATCAACTATACCATTCATAACATTCACTTAATAAATATTACTATTGTATAGAATAGTCAAATGACTTACCGTATGCTAACGGTGATGGAAAACATCGTGAGGAAACCCACATACTCGTATCATCATCATCCTATAAATGTCTCACTGCTAGGCTCGGGTATCCTCCAAAGAATGTGGAGGGAATTTAGCCTACTATACCACAGGCCAGACGGGTTGGTATAGGGTTTGTTTCGAATTTTCCATTTCTTGCAGTGCTCTTGGTCTTGACTTAGTCGACTTTTACGACACCCATGGGTAGAACTGGGGTAGTGACATTTTGTATTCTTAATATCTAAAGCTGTTAATGTTTATATTTTTGTATTGTGTTAATAATTAATAGCATTTTATCAGATATCAGTAAAACTTTTTGTCTCTTTCCATCCAGTATTTTCTCTTAAGTCGTAGGTGGAAAAACTAATGAACTTTAACTGATAGATATCATCAAAAATGCAAAAAGTTGACGTACAAAATTGTTATTGGCAATACTGAAGTGGATTACTAGGTACTTAGCTAGATTGGTTATCTATAATAAAGTATTGTATAATTCGGGTTAGTGTTTAGTTACTTATAAGAATATATTATGACTTAGGTAATTATTGTACAGTTATTGAAATAGAAGAGCTTGGATCAAAAAGATTGGCACCCTGTGGGCTCTTAGACCTATAGGTGCTTGTGCTTATGGACTTATGACATAAATATGTAGTTAAGTAAAAGGGTATCTTGCATATATTTTTTTAAAGCTCAGTTTCACAGGGCAGTTTACAAAAACAATAACTACATTATAATAAATTTTATAACATATTTGCTCGTAAAGGGTCTTTTATTTCACCAATTTCAGTGTTGTAATGTATCTCATTACGCACTAGTGTGGTAATGTAAAGTAAATTGCACGGCTTCTCATGCTCACATACCTACTTAATAATCAAGGGGCTCCGTACGTAACGAACGGTACCTATTTTTCTTAGCAAAGAGTTTTTATGTCAGAAAAGTGGTCAGTGGTATGAATAAAATTAACTTTGGGAGATAAAATAATTATGATATAATTATATAAAATAAACATTTAATTCTTAAATTTAATTAATTTAGACCATAAATTACAACCATTTATCTGTACTAAAACACAAAAATATTAATTTACTTTATTAGTAATACTGGCTGTTTTTGTGTTTTTGCCTTTAAAAAAAAGCGCTGATGCGCGCGCATCGATAATTTGTGACAAGTAAAAATTATTCCGCGCGCTTTTTCTTTTCGCTGTATTTGTTTTTTTCTAAGAAAGTCCGAATTTTATTTATTTCCTCGCAAATATGTTATAAAACGTCGTATGACATTCGTGCGGTTTGATAATTATAGCCTCTGCTTTCTTGTAGCCCTCGCCTGGGGCTCGGGCTAGCAATATCGCCTCGGCTGTAATGATCAACTTACCGCACTTATATCATAATGTACTATTATAACATATTTGCTCGTAAAGGGTCTCTTATTTCAACAACTTCAGTGTTGTAATGTATCTCATTACGCACTAGTGCGGTAATGTAAAGTAAAATGCACGGCTTCTCATGCTCACATACTAATAATCAAGGGGCTCCGTCTCAAACGAACGGTACCTACCTACTTTTTGAAATCTTAGCAAAGAGTTTTTATGTCAGAAAAGTGGTCAACATTTTATGAATAAAATTAACTTTGGGAGATAAAATAATTATGATATAATTATATAAAATAAACATTTAATTCTTAAATTTAATTAATTTAGACCATAAATTACAACCATTTATCTGTACTAAAACACAAAAATATTAATTTACTTTATTAGTAATACTGGCTGTTTTTGTGTTTTTGCCTTTAAAAAAAAGCGCTGATGCGCGCGCATCGATAATTTGTGACAAGTAAAAATTATTCCGCGCGCTTTTTTTTTTTCACTGTATTTGTTTTTTTCTAGCAAAGTCAGAATTTTATTTATTTCCTCGCAAATATGTTATAAAACGTCGTATGACATTCGTGCGCTTTGATAATTACAGCCTCTGCTTTCTTGTAGCAATATCGCCTCGGCTGTAATTATCAACTTATCGCACTTATATCATAATGTACTATAATGTTATATCTTTTCCCCCTTAAGAGTAGGCATAGGTTTATTAACCACATTTAGCAAGCTAAGTATTCGCAACATTTTAGTTATTAAAAAACTTTTGGTAATTATTTTTAAATTTAAATTTGACTTTTCAAGATTGTTATTTTAAGTCTTATTTGTAGATTGTATGAATTCAGATATGTTTTATCAATTTTATTCTTCCATAACTGGATAGTTTATAATCTATTATCGGATTCGCTAATAACATAATTATAAAGAAGCCTCATTGTCTAAAAGTTTAAGAGCAAATTAGTCTCTACACCTGTTCCAACCAAAAAGAATCTGCCCATCACATACTCTGGGAGTGTAGTCTTTGGCAAAATACACGTAACGTCATCTTAGATAGTTTGTAAGTATCTTTCTTTCTTCTTCGCAAGCTGGCTTACAGGAGTTGCACTGCTGGGAATGAGGATGGGATTGTCACATTAAAAAAGACAACTCTATGCTTGCCGTAGCTTAAAATAACATATCTGGTACCTAACAGGCATTAATGTGATCATGTATTTTTTACCTTGATCGAAAAGTCAAGCATAATAATTTCGGTAAATGCTTAATGCATGTTCGCATTAATGCCGCTAGTATAAAATAATAATATTTTTCTTGATAATCTTTGAGATGAAAGAGAATTTAAAAATAGATATAGGTGTATAAAACTTAATAAGCAGGACCTCTACTTCAAGCCAGTCTAAGTTAGCAGATTTCCATTAGTTTCTACTTAAGGAGGTAAGCAGCTTAAGCACTGACTTTAGTATTATGAATAAGTTTAAAAGTGGTTTTATGCAAGTAACTATAAAGTACATTAAATGCAAAAATATTTATCTACTTATATTCAAATAGGCGACTCATCCATCAGCATGATAACAGACTTATTTAAATAATCTATTACGCCGTCAAAATAAAAAGAAGCTGGAGATATTAGAAGGCAATAAATTAATTTAACTACATAGGTATAATTATGTCATCATCATTTTAGCCTATTGCAGTTCTGGACATCGGCTTCTCCTAACACGCGCCATAACACTCTGTCCTCTGCCTTCTACATCCAATCAGACCCAGCGAACCTTTTGTAGGTTGTCGGTCCACCTAGCTGGAGGGTGTCCTACTCTACGCTTGCCAAGTCGCGGTCACCATTCCAGGACATTTCTTCTTGCTCCATCGTGCATAATAATAATATTTATATATATACGTATAAAACGTCATGCCTGTTATCTTCGCAGACACACCACATTTCCTAAGCTATTTTAGGTTCCATATAAGGGAGGCCTATTGACATTCATCATCAGCAACCCATTATTGTCCCACTGCTAGGCTCGGTTCTCCTCTATCTAGAGAGCTGAGAGGGTATAGGCCATAATACACACACCCTGGCTTAATGCGGGTTGGTGGATCAGACATACACTTAGAATTTCTTCAAGGATATGTGGATTTCCTCACGATGTTTTTCTTCACAGTTGTTATTGACATTACCTGGGCATACTTCGGAATTTTAGACGGACTGAGAAATGCGTGACAGAAAAAAATAAAAATTAATTATTTACAGCCTGAGCTAGGTAATGCCAACCAAAGGCCTCTATGTACTCCCGGGCATTAAAAGATATAGGTATATTTGTAATGAACGAGCAAATAAACATGTGCGCGTATTTCAACCTAACTTTCAAACGAACACAGCATTCGATAGAATCTACATCAAGAATGATCATTTGAATATTTCAAGCAGTATTAAAATATGAATATAATGACAATTTTCTTCAATGATATGAAGCGCTATTTCATATAAAATCGAAACGATAAATCAAACGGCGATGAAGTGGCCGTGGCTTCCAATTCCCTACGTGCAATACAAATACGTATACCATACTTTGGACATTTTTTAGGCTAATTATAAATTACGCATTCATGATGACTCATTTTCATATTTCGATGCCACATACAACTTCCTCAATTGGAAATCTCTTGAGGAAGCCTAAGTATGTCCAAACGTGCTACAGCTAATATGATTACTTTGATCATTTTATTTTGGCACGTTAAAATTATTTTTAAGTCTACAAGGACTAAGTAAGGAACTTGAACTCTGCGTTAATGCTCCAAACAAAATAAAAAGAGATTTAGTGGTAGAATCTGAAATGCCAAAAAAATCTCAATAGGTTTGAAAAAAAAATCATCAGCTTCTGTTACATATAATTATGGAGTACCCTCCTTAAAAGTATTATTTTTTTTTATTTAACTACCAAACCTAGTAGCGGCTCACACAAGACATTTATTTTCCAAATTTCATCAATATTTCTCTTCTACTTGCACCTACCATGCTCTTCTCTGCATCACCCTAAGGTTGGCTGGTAGACAATGCCTTTGGCATTAAGCCCACCTTTGTACTACTTATATAGTGCATAAAGTTTAAATAAATAAATAAATATTTCTATTCATTGCCTGTGACATACACAGTTTTTGCCATTTTTTCAGTCGGTCTGTTCAATATGGTGTGTATATAATAATACACCTGTGATTAAAATTTCATCATTTATTTATTTTATTTAGAGTTCTCTACAACTTTGCTCAAACTTAAACTCCTATGTACGCGTAATTTCGTAAAAAAGGAATCTGAAGGTCTCGCTTCACGTAATAATAGAATAGAAAATTTTATCATAATTGCAGAAATAGAATCTGAAGGTCTCGCTTCACGTAATAATAGAATAGAAATTTTTATCATAATTGCAGAAACAATCTTTCTCTCATTGAATAATAATAAGTCCCGTTTTCTTAATATCTCTTATGGTGTTTGTAGTGCACTCCAATGCGTCAATTGGTGTCATTTGTCCGTCCGTTTTACACCGGATCACTTTAGTATCTGCCGATTGTCACCCGATATATTTATAGAATTCTTGAACTGCATGTACCAAGTAGGTTGTTTTTGTACCAATCAGAATGAATTCGTACGAGAATTTTTTCGTTAACCTGTATTGTCCCACTGCTGGACAAAGGTCTCCCCCAAGCTCTCGCATTCTTTTCTATTGGATGTTTTGATCCTTCAGTCCTTTTTCAAATGAGTCCAGATCGTTCGACGAGACTACACTCTAAAAATGATCGACTTTATTTTGGAAATCCATTCATGCTTAGGAAGACGTATAGCGTTATTATCTGTATCAGATTATATATCCATATTAATATTATAAAGCTAAAAATTTTGTCTGTTTATTTGACCGCTAGGATCTCAGAAACTACTGGTCCGATTTGAAAAAATATTTTAGGTTGTATAGCCCATTTATCGAGGAAGGTTTTAAGCTATATAACATCACGCTACGGCTAATAGGAACTGAGCAGTGGCCAAATAAAGAACGACGGGAGCGAAGCCCTCGCGACATAATACAATATATTATATTATTACCTTCGCTTGCACTGGTGAATAGTTGCCGCAAGCATGAAAATTTATACTAAAGTTAACAAATTATAATACGTAAATGGTAAGAAGAGATGATAGTGAAGAGATGGAAATTAACCTCCTAAAGACATCATAGGTTATATTAATTTAATTCTACATAGGAGCCATTGACGACATCTAGTTTCGCGACGTGTAAATTATGCATTGCAAACTATCTGTACGCTATCCTATTTTTTCATGAGGAACACTTGCTATGACTAATATCGTAATTACATTAAGTATAAGCGGTGTAGTGACGGATTAAGAATACGTAATGTCACTACCCCATCTCAACCCGTGGGTGTAAAAAAGGCGGCTAAGGGAGTAATCTTATTCAGACTAGAAGCACTGCGAGAAAAGGAAAATTCGAAACAAACCCTATACCAACCCGTCTGGCCAGAGTGGTATAGTAGGCTAGATTCCCTGCACATTCTTGGAAGAGACCCATGCTCAGCAATGGGACGTTTATGGGTTGAAATGAAAATGATGACTAAGTATAAGAACAATATCGACACGATTGATGATTTATTGGCGACTTCAGTCAATTGCACTGACATACCTATTCGTAAATGATCAATGAGACAATTAATGTGTGGCGCCGACAGTTTGTGAGCACATATTTTAGTTCGAACTTTTCGTGCTGTTGATAGCGATGAGGTGCTTTTCTTGAGAAACGTTTTCCACTTACTCTTATCTGATTTACTAAGGTTTATAGTATTAGTGTGAGATATAATCTACAAAGTAATCTTGTTAAATGACTTCATCGTTAGATCAGTGAAGGCGACGCGAGGTATCATCTATGAATCATCATCATCATATCAGCCCAATGATGTCCACTGCTGGACATAGGGCTGACTTAATTTCATCTATAAATAAATAAAGCATATGGAAAAACGAATATATGTGAACGATTGCAAATACATAAACGCTCTGTGTCCTCTTAAATGTTAGACGGAGCGAAAAATGTACAAACAATATAGCGATATCCTAAGCTACTTATAATATTTTAACTAACTTATTGCAATATTGTCTATGACAATATTGCAATAAGTTAGTTGTGTGTTGATACACTAGTGTCATCTGGCCCGATAAATATATCGCCGGGCCAGTTAAAACTTTTTATTCCCATGTGGCCCGGCGCCGGGCCAAGTCACGGGGCCAAATGGGATACACTCGTTGTAACTTACAAAGGCAGTAAGCTTACACAATTGTTGAAATTTGGTTTCATTGTATCTTTATCAACTATTTTAGATGAGTAACTGACAATTTTCTTATATATTACTAAAGAAGGATTTTTGGATTACAAATATGACAGGATTCAGTGGTTGAAATATTTTTACCCACTAACAAAACATGCTTGTAGCAAGGAGAGACGTTGAAACTTGTCTTGTATCAATGCATTATACATCTGCTGTCAAAAACTAAAAAAACAAAGTGCTACATTAAGCCAAAACACAGTTCAAAACATGTTTTATGTGAATGTTTAGTCAATGCAAAACAGGTTAAACAGATAACCTGATTGCGACTAGATGGAAACAACAAATTGAAAAAGAAATGGATATTTATTATGTACTTCTGGGCTTTTGAGAGCACAGTGAATTTCATTATTCCCCGCTGCGGTGTACTTATAAACTGGATTAAGTTGAACATTATTGTAAATTCTATGGAGACAGACGAATACAGGTTTATTTGTTGGCATATTTTATTCGAAATAAAGATTTCCCTACCATTATTTTTCAAGATATACTGAGAATCCCTCTATAAACTCAAACTCAAACTCAAAATGTTTATTTGCATAATATGGGTATACATAAGTTGTTGCATTACACAGTAGTTTCACCATATTCAGCCCTTCAGCATGCAAAAATTTATATGAAGTCGAATGTCCCTATCCAAACATAGTTACTATAATATAATATTAAATTTTATATAGTGCGATCATCCAAGTATTCCTTAACAGAGTAGTATGCTTTTGTGGCAAGAAAGAAATGCAATTGTTTTTTAAAAAGTATGATGTTGTTCTGATTTCTGAGCTCCGTAGGCAGCTTATTATAAATTTTAGGAGCCATGCAGAATATACTTTTATGAAGTAGTGTTGTATTTGAAGCTCGAATGCATAATTTGTCAGAATGGCGGTTTCTTGTACGATACTCAAATAATTGAACGTTAGTTTTAATAAATAACACAGTCTCATAAATATATAACCAGGCTAATGTTAAAATATTTAAGGCTTGGAAATGAGGTTTGCATGAGTCTAATTGTTTAAGGCTACATATAGCTCTAATGCACCTTTTTTGTGCCAGAAATACTCGCTCTATGTCCGTGGCGTTACCCCAGAATATGAGACCATAACGAAGAGTAGATGATACGTAACCGTGGTATGATATTAATGCTGCTGAGGTATCGACAACTTTGATAAGGTTCCGCAATGCATAGGAATAACTATTCACCTTCCTACATACATACTCAGTGTGCTGCTTCCATGACATTTTACTATCTATGTATAAGCCTAAAAACTTAGTTGATTCTACTTTCTCTATTTCTTCATCTCTGTAATTTATGTTTATATTCTGTAGTGGTTGTCTTTGTCTAAAAATGATAGCTTTAGTTTTTCCAATATTTATTTTTAAATTATTATTATTAAGCCAGTTAATTATATTTTCTAATGTCACATTAATATTATTGCATATCTCATTTTTATTATATTTGTCAAAAAGAATTGTGCTGTCGTCAGCGAATAAAGTCATAGGATTATTGGTCACAGTAGGTATGTCATTAATATATATTAGAAATAGCAGTGGTCCCAACACGCTTCCTTGTGGTACCCCATACTTAATATGTCTTAGGTTAGAAGAGTATACCGTTAATGTATTTGTTTTCGAACAAATTTTTGCTATATCAGTTCTTTGCTCTCTATTAGTAAGATACGATTCTAACAGTTTGTTGACATTACCTCTAATACCACAGGCATACAATTTATCCAGTAGTATATCGTATTTAACATGATCAAATGCTTTTGTCATCTCCATAAATAGAGCTGCAGTATGACCACTCTTATCCATATTAGTTAGTACCCTATCACAAAAATTATATAAAGCTAAATTAATCGACTTGTTTTTCCTAAACCCCATCTGTTCTTTAGCAAAGAGATTGTTTCTTTCAAGATAATTGTAAAGACTATTATAAATCACCCTTTCAAAGATCTTGGAAAATATAGAGAGAAGTGCAATCGGGCGGTAGTTGCTTAAGTTATCTCTATCACCTTTCTTGTGAATAGGCCTTATTACCGATATTTTAAGCGCGTTTGGAAATATTCCTGTTTCTATCGACAAATTAATTATATGTGAGAGAATGGGTGCCAATATATGACGTTCTCTTGATAATATTCGTATCAACTCCATCATATCCTACACTATGCGTTGTTTTAAGTGATTTTATTATTTGTTCGATATCCCTAGGATTCGTAGGTAACATAAAAATGGAGTTGCTATGGAATGGGATACATCTGTAGGTAGTTGTGTCATTGGTTAAATCAGATGAAATTTGGTCAATGAAAAAATCATTGAAAAGTACAGCTATTTCTTTGGAGTCTTGAATATTTTTTTCTTGAAATTTGATACGGCTTATATGTTCAGGTGGACGGTTGTATTTGTGTTTGTTTATTATTTTCCATGTTGTTTTACATTTATTATCAGCATTGTTAATAGCATAGGTATTTTGCGCTTTTTGTGTTAATTTTATTATAGATTTTACTTTTTTTGCATATTGTTGGAAAAGCTGCTTATTATTTAAAGTCCGTTGCTTTCTGTATTGCCACAAAAGAGATCTTTTACGTTTACTACATGCTTTAATACCTTTCGATACCCATTTTTGGCGTTTGTGTTTAGACATTTTGATTTTTTTCAAGGGAAAACATAAACTATAGAAGAGTCTAAAATTGTCATGAAATTCATCAAATGCTTCGTTTACATCACTAGAACTATAGGCGCTTGTAAAACTTAATTGACTAAAATATTTGACAAACTTTACTATGTTTTCCTCAGAATAGTCACGTTTAAACTCGTACCACCAGTCTATCTCGTACACTCTATCCACTGGGCATTGCAGTAATTGAGCCGTGTGGTCAGATATAGCTAATTCTATGATAAGTTTCCCTGTGCGCCTATTAAACATTGTATAATCACACGAAAGGTTTTTGTTTGTGTCCAGAAAATATGCATGTTTATGAGCTAATATGTCCAGATACAGTAAGTTATTAAAGTTTTCTACTCTCCAATTATACATATTAAAATAGTGTCCATATTTATATGTCGGGGCACAGACAATAACATTAGTATGTTTGATAGTTTCAAGAGTCTCACGAATGTAGAATATAAGGGCAAAATAATCGTTTGTAGTGATAAAGTCTTCTTCTCCGATAAGAATAACACAGAAGTGTTCAATGTGAAGTCTTGTACCTTGGCTTCTAGACCTTGTAGCATTTGTTTTGTGAAGCGGTGCGGCATAAGGTAGTGACACAAGTTATGAGTATCTCCAAATGTAGATAAAGCGATTGGCGTAACTTTGTTGCTGTTGTTGCTACTCAATATGCAGATTTTTATGGTGGAAATGCCCGGTAACTTTATTTTTATGGTGGACTAGAAGTCGCGCGGGGCTTCGCTCCCATCGCTTTTGTTTGGCCACTGCTCAGCTCCAATTGGCCGTAGCGTAATTTAATATAGCCTGTAACCTTCCTCGATAAATGGGCTACATGACACTAAAAAAAATTTTCAAAACGGATCAGTAGTTCCTGAGATCCTAGCGTTAAAACAAACAAACTCTTTAGCTTTATAATGTTAGTATAGATTTAAAGATTCTTTAGCACCTCGTATCTTAAAACATTTTTCAATATTTCCTCTCAGAGTAACATACTACATGGTCAGCATGCGCGCGTAATAAAACAGGCTGTTACCGTTCGCAAATTAGTACATTGATCACGTGACATGATGTGTTCAAATGTAAGTGTCATGTCGTTTGGAATAGATAGATAGAAGCGATTGCTACTTTTCTAGAGGGGCAACTGCTTCGGACGGTTGGCAGCACGGTGAGTGTTTGAGGAGAGACATCTGCCATATGCAGTTGTGGTTATGATAGGTTTCTGATGAGGATGTTTATATACTGAAATAAGTTCATGCTCAACTGTTCTGAACGGTACCAGACTTTGGTGAGGATGAGGTATTCTACAAGTTTACATTTTGAAAAAAAAAAATTAAATATTATTTATAACTTTTTTATTCCTAATGATGCCAAACAAGCTCTCAGCCCGCCTGATGGTAACCTTCGCAAAAATTAGGAAATTAGCTGAGGCTTATGTCCAACAGTGGGCGTCATTGGGTTGATATGATGATGATGATTGTAACTACAAATAAATGATAGGTACTAATGTTGGTGGCTTATATTTAAATGCTTTTTACAACGTTTAAATAAAAATTAACAAAACACAAATGGAGCGACGCGCGACGAATGGTATGTTATCTAAACCCTGTTGTGTTGTGCATAAATTGCGTAAAATTAAATCAGTTTGCATAATAATATTAAGAGCAAACATTATTATAGTTCAACTAAAGTTCTGTTTTGCTTGGAAACAAGTAAATAAATAAATGATGTTTCAAGGTTGATTTTAGACTAGTCTCTAGAGCTCAATAGCGAAGAAGTCCAAGTGTTTATTCTTAGGGTGGCAATAGAACAATTTCGTTAAAAGGTAAATAATGGCTTGGCCTACCAATAGCCCTCGTCTTTAGCCTTTTACAATAAATTAAAAAGTGATTGTGTCTCTTTGGAAATCTTTTTGGCAAACATTCATTGTCAGGAGTAAAATATATTTTTGAGAAAATATTCTAAACGCACCAGTTATTTCTCCATTTGCAAAACTGGCGAGTTTGTTTAAATTCATTGGAACCACTCATGCGTGTGCCGTTGCTACGTTTTGCTGCAAAGATTTTGTATCGTCTCGTTTTAACTGCTTTCAATGCTCGTCTAGATTTTCTAAAGAGAATTTTACTTGAGAAAACAAAGTATTTTATGGCACTTTAACGACATAAAATATGCTATGAAAAATTACTTCTGAAGTTAGTGGACTCAACTATTTCATTGGAAGACTTTTATTATTGCACTTAACTAGTTGCTCCCCGCTTCTTAGCTCCCATCGTTCTTTATTTGACCACTGTTTAGCTCCTATTGGCCGCAACGTGATAATATATAAATCTTTAGCCTTCCTCAATAAAAGATTTTCAATCAAATCGGATTTGTAGTTCCTGAGATTAGCTCATTCCACTAAACAAACAAACTCTTCAGCTTTTTAATATACTGACTACAGATTCATCATTCATCATTTCAACCCATTAATGTCCCACTGCTGGGCATAGGTCTCCTCGAAAGAATGTGGAGGGAATTTAGCCTACAATACCACGCTGGCAAGACGGGTTGGTATAGGGTTTGTTTCGAATTTTCCTTTTCTCGCAGTGTTCTTGTCTGCATAAGATTACTTCCTTAGTCGCCTTTTACGACACCCACGGGTTGAGATGGGGTCTACAGATACTGCAGATTATTACTTTAAAATTAACTAACTAGTATCGACTACTTTAGTAAATTTGTCCTGCATAGATTTATACATATCGCAACGACTTTCCCTCTGTAGTGGTAGGCAGAGGAACATCACACCCACAATTCACCAGCCGTATAAGGTCTTGTGTAATAAGGAGCGAACCTATTGCTTATAATTTTGTTGTCATTTGATTCCTAAACGTATTTAAAGTACAATTATATGGAAGTTTGTGTGTGTTTTGTAGAGGTCTATGTAGAAGAGTGGCACTCTAAAGGCAGAGGATAATGATAATAGTTGATTGTATAAGGAGCAATTTGGTGCCAAAATTTGCTATTTATTTAGTTTGTTACAAATAAAACAACATGCCTTTTCCATTAAAAATTTATCACAGTGCCCGAGGGGTTGTACAAATCGAATTCCGTTTTTGCGGAACTTGGTTAGTGATATTTAAATACTTTTATGGAAAACTGCATATTTTACTTTTTCTCTTCAAGACTGGCTGGTATAGCAAGCTTTGACAATATTTTCGTAATAATAATAAAATAAAAAGCTATATTTAAAAAAAAAAATACAAATTGCTGTAGGTAAATGATCTGGGCTTTTGAAAAATTTCTACGAGTGTTTGAGTTAAATATGTATTACTATTTTCTTCTTGATCTGTGTAATGATGGATATATAATTCATAATGTCACTACCCCATCTTATCCCGTAGGTGTCGTAAAAGGCGACTAAGGGAGTTAACTACAGGCAGACAAGAGCACTGCAAGAAAAGGATAATTTGAAACATACCCTATACCAACCCGTCTGGCCAGCGTGGTATAGTAGGCTAAATTCTATCCACAATATTGGAGTAGACCCGTGCCCAGCAGTGGGACGTTTATGGGTTGAAATGATGATGATCTTCTTCCTTATTTCATCGAAATCCATCATTCATATTTTTGATCTACATCAAAAATGTGCCTAAAATAAACGAGTTTGCTCGTTCACATGTCGAGTTTCGTTGAACTGTAAATAACACAAACATAATATATATTCAATAAATTCAATATGTTAGTATAATACGTTAGCACATCATACGTCGACGACCGATCAATTTCAAAACTCACAGTACGTCAGTAGCTTTAAGGAGACCAAAGTCCGCACCGTATTGCTAGACCAATATACCCGCATTCAATTAGAGATAAATAATATTCCAGCAAACATACAGTAACTACATGTCATTTTGCATATTTTATCTGTATCTATTTACCTATTTTGTCAGCACTAGAATAATTTAAAACCCGTATTACAAGCTCTTAGTATAACCTAAATTGTCAAGGACTTGATAACAACGATAATGGTAAACGGTATCTTGCTTTTATTTTCTGTAATCAGAAGGATTACAACAATTTCATGTAACATAAAAATAAAATAAATAAATTTTAAACTCCTGGCCGTTAAAATTCGAGGACAGTGCCAAGTGGCGTGGTTTAGAGATTCCTAGATTTCACAACAAAATGCAATATACAGATATATAAAAAATTATACGATATACGAATACGATGATGAAGATGAAATTTTATATACTAAACATATCTAGGCTTTCATTCCTCCAAAGCAAAAAAGAGATAAAATGCCTGAAAAATGGGTTCCAATAGTGGGATTCAACGACAAAAAGTCTTGTAAACAACCAATATATTTTCAATTTTTAAATACATTAAGGATCACATTATTTAATCATAAAATAGTGTCCTGAGTTTCTTACCAGCTTTTCTCAAGCTTCATCCAACATACAAATCAAATATATGAATAACATAAACATTTCTCTGGTCTGAGTATCGGACTCATGACACTCGACACGGCAATGTCAGTGGTGAAGCGGCCACCTTAGCCACTACGCCAGTGATAATCTAATTAGATTATGATTGTACCATTTGGCATTCCATCAATATGATTGATATTAATGAATATGGTGAGTTAATTAACTTGTGCTAATTACTCGTCATTAGTTTCCTTCCGAACTTATTGGTTGTAGCGTGAGACCGTTTCTCGTCACTTCGTCTTAATTTTGGCTGTGTTTGAAAGTTCATCATTTCAACCCATAAACGTTCCACTGCTGGACACGGGTCACCTCCAAAGAATGTGGACGGAATTTAGCCTACTACACCACGCTAAGTCAGACGGATTGGTATAGGGCTTGTCTCGAATTATCCTTTTCTCGCAGTGCTCTTGTCTGCATAAGGTTACTGTTACGACACCCACGGGTTGAAATAGGGTAGTGACATTATATATTCTTAATCCGTCACTACACGGACAAAAGAAAGTTGCTGTATACTATCAAGTAAGCCGTTAAATAAATGAAAAAAAACACGCCTCTGTTTTTCTTAGTGCTCAGAGTAACATAATTCTAAACATTGAATTGAATCTTTAATCAATAATAGATCTTTGTATTCACTGCAGTATTATAATGTTTTTTGTTAGGTCATAAAAAATAATCACGATATTCTTTCATTAGTCTTTAGGCATACTGCATACTTAAAACAATTCTTCGTACAAAAGTAAAGCAATACAGGCAGAAATAACTGGCCTAATACTTTCGTTGTGCTTTTTCAAATAATATTATAAGAATGAAAACTTTTTTATGGAAAACTTACCACCAAAATAGGAAACCGGTATTAAATTTCACTCATTTAAAACATTTCAATTGTGTAGCTCAATAAAGTTTTAAGGTGTCCAAATATCAATATAAAATATTAGTTATAGACAATATATTATTATTAGACAATTTTACTAAGAATGTATTTTATTCAATCATAGGTGCGAGCTACCTCTAAGACATTGAGTTCATTCGATTACCGGTAAACATTTCTCGGAACTTCGTACCTATAACATTTCTTGTCGAGTTCTTTCGATCGATTCAAGTAGCAATAGGCACTTAGCTACAAGGGTAATAAAAACTTTCAAGTTTTTATAAACATTTAGTTTTACATTCGACGTGCTGTAATGGTTTTTAACAAGAGTTTTTCGACGTTGACTGAAAAGCCTACTTAACAAATCACCTTTCTATTATAGCTCTACACAAAATGCCTCCTGCGGTTATTTTAAAAAAGAAAATAAATCTTATAAGAAACCACGCTGAGTAAAGGGTTCTGTAGTGTCGAGGAATATTCACTTGTAACGAACAATATTATTTTAAGCTTTGCAAAAATGAGCTGTGTCTTTCAGAACATTATGTTCAGATTATCATCAATATTATATTATTATATCCTTAAAGTTATTTTTGAGATCTTAAATCTAAAACAATATTTTATAGCCGATAGTACTGCATTGAATAATGATGTCAATTTCTATCTATTCTTTATTTTAAAATTATGACGTTGACAAATAAGCGTACAACCTGCCTGATGGTAAACGGTTACCCTAGAATATGGACGCTTGCAACACTAGAAGATCAAGCATAAAGAGTGCTTAATCCAGAATTCAAAACCCTTCCCTCCCCAATAAGCTTTGGACAACACTACATACCAGCACTCTCAGGAACTCAATAATATTATTATGGGTGTGGTCTTCTGTAAGGCAAGGGTACTTCCCCAGGCAGTCTTTCAGTTTGTCTGGGTTACTCGCTGTGCTCTATCTCTCTCTTTTAATATTATTGGTTATTGAAACATATATTTCCTCTCGTAGGTATGCCATTTGGTGAAATCTGGGCATTAGTCGTATGTATATATGGGTAAAATAGTTTCATTTGCCGAGTGTAGCTTTCATCTCGCCTTAATGTTATTACAAAACTTTTTGCTTTAATTATAATTACGTTTCGCAGAGTCTACGGCTGCCCTATAAAGTAAAACTCGCAACACATCGCTCCGATTTTTACGTTTTAGCTCACATGATATAGGTATAGACTTACTTAAAATAATTAACAAATTATAGGTTAAATAAAAATTTACATAAGCAGTTAAAGTTCTTTCAGGTTCTTTTTCAATTAATCCATATTTTGGACCAAACTGGTCCAAATTTTGGCCTTTTTATCAATTCGTCACCTCATCTTACCATTGGTCTTCAAACTGTAATATTAAACTATTTTGTTTCAGCGAGCCATACATCAAGAACTGCGGAACAAAAATGGACCATTAGTGAGTGACAGTGAACGACTACATATCAGTGAAACATTTCAGTGTCCTAAGCATATCAAGTGTAGTGTTAGTTAGTGTTAGTACATGAAGATGTCTGAACGGTTCAAGGTGACTAAGCACGAGGAGCCATCGGGGAATAAAGGGAAGACGTATAAGAACTATGGAGCTACGTCAGCGGAGAGTGATGTGGAGCTGAAGGGCAAGCTACTGCCAGACTCAGGTTAGTAGAAGGAATATTTTTAAATTAAATTATTTCTTCACTTAGAACCGTCATTTACTAGAGTGAGAGTTGAACGCGTCGTCTATTCCGCGCTTCACTGCATTTCAGCTCTCGTTCGCGTAAGAGAAGTGCGATTCTCTGCGGCTAGATTTGGTCCAACCCTAATTCACACTCTGTTAAAAACTTGAAACCCATTTGTTTGAAACCTACTTATAACATAAATAGATTTTTTTCAATTTACAATAATAATCAACGCATATAGCTGGCTGGAGATAAAATATTATTTTTACTAAAATAACGCAGAAAATGGATGGTGTATACATAAAACGAAAATAATTCTATAGCGACAAGTTTACAGCACAAAATTTGAAAAAGACTTTGATATAGGTAGTAATAAAAGCAAGCATAAAATATTTACTATAAAACAAATTGCAAAGTTATGGATATGGATGCACCATTTTGACCTCTGATAGAAAAGCATGGAAATCATGGAGGGAGGCTTTTGCTCAGTAATGGAAATAAGTCGGCTGATACTGAAAGATAACAGTAATCGCTCCCGTTGTCGGCCGTTCGCTACGTGACCTTGAATCGGAACTCAATTACAAAAATGTCCTATGAGGATAAGGCCATAAGCTTTAGGCTTTAACAATATTTTATTATGACTCACACCATTGATAACTCAATAATTCCAAGGTTTCACGTCCGCAAATTATTTAGTTCGACGAAACCTTAAATTCAAACGTAACATTTACTTTTCTGTATGAAGCTAATTAGTTTGCTTAGAATTGTTTTGTTTTAATTTCTATTTTGTTTTTCTCTATATTTCACTAGTTCCAAATTTAAAAAATGGTGTCTTAGTTGTTTAACAGTAAAAACATGTAGTTGTAATTTCTTGGTACACTGTTTGTTTTTCAAATTCAGGTATATTTCCAACTCCGGTATGATACTTCATAATTTTATGACAGAAAAACACAATACCATTTTCGACTGACCCGGGAATTGAACCTAGAACTTTAACACTTCTAAATTATTATTAAAAAATAATTTAATATTATTAAATAATATCATCATCATATCAGCCCAATGACGTCCACTGCTGCACTCAGGTTTCACCTAGTTTCCGGGGTATAATTTTGTTTTTTCGTTAATTTATTTCAAGATGTCTATAAAACAAAATGTCTAGTATATCTAGTTCAATTTCTTGTATATTAAACATGTTTACTCGTTTGTCTCCTTCTAGTCTAATCA
This sequence comes from Laspeyria flexula, assembly GCA_905147015.1. Lineage (NCBI taxonomy): Eukaryota > Metazoa > Arthropoda > Insecta > Lepidoptera > Erebidae > Laspeyria > Laspeyria flexula. Next base: position 14,980,993 of record LR989950.1, on the reverse strand, counting down.
CATGCGGTATGTCTACGTAATGTGTGTTTTGTTGTTTTGTTTAGAGACCTTTGTAAGGGCCTGTTTCCATTAACCATTATGATTGAGATTTTTTTTGAAGCTATAGTAATTATTATATATCTAGTATTAGCTTTTGACCATTAGTACTAGCTTCTGACCGAGGTCACTAAAAAGTAGTTTATTCCAGTTGCTATTCCATACTCAATCTATATGTATATATATTGCCATATTTCATACAGATTCTTTCAGCCGTTCTGGCGTGATGGAGTAACAAACATCCAATCATACATCCATCCATTCTAACTTTTGCATTTATAATTAAAATAATAATTTGAATATTCAACCCGGTCATTGTTTAAGGATAATCAATAAAGAATGAAAATTCTGTCTCTTATTATCTTCATCCTACTAAAAGTTTGCAAAACCCACAGTGATTCAGTGGCGTGCCTAGGGTTTAAGGAAGGCAAGCCCGATATACCTACCTACCTATGCTTTTTACCCGACTACTCCAGAATAGACAGAAGGCTGTTTGTGTACTTAAATGTAAAAAAAATGAAAAGTAAAGTGATTATTAGAAAAGTTCCCACTTTCTGGTACATACAAAAATATAACAGTTTTCTCCCATACATTAGATTATGCATTTTCATGCTTGACCTAGGTTATTATAGTGATTAGAGGATCCTGTCTTCTCGACATTGGACTGCATTGGACTTAATCGACTTGATACCGTTGTCAACTATTTGAAAATGACAGCGATCAATTTTAATTTTCAAACAGTTGATAGCAATATTGAAATTGACCAAGTCCGATGTTGATATTTGAAATAGGCCTTCAGCTTTGCCATTTTATTGTCGATAAATAAAACAACTCGTTTAAGCAGTCATAAACAGAACAGCTGTTCACAGGGGAGTATGAAACTATAAACTGGCGAAATATTTACGAAAGCTTTATGTTTGGCTATGGACAGACTAAAGATTTGACAATGAGGACTCTTATTCTTACATAGTTTAAAATACAGTCACTTCCCTCTCTACATACAGTCAGCTGCAGAACTGCAAATTCTATCAACAAATCATGCGGCGAAGTCGCTGTCGGATGCTAACACGAATATAAATTAGTAAGTAGGTTATCTTTCACATATAACATAAAGATGGTGCTGAACATTCATATCATAATCCGGGTATAATTAATTTTATGGAAATTTCAATCATGGTGGAATTAAAATATACTAGCATTATATTTTGGGTCAGTTTAGGGCAACGATTCACAGATTTGGGGAAGAAATAAATAAATAAGAATTATTAAGATAGAAATAAATAAGTACTTAATATCGTTGTCAAATGTTTACTAGGGTCTCTTTAATTTTCAATTATTTGAAAGCGATTTGTCGAAATTCTTAGTAGGTTCTCCACGCGCATAATAGTCAGTGCGCTAAAAGCGGTTTTCTTACTTATTTATTCATTAAAATAATTAGAAACTAACTTAAACAGGCAAAATAACTATTTTGTTAACAAAAAAAAAAACACTATGATTTTCATCTTCTTATAATATACTATTAATAAACAGAATAATTTAGAGTGCATGCGCGAGAATTTGAGATTCATCGTAAAATTTCCATGAAGAAATCTTATATATTTGTGACCAGAAATTATTAAACTCAACATCGCCCTTATTCATTTTTACACTCATTTGAATTTCGATTTCGGTTGAAGTTTTTAACCATCATACCGCATCACCTACTTCCAACTTTTCCCTGTTTTTGTGGACGACGGCCTTTAACGTTGTCCCAATTAATTCCGTTACAGCTGAGTAAGGGATTACGCAATGGGCGACAAAATTAAGCGCGTATTCTGAATTTCCAATACTGGTTACAGATTATATTGTGGTACAGTCTTTACTGCAGAGAAAACATTGTCAGAAAACCAAAGAGGAATTATCTCCGAACTTTAAGAAGCATGAAAATTTAAAATGACTTATGCTACATTTTTTTTAATTTAAATTTGAGTTTTATTTCTTTCGGTTAAGTAACATATTTCTATCTATCGATTATATATTACACGAGTTAATCAAAGCCCTTTTGGTATGCTGGTAGCTACTAACTTGTATTGTTACTTTCGATATATTGTGACGAATATATTATAGTATTACACAATAGATACAATAAATATGTATGTCCAATTCGATTCAGTTTACGCTTAAAATACGTTGAATCGAGTTTTTGTTATATTTGAAGTAAATAATAAATACCGTTTGAAGTATACTCTTGTTCTTGTTATAATGCTTTACAAATTTACATAAAAGTATTGTCGTTTATATGAGATATCTTTACAAAATTGGACAAATAAGGCCAGTGTGACGGAAAATGGTTAGCCTAGCTCATGGACAGGACATGTAAACATAACATCATGTCTTTTATCCCAAGGGGTAGGCAGAGTCAGAGATGCATTAAATTAATATATTTAATATATTAAATTAATCAAATTCCTATTTTCAGCTCCCGAGTAATAAATGGCAAATCGCTGGCAATATTGCCTTTACCGGGTACATTTCCAAGGTAGTGATAGATTAAGAATACATCTCAACCCGTGGGTGTCGTAAAACGCGACTAAGGGAAAGAAAAATTCGAAACAAACCCTATACCGACCCGTCTGGCCAGCGTGGTATAATACGCTAAATTCCCTTCACATTCTTTGGAGGATACCCGTGCCCAGCAGGGATGTTTATGGGTTGAAATGACGATGATGATGATGACTCACAAACGAAAGAGTTTTCCTACGGATTAAAACGTTGGTAGCGGCGTTCAGCTAAATTAACTTTTTGTCAAGTTTAATAATGACTTGTTGGCACCTATTAATTTTAATTAACCGTTTTTATTGTAGCCGAGCTATACACAAACGGCACGGCGCGGCCGGCGGTTTATGGAAATGCCTCTTTTTCCTAAAAAGTATTTATAAAACATGAATCTAATTTCGGCGCTCTTTGCGTTTTTTTAGTAATTAATAAAATTTTCTATTTATCCCATCGAATTAAATGAGTTATAGAGTTGGGTAAAACATTAAGGTATATTTAGAACTAAATATTTATAATCATCGGCTGTTCTAGTCTTATCTTATTATATAGTCATCCCAACCAAATATCGGAAATAGCGGTTAACCTCAATAACGCCTGACGACATACATAGTTAATATATTATATCATATTTAATCTACACGTGTGTGTATGTTATGCTATGGACAAACACTGTTAGGTAACTTAAATGTTTTGGCTGATTTTAAGAAATTCTTATGGTTACAGTAACAAGCTTACCATGAAACACGTGACGAAGGTCACCTCGCTGCATACATCGCCGCGCCAAGTGATGTGGGTTCGATTCCCACACGAAACAAAAAATTGTGCGATTCATATAAATTTGTTTGAGAACAAAAAAAAAACTAAGTTTTTTAAAATGGATAACGAAGATTACTATCTAATGTTTTCAAAACAATCTTACGTAAAATTTCGATACTCCGGACTTGTCAGTACAGTTCAGTGAAATCGAAATAAATTATTATTTTAGCCGATGGTTTCTTCAAATATCTGGTCAAGACAGAAAGAGGTTTGAAGGACTAGAAGTTTTTAAATAAACAAACATTTTGGTAATAGGCAGCTGACGTTCTTCTGATTAGAAGCTTGAAGCCTAGTTGATTAAATTTGATATCGTTGAGCTTTCTGGTAGTAATACGGGATCTAGGGATTTGTGGGTTTTCTCTAATCAACGAATTTCACTAACGATGCTTGAAGTATTTATGTATGACAAGAAGTTCAACTCGTTAACTCGTTATTTGAAAGTCTATTTCGATACTATCAAATGTTTTAAAATATAAATATGGTAGGTAGCTGTCAATTTTAAACATTTTACAAAAATGTCAAAATCGAGTCGAATACCTATTTATGTACATTATTGTATCTACAATTATTGCGGACTAGTTTTGTTCATAAATACTAAGAACTTTTAAATTTATTAATTATTAAAATTTAAATTTTTCAATTTCTTAGTTTTAATAATAATTTGCGATTGAAACTCGCAAATCGTTGTAAAAATTTTGTGTTTTTATACTTTATCTTTATGCTCATAATTATCCTTCAAAAAACTGCATATTTTACTTCCCTTACATCGTATGCGCTTGCGTAATTAACTAATAACAAAATCCTTCGATTTTTGTTAATGCTAATGAAACTTGCGCTATCATATTTTTTTTAATAAAATTTAAATTTAAATTTTTCCTCGTCAAGCTACTTGTAGATTGGTTGTTGGCGAGATGAATATTAAAAATACGAAAGTTTAAGTGGATTGAAGGATGTTTCATCACAATCGCGCAAGAACGACTGAAATGATTTGTATAAAATTTGGCACTCTGATAGATTATACTCTGGAATACCTAGCACATAGACTACATGTTACCGACTTACCAGTTCTTCTATAGCTCTCGATTACGTTACTAGTATATAATATTGTATATGTAGGTTATGATCTTATACTCCTGTAAGCGGTAACCAACCAAATACTCGTTATTACTTTGTCACTAGTCTATTTATATCGTCAATGCCACGATGTCTACGGATACTAGGAACGGTTCCATGAATAACTTACATTCGAAGGTACTGGTTCCGAATAAGTACGATATGACATTGAGTGACTGTCATGTTTACGATCTTACTATCGTGAATATGACAGTCACTCCGAGAATAGTAGAGTTTTGTCATTACAAGCGGTAGTTAACTTAGGGGGGGTAGTTAAATTTTTAGAAAAAATAAAAACAGAGACCGACTTCAAGACTTATACCTACATGCTGTGCTTACATACTTATATACAAAATTAAACAACAACATCCTCAATTAAGCGAAATGTCAATTTTTAGATTACGTGATTTTTTCAAAAACAGCTAAATAAATTTCAATATAACAATTTATATGAAAGCACCTCTGAAATATGTCCTAACAATGAAAAAAGAAACATTAAAGTCCACTCATAATACTATAGAATTAACTGAGTAATCGCGTCACAAACATCCAAAAAAAACCGTACAGTCGAATTGAGAACCTCCTCCTTTTGAAGTCGGTTATTTGGCTACGAGACTCTATTTGTGTGCGTCACGCTAGAGGAATTGACTGATTCACTGATACATATTTTATACCCGAAACCGCTTGATTTTGGACCCAGTAGATTCAAGTTTCGGGGAATTTCAAGCGGGCGGGTTTACTAAAAGCAGCCATTGTAACTAAATCTATATAAGTGGAATTGCTCGAAAGAAAAACAATATTACTTGATATTTTGTAAGTTATAAAAACCTGAAACTGCCTACCCGTCTGTGATTTAAATTTAAAAACAAAACACTACGAGTATCGTACGAGCAAGAATCTTCATTAACAACACAATCTAATTTCTTCGCAGAAAACACACTCACGGGCTCTCAACGTTCTCTTGTACAAAGTCTTATATCTATACAATATATTGTTGTATGTCTGTGTGTCCTTCCCTCGCTGTCTACGTCCACACGTCTCTTTTGTATATGCAGACGGATACAGTTTTGTAGCGCTAAGTGATGTGGGGAAACGGTTTGAAAAATAAAATGGGAGTTTGCAGCAACATGAGAAGTTACTGCAAACTTTTTCAATGTTGTTATATGGTGTAACTTAAGTGTTAAAGATTTATTTAATTGGCTATATATCGAGGGAAGAAAGACTATTTTTGTGTGTTTTTGTGGTGTTTTAAAATATGAAAGTTTATGAGGATACGGATGTAAATTTGTTACTTTGAACGCAAAAGTACTGAATGGTTTTGGTTGAAACTTTTTGGACGTTTGAAATCAGAATGACATATTGTCAATCCATACATTTGAAATACTGCGTTCCTGAGGATCAGGCGTGAGATGCTGCAAAATAATCTAATAAGTATAAATACAAGTAAATTAACAGCTGCTTGTTTTTCAAAATAAAATAGAGAAAAATTCTACATTTATATAGGATCATCATATCATCATATAAAAACTAATTCTAAAAAAGATTTTATAAAAAAAAATCAATTTAGCAATTCGCTTTAACAGAAAAGTAAAAATGAATTTCTCAAATGAAAAGAACAACGTAATCAAACTGTGTCAGTTTGCTAATTATAAAGCGAATTGCAAAATTGATTTTTTTTTACAAAATCTTTTTTAGAATTAGTTTCTAGTAAAGGGAAGATTTATCTAGTAATAAAAATGAAAACAAAAATCTATCAGTGTATCCGAGTGTTTTAATAAATCGTTGAACATTCTAATAACATCAATATTATTTACCTATTCTATAAGCTAGTGTTTATTCCATATTGCAACTCTGCAATACAGTCCCCTGTTCCTTTGAATTTTAATCGCGTTGTCAACATACCCGCGTTTCTCACAACTGGCGTGTTACCGGATTATTATCCTACAAACGATGTAAATGTACTATATATAGGTTTTACTGCAGAAATATTTTTATGTACCATTCGATAGTGGTACTAAATTGCGGCGGTTGGAACGGTTGGAAGTTTTATAGTTGAGTATAATATGAGCTTACGCGAATAGAATGCGTGTAGACGTCTTCTTTGTCGAATTCTGAATAAGTTTAGTCTATAATAGCCGTATCGTTGTTATTAGATCGTTTTGGTATGAAGATCTTAGATTATAAATGAAGGCAAAATGTGGGAGTAATAAATTTTAAATGAATCAGTGAAACTTTAAATAAAACAAAGGCTTCGTGCTAGCTTTGAAACAGTTTTTTTTATTCCACGACGGTGGCAAACAGACGTACGGTCCGCCTGATGGTAAGCAGTTACCGCCCATTGGTTAACACCAGGGGCATCACGAGAGCGTTGCCGACCCTTAAGAAACCTATTCAGTTAGTTAATATACTATTTTGAGGAGCCACAAATACCCTGTGAAACATGTTAATAATTATTATGTTGTAGATGAAAAGATTTACTACAGAATATACTGAAGAATCAATCCATCGCAGTATGCTTTCAGAAAATATTAACGGAATGCAGGCCGAACGTAATATTGACATTACCATACATAACAAACTGAAGTTTTAGCTTACAAATATGTATCACAACGGTAAAAGGAAACGGAACACTGGCGGAACACAGCATTTCCTTCAGCTATTTGCCTTCAGTCGATGAATGGGACCGACATTCAAGTAATATTGTTAATCGACTGGCCTGTTGGTCTAGTGGTTAGTGACCCTGACTGGAGGTCGCGGGTTCGATCCCCACCCAGGACAAATCTTTGTGTGATGAGCATGAAGGTTTGTTCTGTGTCTGGGTGTAATTTATCTATAATATGTATGTATTTACAAAAAAAAATGTATTTAAATAGTATATCAGTTGTTTAGTACCCATAACACAAGCAAATACAATTGCTTACATTGGGACTAGATGGCGCTGTGTGAATGTGGTAGAATATTATTATTATATTATATTTGATAAAGGACAAAACGTCTTATAATCCGTTTCAATCCATAAACGGCCCACTGCTGGGCATGGGGCTCCTCCAAAGAATGTGGAGGGAATTTAGCCTACTATAGCACGCTGGCCAGACGGGTTGGTATAATGTTTGTTTCGAATTTTCCTTTTCTTGCAGTGCAGTCCTTAGTCGCCGTTTACGACCCTCACGGGTTGAGATGGAGTAGTGACATTATGTATTCTTAATCTGTCAGTACATGGAATTATTTAAATAAATCAAAATTCAATTATAAAGGAAGATTAAACTCATTTTTTTACTATTCAAGCCATAAACACATGCATGCAATTTCATATATATATATATTTATTTATTTCCCTTGCCTCAAATTCAATTTCTCTAAGATTACCTCTAAATAATTCCATCTCTAGGGAGAGAGCCTGGAGATCTGTCATACAGGTTCTGAATCTACTACAGACTCCAGCTCTCAGAAGGGTATAAGCTATGTTATTCTATAATAATCTTGTGTAATTCCTTTTGAGAGAAATAAATAAATTATTATTATTATTATACTGTATAAGCCAAAACCTAAGTATGCGTTTCTTAGCGTCAACAGTTCGCCTTGCCTAGCTCATAATAGTAGTTAGCAAAACCAATTTGGTTAATAGTTTGGCACAACAAACAACAACTTCTCAACGTCAAGTGGCTTTTTGCCACTTATACACAAGTACATGTATATAATGTAATGAAACTATGCGTATATGAGATATAGTATGTCAGAAAGTACACTATTTGGTACATAATTGGTTTCTACCCACAGCTTTGTCGGTATAGCATCAATGAAAAGTAGCCAATCCAACGTAGAGAATTTTAAAAAATCGTCCACTGTTGCGCAGTAGTTTACTATAATACAGTCTCGATGCCACCTAGGTCGTAAGCATAGACCTAGGATCCGCACGCTAGGTCTTAAGTAAATGTAGACGTATGTAAAATTAACAACGATGGAACTAGAAAAGACATACATACTCGTACATACACTACTAAAAGTAGCGCGGGGGTTTCGATCCCGTCTACTCAGTTCCTATTGGCCGTAGCGTAATGTTATATAGCCTATATTCCACGATAAATGGGCTATCCAACACTAAAATAATTAATCAAATCGGACCAGTAGTTCCTGAGATCCTAGCGTTCAAGCAAACAAACAGATTTATAATATATTATTATGTATAGGTAGATAACGCACTAATTACATCGATTCTAACACACAATAAAACTTTATAGTCATATAAATAAAAGCAAAACAAATAAAACAGCTATTTTCCTGAGCCAACTAATAACTCGTAGAGAGTCAACACAACCGTATGGTTGTGAACAATATAGCTGGCATTATGTTTGCACACCGCATGCTCGCATGTGCCACTGTTACCAACATATGTCTGATGAAGAATTAAGAGTATATTGCGTACTTACGATAATATTTACTTCAATTGTTTATCCTGACGATCGATAACAGATGCATGCGGCAAGGCCGTATCTATGAGCAACCTTCTTAGAACCTGTTTAAATAATAATGAGAATATTTTTAGCTCAAAACAGTTCAATTGCCACACATCGTTTCGCTGTCGTGAGGTGTGAACGTCAAAAAGTTTTATTGCTATAAATAAAATGGTTTTTAAAAGCAATTATAATATGAAGACTTTTTTACAAAAACAATTTTTCTAGAAATGTTATTATATTTTGACACTGTATCGGCGACGGCTATGAGCGAGACCTAAGTACGTGATTGTGCAAGGGGGAGATGTCGAATTTCTGTAAGTATGTCAAATTTTAAAAGGCTTTTTATCAGTAAAACATAAACACAAAGTTCTATAATTCAAGCTAAAATATTAACAAATTTAAACTTTATTATCACAGACTGAAATTAACATGCTCATTTTATTATTTGATTACACAAACTTTTCAGCTGTCCGATCTAGAAAAAGCTTTTTGTTGATTACAAATAACCTGCCTCAAAATTGATTTTACAAAAACAGTGTACACTGTACAACTAATAAATAACAGGTTGTCTACGTAAACAAACCAACAAACCATTTCACCACGTTGTGTGCCTCTATAATGCAAATAAAATGTTATGAGAATGTAATATAAAAGCAATAAGAGGACGAACTTCCTACCGATAAATTCATCTCTGCTGAGGTATTATTACATTCAGTAAGCTCTATGGAATGCGTGTGCTATATTAGAAACTTATTGTAGTCTGTTTATTTAGTTACTTTCCTTTATTCCCTATAATTTTAATTAAGACGTTGAATATAATATAATATAATATTCTACCACATTCACACAGCGCCATCTAGTCCCAAAGTAAGCAATTATATTTGCTTGTGTAATGGGTACTAAACAACTGATATACTACTTAAATACATTTTTTTTTCGTAAATACATACATATTATAGATAAATTACACCCAGACACAGAACAAACCTTCATGCTCATCACACAAAAATTTGTCCTGGGTGGGGATCGAACCCACGACCTCCCGCTTAGCAGTCAGGGTCACTAACCACTAGACTAACAGGCCAGTCATGAATCATTAATGATTTCTATGTTTATAATAATAAGATTTTCACATATCCTTACGGACAGGCAGCAACAAATGTAGCTCAACACATCCATAATTTCAAAACGCACGCAACTCCCTGTCCGTTTTAATTATGTCTCGTACTGAATCCCAGCTTTAACAGTTTTACCAGTAATAACTTTTACATGTCATAGACTATTCTAAAAGGTCAGCGACCTGTGTGATACGGCTTTTCCATAAGTCTCGTTGGCAGGCTTTCAGCGCAATGCTGAAAGGTACGTTTTGCGCTTTTAAAGTTAAAAAGCGTAGTTTCACCTATGTGAAAATAGAAGAAAAAAGCAGCGTTGCGACCGAAGTGGAATTATGCAGTGACACGGAACCTTAGAAATACCTACAACAAATTGGTCGGCCTTAGGGCTGCCAAGAATAAATTAAATGTTGCATTAAACACATTTCGAGAGTTTCCCACTTATTACAAAATATGGACTAAGTATTAAACCAGTTTTAAATTGACATAAGCCATTGTTTTAGTGTCAAAGTTGTCAATTTAAACCTGGTTTAATGCTTAGTCCATATTTTGTAATAAGTGGCTATATGTTTCGTTATTGAAGAGTTCCCTTAATACTAATTAAAATTTTATATGTGAAGATCATTTTGTTTATTATTTACACAGATATTAATCGAATGTGTTTTGTTTGGAGGACGTATGCAATGAAGAATAGGTTCCTTTATTAGTACGCGGGTTAAGCTAAGACGTGATATAATTATCTATCTACGCAATCTGTTTTTGGTTTGCTAATGATAGATAATGACTACATACCAGTCTACAAAGTTTTTAATAAATAAAATTATTATGGCTGGCTTTATTGGCTTGCATGTTAGGCTTAATCTACTTCCAATAAACATTTATTTTATTCACAAATAGGAACAACTCTAATATAACAGTGTTACCTACACAAAGAAATTATGTTCTCTTATTAGTGACAACCCTCACAAAACTTTGATGGCGGCCATTACGATTTTAGATTTCTGTTGAAATTTATTTTATAAACTAAAATCGGTGGATATCTTTTTTAACTTGAGTTGATTTTAAACCCAATGTTCACTTAAATGAAAACGATACAAGAGGATTTGTTTATTATAAACAATTGACATACGATTGATTAGTCGATTTCGATAACGCTGTCAACTGTTTCAAAAATTAAATATGGTCGTTGTCATGTTCAAAGATTAATTTGACAACTAAGTATATCAAAATCGGCCAATTGAATATTGAAATTGAAAGTAGTCGATACTTAATTTCGATTTTGAAACATATTCCCTCTTTGCTTCTTATCGATTGGGATTGCGGTAGGGCGTCCAATAGCAGAGTTTTATGTTATCCAAGCATAAAGACGCTCGAGAGTGTAAATACCACCAACGGTCACCATCTATGGACTGACCTTGTTGAAGATTACTTAACCTTGGTGACTGTAACGAACATTTTAATATCAAAAATTCACCTATCTTGTGGCGTAGCTGGTATATAAGTTAGTCTCGCCTTTAAAAAGGGACGTGTTAAGACTTTGAGAGTCATGGGTTCTATTCTATTACCAAACGAGACAAAAATCTGAGTGATTCATATGGAATATTTATTTCAAGTCTGGGTGTGTTTATAAAATCCAGTACGTTCGTTGCATGCATTGTCCTTAAAAAATATAGACGGGTTTTGTTTTGACAATTTTTCTTTATAGTTTTTTATTTGAAACTGACTAAAACTATACAAGACTGACTGACCTTTAATTTTATTCATAGCATGAATAAATTTAATCAAACAAACTCTTTTTTAAACAAACTATTTAGTAAAAAGTCATCACGTTAGAGGTACTTAAATAGATTTAATTGTTAGCGATATTCTTATTTAAATTACAAAAACTAACCCACTATTTGAACTCGCTAATATATAACTAATACGTATAAAAAACTGAATATCAAAATGTATTTATATAAATAACTGCATTAAATATTTAGTTTAACGTACCGAAGGCATATCCACTACCCAATCGAGTCAATACCAGTAACAACGAGTGGTCGAGATATACAATAAAAGAAAACTTAATTAATATGTAATCTTCCGATTCGGCCACATGGACGAGATTCTCATGGTCGAGTTGGAGAATAAGTCCGTATTAGTAGTTCTAACGAGAAACCTTCATAATACACAAAGCTCTATAGTAAGTGTAATTTTACTTGTTTATACATCCTCGTATATAAACGCGAGTATAGCTGTTTATTTCTCTCGAGAGACAACAACTTCACCGATCCATCTTCTGATAAAAATATGAGGCGAGAAAAATGTCGAGAGGTAGACACGGATTTGAAGCCTCTTCTTCGCAGACAACTTTAATTTAATACAGGATTTATTGTAAAATGTACTTTAACAGACGGATATAAGACATATGTGCCGTCGTATGTCGATTAAAAGTACCATAATATGTATGTTCTATCCCAGGTTATGACAAACTAGATGTTACGCTGGGTTCGCTCACGTCGTTCATTATTTAGCCACAGCTCAGCTCTAATTGGTCGTACGTGACGAATGAATGATGACGAACTAACAGCAGAAAGTTAATATACAATATAGATAAGCTCAGGTACATTTCATTTGTAATGCGAATCCCGAACTATATGTATGTAACTATAACTGGTGTCCTAACTGTACAGCGGCCTAAGAAGTGAGGACTTTTGTCGAAGAGGAGTCGTGTTCCAATAGTTTCGCAGAACGGTAAACACCACACATATTGTTCATAGCAACATACGTTGAGTCACTACGTACGAAATAATCAATATGTTATGCAAGATTTGCGTGGATATTATAATAATAATATATCCCTGAAAAAATTACAAGGTCTATATTGGTTGAGGTAGACGTATGGAACATGGTGATAATTTGTTCTCTTTTTAAACACTAAACACATGGGCACAAACATATAAGCCAGAAATTTTGGCAAGCATGATTCTCAGATAATAGGTATTTCTTACTGAAAAATCTATACCTACTTATTTTACAAATTTGAAGAATTTGTTTGTTTGGTAGACCGCGCTAATCTTAGATATTTCTGGTTTGAATTAAAAAATCTTTTTGTGTTGAATAGCTCATTTATTGAGAAAAGCTATATGCTATATAACATCACTCTACGACTGCTAGCTGAGCAGAGGTGAAAGAAAGGTGCGCTGGAGCTAAGCTCCTGGCAAGCTAATATTACATTTGTTCGTCTAGTTAAATATGGCAATGGGACTATTATAGCTAACATAACTAGCGTAAAGTGGGTATGATACACCTCTGTGTACCCCATCGGGGATGAGGGGCGTAAAGTTATGCTTTTTTAGAAGGAAAAACCTCCTTCAATTATAATAACTTCGAGATAGTACAAAGTTATTACAAGAAGTAATTTTCGTTAGGTAAAATAAAAAAAATTACATACACGACAAGAACTTATTTATTTGACTTCAATGGTAAGAAAAAGTACAATATTTAAGACAATAATATGTTTGGCTTTCCCCGGAGACCCCCCGAGTGTCATAATTCTGTGTTTGCAAGACTTTATCGCTGTTAATCTTGGCTGACAATCGTCACAGTTGAGGTGTAGGGTACGCAAAATGGGTATGGCCCTGGATAACAAATGTTCATTAATTTTCTATAATATTATACGTGTTTAGTCTAAATGTTACATATAACATTTAGACTAAACTAGAAGGATGGTCCATAGACCATCCTTCTAAGCAAGGATTTGCTTGTGATATGATTTATTTATTTATTTATTTACTTTAATTACAACGGTATAAGGTACCAATTACAATAATTAAAGATAATGCAAAGAATAAAAAAAAAAAAAAAAAAAAAGAAACTTAAAACACAAATTACACACAACAAAAATAAAAACAATAAAATAGCAAAATTCAAGGGCACCACATTCATACTTCAATCTCGCAATACGACAGACATACAGATAATATCTTCGACCATCCGTCCACAAACAAGTCAAACTCTGGGCTAGAATCCAGGAGCCTGTTGAGTACACTACTACTGGGAGGAACAGCAAACAGATCGTGCTTCCTATTTCGGAGGTAATTATCTGGCATGTAGAATCGACACAGCTCATTATGCACATCAGGTGCATCGATACTACCTCGGAAAACCTTGCAAGCAATGATCAATGATGTTCCGCTCTTCCCATTCACAAAAGCCAGAAAGTATTTTAATATGTCTGCAATTATATTTTATGAATTGTATGTTTAGATTTATTCATAGACCATCTTTTAATGCATTAACAATGAATTGTTGATTGCTACAATATATCGCAATGCTATGTTGTTATAAATTTTATAGAGCGTGAATATAAGCTAAAATATACTTGGAACTAGATAGAAGCAGTATCTTGCATAAATACCTATTGCAAATTGCAATAGGTATTTACGTAAGATACTGCTCATTATTGTAAACGTTATGACGTAACCTTAAAGAACTGAAGGCTTATACGAAAAACCGGTCAAATGCGAGTCAGACTCGCTTGCTGAGGGTTCCATCATCCTTTCCGAATCTAATCTCTATATCGAGAACCGAATCTCTATATCTAAGCATATAGAGCCTTCACCAGTGTATTCTTCGAATTAATTGCTTTAAATTGACTGTCGGAGGCTACTTTTAGGCAGTCGGGTTTTTTGGTTTTTAAAATTAATTCTTGTTTGAAATTTTAATTTTACGTTCATTTCAATTCCAATAGTATCACTATATTATTATATTGCCTTGCAAAATTATTGATAAGAAAACTTTTCGTCATGAAAGTATATAATTTTACTACATTGTTAGGTCTTTCACTAAAATAATGTTTAGATAATCACCTACCATTTCCAATGTGAAAATTACAAATATTACCCAAAATCGTGAACTCTATAATTACACGAAATCGCAACAAATAACGAAGCTCTAATGCGAACATAATAATATTTTTTAAACAAACAACATACTTCTGACACCTAACTTGCTAATGATGTGTAAAGCCATTTTTGGGTTAATGAACTTGTCGCATTTCGACCCACGAACGTCCCACTGCTGGGCACGGGTCTCCTCCAAAGAATCTGCATGGAGGGTATTTAGCCTACTATACCACGCTGGCTGAACGGGTAGGTTTGTTTCGAATTTTCCATTTGTTGCAGTGCTTTTGTCTGCATAAGATTACTCCCATAATCGCCTTTTACGACACCCACGGGTTGAGTTAGGGTAGTGACATTATGTATTCTTAATTCGTCACTACACGGATTTCTTTTGTTTGACGCAGTTGAAACAACATCAGTATTGGTAATACCGTACAAAGTCAAAGCTTCATACAAACATAAAACAAGTGAACTAGGTACTAGAAGCTCGAGACTCAAGTTTCTGAAGTGCCCGAGTCTTCAAACGAAATACTGTCAAAGTTATTGATACTAAAACTCCTAAAACGACACGTTTCATATATATTTGCACGCTACGCAGTTTTATGTGGAAAACGTTGTAACCAGAGATGTAAAATTGGCTCCAAGTACGTACGAGTGTGTGTTTTTCATATTATTATTAGGATCTTAATCTCTTTGTCTTGTTTAAAAGATCACCTCTTTAGTTCTGATATTTTTTTATACCGAAACTACCCCAAATAATTGTTTTGGTGTATTTTTTAAATTACTTTTATATCAGAGTAAGTCATCATCAGCAGCCCATTAAAGTCCCACTGCTGGGCTCAGGGCTCCTTTCCTCTATCTAGAAAGTTGAGTGTGTTAAGGCCATAATCTACACACGGTGTCCTAATACGGGTTGGTGGATCAGACATACACTTAGAATTTCTTCTAGGGTATGTGAGTTTCCTCACGATGTTTTTCTCACCGGTATAAGTGCTTAGTAATAAATGATTATTGTCTAGCATAGTACACACATACACATACACTTCTGACTGTCACCGTGAGGTTCACCTTGCCAATAACAACGCGCCCGTGCTGAGTGATTTGATTTCCATTCATTCCCACTGATGAGAAAAATACTTGTGTGATTCACAGATATTAAAATTGATTTCGAGTTTGGGTGTTATTTGTGTCTGTTAACTGTCATTATGTTTGTTTCTTAAAAAAAAAAAGAGTTATTACTACAATTAGGCTTATTTAGTCCAATATTTTATATTATGGCACTCGCAAGAAAAGCAAAATTCGCAACAAAACCCTATACCAACCCGTCTGGCCAACGTGGTATAGTAGGCAAAATTTCCTTCTCATTGTTTGGAGGAGACCCGTTCCTATCAGTGAGATGTTTATAGAATGTAATGATGATGATATTATGATTATATCAATATACTCATTAAAATAGTGGGTATTTGGATATCTTTAGCAACCAAAATTTAATTTATATTTAACCACATACGCCCAATGTCATAATGAAACACGATGATTTATTATTAAACTAGACAAACAGATAGTGCTATTGTTTAACCAAAATCTCCACAACAGATTGTAAAGTTATGATTTAATACACATGTTTTAGCAAGTTGATTACGTACTCAACTAAGGAACAAGCATTGCTTTGTTTCGAGACACTTGATTCTCCACGTTGGACATAAAGTGCAGCCAAATTCATGAACAAAACTTTTAAGAGTTCTTGCATTTACAATTATCTGCGTGGCGTCATTCCACTACCTACTTGGCAAAGGCGATCCTACGTAACTTCTATACTCTTTTATATATCGTGTATCTCATAATACCATTGCAAAAAAAATCACAAATAAATCGCATCACATAGGAAAATAGACCTAGAGTATTGAAAACAGAGAAGTGAAATAATAAAAATAATAATATTCTACCACATTCACACAGCGCCATCTAGTTCCAAAGTAAGCAATTATATTTACTTGTGTTATGGGTACTAAACAACTGATATACTACTTAAATATTATTATTTTTTTGTAAATACATACATATTATAGATAAATTACACCCAGACACAGAACAAACCTTTATGCTCATCACACAAAGATTTGTCCTGGGTGGGGATCGAACCCACGACCTCCGGCTTAGCAGTCAGGGTCACTAACCACTAGACCAATAGGCCAGTCAAATATGAAATGAAATACATACATTTTGAACTTTATTATAATAGACAGAAGAAAGAAATTGTTGGATAGAAAAATCTCATTCTATCTCTTTTATTGTGCGTTGGTACACTTGAACTAGACTAGACTCCACAACATGGAGTGGTTGGGCTATCAATTAGCTTTCATCTGATACCCATATTGCGATAGCACTAAAAAAACGTCTGTTTTGACAATTTACGTCCGCCATATTGGATTTTGATTGACGTCACATAGCCTATGACACTTGGGTGAAAAATAAAAATCTAATGACACCTCACACTTTAAAATCAGCCAATTCGTTTAGGCTACAGAAGGTCACAATGGAACAGACATGCCCACATACATACATACACGCGAAAAACATTACCCTCCTTTTTGACAGTCGGGTAAAAAATACAACATAATGTGTGGCGCAATTTAAGTATATAACGGTAAAAATCTTAGAAATTACATGAAGTTACTAGTTTGGCTAGTAGCCAGGTGCTGTTTTTGCCTATGTTCCGTTTGTGATTAGACTTTTATACGTCGGCGTCGACAGTGTATAGAACTAGTTAGTAGTGATTTACTGTACTATAAAATTGTGCTCGTTATCATGTCCATATCGAGCACTGGCTATTTAATCAGGAAGGAGTCAAGATATAATTGAATTAATTCATTTCTTCTATGGATAATGATATCATTAAGTTATCAGAGCATCTGCAATTTCCTTAGAGTTCACAATTTCTTGAAAAATATGAACTTCTTTTGAAATGGCTTGCATGTTGGCATACTATAAACAAGCTACATATATAGCAGTATGTTTTTCTTGTTTGTCTGAGTGTCATCGCAAAATTTCGCGAAAAATCTAAATCTTGTTCATTGCTGCCAATATTACTTTCTTCCCTAAAATTTACAGAATAATATTATATATTTCCATAGATAGGCTACGTGACAATCTGGACTAGACAATCGTATGTCAAGTATATCTACGTAGGTAACCTAGGTCTATAAGGAATTGCCTATAGGCAGAAAATATAAGGTTTGCGATGATTTAGTGACTTCAATCGCTTCTTAAATGCGATGGCACATGTCTCGTAAGTTGGTAAGGGAAATTGGATATCATAAAAACATGAAACCCATAAAGGAGATTATGGTTAATATGAAGGCTAGACTTAATTGTATGCCATAAAATAAAACATTTAGAAATTAGATTATTGTGCTGAATAAAGTTGAAAGAAAAAAATGTTTAGTTATAATCTAGATTAGATAGATATACAATCTATGAATATGTAGTTATAATAATATGGTTCTGCAGATATTGCTATACAAAAAATTTCTATAATATATATTGACCGTTGCTAGATTGAATCTTGAAAGAAAATGGATATTAATTGTCACTTTACACAAAAAAAAAACAAATGTTGACGAATTCAATTCAGAATATTTATTGAATTAGTTCAACGTACGATATACTTTAATATATAATGTATGTAACTCACTAACAAAGTTTCTTATGAAGTCACACAGCACACTGCACTGGCAAATATTTGACGAAAACAGCATATTTCAGTGCACTATAAAGTTTCTGCGAATTGCAAACTATTTTAGGATTCAGTCGGCGTATGTCGATATTGGCGTGGAGTAATGACGGTTCGTAATTAGTCTTCGATTACTTTTGAAGCTTTTATATGTTTTAGGTAAAATAGGTGTTTGTGTGATTCTTAAATATTTGTCTCGTGTCTGGATGTACTTTGTAACCGTTTTGTATGTTTGTAAATTCCCCCGTGACATACGGCTTGTTCCCTGAGGGCGTTGTCTGGTTCCGCATGTGATGTGTATACGCGTGGCTATGCAAGAGGTCTTGGGTTTTCTGGGTCAGGTAGAAGAGGTTAGTTATTCTATCAGGAGATTCTCAGCCCGGAGGTTCACAATTTGCCAATTAATTCCTGTAGGTTCGCTCATTATTTATTAAACTTAACATAATAGCTGGCACTTTCAGCGTTCAGATATTTTATTTTTATTTTCGCGGATTTGTCGGCAATTTCCTTTACAGATAAAAGGAATACAACGATACCAGTAATAATAAACTGCTCGTTTCCAGCAGTAGGTACACTTAAAAAAATTATTGATCACAGACAGGAAATAACAATCTAATTCTTTATCAATAATGTAATCTACTTCGCCTTCAAGGTATATTTTTACAACACATAACTCGCACCTTAGATAAACTATTTTTTAACAAAAAAAGATTAAATCGACTTCAAAACAGTACTAAAAAGTGAAAAATAAACTGAATTACATATTTAATTTCAAGAAAAAAATACCTACCAACCTGTTTACCGTATAATACCCTTTTGCTAATCTGTTTGAAGTCGGTGCCAAGCATAAATACCTAGTTTGTTAAGCTACGAACTAGTACGTACGTCTGTTGCCGCTCGCTACATCACACCACCTCGCACTTGCGTGTGATCGTACCTAGTAGACGGCTTGTACTGAGTGATACAACCTCATTAGGCTGGCGAAGTGAAAATAAATCTATTCAGCAATTTCAATCTTGTGTTTATAGAACAGGTTGACAATAATTTAATCGAGTTAATTTTTCTTCGATAATTCTAAATCAAAGAAAATTATCCCATTAACGCTGACGACAATATTTAAACAAACCTTGTAAGACACGGCTCATACTAAAATATCACTATGAATCATACTTTCCTATTGAACTTGACCTTGTTGTATTTAATTGCGTGTCTTGATAGCATTTACGGGTTACCGTTTATATAAATATGTGCTGTTGGTTTTACGGTTTCAGATTTACATTGTTTGACTATTCAGAGGGTTTTTTTACATTGGTGTACGTTTTGTTACAAAGTGTAGTCACTCCACATATGGCTACAGCCATATAATTGTTATTTAAAATGTGCGTCACCATGCGTAAAATTATGCTAGAGAGCCAATTTTGTTTTTGTTTTTCAGCTTTGACTCGTTTGAAAGCTATACCTTTTTCATGAAATTGTAGATACCTGCCAACGCTTTTTGTAATACGTTTAAAAGACTCATGTTCCTGTATCGTTTTATTTCATCATTTTCATAATTACTCACGAGATTTTCAAAACTGAACCAATTATGATGCTTATTATATTCAAATTGCCAGAATCATGTATCTTTATTTATTGTTTCGTATTACAAAAAAATTCAAGAATTACAAGTGAATATTTTATATTGTAATTTGCCGATCCTACCCTTAAATGAACACAAAATATACTTACTATTCTAACCCACGCAAATTACAGTAAAACACACTAGGTACTTTGTCCTGCAAATGTTCTAGAAGACGGCATTGCGGTATGAGGCACTGATTTGTTTACCGATATCTGTAGTTAGTGCTAGCTATTAATAGTTCCTCCTTGTTGATTGGAGAGCTGTCTGAGGTTATTATTTGTGCGACAACATACTTTCGTATCTAAGCACGTGGACGACTCTATTGGCCTATTGATAGAACTTCGGATACTTTATACAATTTTTTTATAACCTATGTAGGTTTTGTAATATTTGTATTGACTTCTAGAATGATCTAGCTCTCAAATAATTACATCCCGTAGGTATTTTAATGTTTTGTCTCGAACTTAATTTTAACTAAATCATAAATGAGTTTGTTTATTTGTTAGGCTTTCACTCCATAACCGTTCATTATGAAATTTCAGAGATAGTATTATTATTTTAGGGCTGGAAGCCGGATGAGCGGCTTCTGTGCTTTCTTGACTTATAATATTCTAGCGTCTTTGTTATTTATTTATAGTTCTCTGCAGATATAGTAGGTATAGTTAAGTTTTTGGAAAAAGACCTTTACAGCTGGCCAGCTATTCACATGCGTTACGTTGCGACCATTAATTAAAGCGTCTGATGATAAGATTTAAAGACAAGATAACCAGATATCATGAACAAAAATAAATCATTTGACGCTTACAGTATTTTTGCCAAACAAATAAAAATAGACCCAGAAACGATATCAGCAAAGCTGACGCCCCGTCATGTGATATGTTATCTTTTGACCTGTTGCCAGTGATGACCCCGAGTACTTTCGGTTATTTCACACAATGATAACGGTACTAGATATTGTAATTAATTATGACGCATATTGAACTTTTTTGTGTAATTGTGATGTAAATACAATATAATATGGGAATATTAATTAGGCGTTATCTTTGCGATGGTGGCTGAATGGATAAGGGACCGGCGTGTAAATCACGCGGTCCGAGTTCGATCTCGACCGGCAGTACCAATGTGGATTCCACTTTGTGGAATTTATATGTACTAGTCAAGTGACTTACCATCTGCTAATGGTGAAGGAAAACATCGTGAGGAAACCACATACCCTAGAAGAAATTATATGAGTATGTCTGATCCACCAACCCGCACTGAGTGGATTATGGCCTAAACCCTCTCAGCTCTCTAGTTAGAGGAGAGGAGACCCGAGCCCAGCAGTGGGACTTAATGGGTTTCTGATGTTATCTTCGTATTTTTTTCAGGTTTTAGGTGATACGGTTTAGAAAATAGAGGGGAGGGGGGGGGGGGGGTAACTTTCGGAGCGTCTATTTCCGAAAATATTCATATAATCAAAAAAATGTCTATTTCTTTTATTTAGCCTCTAACAGAACAGTCCCTTACCATTTATTTATTTATTGGTAAAATCAGTACCGTCTTAGTATTAATTTAATACATATTACATTTATTTTTATACATATTACGTCTTAGTATTAGTTTTATCATATATTATTGTTTCTAACGCCATATCACATGTCTAGTATTCGTGTACCACCAACATAATACAATTTGAAACATATCGCTTCATAATCCAGACAGTCGGACGCTCTAAGTTTGGAACAAATTCGATTTTATTGCCTGAATAAAAGAGTCGAGATTGGTTATAAAAGTTGTTCTGAAACTGTCCGTTTTACGCTTTAGGTGAAGGTTGTAGTGGAAGAGAGGAGTGATCGCAATTTGGCTTCATTTTAGTAGCAAACTTAAAATGTATGTTGAGAATTTCTTATAAAAAAAATACTATTAGCGTCTTAATATTATATGATTAAATCAGAGCTTCTAATAATACGGATTGCCAAGATAACCCGATTTATATTATCATATTGTAAACCTACATATCTATATATAAACTAGAAAAACTATGTGAGTATGTATGGTTCTAATAATGGTTTTCTGATTAACATATTGTGACAAATAAATCCTCTATCAAAACTTAATCATTGGAAACATAAAAATGTATATAGGAATTTATTATTATATAAATTACTTTAAAATTTAGTAAGGTATGTAAACTGAAAATTAGAAACAAAACACTATACAAGCCTACCATATTATATAAGTCTAGCCGGCGTGTTATAGCAGACCAAATGCCCTCCAAAATCTTTGGAGGAGACCCGTACCTAGCAGTCGATGATGATGATGATGATGTAAACTAATCATCGCCAAAATAAATCATGTGGCTCATAGTTGAATCACGGAAAAACATGCAACTATAAGTTCATTGGTGTAAAATCTTTTTATAATATGCAGACTTAAAGAAAAGTCTGAATGATTTGCTGTAGAAACACAGGCCATAAAAATTAGATACGTAAATAACAGCAAAGAACGTTCTTACATTTCTTTATTACGCAGCTTATAGGCTTTTTTCTTAGAAGAAAAAGGAACTATTCTTTGTAGTTAGTATAGTCGACCTTAATTTCTTTACGGGCCGAGCCAAGAAGAAATTCTTTGTGAAAAAGGCGTAATTATAATTTTTATTAACAAAATGATTTTTTTCTAGCAAAATTGAAAAAAGAAAAGCTGTTAAACAAGTGAACCTAGTTTGAGTGAAAAAGTGAACAATTTTCTTTGATACAAAGTTTTGAACAAAACTTGTTTTAGATGGTATATTCTTACAGAATTTCTAGAAAGATAGGGATGCTAAGTTCGTTATCAAATTCGTCTATCATTCACTGATTTCCTTCTTGGTAAAGTGATCACAGTATGCGATTACTAAACACGAATTTTTGGGCTTGATAACGGTTTACCCGTTATCAAGGCCAAAACCTGCATTTAAAAACAAAATATCAAGTATATAAATCATAAGTTTTTCAATACTGCCGCTAGATGGCGCTGTACAAACAGAAACACTATTTGTTCAGTCCATTAATGACACCCATATTTGTATATGATATCGTATTTAATAAAATGTATTGACACCAAATAGGACCAATAAGATAAATTTATACTCAGTAGGATACTATCTGTTAGTAAAATTCCCCGCAACACAGGCCTTGTTTTTGGAGGGTCTACTCGCAATTTTGACATTTGATTGGTCGATTTAGTCAAATGTTATGAATGATTGAATTGAATGACCGTGCCAACAAACTGCCCAGCTCAACAAACATCATCCCAGTGGTTGACCTAGTGGACCAGGCGCACTGGTATATTCCATAAGTAATGTCATCAAATAACCATTAAAATAAATATAATAAAAATTGTGGCAATCACTTAAAATGGTGGTTTTATTTCATTTCAAAGTACGAGCGCTCTTAATGAAAAACATTCGTTGAAGATATTTTATCCTCCTTTCCTTCGACAGTCAAGTAAAATGTTTGTACCTTATCTTTTTTATGTTAAACTTAGGACAGACAGTAGCGGTGTTAGAGCATGTATCTTACTAGTATAATACGTAGGTACCTTCTTCTTTGCTTCAATGAGAGTGGCTCCGATATCGTTATCAAGTGGCAGGCTACCTAGGATGGGTACATCACGGTACTGTATACTATAACGTAATATCTGAACAATATGCTTACGTAGTTGTGATTCAACGTCGATGATATCGTCAGCTTTGCATGTCTATCTATCTACTGAGGAATTCTGTATTAAGTTTCATGTGAAAAAAAGTAAGTGAAATAAACTCAAAACAAAGATTAAGAAAATGCCTATATGGCATTACGTATACACGTAATACGAGTGTACGAGTGGAATACCTTGAATTTATACTTATAGATATGAATGTAGATGTATCATAACAATCGTAGTTATAGGTGAAAAAAAGCGTATCTACTTACTCACATAATGAATCTACTGTACGATACAGTACTACAAAATTGATTAGTGCGGAAATCGATGATGGATAATGCACGTAAAAATGATTGTCAAAACTACGTCCACAAAATGAATATTAGATAGTTTAATCACCTTTACCATAAGCACTACTATGGTAGCGCCGCTGTGGGAATCTACACCACTGCTAGACAAGGGATGCTAGGTTCGTTGCCGCCTATGGAAAAAATAGTATTGGGTGTCATGACATTCCAATTATCAGCTTAGAATTTGTAAACTTGCTCAGTTAATGGCGATAGGCTTGCTCCCTATTACATAGGCCTTTAACAATACATATAAAAATACGTCATAATAAAAAAAATATAATATTTCAGTTTAGTCACACGAAAAACTTAATAAACTGCGCATAATTGTAATACGGAAATAAAGAATAAACAACTGAACAACAGTCTGTTTTATGAGTACAATAACCTCGATTACGACTGAAATAAAACGTTTGTAAAACCATGCCTATAAATTACCGTGGCGCGACTGTTGGCAAAAAGGTTTATCGCTCTATGACTAATTCGAATACTATATGAATAGTAAACAATGCAACTGCGTAAATATCAATATTTTTTCCATACTCAATATTACTCATAAATATATTTTGTGTTATATTTATTTGTGGTAGGTACTCGTAATGCGAAAAGAAAAACAAAGAAACAAAACAGTGTCATTTTTTGTTTAGCCATGTTTATAACTTACGTAACTGCGCTATTGTTTCTCAATTTTATAATGAAGAAAATCGCTGTACGTTTTTATTCTGTTTTTTTTTCGATAGGCAATGGGATTGTGAATCGGCGATTTGGATTGTATGGAGAATAGAGTGTAATCGTCGTTGTATTGGTAATGGCCAAAAATAAAAGTCATTGATTGGAAGCTCCTGATGGTATGGTCGGCAATCGATTAATGTCCCACTGCTGGGCTGGGGTCGCCTCTTCTCTATCTAGAGTGTTAAGAGGGTTTAGGCCATAATTCACACACTGGCTTAATGCGGGTTGGTGGATAATAAATATGTTGGTTGATGGTATTATTTGAAAAAAAAAATTAAGTAATTAATAGTATAATATAATAATATTCTACAACATCCACACAGCGCCATCTAGTTCCACATTAAGCAATTATATTGGCTTGTGTTATGGGTACTAAACAACTGATATACTACTTATATACTTTTTTTTTGTAAATACATACATATTATAGATAAATTACACCCAGACACAGAATAAACCTTCATGCTCATCACACAAAGATTTGTGTGATGAGCATGAAGCATTGTCTCGGGTGGGGATCGAACCCACGACCTCCGGCTTAGCAGTCAGGGTCACTAACCACCAGACCAACAGGCCAGTCAATAAAAAATTACACTAAACAAAAATTGTTAAATGACACTACTGAGGAACTGAACCGGACTAAGGATTATACAGGTAATTGCATAAGAAGACACTTCCCAAATACTCAATTTTTTTGCACGTGCACATAAACGAAAGGACATAAACCTCGACCAATAGAATTTCGCGATAGCAAAAAGGATCCTTGATTTATTTTAGATGTGGTGATAGGGTTATCATCGCCCCCAATATCTATCATCACAGTATAAAAGTTTTACTAACATTTTATTTGCCGTTGGCACTCCATGAACTTATAATATATTCTGTCCTGCCACTATGTTTACTTAACACGCAATCAGCTGGCTTCTTTTATTTCATGACCGCTGAATGCTGAAACTGTGTATTTAAATGTCTAGATAAATATTCTGTTTTGTCTCTAACTATGCTCATTTAATTAAAATTACTTAATTGTATAAACACAGTTGTTTTGACTTTGTTTGTAGTTATATATAAATGATGTTGGTTATTTACATTCTTGCAAATATGTAGTATACTTTACTACAAGTATAGGTACATTATGCTACGAGCATTTGATTATATCTAGTTGTATAAAAAGTCGGAGTACGACCAGAAACACTCATGGTGCTTCTGGTCGCGTCATTATAATGAGTTTGTTTTTTGGTATATTTTGTGGGTACGAGATAGATTTGGCTGACTGTACCTATGGATCAATGATTCAACGCAAAAAATATGAAACTGAAATATTTTTTTTAGGATTTTATGGCTCATCACTAAACTATTGTTGAGATAGTTAATTTCATAAACGTACTTCGTGAGTTAAGTGTATTTTGTTACCAATAAATACTGCGTACCTATCAAACCAAGGTTCGTCATATTCACGAGGTATTAAGGTATTGACCAGAAACTAGGAGTCAGACCAGCGCGGTCATAACGAGACGGTCTGACCACCTGATAGTGTGAGGGGTTAGCTCGGATTATGTCTTTTAAGATTTTAACGATATTATACCAATCTTACAGACCTTGAGATAAAACCGTTTGGTATGCACACATTTTAATTCAGAAATAGGGGCAATGTACGGAATCTGCATTACCTAGCCAGTGTTTACACAGTTGTTTTAAAGTCATATCTGTAATACTATTTATAGTACATAATAGTCATCATGTTACTGTTAAATGTATAGGTTAACTTTTTTGTAATCGATAACAGCTTATTAATCCTAGTATACGGTAGAGGACTGTTGCTGTGCCGACAAGAATAATACAGCGAGCGTTTAATTACGAATTTAAAGTTAAACTGCAATGTACAATGGCGTCTCCTGTGGCTTCTATATTATCAAATTTATATCTATTTTATCAAAGTTCAGCCCCCTGATTCTGAGCTGTCGGAAAATTTTCGGCCGAAAATGTCAGTTTTATTAAAGTTAAAAAATATAATGTTAAACAAATAGATGGTTGTAGAAAAAAATCTTATATTATTCAGTTTTTAATTTTCTATACGGTAGACTATTTTCTAACAATAAATAACTTAAGCCGTAAAAATACGTCGTACTAAGATTCGAAAAAGTTTACGTTCCGGGAGCAAACCGACGAGTCAGAATCAGGAGACTAGTCTTCGTCCAATACATTACAACCGCTTTCTTGGTACCAGTGCATTTTATTTATAGATTTATGTAGGTACATATTAATTAAACATAGATGTTAGCAGTTACCTTCAATAACTACGCATTTTAAGTTAGTAATTCTAGTTGCTGGTATCATACAAACTCATTGTAGTAGGTACATAGCTATGGTAATAACATAAAATATTCTCGTATTGAATGTCGATTTTGAACCAAATTTAATTGAACTACAAATCAGAAAACCGAATAATTATAGTGCTAAATTTGCACACAAGTCTATTGAAACCGTTGCATCGGTTTGTGAAATTAGGAACGGTTTGAATCAACAAACGGTTTGAAAAGCGATTACTGAGGGACGGCATGATATACATTTTAGACTGATTGGGCGTGTGTTTACAAAATGTATTCATTATCGTCATTAAAATAGCAATCCAATGCTGAAACAGGACTTTTTTGTATATGTACGTCAATGATTTTATAAATATTTTTCATCATATAGCCACATACATAATATGTATACACCAGACTTTTTGGGGAAAATTTAGATTTGAATCTAGAACATTTTTTAGAATTGTGTTTGGTTCTGTAGTTCGGACATCTTTGTTTAATGATAGGCTAAAAGTAATAATATTATTACTAAAAAAAGTAGATACTTAATTATAACTCAAACTATTTGTGAGTCAGCCCTTCTAGCCTATCAAATAACGTAACCCAGGTCGATCAGTTTTTGTTTCAGAAACGTTTTTGTAACGTTTCTCAACAGAATCCTATCAAACCGAAGGCCGAGTTTTCTAATTTAAGAAAAATCGGCAAATTGAAACGTATATTTTTATTCCCACCGTTTGACCTTTACTCCTATTTCGTTATTGTAAAATCAAATCACAAAAGAAACAATTGTTTATAAAGCTGTAGACTATATTTTCCATTGTATCGTATACCGGTTTGTGTTACCGAGGGCGAGACGGGACTGATTTAAAATGCATAATACGAACGAAATTTTAGCTCCGATATTTTTACCCGTATAATTTTATCTTTCAAGTGTGGGACGAGGAAAATTTACCTGAGGTAGTGAGCAAGCACAAGATGAGCGATGACGAGAAAATCACTGCAGAAAGTCGTAGCAGCTATATTGGAAACTAAATTCCGCTCGTGACTCCACCCACGTGGTACGTCGGCAAAGAGGAGCTAATAGCATTTTCTAGGTCTTTGACTATCTCTATGTGAAATATCATGATGATCAGTTAAGTAGTTTCGAAGATTACACCCTACAATGAAAACTCGCAAACTCACAAACACTTTCTTTGTTCTGTAGTTACATAGTGAGATACTTATATACTTGTTATCAGGATTCTGTTCTTGTAACGTTGTATAAAAACATAACAGTATTGCCAAGTATGCCTTGAAAATGGTCAGCCCAAAATTTCTCCGGCTACTTCATCATCATCATCATCATATCAGCCCAATGACGTCCACTGTTGAATATTGGCCCCACCTATTTAGCTACCGGCTACTTAATGTTCCGACATTTTAGGTTGAGCAAAACCTTCTATTTCACAACTTATATAATGATGTTATTTATTTATTGTTACAGGTAAATAGAAATGGATGTGTTTACGAATGCTGTGCAAGAGGTATCGGGCTCTATATACTATTCCATGCTGGCTACTCTGTCTAGACGGGTTGGTATGGGGTTTTGTTTCGAATTTTTCTTTTCTCTCAGTGCTCTTACTCCCTTAGTCGCTTTTTACGACACCCACGGGTAGAAATGGGGTAGTGGCATTATATTCTTAATTCGTCACTACACGGAATGATGAAGAAGATTATTATATGACGATTGAAATAAGTTTGAGTTCAAATTATCATGGATATGATATATATCCACCTACTCGTAGTTAATAAAGTTCGGCGCTGTTACCAAGCATTCCCCGACACCAAATCCCATTGACATTTAAACCGCCAATATATTATAACGAAATGTGATACTTTGCCCTAACGACGAAGAATAAATTGTTTAATTTTTCAGCATGTCTAACTTCAAAAAGCTGAATATGCCTAATTACGATTAAAATATTACATAAAATCACGTAAGTATACTAAATGGTAAGCCAAGTATTGAGTCATTAGCACGCTTTTATTAGCTAGGTATACCTATGTTTGACTGGCCTGTTGGTCTAGTGGTTAATGACCCTGACTGCTAAGCCGGAGGTCGTTGGTTAGATCCCCACCCAGGACAAATCTTTGTTCATGAGCAAAACGGTTAGTTCTGTCATCATCATCATCAGCAACCCATAAATGTCCCACTGTTGCTCTCGGGTCTCCTCTCTTCTATCTAGAGAGCTGAGAGGGTTTAGGCCATAATCCACTCACGCTGGCCTAGCGCGGGTTGGTGGATCAGTCAGTTTTATCAGTTTGTTCTGTGTCTGGGTGTAATTTATCTATAATATGTACATATTTACAGAAAAAAATGTATTTAAGCAGTAAATCGGTTGTTTAGTACCCATAACACAAGCGCATATAATTGCTTAATTTGGGACTAGGTGGCGCTGTGTGAATGTGGTCTCACTTAAAATCGCCTTACCGGTAACGTCATGAATGTTTATATAACTAATGTAATAACTACAACTAATGGCTTCCTGTTCATATTAAGTTCACAATGAGACTGAGTGTCAGAGATCTTTTTGTGTGGTGTGTGGTCTGGGGGCTTACTCTGAATTTCGACCTTCGACTTAGTCGGTTTTGATGTTGCTGTCAAATGTTTGAAAGTGACAGCGACCATATCTAAATTTCCTTACATTTGACAGCGACATCAAAATCAACCAAGTCGAATGTCGAAATTCAGAGTAAGCCCCCTGGACACAGAACAGAGATAGAGTCTGTAGTAGTTCTCACTTAGATCAATAATGTCATCATATTTCATCATCATCTTTATCATCATATTTATGTCATCTCAGAAACGGCTTTAACGAAATGGATGAATATTTGTGATTTGATACCAGAATTCTAGCCAGTTTTATATATGTATATAGTATACGTGATTTATAACGTAGAGCTTTGAGACAACTGTATCTCGTTTGCTTTGATTTTCTCTATACATATAATATATAAATCGATAGTAATGATATGAAACCCAGTTTGGTGCGTAAAGATATTTTTTACATGGCAAAATCGAGTAAAGCTTCTGAAAGAAGTTCACTGAACAAACTAGGTACTTAATTAAACAGAGTGACCGAGTGTATTCCGAAACTTAGTAATCAAATAAAAAAATAAAAACTAATTTATTAGTGTGATCCAGGCAGGTAATTAAGTGTAATGAAAAAACTTCTGCAAACTTCTAGAGACTGTAGTGATGTTTAGAAGTTTTACTAGTGTTTGCAAAATGTGCTTCGTAATACATTTCGTAAGTAATAAGATTACGTAGTCTAATTAGTTATAGTGAATAAATATAATATATTTATTCACTTTCAGATACATATTTTTTAAATTTATTACACAACAATCGCCAAACTGCACAAGCAGTTTGTTGGCGAAAGAGGCGCTATTACTAACTAAATACATTATAATTTACATTTAAACATTGTTTAATTCAAAGTTATACAAAACTCCAGTGAAATGGTAATAAATAATGTTTTGTTGTGAATGTTAGTGAATTATGTTTTATACATATTTAATTTTATCCATCATCATCACAATATGGCACAGTAGTTGATATCGTACTCGGCCGTGATTGCATGTATCATTAATTACCTACAACTATCAAATAAATTTACATTAAGTACTGAGCAATTTTCTTTGCTTTGGTTTAACATTTTATATACATAAATGCTAAACAAGTAATGGAAAAATTCAAACCCACGACGGGACTTGAACCCGCGACCCTACTATTCCAAGTGCAGTGCTCTGCCAATTGAGCTACGCGGGTGGACGTCCCTGAGATCGAATTTATATAGTCTAAGTCTAATTAGTAAATTATTACTTCAGAAATACATAATCACCAATTACAACCATCTTTTTTCCCCTTTTTTCTCTCATTAAGTAACTTTATCCATAAATGATCCTCGTTCTCGAATGGAACCTAAACGATAGTTAAAAATAAGAATATATTATTATAATGTCCATATTATAGGATCCACATAGGATCCAAACAAGCGATGGTGTCCGAATGGATAAGTGACTGGCATGCAAATCATACGGTCAAAGTTTGATTCCTACCGGCGCGGCAGTACCAATGTGGATTTCACTTTGTGGAAATCGTGAAGCAACCCACATACCCTAGAAGAAATTCCAAGGGTATGTATGATCCACCAACCCGCATTAGGCCAGCGTGTGTGGATTTTGGCCTTAACCCTCCTAGCTCTCTAGATATAGAAGAGGAGACCCGAGCCCAGCAGTGGGACATTAATGGGTTGCTGAAGATGATGATGATATCAATCAAATGATCCATTCAGATCCATACAAATATGGAGGACTATAATCCGCCATAATAGTCGATGATTTGATATATTTTTTATTGCAATACAATGTTAGATTAACGCAATGAAAAACTGAAAACGTAGCCATAATAATATTTCAACAACAAGATCATCCAGTATTTCCTCTAAACAACTGTCAAATAACTTTGTATATTAAACCACTATGTATTAACACCCAATTATATTTAGATACTCGTAATAAACAGCCACCGTTTCACTAAAACAACAAATTTGTACAACAGGTATGACATAACGCTTACGTAACTCATAGTTTATCGAGTTCGGGAATTCTTGCGGAAGCTATATTTGTCCGTAATTAAATTTGAGGGGAGTTGGAAGATAATTTAACTTTCTCGACTTAATTCTTGCAGAATGTTCGTAAGATTCTTGAGGTATTTGTAGTATTAGATAAATAAATCGTATATATCATAGTCTTTTTTTATTAAATAAAGATCCCACCAATTTTTTTTATGTGAAACTGGGAGCCTAGTTCAAGAATATTAGTGGTTGCTAATTTCGCAGACAAAAGAATTGATATATAAGTGAATGCCATGTTCTGAACTAGCCGAATTATTTACAGAAAGCAGATAACTTAATAAATTTCATGAGTTTACATTAAAAAGATTTGGAGTTATCGGTGTGTCAAAAGTGGCTCTAACTGGTTCGTGTATTACTACACACGACTGCGTGTTACCCTTTTTACCTGAACTGGGCTTGACACACTGATGCGTGTCTTGATAACTCTCTCTCTAAAGATTTAGCACTGTGTCGCTAGAAATTTTACAAACATACAGTTATTTATGTACTTGAATTACACCAACTTATGTTTTGTGTGGGAATCAAATTCACAACAGTAAGCTTAGCGATGTTAGTAGCGAGGTGACCATGACACGCCACTGTGACATCCAAAACCAAAAATTCTGATGTTTCCACCAAATTTAAAATTTAAACGTTGTACTCCTCTTATCTGTCTTGTTCAAGGTAAGAAGGAGCTCTGAGAAGAAGAAAAAAGAAGAATTAGTATAATTATCATCACGTTCCACTTCTGAGCAAGGGTGTTAACAACAGGGAGATATAAATTTAGTGGTTTCACGCTGGCCTGGCTGGTTTAATACGTTCAAACCTAGTTCGAGTTTCCTCTTCAAAAACACTTGTATTCTGATTTGTTCCTTAATCGTCTTTTACAATATCCGGGATTCCTTTAAACAGGTACTAAGTATATTGTATTCTTACAGTGCCATCGAGTAACTAAATGCAAAACGTCTATTTATTGCTGTGATCTTAAATGTTCAGACATAAAATCTATAATTTGTTGCCAATCAGAAAATCCCTTCCAATTTTAACACAGAAATAATCTTTTGTTTCCACTGAAATGTAACGAATCCTTACTTTAAGAACGAATCATATTAAAAGTATATCAATAAGTGGATTAAACTGTTCAGTTTCAGCAAACAGCTTTTAAGGTAAGTCTTCTTAGTAAGTGGTTCAATAAGGAAACATTGTGCCGTAACGAACGTTAACATTATGGTTTGCACACAAATGAACGATAACAACCTGTTGAGGATAGGATACTTATATAAAACTGGCGAACAGCCAACTGTAAGATAAGACCAGATGGTTTGTGTACATTGTGTTGTTTCAGTTTTGTGGTTTTATCCTGTGGTTACGTAACAGCTAAAGGGTAGTCAGCATTTTCCAAGTAGCTTAGAAAACTGAAAAACATAATATATATTATGATAAATGTTTGTATGACGTCGAAATAAAGAAAAATTGTACCTATTCCTATTATCACTTTTTCAGTCGATTTTAAAATTCGTTACATTAAAATAACAGGGTAACGAGGCGACTTTCGGCAGACAGTTGAAGTGGGAGAGGTGGCAGTGATTGGAGACATTTAAAATAACGATATCAATTCCTGACGTCACATTGCCATATTCATTTGCTCGTGATTTGAAATGCTTTATTTTGTACTATCAACTTTTTAAGACTAGCAGAAGCATGACAACATAAAGCATACAATTTCGTAGAAAACGTTTACGTAGTTTCTATGACAGTTTTTTAATTTATTTATGAAAATGTCCAGTATTATACACACAATACTTAAGTGGTAAAAACAATAAACGAGCTATATATATGTATATAAGATAGCTTTCAATCTTTTTTATTGCAACAATTGGTAGACATTAGCCAAAGAAGAATGATTGGTATCATTATTTCTGTAGAATAAATTACGTTCCATTTCGAGTTGCGTTAGTGCTTATTGTAGCGGTAATCACATCTGAGCGACCTAGATGTATTAAGGCAAATAAAATCAGAGAACACTAGGGAGTAATGGGAATCAGGTTAATTGATATTCAATTGGACTGAAGACTGGATTTCATTATAGCGTATCGGCTATCTCTGTTCTGTGCGTATCGGAATGTCTTCAACAACACAGAACTTTTATAGGTATATTTCAATTGTAACCATGTGACATGACAACGACTGACCGCTTTATAGATACACCCGCGAAACATATCGTCGTGGGTGTTTAGATTTTTGATTGCTAACTGTGAAGAAAAACATCGTGAGGAAACAATACTTGACTAGTACATATAAATTCTCCAAAGTGAAACCTACATTGGCACTGCCGGTGAGAAGTGATTGTGGCCCAATGAAACATTTTCTACCAAACTGGGTTGTCACTCAATTGAATGCTCTCCCTGAAAATGTGGTTATGGCATCCACACTGACCTGTTTCAAGAACAGATTTGACAAAATCTCCAAGTCATAAGATACACACGCAAGCTGTTAGTGTGGTTCCTGAATAATAATAATTCATTAAAATGGAGCGAAAATTATCCAAATTATTATTAACGATACACATAAAAACGTGTGGAAAGCGATTGTCCGCAAAGCAATTAATGGAGGTCACGACCCTCGCATTGCCGAAACGCATTAAAGGAGAATACATATATAAAGGTAAATG
The DNA here is from genome assembly GCA_905147015.1 of Laspeyria flexula. Lineage (NCBI taxonomy): Eukaryota > Metazoa > Arthropoda > Insecta > Lepidoptera > Erebidae > Laspeyria > Laspeyria flexula. The sequence goes on along the minus strand of LR989950.1, from coordinate 14,946,310 downwards.
AGTATAAAATAAACAACAGTTTAGTAAAGCTTGATCATTATTGAATAAATAAGGAACAAAATAAAGGTTTAGAAGGAAATTCCCGATAGCGCGGTTGTGGAGTGTAATCCAAACTTCGTTGAACTATTGCGGTAAGCCCGCTCTTAGTAAAAGCTTCTTAAGTGAGAAGCAAATTATGTAATATACCTGCTTGTTTATATTAAAACTAAATAACTTGCATGAACAAGGATAAGATAACATAATATAGTATTACCAAAGAGGTAAGCAGAGGTGCGTCACATTACATTTCGTTAGCTATGTTTGGTTCCATTTATATCTGACGAGACCACTAATATTAACTGGCTATATTTTCAAACACCTGGCTGATTCTGAAAAATCATGAAATTAGCAATACCGTTTTTGTCTGACCCAGGAATTGAATGCCTACCATTGACAAATAAATATTTCTGTTTCTGTATTAAGATTAGAACATCTTCAGCAGCAGTCGTTAATACTCCCGCTGAACCACCGAGTTTCTTATACCGAGTGTCCAGACAAATGTGTAATATAACGCAGTGAATCGTGAGTACATCCTATTTCTACCCGACTGCCAAAAAGGAGGGTAATGTTTTTCATGTTTTTTTTAACATAATCATTTTACCATAATTTTAATAATTTGCCAAAGAAACTTGTTGAGTAAAACATTTGAAATGGAAGGTAATTTATTTCCTTTTAAAAATATTTTATTACTATTATATTTATTTATATAATATTATTTATTATATTTATAAAAATTGGGAAAATTCTTGAAATTTAGGTAGTTTTTTTTTTATCTTCTTACAATATTGAGTTCTTGTGACCATTAAAAATATAATAATAATATAATATATATACCACATTTACACAGCGCCATCTAGTCCCAAATTAAGCAATTATATTTGCTTGTGTTATGGATACTAAACAACTGATATACTACTTAAATCCATTTGTTTTTTGTAAATACATACTTACATATTATAGATAAATTACACCCAGACACAGAACGAACCTTCTTGCTCATCAGACAAAGATTTGTTCTGGGTGGAGATCGAACCCACAACCTCCGGCTTAGCAGTCAGGGTCACTAACCACTAGACCAACAGGCCAGTCAAATGGAAGTCAGTGAAATGGAAGGTAATTTATTTCCTTTTAAAATTATTTTATTATTATATATATATATATATATACACGTATTGATGCAAAATGAGAAAAAAAATTGGTAAAATTCTTGAAATTTAGGTGTTTTTTTTTTTATCTTCGAGCAGCAACTATTCTTACAATATTGAGTTCTTGTGACAATTAAAAATATGTCCCATTTATTTGGACACCCAGAAGAATGTGGCAAAACGAATGAGTATAAATAAGTTCAAAGTTCAAATTGTTGAATTTACTTGAAGCAAGATGAGTTGGTACGTCCTCATATTTCTATATTTTAGAAAAAGATAAAGATTTGATATCCGAAGCCAAGTTGAGAGTACTTAAATTCGTAGTATCATCCAATATGTAACGAAAGCGAGTTTGTTAGTATAATGCAAGGTATATAAAACAGTTGCCTTTTTTAATAGTAATTATTTTTTAGTGTAAATAGTATTTACATCGCTCACTGTGGCGGAAATTAGGTGAGGCCTATGTTCAACAGTGACGTCATTGGACTGTTAAGATGATGATAATGATGAAATAGTATTTATTCATATTAATTAATCTAATTTACTTTACAAGAAAAGAATATTTATTTACAACATGAATTGAATGATGAATGAATGAACTGAATGAACATGAACTTTTAAACAAAAGTAATATCTATACTTACTAAATTGATGATAAATTCGAGAATGACGTTTAAAAATCTTACGATAGGTAATATAGATTTCTCGTTAGGTCGCCAGGGAATTTTCGTTCGCTTCCATCCCGCTGATTATCGAATCGACTCAAACTCTAATTACCAGGAATTGAAAATGACGTACACTCTAATCCTAGTAATATTATTAATGGAAAACTGAAGTGGTTAAATAATATATATTGGTATCCGATTAGCCAAATTAGAAGGTGAGAAGACAAAGTGAAAATATAACTTATGTTAAAATTAGAATACACGTAACTTGGTAAAATATATGATGTTAGATTTAAATACATTTGAAAATTGAGGTAAATTATAAAAAAAATTTCAAAACGGATAATTGGATGTTTTCATCAGTTTATACATTAGTATTGTGCGCTCTGTAGGTATAATATTGATAATGAAGTGGGGCTGACTGTTCCAAGAGTAAACTTGCGATTTTTTTTGCCAACCCAATGCCTTTCCAAGTAGCTATGACGACTACTCAGCAGTAAAGATACGAAAATGGTTTTCTACAAACAGCTTTCTGCAAGCTGGACGTACTTCTTATTCAAATAGGGCTGTCTATTTTATGTGGAAATTTATCCAGAACAAAATCCTCACTGTTCATAGATACAAAAGTATACATTTTTTTTTATCACTTTGCAAAGAATCAACGTGATTTTTACATAACAATAGTCCAATGTTCGGAAGGTGGATAAAAAAGAAAGAAATAAAGTAACATAGGCTATCTTTAGAAATAAACAATGTTAGTTAAAACACGCTTAGAGGTTAGTTGCCTAGAAATATAACACAGAAAATCAACACACCTCTCATATATTTACCCGTTACATTATGTGGTTTTCATGTCGCCAAACAAAACATTGAGCTTTGCATAAATCACATATCATTATCATTTATGACAGGCTTTCTTCAAACATGAATAGAATTCATAATAGTATTTTAAAATACAGTAATGTTTGTGTCCAATATTTGAATCAAAGGTGCCGTGACATCATGAATGAAACTGTTATTAAATATTTAATAAGTTATTCTTTATAAGAGGCTTATACAATGACGTACGATTTTAATACATCACGAATTTATTTTGTCATTTTTAAAGTTAAATCAACCAAATTATCAACAAACAAACTGCTATAAAGAAATTATAAACTACTATTGCGTAATTTTATCTAACACAATTGTGACCCAGTTTTAAAAATAAATTAAACTTACTAAATTACCCATCCAAACAGAATACGGCTTTCAAAATAATATTCTAAAGCTGTATTTTATAATTCCAGGAATCTATATTCAAACGAATATCAAACAACGATACAACATAGATATTAATCTGACCAAACAAATGTTTCGGTAGCAACAAAATTCTGTGTATTTCGACCGAAGCCATAATAATACTACTGACCTCGGATTAATCAACTAATACCCTTATACTGCCTTCACCGTACTTTTGAGTGTTATCGCAATAGTTTTAACTTTCATCTTCGTATATCTAATGTTAATGGAGAATTTTGTTGTAGGTATTTTAATTCTCATGTCAAAGTTTATATCGCGAGTTTCAAAACTGACAGAGATGAATTACACGAATGATGTAGGGTTTATATTTAGGCGTGCGTTGAGTAAATAGAGGCTAGTTTTGTGCCATCTAATGGTTACAGTTTGAAACACAAACAAATATCTCATACAGAATGTGAAACAATGAATAAAATTGAAGTATCTGTCTGTCTATTTGTCTGTGTGAAGGTTTATGTGGAAAAAACCCCGAAATGTCTCAATAGACTTCAATGAAAATTTGTGAGGTACCATTTAAATTGAAGTTATAAAACGCTCTTTTTTAGTATAGCTTATCGTACAAAATAAATACTGTTTAAATACAGAAATATCTGTCAGTCAGGTATCGAGAATAACACTAATCCGTTGCTGCTGGTAAATTCACTGCTCGTATTTATTTTCTCAAAAGGACCTCCTAAGATCGCACATTTTCTAAGTCATATACTTGCGTCGTAAACACAATACCTAGTTACACACTTTATACGTTCCTAATACCGGTAAATTCTCATTACCTACGTTGTTACTCTTAATTTAAAAGATACTTACTTGACTTGATAGTTTCTTCACATTTAGTACCTTGGCTATAAAATATTTAATTTAAATACCATCTGTGAGATAATAGTGCTCGCAGCTGTGTTATATTCTAATTCCTTTATCTTTTAGTTGGATAACTTTAATCATCTCGTGTTTTAATTTATTACCGGCTTTCTGAGTAGGTACTTTAGTTTGCCGAGCTCTGTGTAATGGATGGAGCTAGTGTCACTTTGTGATCTGATTCTCGTAACGAAAAAGGTATTTATTGTTATTTTGAAGCATAAAATACCCTGATTGAAATCATCATCATCATATCAGCCGTATGAAGTCCACTGCTGAACATAGGCCTCCTCAAGAGATTTCCAATAGGGCCGGTTGTTTGCGGCCTGCATCTAGCGCGATCCTGCTATTCGGATCAGATCGTCTGTCCACCTTGTGGGTGGGCGTCCTACGCTGCGCTTGCCGGTGATTGAAATAGGCTTTCTAAATTAATTTAGCCTATTGCAGTCCACTGCTGGACGTAGGCCTCACCTAACACGCGCCATAGCACTCTGTCGTCCGCCTTCCGCATCCAGTCAGACCCAGCGACCTTTTTTATGTTGTCGGACCATCTAGCTGGAGGGCGTCCTACTCTACGCTTGCCGAGTCGCGGTCTCCACTCTAGGACACGCTTGCTCCACCGTCCATCGGTCCTTCTGCAGATATATAGATAGCCCACTTCAACTTGCTTATTCTATAGACGACGAGACGTGGACACTTCATTAGTTTGTGTAATAGAAATTGTTGGTTGCGGCACAGAACCGCTCGCGGTGGCGTAAATTAGGTGAGGCCTAAGCTATGTCTAGTAGTAGACGTCATTAGGCTGATATGATGATGATGATGAATAGAATAATCATTCAAATTCTTATAATGATTTCAAAATCTATTTAAGCGACTTCAAAACAGGAGTAGTGTAGTGTAGAGCCAATAAGTACCACATTGGCTGACTCACGGGTACTATTTCTGAGGCTAGATATGATTTGTCACATTGCAGTTCAGCTTAGGACAAGATTATAATGTTTCGCAGCATACAATTAAGATTCCTTTTTCCTAATATCTACAATAACACGGGCCTTTCGATTCTAAGGTTTATTGAACTAGGAACACCAAGTATATAATAAAACAAGGGTAAACCGAATACTTACCAATAAAATATGAGTTACGATAACGTAACAATCAGTACCGAATACCGCTTTATAGTTCATGGTCGTGACGTAAACGGTTATAGGTCTAACATGTACCAGCATCAGAACTGAACATATTATTATACACCTAATACCTACGAGTATAGGAGTGAGTTTTGTGTTTAGATACATAATATATACAGGGTGGAATTTTGTAATGCCACCTCGAGGGAAAGTACTTTAAATGCTGGAGATAGATAATTTTAATCAAAAGAAACATTCCTTTATTTTTAAAAAGAAACAGAACTGCATTTAACGATTTCCGGAAATTCGTTTGCCATACCCAGGAACCGAACCAGCTAAATTTCCAAAAAATAACATTCTGTACTTTTATGGCGTTCACCGATAGGTTCAATCATAAGGATCGAATCTCTCTAAGAAACGTGGTAAATTAAATAAAAACAAAACCATAAAATCTTAACTTATAAATTGAATGAGACTAGATAAGGCACATTCGTAATTAATAAATATCTTTGACGTCTTTTATTCACTAAAATAAGAAAAAACTATTTAAATGCATGCAAGTTGTTATGCATGTCAAATGAAAAAAAGATGCGGCATAACTGTGTGTGGCACTAGAATTACCACGTACCTAAGTAACATAAGTTAGAATTTTATGGTTTTGTTCTTATTTAATTAACCATGTTTGTTAGTAAGATTCCATCCATATGGTTGACCCTATCGATCAAAGCCATAACAATACAGCTGATACTTTGCAGTTTTGTTTCTTTTTAAAAACAAAGGAATGTTTCCTTTGAGTAAAATTATCTATCTTTAGTATTACGAGCACTTTCCCTCCAGCCCCCTGATTCTAAGCTGTCGGAAAAATTTCGGACGGAAATGTCAGTTTAATTAAAGTTAAAAAACATAATGTTTAAAAATTGATGGTTGTAGGAACAAATCATAAATTAATCAGTTTTTGATTTTCTATACGGTAGACTATTTTGTAACATTAAATAACTTAAGCCGTAAAAATAATTATTTAATGTAAACAAAAGATAAATAAATGTACATAGACGAGTTTTTATTAAATAAAATTCTCCTACAAGAAAATTTGAGTTTTCTTGCAGGAGCAGAGGAAAGAGAATAAGAGTATAAGTATGAGAGCAAAAGAAGTAAAACAAAAAAAGGGAAACAAAAATACCTGAAGAAATATAAATATAGAAAGCTGTAGGTTCCTTTCGTTTTTGTACCAAAATATGCAACTAGTAGAATTCTGTTTAAAAGTTACATTTTTAATATCCGTACTTAGAGACAAACCCTGGTTATGAGTCCGGACCGTGATGTATTTGACAATTTACTACAGGGAGTATTAAAATCTTTAAATAAATAATCTAAAACGTAATAAACGTAAAATCATTTAAAGGTGAAGGTTTTCTCAGAAGGTATTCCCAAAAGGTCTTCTAGAGCAAACTTACCTAAATGTGAAAATTAGTATGTCTCGTACCTTTGCTATCGAAAATCCGATTTTTCTATCAAAATGTTTGTGATCCTCTAAAAGGTTTTCTATGTAATTTATTTTAGTTACGAGTATACGTCGTCGTAGTCCTGGGAACGCCAAATATATTGGATCAACATATTAAAAGTTTTTGAGTAAGTAAAGGCCAAATTGGAGCCCTAGAGCCCTGAAATCCACCAAGTATAACCCTTCTAGAATACCTTACATTAAAAGAATAAGTAAAACTACGTTATGAAGTGTTTTAATAAAGCAGATTAAAAAAAATAGGCTGCGGATCTAAAGTTAAATCTAATTTTGAGATCCATCTTAATTATGCTTAGTTATTTGAATGTTAATTTTCTAAAAGAAAATTAAATTCTTTCCATCTAGTGTTAAGATTAAGATTAGTTTGAAAAAAATATTCTAGAATCTTTTTTACTGTGTTACCTACAACCTTAAAATTCGTAACTCAACCAAGTACAATTTTGTGAAGCTAAAAGGCGCCTAGAAATTATTCCCAAGAATTGTGAACAATAATTCGTGCACGATAATTTTTTGCTGTTATTACAGCTCGTGGACTACAGCGAAGTAAAGAAATTAGGTCCAATTTGAGGGTTGATTTTTCAAATTTCTTGCAGTTTATGTGACTGGTTTTTAGATTTTTTACTCTTTTGGTAAAGTATAAAATAGTGTTACTAGAAATCATTATAGTATATAAAATTCAAATACTGTCATCTGCATTGTGTTGGTCTTTAGATTATAATGTAAATGCAATATTCAAACCATGCGTATGTTATTTCATTTATCATCGTCAACCAACCTATCGCAGTCATCAATATCTATTTTATTATCAATTTGCACCACAACACTTGGTTATCTATGTTTAGTAACTGATCCGAATCATAAAAGATTTGACTTCCAAAATTGTATTTAATGTTTCAAAACGATAACATAAGAAATAAAATAAATACTTCATCAAGACACATGAGGAAGAAGTATTACTCTGTTGACATAATGATCGGGTTAAACCACTCCGTCTGACAGATACTAATAATTCTAGAGCAGCCTTAACCCGTTAATTTTGTAAGCTATGAATGATGGGCAGGAGTGTTGTTACAGAGCCGTCTATAGTTTTGTTGTCCTTTACTTTGTTAATAATCTGGGTAGCTTGTAGATGTTTTGGTATCGAAAGGACTTAATATGTTTTAATATTTACCTTACATGTCACTTTGTGACATTTATGTATTTACTAACGTGGTCGTATTTAGTTGTTTTGTCATATTTGTGACTTGTGTTGCGTAGGCTTTAAAGTCGTAGAGAAATGTATTGAGCAAAATGTTACCAGACCGTCTATAGACTGATAGCGACGTAGCATTAGACTTAACGTCCACTTTTGTGAGGAAAAGGCATGTGCTCAACAGTGTAAATTAACTATTCAACATCAACATCACAACAGCTCAATGTCGTCCTTACTATGAAATAATGTTGCCGACATTACTCACCGAAACCCATCGTTAAAGTGGCAGTGGGCAGGCCAAATAGCTCGTGGAACTGATGGCTGATGGCGAAAAAAGGTTTTCGAGTGGCAGCCACGTATTGGAAAGCTCACTGTGGGATGCCCGGTGCCCCCCACCAGCTTGACCGACGAACTAGTAAAGGTTACGGGTGGCCGTTGGTTGCAGGCGGAACAAAATCGTTCGCTGTGGTGGGAATTAGGTGAGGCCTATGTTTAGGCCTGGATATCATTAGATTGATGTGATCAAATTAACTATTATCTTTAATCAGTTTTCCTTTCAAGTTGCATTAGGTGAGGTAAAATGTTTTCTTGCCATTCATAATTCAGCAATAATATTCGACGCGACGCCTTACACTAGCCCTGTTTATAAATTCTTTCGTTAGTGGTTTATTGCCATTTTGCGGTGCGCCCGAAAGAAGTTCTACTTAGCTTGTCATCGACTGCGTCAATAGCCACGGGGTGACATGAGGTGGTCTCCAGTTATTATAGTAATGAGGTGATAGATAAGTTTAGAGTATTCTCTGATTACATCTAGATTTCAGTATTTCTAGAAATGTCAATCATGAAAGCTATTTTGATATAGAAACCAACTAGACCTAGCCTATGAATCATATGACGCTAGTGATGAAATTATCGTACCATAAGTGGGAAATCAAATGTCGTGACTGAAGTTGGAAGGCTTCGCGGCGCGTCGTTGTCAATTACTGCTACGGTATATAGTATATAGGCACTTAAGCCAAAGATTACCCACGATGGCATAATGGACACTTCTAGAAAGGTGTGAAAGAACCGACTTAGACCTAGCTTGCCCTATTTTTCTGAACTAGGTATATCTATTTAAAAAAAGTCTTGTAACTATCGCTAAAAGTTGTGTGTTTGTTTGTCTGCTTCGTGTTTTGTCGATGTTATATGCCGCAATTTGCTTCCTCCATCTCTCACCATTGAATTCTATCTGCTGCAACCCTTGTCCACTGTAGGCCCACAGTCAGACGAATTAATAAAATTTTGTTGTAAAGAAACCTTCTTAGTCCTGTACCTACTTTCAAGTAGGTAGACAATCACACGAGAAACCCTATAACATTCGATAAGTGGAAATCGATTGAACGAGTAAATATCGGTCAAAATGACTCTTTATGTAACCCATATTTGTATTTTCAGGGGAATCACAAATTGTTAGCTTAAGTAGCTTGGTTTTTCTATAACAGTAGCCGTAACACTCAATATTGTTGTCCAATGTTTTTGTTACCAGAAGAACTTCTTCTTTAATAGAATGAAAGTAGGTCTTAATTTCCTGATAAAGAAAGAAAATCTATTTATTTTCAGACTTTAATTTACAGAGTATAGCACAAAATTAAACAATAAAAAACCTGTATGAGTCCGAAAAACTAAAAAGCTAAAAAAAGCTATATGTTGAGAAGTTACATTCATCATCATATCAGCCCAACGACGTCCACTGCTAAACATAGGCCTCACCTAATTTACGCCACAGCGAACGGTCCTGTGCCGCCTGCAACCAACAGCCGCCCGCAACCCTGACCAGGTCGTCGGTCCATCTGGTAGAGGGCCGTCCCACGCTGCGCCTTCTAATACGTGGCCGCCACTCGAGAATCTTTTTCCCCCATCGGCCATCAGTTTTACGAGCTATGCAGGGCACATAGCTCGTAGCCCACTGCCACTTTAGTGAGCTATGTCAACAACTTTAATTCTCCTGTGGATAGAAGTTACATTATATACATATTATTATTTATATAATGTAACTACTCAACATAAAACTTTTTTAGTTGGTAACTGCTTTGATGGAGAAATACGTATCCGACTATATGTTATTATATCATAGTCATGTATTTAATAGGGAACTAATCCAGAATCTTTTGCACAGCATGCGTATGCACTCCTACTACTGCTTTGATGGAGATCAAAGCAGTTACCGACTCTGTTCTGCTGGACCTCTTTAAATTTCAACCAAAATACTTGGTTTTCATCTTCCGAATACATTTTATTCCAGATATTCCACTCCACGTCTTTAAAAAAAATTAATACTATTCAAATCTCAATTTGACTTTTAACTAACCTGCTTCTAATACCTATATGATCCCAAGCAAGGACAAAAATTTTCAGAAGAATTAACATCATCAACAATCCATTAAGTCACACTGCTGGGCTTGGATCTCCGAAACAATAAAAAAATAAATCTAATAATAAATAAAGAATTAACATAAATGATAATAATTCAAAAGAGCATGTTTAAGAGAATTCAGCAGATACTCCATCAACACTTAAGACATGTTGACAGATTTCTGTTTGGCTTAGAAATTTGGTGCGGTAATTAACAAAGAACAACACAACTCAAGCAATCTCCGCTTAAGAGAATCGTGTTTAGCTAAACGAACAAAATTAGCAACAAAATATTTAGTTCAACTTTCAAAGATCTGATGTAGATAATTTTATTAAGACATTTGATTTAATTTTTCTCTTATTTTTAGCTTAAAAAGACTATTTTCTTACAAGGGTATGTATATAAATAACATAAACAACATTTATTTAGCAAAACGTAGAGTTGAATTGTGTTAGAAAGATATATGATTAAGCGTCTAATAAAGAAATTTCAATACCTATAACTTACACAATTAGCATAGGTTATATACGGTTTGGTCTTGGTGTGAAACAGCCAATTCAAAAAAGGCCGTTCCGCGATTGACACCGTAGTCCCAAAGTGTCGTGGTCTCAAAGGGGAAAGACCCTATAGAATGTATTAATTAGACTACTAGCTACTTCAATAGTATTTTACCCGCAATGAAAAATGTCACAATTTGTGTTAAGGTACAGGTCTACAATCCCTATATTCTTCTTATCGTGTGGGCTTGAGGCAGACTCTGGTGTCGGAATTTATCAAGTCGCCTAGAAGGCTTCCAACTTGACTACCACATTAAGTGATAACCGAGACCAACGGCTTTACGTGCCTTCCGAAGCACGGAAACGCTCGAGAATGAAATTGCCACAAACGGTCACCCATCATGGACTGACCTTGCCGAGTGTTGCTTAACCTCGATGATCGTAACGAACATCTCAGTACCAATGCCTATATTGAAAAGATAATATTATTCTATACATTTTTGGGAATGGATACTTTTACACACAGAACAGAGATAGGTTTTTTCATTGTTCTGTGCTTTTACACTAACAAAGATGCAAGCACGTCTTTGTTAGTGTATATTTTAGGCTGTCATAATTACTTGCGTAATTTTGTTTCTAATACATTTGATTCTGTTCTTTGAATGCATTCTCAATTATATATAAACGCATATAATAGACATCGCTGTGCCTCTTCAGTCTATTCACAAAGTTCATTTTGTCCAGACATCGGTGGACGGCGGCGTTGTCTCGCCTCACTTCACCCCACTTTAGTGTTAGCTAATCCTGTAATTGGATTGCTCGACCTGTCATGTAAAGGGCCTTGCACGTTCACCATTCCCACGTAAACTGCTACGTTATGCAACAAACACATCACCGCATTAGCGGTGTCCAATTTCAACATATTTGTGGCTTTTGTAAAAAAAAATGGAACTTTATTAGGTCAAATGAATGACCGCTAGCAAAGCACAAGAGAGCGCAAATTAGCGACAAGTGGAAAAGCACCACGAGCGCTGTGATAAGAGCGTAATGGCTCAGAATACTGTTTTTATTAATGTACTATTGAACTATGAATACAATAAACTGTTTTATATTTCAGTAATCGTGCGTGTTTACCGCGCGTATATTATTATCGCTTTGTCATTCAATCGCGTGCGAAACCCGCAGTTGATCCTGCATAATTATTATTATGTTCCGTGTTCGGCAGACTGGAAAATACCAAAAAGTATTTGAAGTAGAACTTAAATTTTAACCGGTGCGGCGTGTTAAGTTCATCCATTGATGATTGATAAAGTTTTTGAGTTTTCATCATATAAAAAAATAAATTGAGAAAAATAAACTGTATTAATATTTGAGTGACATTACATTGAATTGATGAAAATAACATAGTCGTTATAATGTTTAAAGCAATATATTATTCTGTCAATTAAACTAGTTAAGATACTTCGTTAGTTCAACTTGGTTAAGTATTAAAAATAATACGCAGTAACGTTGTTGAAGACAAAAAACGAGAAACATGTGACGTAGTTGTCACTTGCTTCCCAAACGTAACATCTGTCAGCTCCCATCTCCTCGAGGTGATAAATAGTAAGAAAAACAAAAGGGAAATACTGCGTGGAAATCGACGAATACGAATAGTAAACGTTCCGAAATTTTCTTTGTTTTGCTCGTTGTCAAGTTGTTTATGTTACGTTATGCTTTATTAAACTATTTGTTTTTATTATATTAGAAAAGCTTAGCTTAGCACTTAGTGAGCGTTGCACGATGGAAACGAGGCGTGGACGTGACGTTCTGCTAATTGCCTCCATCCTGCAGGCCTACTCGTTTGAAAATGAGAATGACAGCGAACATTGAATATAAATGGTTGCATATTTAATAATTTCAAACATATGACAACCATGTCAAGATCGGCCTATTTAATGTTGAAATTGGGAGTAGGGTCTCGGTAGCTGTGTGGCGAGAGCTTAAATCAGTAAAAGGGTAACTTGGCTTTGATGTGGTTTAGGCGTCTGTGCCTAAAGTTTACCTTTATTTGGAAATTAAAATATTTTTACGGATCTAAGTTTTAAGAGAACATTCGCTTCGCAATCGTTCGGTAAACTTAAAGAGTATTGAAAGGTACTGTAATAAATACTACAATGTTAAGAATGCAGCGTAAGGGGCGTTATTATTGTCTTATTCATAACTATGTCCTATTTTTCTCTACGTAGAATCTCAGTCAAAGTTACCTTGCGCTTGAACGCTTATTTGAACCCTCTGTAACAGGTGAAGGAGGAAATAAAATTGTCATAAATGTTACGCAAATGTTGTATTGTATGTATTACGAGCAAGCTTACTTACATTAAACGAAGAAGGTATTCGTTAATTGTGCTCTATTATAAATAATTGGCAGATTTAAAAGACGGTGTCCGGCGCTTTTTTAGAACCAAATTGCATTGACATGTCAGCCAAAATGTAAATTGGAATCCAATGATTTTACTTCAACACATTAATAATCCACAATTAATATTAGTTTTAAATTTTGGTACATATACTTCCACAGACTCTGAACAAAACGAGACTCCCTGAGGAAGTTTTCCTTAGAAAATACAGTATGGATTCCTTAAAAAGGGAATTAGTACCTACCCATATAAGATTTTTAAAGGCAGGTCAACACGCATGCAAGACCGTCAACTTGTTTATCACAACAAAAACAATTGAACAATTGAAAATAATTTATTGAATACTTAACTATTGAACTAGTTGAAATAATACAATAAGAAGCGATAAAGGGTTATAAAAATACCCTTAAATTTTCATGACAAATAGTAGTTATCTATTAAGACAATGTAATGGCACCCTTAGTGTTAACACGAGCAGTGGCTGTATCTATCGCCTAATGAACTCATTACACGTCAGAACGACCATAATAATTTAGAACACGCTGACAATATTACGTTCACTCGTATGTATAGGCACCCTAGTAATATCGTAACTTTTAATAATTGCTTCTACTCTAAATATTTTAGACCTAATTTGTTTGGGTAAAACATTTTATATGAAGGAAAATTATTTCGCTTGATATCTCGTATATTAATTCCATGTGTAGCTAAATTCAGCCCGCGAATTTGGAAAAAACAGCCTTTGTTCTTTTATAACTCCTAGACTACCTCTATGACAAATTTAGTTTTGATCCGTCTCCGTGTAGTGCTTAAATAGTGTCTAACAAAAAAATCATAACACTTTTTTTAACCTGACGAAGTTGGCAGAGGGTACAAATAGTTGACAGTTGAAAACCAGCGCCTGTCTATCTACTTGACATAAACTGAACTGGTCACCAATTTACGCAACCACACACATTGTAATTGTTTCCCTATAAGTTTATTTCTTACACATTAACTTATAGGGACTTCATAAGCATTTTCCCTTTTAACGGATGCACCAAATAAATTTATCATTCTTTCTTTCTTTAAGTGCCTCACAACCTCGTTTCATCAGCTATGTTAAGTCCGTGTAAAACTGCGTTTATATCTATTCACATTGAATGTATTAGACGCGTGCCGTGTCAGTCAAAATAATATTTCTCAATAGAATTTGACAGCTCTTGTCTGTCTTCGTCTGTGCGGCCACATTACGGTAGATATAAAATGCGTTCTATACAAGAATACCTTTTTGTCTAGCTTGTCCAACACGTTCGAGTAGATTTAGACGGCTTAATAGAAGGCAATACTTTTACCATTGATCGGCATATTTAAAAGAAAAAAGTCGCGCATAGTGAAATATCATTATGCGAAATTGACTATTTTTCTTTTTTTTTATTCTAACTAATAAGTTAGAATATCAATGTAAAGTCACTGTACACTTTTTATTGCATAATGTTCAATGTTGACCAACTTCGAATTTAATAATTTAATTATTTTTTTTCGATTATGCCTTCAATATAACTTTTGACTGGCCTGTTGGTCTAGTGGTTAGTGACCCTGACTGCTAAACCGAAGGTCGTGGGTTCGATCCCCACCCAGGACAAATCTTTGTGTGATGAGCATAAAGGTTTGTTCTGTGTCTGGGTATAATTTATCTATAATATGTATGTATTTACAAAAAAAAAAATGTATTTAAGTAGTATATAAGTTGTTTAGTACCCATAACACAAGCAAATATAATTGCTTAATTTGGGACTAGATGGCGCTGTGTAAATGTGGTAGAATATTATTATTATTATAACTATAAGACCAAATGAGACTGGCAGACTGAACAAAACTACTTCTGTAACCTTCTGAATTTCCAACCTTGTAACTATGACATGAACTCATAAAAATACAGTTAACAAAGCAAGACAACTATAAATAAAAGTAAGTTAGTCTCTCGTAATAATAAAAGTTGAGAACTTTTGTAGCAAGATTATTGAGTTACTCGAACATTGAACTTTACATAATTTGGCTTTAGTTTCACGCCACGGGGATTGACACAATTTGTGTCTTTCGACGATTTTTTGTTCTTGTTACTTTTGTTGATATAAGTATCAAAAGATATACGATATAACTGTGTCTTTTGTTTTAAAATATATGAAAATTAAAATATATAAAATATATATTATAATATGTCTACGACAACAATTGAATCTCTGAAAATTGAATCTCTGAAAATTGAATTGAATGACATTTTTTACGAACAACCATGAAACAAAATTTCAAATTTACGGATGATAATTATACTCGTAATATCACTTACGGATCTACAAGTAAGTATACCACTAAATAAACGCTATTGTGATATTTTGTATGGAAAAAATGCATTACTGATGAAATCAATTATGACCACCTATTATTACATAGGACCTTTCATAGCTGGCAAAGGGGATGTGATACAGTTCTACCTATCCATTTAGGGATCAACAGCAAGATAGTATATTTATGTTAAACTAAAGCTCGTCTCTTTTTTCCGGTAGTCTGTACAAATAAATTTAAAAAGCAAGAAGTATATTCGCCTCTTTACAAGAGCAACGTGACATCTCATAAAAACGTTTTTAAAATGTATCACGTTGTTCTTGTAAAGAGGCGATATACTTCATCAACTTATTATTTTTATACAAATAAGTATGCAAATTAAGCTGTATTAGATATTAGTAGGTATAAAAATAACTTTTTTATAGTCCTAGATATCAACCAATACCCTTACCCTAAGGGCAATATAATGCATTCTTGGTATATAAAATAGAAATAGCTTTTATAAAACAGATCATTCCTCACCTATTGGGGTCGGTCTATTATAAGGTCTTCGCATTTCATAAATTCATTCGCCTGTAAAATTTATTGACTGTCGACCCAATAGTTAATAAGGCACCTGCCTACTGTGCAATGAAAAGATTCCGGCTGGAATTTATCCTTAAGATTAATGATTCCGTAGCCTTTTGGCAACAGAGTCTTTAATATATTTTCGTCCATTTTTTCAAAACTAATCTATTTAAAGCAGGCTTTCTAACTTTCAGGTTTGATGGAACTCTGTAATTATTTTAAATTTTATCAAGTAGGTATTAAAGAATGAAATTACTTGAGCGCAACCATGTATATACCACTAGTACTATACATGTATACACCACCTGCTATAGAAGCAAGGAGAAAATTGTTTAGCTGAAAATATAACAGATTTAGTCTCCATACATTGCCAGCACAGTCATTCCGTTTTAAGATAAAATGGTTTAGCTGTGTTCTTGATACTGCAATGTCCTTTGACAATTGAAAAAATGAACACGCACAGAGACGCTCGAGAATGAAAATGCCACAAACGGTCACCCATCATGGACTGACCTTGCCGAAACATGCTTGTTTTTTTAACTGACATAGGTATTCAATGAATAAAAATGATAATAAACAATTTATTGAATGATAATTATTAATTTAATATAACTAAAACGTAAATGTAGTAGTGTTGTATAATTTATTGTAACTAAATAATTTAAAAAAAATTTGCACACCAATAATGTCTACAGAGAACCAAAAACTTATAGTATAACAATTATTATGCAATCTGTATGATACAAATAAATAATTTAATAATATAATAATAATATTCAACCACATTCACACAGCAGCGCCATCTAGTCCCAAAGTAAGCAATTATATTTGCTTGTGTTATGGGTACTAAACAACTGATATACTGCTTAAATACTTTTTTTTGTATATACATACATATTATAGATAAATTACACCCAGACACAGAACAAACCTTTATGCTCATCACACAAAGATTTGTCCTGGGTGGGGATCGAACCCACGACTTCCGGCTTAGCAGTCAGGGTTACTAACCACTAGACCAACAGGCCCGTCAATTTATATTTTGACTTTTTGATTTCGAACATCGCTCAACCTAGTAGATCGTAACGAACATTTCTATACCACAAAGTTCCAAGCTCCACAATTGATCTCATTCATAACCACATATACCTCAGTATAAAGTAAACTAGAAACAATATAAAGCCACAAAAACCCTTGCAGTTGGTGCGCCCGAGGGCCCACAACAATAAGGCAGGTTGAAGAGGTCCCTAACTAACAACAAACGCCAAGACAATACAACGGCTCGCCTCTCGCCCAGTTTAAGCTAATCCAGTCCATGATTAATATCTAGGTATTATAACTGAATAACGTTATTTGTTTTGTTTAGGTAAGCCGTCGTTCTTTATTTGGCCACTGCTCAGCTCCTAACTGTAACTGTATCTAAGAACATAATTGACATTATGTATTAACCTCATAGACATCATGTAATCCAATTGATCTACTTATACTTATTTATTACGTCTTATTAATTATTTTGATTGCTGATTCCTAATATTAAAATTACTAAAAATTTAATTGATTGATGATAATTTATAATTATTGTATTTAATCTACGTTTAATTATTATAATTATTGCATATCTGACTCAGGATAAACTTTTGGAACCTGTAATTATTGTGTTAACAACCTATGTACACAGTTACGCAATAAATGATCTTTATCTTTGTCTTTTGCTTAGCTTAGGGAAAAGACAACGCCCGCACTAGGGAACAAGCCCTGTGTCGCGGGGAGCTTTACAAACATGAAACTAACGGACACAAAGTACACCCAGACTAGAAACAAATATCTATGAATCACACAAATATTTGTCTCGTGTGGGAATCGAACCCACGTCACCCAGCACGGCGATGTAGTGGCGAGGCGACCACCTTAACCACTGCGCCACGGTGACAGTCAAATTTTATCTTTATCTTTAACGGCCGTAGCGTGGTATAGCCAATGTTATTCAATGATAATGTAGCTTTCTGACGGCAAAATATTTTTTGAAATCTGTCCAGTAGTTTTTATGTTTATTCGTGACATACAAAAATACAAATCTTTCCTGTTTATATTAGTATAGATATAGATGAGCGATGTAATTATACAAACAAGTTTTAGCAAAAAACATAACTAAGTTTCACGCGTATTTTTTTCTGTATGAGGAAAAGTAGTGCGCTGTGGGGATATTAGGTGAGGCCTGTGCCCAGCAGTGGACATCATTGAGCTGATATATGATGATGATGGCTTTTTCTCCGAAAACGTGGGCAGAAGTACATAACACTGACATTTTGTTAGCTATGTTTGATTCCATGTACTGAATAGAAAGCGAGCCTACCTACATAACATTTTTCAGGCATATTGCTAGACTTCAAGCTGGAACTGAAAATTGCAATATATACCAAATACCAATTTGCCTGACTCGGAAATCGAACCCGAGGCTTCTAGGCAATTGCTTAACAGCCAACTGTATATAACTTTCTAATCACTTTAGAACTATAGGTATAAGAAAAATACATAAAACTTATTCTTCAGCAAAAACAATAGGTAAAGTGCTTCAAAACTTTACCTTAACTTTGTTAGCGAAAGTGGTTATGGTAAAAGCCCGTAAAGTTAAGCAAACAGTCTTTATATATAGATACCCTAAGGGAGTGAAATAAATTTGATAATTCTAAAAGTTATTCTCACTTAAGGCCTTCCTTTGTAGTTGTGAACTCAAGCCGAGATAGCAAATTATTAACGTATGGAATTACACACTTTTTAGGTTTTTAATGTGTACATTTCATTTTAATGTGTACAGTACATGTAATTCTAAAAAGTGTATTTACTGCAAACATTTAAAAAAATAGTTTCGCTTAAATAATAAAAATCGAAAACCATGAAATATGACACTAAATTGCGACGTTGTCATTCAGAGGAATGACAACGTTTAAAGTTTTTTTAAGAGAGGCAAAAATTAAGAGAGTTCATACAGAGGTATGAACTCTCTCAATTTTTAGGTAGGTTTATAAGCAAGTAGGATGTTTTCAATTGGTCTATTCCAAATTGAAAATTTCACATGTAAATAGCAACAGGTAGGGTAAAGGTATTGAACAATATTTTTTTAATCATAACAATATTCCATCTGTACGTAGTCTCATTATAAAATAATAAATTAATTATATATTATTATTGATGGCAAGTCATTGGTGATAAGTTATGTTTTTTGTGGTTGTTTATAATGTTTTGTTTGGACATTCATACATAGCGTCATCTAGTCCCAAACTAAGGTAATGCTTGTAATATGAATACTTGACAACTAAGATAATACTTATATAACCTTTTTATTTAAATAACCCATTCGGAAATTAAATATAAATAATAAATAAATTGAAAATAAATTAATAATTGAAAAAACGACTGGCCTGTTGGTCTAGTGGTTAGTGACCCTGACTGCTAAGCCGACAAATCTTTGTGTGATGAGCATAAAGGTTTGTTCTGTGTCTGAGTGTAATTTATATATAATAAGTATGTATTTACAAAAAAAAAATGTATTTAAGTAGTATTTTAGTTGTTTAGTACCCATAACACAAGCAAATATAATTGCTTACTTTGGGACTAGATGGCGCTGTGTGAATGTGGTAGAATATTATTATATTAATTAAATTTTAAGATATCGTGGATTATTCCAGAACTTATTTACTATTACTCTAGGGTTTCATAACGTCAGGGACTAGGTATTTTATTTCATATTTAACAACAAGAAGACATTAGTAAACGTTTTTTTTATTTATAAGAACTAAAACCACTAGCAATATAACGTAACCAATTGAGTTGGATCGATGTATGTAGCATCTAATAAACCTGCCCTTGGGAGAAGGCGGCCCTTGAGAAATTCTCCACCATGCTACACCTATATAAAGGCTTCCATCTCACCGACCTAGTTCGAGATAGCCTCTACGCTACTCCACAGCCTCTACAAGCTACAAGCTTTGTAAGTGAATATTAATGCAGTTAAAATCTGAGAATGCAGATAATACGATCAGGTTGACCGTAAGCCAGCGGTAGAACGGGCTTTTATGTTCGTTAGCTGATAATTGGTATAATAGCGGAGCTTATTGCTTGTTTATACTCGTAGTGCTCTTTGGATGATAACAGACTTAAGTAGGGCTGTAACTGTGAGTGCATATTTAAAATATAAAACCACATTAAATTGTCATCATCATATGCAATCCAACTAATATCCCTCCACCACTAGGCCAGCGTGAGTGGATTATGGCCTCAACCCTCTCAGCTCTCTAGTTAGAGGAGAGGAGACCCGAGCCCAGCAGTGGGACTTAATGGGTTGATGATGATAGTATCTTTATTAGAAATATTGTTACCACACTTGCCGGACCGGTTCATACAGAGAATTTAAGTATTTTTAGTTGAATTTTCTATGAATACTAATTAAATATCGGATCTACGTGGACCATGTCCAGTGTTATTCAATCAAACGTCAAAAAAAGCAATACTAAATTTGATTTCAGAAGAGTCAAAGTCCAAAAGACTTCTTTTGACTGAAAAGTAGTCAAATATTTTAGATAAATAACACTGATACCATTTCAAAATTAAACAGTCTTACAGCAAGGGGTGTTTTTGAGGCAGTTAAATAATACTTATAGTGTTTTAACATCGATTAAATATTATATATCTTTGGAATAACCGTTTTAACTTATCAGAAATCTTTGTCCTACTAATTATCCGAGACACTGAAAATGAATGAATTTATTACAAGATAAATAACTATTACATAAAAATAAATATAGGTTGCTATAGACACTTTTAGCTCTTTCATTTATAACATTTAAAAGCGAAATGTTTAAATTGCATATCGTCGCTACCTTTTCAAGTTGTGTTTTTAAAATATTAGCCTCTTAAAATTACGTCTCTTGTTTCATCATACTTTGGGATCCTTGAAAAATTAAACATTTCGCAAATAATCAACAATTACAAATTAGACTCAAACGCAAACTGTAATGAGGTTATTATATTAAAGTATAACTAATTTTGGTCACGTTTGGCACAATACCGTAATCTGTTTCGGTCAGTCTACTTAGATTCGCAACAAAATTGGTGTTTGTAATTGTTTAAGTAAAAATGTATCGGGCACCGTTGCTTTATTGAGTGAATTTCGTAATGCAAAAACGTAACTAAAACCTTATTATGTAAAAGAAGGCTTAACATAAAGGAACAGAGAAGCTGCAGCAGAAAGGGAAATGAGTTTGTAATTAAACTACCTTTAGTACTTCAATTTTATTATAATAAACCAAAATTTCAAGCAATTTTCTATTAAAATATTTTATTCAGTTACCCATTAAATAATACTGTAAATGAAAAATAAATAAAACTCAGTTGGGTTAGCGTTTGCGAAATTTTATTAGGCAGTAAAGGTTACACAATATTAGCATATCAACGGCATGCCGAGCGTTCGGCCAAAGTTCCCTTGTCACGAAGCTCTGTTATTTCAGCGTGACTTAAATACTTAAAATTATACTTATACACGTCTCTGGTAGTTATAATCAATGACGACAAATGGTTCCGTAAATTTCATTTATAAATATCAGTTATACACATCAGAAAGAATAAACCTCGGATGGCAAAAAACTTTACAAATTGTAGATTTAACGGACACAAAAAACAGTCTAAACGAACACAAATTGCTATTTTATGTAAGTACTAAGTAAACTTAAACCTCGTAGTAAAGCAGCAGCAGTAGTAATAAAATATATTATTATGATGTACTTCTAAAAGGCAACAAAAATGGTGACGGGTTTTTGACCTCAATTTCTCAGTAGCTGACCGGAGTCTGAAAATGTGCCCGTAGGTATTAATGGCGATGCCTCGGCCCCTGTTACATGGGACTATAAAAAAACTGGTGAAATGAGGGTGCCTTCACCTCTGTCTACCCCTTAAAGGTGTGATGCTATATTGTTTATATTGATATAATAATATTCTACCACATTCACACAGCGCCATCTAGTCCCAAATTAAGCAATTATTATGGGTACTAAACAACTGATATATTACTACTTAAATATATATTTTTTTTAATACATACATATTATAGATAAATTACACCCAGACACAGAACAAACCTTCATGCTCATCACACAAAGATTTATCCTGGGTGGGGATTGAACCCACGACCTCCGGCTTAGCAGTCAGGGCCACTAACCACTAGACCAATAACCCAGTCGTAATTTATTTATTATTGTAAAGGCCAGTGTACAGTGTACACATCTAAAGAGGATTATCGGTAACGCAGTGGTATTGTTTACGGTTGTAGGTCTGAGGTCGATCCCCGAGTTGGAACAAATATTTGTATTATCTAATGCTAATATTCGGAGTTTGGGTATTTTTCTATGGATAATATGATTGTATGTATTTAGAAATATATATATATTTTTATCAGTTGCCTAAATACCATAGCACATGCGCTTACTTTGGGCTAGAAGCCGCTGTGTAAAAAGCATGTCCCGAAAATATTACTAACATTTTTATAAATTACAATTAGTGTATCTAAAACGGCGAATATTACCTACCTTTATGTATTTAATATTGAATACTATACAACCGACTGCCTCGGTAAATGGAACAGTACTGCCACGGTCGAGATGAAAAATTCTGCGTTTTATTAAAACAATAAGTACCTATAATAATGAGCTCCTTTTGTTTCCTATATTCCTTATTATGAAGTTAAATAGGTTATTGCATTTGAAAGAAAATAAACAATGCTACGCTCATGAATTCCTTGTAAATGCTTAAAAATAATTCAATTACGCGATGAATGAAAAACAAAGCTTGGCAATTTGCATTAGTGGATCATTCTCTCTTTCTACTCTTATTGAAGCATATTTTTTGATCATGAAATATTGACAATTATCCACAACATTAATTAGAAAATAATCAAGTTGAAATTTAAAACTACGTAATACGTCTATCGAAGTTTGCAAGGATTTTATAATGCTATACTATCATCAACAGCCACGGCGGTTAACGTGTCACTGGTAGGACTTCTGGACAAGATTTTCTTTTCTTGCACATGTAATGAGATCGGATCGGAGATCGATTATTAAATCGATTAAAATATGAAATTTTAAATTTCAGGTATTGGCAACATTTGGCAATACTGTTGCCAAATGCTTGAAATTTTAAATATGAGATCAACCAATTGAATATCGATATTGCAAGCCCTGCTAAGTCCAATAAGGACTTAATTCATGATTTTAAGTAGGTGCACAATTTCTTTTGTTCAGGAAAAGTAGGGACTTGTTTAAAGTAAAAAGCTTTGTACAAAATGTTTACGACGTGATAATATATTTAGTTCGGCGTTTTCTGAGAAAAATATTGTACTCAAGGGATGTCGGTGCGAAAAACATATTTAAATCGTAAAATGGATGTTTTAGATAAAAAAATTTAGAAAGATACATTTATGTAAATATTTATGACAAAACAAAATATATTTTTAAATAATGTACTTAATTCCTTAATAAAAATGCATTACGATTACGATGCATTGATTTCGAAGTTCAAAGTCGAGATCGAGATATCCAACTTGTAACTTGTTTTATATTAGTGACATAAGATTTTAATAAGACCATACTAATGATCATGGCAGCTATTTAACAAGTTATAAAACACTTCATTTTTTAAACGACTTCAAAAAAGGAGGAGGTTATATGTTCGACTGTATGTATTTTTTTTTTTTTTTATGTATGTTCAACGATTACTCGGAGATGCCTGAACCGATTTAAAAAATCTCATGGATGGAATCTCAGGGAAATCGAAGGCAACCCTCAAATTTTATAGGCACATGTTACGTTTTTCATATATTTTTTAAAGTTATTCAAGTATTTACGTCTGATAGTCAACATCTCATGTTGATGAGCTGGTGATGGAAGGTATAACTCCTTAACTGTTAGGAGTTGGAGGATAATTCTTTCGACATTATAGGTTTTTATAAACCAATAGTTGTATTCTTGTAGGTTATTTAGGTGAGCTGATACTGGAAGGTATAACTCCTTAACTATTAGGAGTTGGAGGATAATTCTTTCAATATTATAGGTACTTATAAACCTATAGTTGTATTCTTGTAGAACATTCAGGTGAGCTGTCAGTGGAAGGTATAACTCCTTGACTCTTAGGAGTTGGAGGATAATTCTTTCGACATTATAGGTACTTATAAACCTATAGTTGTATTCTTGTAGGTTATTCAGGTGAGCTGTCACTGGAAGGTATAACTCCTTAACTTTTAGGAGTTGGAGGATAATTCCTTCAACATTATAGGTACTTATAAACCTATAGTTGTATTCTTGTAGGTTATTTAGGTGAGCTGTCAGTGGAAGGGAAACTTCTTAATGTTTAGGAGTAAGAAGATGATTTCTTTAAATATCACATCCATGTATAAACCTTAAGTTGTGTTATTTCAAGTGTCTGAGGTGAGAGCTCTTGATGGAAGATAAAGTTGTATAATTCAAAGGAATTCTTATAGTATCTAACCTGCATTGTATACCTATACTTGTTACCTGTCGCATTTTATAGGAAAAAAGAAAGACATAAAAAGCTGAGAGTTTTGAGATTCCTCTATTCTACAATCAGGTTGTGTTGTTAAAATATTTAAATAGACGTTCCCTTCTATCGAAGATTCTTTATTTCGGTTTTCCGTCTTAGTTTGCCAGCCAGTATTATTAAATCTGCTAGATAAAAAGTACACTAAAAATGGACAAATAAACTATTTTTAACAAAAAAATATTAAAACGACTTCAAATCAGTACTAAAAAGCGAAAAATAAACTGAATTTGATATTTAATTCCAAGCTAAAAAATACCTACCTACCTGTTTAAAGTATAATACTCTATTACTAATCTGTTTGAAGTCGGTGCCAGCCTAATGAGGTTGTATCACTCAGTTTGAGCCGTCCACTAGGTACACGCAAGTGCGAGGTGGAGTGAAGTAGCGAGCGGTAACAGATGTACGTACTAAGTAGTACGTAGCTTAACAAACTCTTTAGGCTTGGCACCGACTTCAAACAGATTAGTAATAGGGTATTATACTTTAAACAGGTAGGTAGGTATTTTTTAGCTTGGAATTAAATATCAAATTCAGTTTATTTTTCGCTTTTTAGTACTGATTTGAAGTCGTTTTAATATTTTTTTGTTAAAAATAGTTTTTGACACTGACATTTTAAAATGTGTCGATTATAACGACGCGACTAAGTGATGATGGCCTTCCCAATATAGACATTCGACTGTCGATTTTGGGGTTACCTTTTTGAAAGTTTCGAAGTTATTGAGATTTCGATATCCCTCAAATATTTTTGTTAATTCACCCAGAATCAAGTAATGATTCTACCATATTTATGTACTTCCAACAACTAGCGAATGATAATAAAACGTCAATTAATTGGTACACGCAAACTGGGTATTGGTTTAATTAAATTGAATACAAACACAATCAAGTCCCGGGTGTCCTTTAATCCTGGTGTAGAAACAAAAGCGTTGACCGGTACTAAACTTATATGACTGCGGTTAAATTGCATGATTAGCTTTCAGTTTAATGTAAATATATATAATATATATATATAATATAAATATCATATAATTGAAGTCCAATCTATATGTATAGATTTGACTTCAATTATTTGTGTATGTTTTAAATTTCATCAAATATAAAACTATGCATCAGGGAACTGTGTGCGATGGTGTCAATTTTACCGGGATCATATCAAAATAGTGATGGTTTCAGAATGAAAAACTAAACAGCATGCAAATCATATGATCTGACTTCGATTCCGATCGGCAATATCAATGTGGATTTTACTTTGTGGAATTTATACGTACTTACCTACCAGTCATGTGACTAACATCTGCTAATGAAGAAGGGAAGGAAAAAATATTGTGAGGATTTTGTGCCACCCCCATCCAACGGCCATCCGCAACTTTTAGGTCGTCTTATCATATTTTTTTTTCGCTTTTCTTGCCCTAATAATTTTTTGAGTTTATTTTTTTTTATGTTTAATTCTAAACTTTAAGCTATATATTGTGCAATATATAATTATTACATTTAACTATAAATTTCGTGTATTCTGGATATACCTTACCTATGCCACCTTGACAAAGGATTTCTGAGAATTTTGTTACTCTATAATGGTATGTAATCGATGCGTTAAAATGCTTCTGAAAAGGTTATTCTTTGAAGCTTGTCTATCTATACCCTTGTAAAGTAAAACGATTATTTTCTTATATTTAACGTGTTTGTCAATATCAGTGACATAGTGTCTTTGATCGTTATGTTGTATAATAAATAGTATTTGCTTTGTTTCAGGTAAGCTAGCTACAATGACTACAAAACAAAAAACTTTAAAGAATATAATAATTAAAAGGTATGTTTTTAATAATTCCACTTCCACGAGTTCGTTGATGAAGTTTTGTAGTTCGGCAAGCTAAACATAATATTCTGACTTGTTTGCTTCATTTTATGCGCCTAACAAATAACACAGCTTCACGCATTTCTTCTTGAAGGGATAGGCAGAATTAGATTACACCTACATTCGTCAGCTATGTTTGTTGCCATAATTGGGTAAAATTCAGACTCTGAGTTGATACTGATAATATAATTTCAAAACAGAAAATATGTTTTCTTTTTATACGACCTGGCAATCAAAGTTGGAACCTATTGCACAGCAATCATACACAATATCCTTGCGCCACCAAGACAATCTAACAATAAGATTCATTGACAGTTATGTATTTTTTTTTATCTTCAAGTTTATTGTCACAATTTCGGTACTACGAATAATAATTTATATGAAAAATTGCCAATGTTTAAATGCTCGGTATGGTGACGTCATCTTAAGATTCCAAAAAATGTCCCATGTATTATAAATTTCCTAGTCATTGAATAAATACATTAAATAACCGTACCGTAGAGAAATTTCTCAATCATCTTTTTCTTCTTAGAGTGTTGTCTTCATGAAGGTTGGCATTATAGCAATTTCAACCTTTGAAACAGCTGCTTCAAACCACTGTCACAGGCTTATAAGCCGAGATACCCATCTAAAACTTAAGTCTCCTTCTGCCTGCCTCTTTGCCCTGCATTATTAGCTAAAAGATCGCATATTTATTTCGAACTTACTACTTATATCAATGATTAATTACAACAAAGTCTTACAGCACAAAAATCCATTGGCTGCGATCAATAGATAAACAAACAAAGCAGCCCTTTAGCCTTAACCTTTTTAAAAATGTACTCAAATTGCCATTATCCATCCATGTTAATAAACCGATACGCCCGATACGATACTCCGCACTTAAAGAGCCATATCTCTGTATTCGGGTGAAAATGGACTCAGCCATCAGGAAAAACAATTGGTTTTGTGAAATTATATTTCTGTACGGTTCGTTTTTTTATATAAATAATATTTCTAAGCATATACCCACTACTTGTAAGGAGGAATATAAAATCTCATTTCAAAATTTTCACCAAGGACTAAATTATACAAGACTATTGGTGAAAATGAATACGATATTTTTTTCAATGTATTCCATCGCAGATCATTCTTTGATACAACCTGTGTACCTAATATTTTTTAAGGCAATATCCTCAAGTTTTTCACATAAATATACAATAAATTCCTAGTTCCTAACTAATGGTATACATCCAAAAATTAATTACCTACATACAATACATAATTAAAGGTTTAATTTAAACAAAATATACAAAGAAACAATTACAAGTTAGAATGAAAGTATTAAAAGTAAATATTAAGTAGTGAAAAAGCTTGTAAACTTTGAACTATAATATAACAATGATTCAAAAAAACTTAATAAAATGAAGGCCGAACTCTGACATAGTTACTCTTTATTAAAAAGCGACGAGAGGGTAGTATAAAAAAAAAGGTACAAATACGTGTCAACGAATTTCCCTTAAACTTTTCTCACATTTAAAGTCACTCCATACATATTTAGCAGTAAAAGAAACAGAAGACGCTGCAACGTTACTCGAGATACGAGCACATTTCATAAATTGACGCACATAACTGATATATTCCCGCAAACGACGTTATTTAGGTAACAGTCTGGATTTAATGTGGACTTTGATGGGTCTCCTCCGTTGGTAACTATTAACGAAGGCACTTATATCTTTGACTTGTCTATTGGGAGATATATATAATGTCTCAGTTATTCATCAATGATTAATACAGAATTGTATCTTGAACAAATCTGACTGTCATCACCCTGTATTGCATTTGTTTGTTTTTAAGTATAACAGCCTTACTACGGAGCAATCCCTGCGTCGTAGGGAATTTCACAAACGAAAAAATAATTGATACAAGTACATACAAACTCAAAATTTGTCTCGTGGGAGAATCGAACCCCCGACACTCGGCAAGCTATGTTAGTGGCAGACCTTAACTGCTACGCCACAGTGATAGCAATAAAGCGTGGTATTATGACAAACTTTTTAAATTAACCAAACCTTGTAAAGTCTGATCGATTTTAACAGAACGAATATAAGGAACTCGATCTTAATTAAATTGGAAACATTTTTAATTGGACGTTCATCTTTTTGTTGAAGCTATATAGTGTGCCGGCAAACTCAAGCGAATTTTCAAAGTTGCAAGGCATTGGTGAGAATAAGGGATAAATTAAAAATAAACACGATATATTCGTATATTATATCTAGGAGATACTGGGCGTCTTTGTGCATTGGAAGGCACGTACAGCCGTTGGTCCCAGGTCCCATCTAATGTGATAGCAACCAGGCTGAAAGACGGCGCGTGCGGCTTCATAATTCTAACACCAGAGCCTTTCAAAACTTTAAAATTGTTCACATATTTGCAATTAATTAGTCTACGTCTCATTTTAAGGAATTAATAAATACCTTATATTTTAATCAACTAGTACCCACGACATCGGTGCAATTCGATGGAAACCGACTTTCTTTTGTTTGATGCATGCCATTCTGTTCGTGAAAACGAGGTGTGGGGCTCGCTAGCAGAAAATGGAAGAAGGCCAGAATAAGAACTAATATTTTCTGTGTTTGCCTTGCTTTAGACTAGTCTGAAGAAACTTGTTACAATTTACAGTCTATCGTACGAATTTATACGCCTTTAGAATTAAGTTTGGCAACTGTGTTCCTAATTCAAATCTAAGAATTAATCAGGACCAAAGTAAATATTGTCAAGATTCAGAATGTTTAGACTAAATACTGTTATAGCTAGAATGAGCTACAGATATAAAGCTTCAGTCACTAGTAAACGAGACAGTAAAATGCGTAATGAAGTTGAAGAATCTTCATATAAGATAGTATTTACTGAAGCGAATAGTTGCGCTTAGTAGTATTAAAATACGATACTATTTTCATATTGTTTTTAAAGAACTCCAAGACTCTGAAACTCATTATAGGAAAAGGAATTTATATATTGTATGTATTGCGTCGTTGAAATGCTATTCTGAAAAATATTGTAAGTTTAATTATGTTACTGCCATATATTTCTGGAATATTCCGGTCTGTCCCACCAATCTGTCCCCCCGGTGGGACAGATTGGAAAAAAAGTTCGTTTTCGATCGAACTTTTTTCACTATCAAAAAGTTTGTTTTGTCCAAATCAAACTTTTTTTTCCTGGTTGTCTCATTTTTACATACATACATACATATGGATCACGTCTCTTTCCCAACAGAGGGGTAGGCAGAGACCATTTCCTTCCACTTGCTACGATTCTGACATACATCTTTGGCTTCTTCAACATTCATCAGTCTTTTCATGCATTCTCGCCGGTTGAGGGTACTCCTGATCTGTCCCTTCTTTAGAACGTCACCTATTTGGTCATGGTACGTTCTTCTAGGTCTACCCCTTCCAACGTTTCCTTTCACATTCGCCTCATATATTTGTTTTGTCACTCTTCCTTCATTCATTCTTTCTACATGTCCAAACCAGCTTAACATTCCTTTCTCTATTCGTGTCACAACATCTATTTTTAGAATTCAATAATTGACTATATTAAATTATAAGATTAGTGGTATGGGTTTATAATCATTTTCTAGTTTTATTTGTCTATTTTTGTTTTATTAGAAAAGTTTTAGCTTGTCAATCACTTCAGTAGTTTTTGAGTGAAAGTCTAACAAAAAACGTATAAAAGCTTGTGAAGGAATTTTATAACAACAGGATAATAAGAGCTTAATTAATTACGTCCATCCAACTGAGTTCATTAATTCATTGGCAATGTAGTCATATGTTAATGCAATTTATAACAGCATCTATAACATAATTATGTGGAGGACCGACAGCCGTAATTATGATTAAAGCCGTGAAATACGCCAATGAACACATTGAACATGAAATTTAATCAAAAAGCCTTATTGATTATTTAGAAGCTGCGATATTTATAAGAAGTATATTTTCGGTATACATTTTTATATGATATGTACATAATATAATAATAATATTACAATAATAATATAATATTCTACCACATTCACACAGCGCCACCTAGTCCCAAATTAAGCAATTATATTTGCTTGTGTTATGGGTACTAAACAACTGATATACTATTTTAATAATAATACATAGACACAGAACAAACCTTTATGCTCATCATACAAAGATTTGTCCTGGGTGGGGATGATCAGTGATAATGTAGCTTATTAACGGAAAAAAAAAATTAAATCGGTCCAGTAGACACACCGTTTATTCAAAATCTATTTAATACAAACGCATGAAATTGTATATGAAAACTAGCCAAATCAAATCTTGAGCTTCAATTTCTCCTAAGTTATCTGCTTTCTATAAATAATAATTTGACTAGAACTTAACTTGTCATTCATTCACATCTCGATTCTTTTGTCGGTGAAATCGACAACCACTTAAACTTGTCTACCGTTTTTTACATTTATGTTTTTGGTGGGATTTATTATTACCATAATAGGGAATCTGCTCACTGTGTGGCGAGTGCTTTGCTTGAAATAACCATTTCAGCATGTTTAAACAAGGTTCGAAATGAATTAAGACAAAATAACACAAGTATTGTAATCTTACTGCGAGATGTTTATTGAATAATAATCAATAATAATATTCGGCAAACAATATCGTAGTAGCAGTACACATACAAACCAAATATAATTAGATCAGAAGAGAAAATACTGTTCGCAATTTCCTCACTCACTTGACATAGTTCGTCATATAACACTTATTGGTACTTCAATCACACTGTAAATCAATACGGTTATCTACTGACAACGTTATTGCTTGATAAACAGTACCTAACCAATGACGTCACGGTGTAAACATACGTAGATAAGTAAACATGCAAGCCTGTGGATCAAGCATTTGACTAATTGAACGGGATTTGCTAGTCCGATTACTCGCAATTACTGGACGGAAATAATGTCATCGGTGCAATAGGTGGCGATGTACGTGGGAAAGTTCGGGACATATTCGAGAGATAGGATACAGGGAAGTTTCTCGTTTCAATATGCCAACTGTTTGGTGAAGTACTTTGAACCTAGAGAACAGCAACAAAATCAATAATAATGTCTCATTGTTATGCCTCCTTTCATCTGTCAATAGAGCTCAAATAGATTTGAACATAATCAACCCGCTGGAACAATGTAATATGAATAGCCACTAGACATGGTGCACTAATCTGACACTATTTTGTTGCCAAATATATGTACGAGTATCACTTCAAAACTGCTCGATTGATTTGGCTAATTGTATTCGTAATTATCAGGACAAACTTGTCCTGATAATTACGAATACAATTACCTACGGATATAAGATTATTTTTAGGGAGACCACGGGAAATTTTAATAATAAAATTGGAATAATATGAAAATGATTACCGTGTGAAGATGGCGCAGGTTAATAATAAAATAAAACGTCGGATCTCAGGATCACTGCTTATTCTTAAAATTCTTATTTTTTTTTTCTTTCTAGTTATTTACCACTGTCTGTTGCCTTTCATCAAAGTTAGCTATCTGCTAAGTTTAGAACATATCACAGGTTCTACTCCTTTCAATTTGATGCGTCAAGTTCGCGTGATAGTAATGAACTTAAATTCAGTCTTAATTGAGTTAGAGTTTTGCTGATTTCTAGAAGTCCTATGTAATGACTCTAAGCTTTAAATGTGTTATTTGCTAAAACTCGAAAATACGTTTATGAAGACTTGTTTTGTTAATATTAAATCAGTTATCTCTTCACCTAAAGATAGAAAATGTTTAGTCTAAAATTTGACGAAGATATCTAAAACATTTATGAATTTCTCGTTAATTTAATTACTGGAATATAAATTGTAAGTAATTGAAGTTACTTAATCGACAACCATCGTGTTTATTTCCTCCATGTTACTGAAAATTTTCAAAAGGTACGCACCTCATTACCGTTGGAATTTCGCTTCCGAGAAAATGGTTTTTATTATTAAATGGAAAGGAAAAGTTTTAATCTTAAAAAATTGTTGCAACGGTTTCAGAAGTATTTAACTGAAAACTGTAGAGACTGTTCAGAAGTATGTAATTTGAAAATATTTGTTTTGTCATATTTTATTTTTATAAAAGACTGGAAATATAGCCTCGGTAACATCACGTGCTTGTGTACAACTGCTATGCAAGAGGACTCGTGTTTTATAAATGTTATTGAGTGTTTTCTATCATGCAATTATCAGTGATAGCCCGGTGTTTAGAAAAAATAATATGCTCGGTTGATGGGATAGACCAACCTAACATACTAACCTAACATAGCTAGCAAAAGATGGTGGTATTGCGTCACTGCTAACACATACGGCGAACGAAACATGATGCTATTGAAATTAATATTAAAAATCCTTTTTATATCAAATAACAACTTAAAAATAACCAACCTATTCCTCTAAATAAGGATTTCAGTAATTAAACACGTGAACAGATAACATTTAAGTAAAACAATTTACACCGACGTAAATTCTATAAACAGTTTCTAAGGTTTTACTTGACATTTATTACAGTAAGGTAATTAAATTTAACTCTGTATATTATTGCTGCGTATCAAGGTTTAGAATCGCGTGAATCAAGTGAAAACTAAATTGATCGTAAAATTGTACTTGTTCATCTCCGACAGGCTTACAGTTTGCTCTATGTAAGTTTTCATAAGATAGGGGAAACACCCCAAACATCTTTTTATTTGCAGAATCAGAATTAAAAAAAAAATTAAAAAGAATTAAACCACGATTTTAAATTTTCACGCCGGCCGAATATTGCCGAATATCAGTAGTTTCCTCCAGTTGGCATTACAAAATTCCACCCTGCATATTGCTTATATACGAACTAAAAGTCTTGATTTTAGCCCTCACCTTGATATAATATAATTTAATCCAAATGGATAAGCAGTACCAAAGTTTACTACAATTTCGTTACCAATCATGGTACCTTCACTACCTGTAGCAATATCTATCTAAATATCAGTTTTGTATACCTATTAAGAAATCAACATCTCAATTTCAGATGAATCTATAGTTTGTATGTAAATTTTCCAGCAAACACTTAACAGCAAACAGTTAGCTAAGTCACAACGTATTCTAACGAGTACGCGTATTTTAGTTACGAGTGTCTGCGTATTTCTAAAGCAAAGGTACACAAAAGGAGACGGTTCATTGGATAAGAATAGTTCCGTCTGTAAGTCGATTCGTATCCGGCTCAAAGAACCAATTTCTGCTGGCAGAAATTGTTCGCACAATACTTTTAGGCGTACATTTTGTGAAGCTTTATCAGAAACTGGTAGATAAGGTTGACGAGGTATTAATGTTAGATAAAATATCTGATGGAAAGTGGTGATTTATGAAGAATTATGTCAGTGTTTTTGTTGTTCTGTTCTTTTTATGTGCAGACTTTCAGACTACCACTTTTAGATTATCGATATAGACAATTTCATGGTAAAGCGTTCATCATCATCATGTCAATCCATAAACGGCTTACTGCTGGGCACGCCTCTCCTCCAAAGAATTTGGAGTGAATTTAGCCTATACCACGCTGGTCAGACGGGTTGGTATAGGGTTTGTTTCGAATTTACTTTTTCTCGCATTGCTCTTGTCTGCATAAGGTCACTCTATTAGTCGCCTTATACGATATCCACGGGTTGAGATTGGGTAGTGACATTATGTATTCTAAATCTGTCACTACGCGGACCGGTAAAGCTTTAGTTACTACAAAATACTATAATAATGTTTCTATTATTTGACAATACAAAATTTATCACCATTATTACATCTTTGAATATAATTTGACATACTCAGAAGAAAGAAAAAGATGGATAGACCCTAAGTGTGTATGTGTATGACACTGGCTGCTAATTAAGGACTAAATTTAATAAATCATTTTGTATTATTATGTTTCCCAATGAGATCTGACAATTATCGCACCAATTAATTTTAGGAAAAGGCAAGGCAAAGTATGTCGGATCCACGCGCAAATTTAATAATTAGAATTGTTTTTATATATAAACAAAAAGCTAACAATAATAAAAGCAACATTTGTGTGAGTATAAACCATTAAACGGACATTTTATATACAGAAAACGTCAATACACGCTTCACGTGGAATTGTCAGCAACATTTTACAGTATACAGCAATTCAGGCCCCGAGGGCAAATTGTACGAAGCCACCGCCAGCGCTTAAATTGACTTCCATCAAAAGCGGAAACGAGTTGGAAACGGAACTTAAGGAACGCTCTTTTGAAATTAAAAAAATCCCGAGTGTCACGTGGTCTCGTTTGCAGAAATTTCCCTCAATGGAAGCCTTTAAAACACTTACAAACTTGCGAAATGGTTTTAACTCTAATGACGAGTTTTATAAAATAGGACGGTGAAATGTTCTCAGTCAGTCAAAAAAGGGGTCTAAGCGGATAGTAGGTACTGATTTGTGTTTTTAATAGACTGTTCGATAGCGGTACATAGATGGAGGATAAGTCACGGCTCACACAAGATACCTATTTTCAAAATATCATCAATATACGTCGAGTAGTTTTTGAGTGAAATGTGTGACTTACGGAA
Organism: Laspeyria flexula; assembly: GCA_905147015.1. NCBI lineage: Eukaryota > Metazoa > Arthropoda > Insecta > Lepidoptera > Erebidae > Laspeyria > Laspeyria flexula. Next base: position 14,911,235 of record LR989950.1, on the reverse strand, counting down.
GGATGCCTAAGACGAAACTATAAAGGTTCCATTTTTGACATTTTGGCTAGGGAACCCTATAAATGATGATATTTCCACCAAATAACAAACATTAATCGTATAGTGTAAATTCTTCAATCAAGCTAAAATATTTCTGTACTCTATGTAGAACAATATTATTTTGAAGATTTACTATCGAAGGATAATGTATGTACTATATACTCGGATAAAAGATTGGAATGTTTTTATTGTTCAAGCGTGAATACGACCGTATCATCGATATTTAAAAATACTTCTCATACAAAACAATCGTGTGCAGCAATTTATTGGTAGAATTTTCTCATTCCAATAACTATCCTAGGTACTTAAATTTTGCTAGGTGGTTTTTGTCTAAGAAAAAGTTGGATTTAGACTTCAGAAACAGATTTCCAGAAAGCTTTTGTGCTTAATAGACCATAATAGGGCTTCTATAATTCTCTTCTCAATTAACGATAGAAATAGGCGAAACGTTTTAGTTCGCCTAATTACATCTATAGAGACCAGACAGATTAGCGTTCATTGTCGACATTAAGAAGTAAATTTTAGCTTTATTAAACATTTGAAATTTAAATCTGTCATGATTTTAATATTATTACGAAGCGAACTTGAAATGCATTACATTTTGACACCATCGATGCCGTCATACTAGTATCTATAATTGGGAAATATTGTAGGTGGTATAGCAGAACTATATTTACTTTGTTATTTTTTCTTTCTATACCTAATTAAAAAGTAATATAAACTTGTTTTCAGCCCCAAACATGCCGACGCTTCCCGAACATAATCGAGCGCGTGTGGCGTCACAAACTTAATTTCTTCTCAGTACAATGTTTAAAATTGCTTGCCAAATAAATTCCGAAGTTTTACATAAATTTAATGATAATTTAGGACGAATAAAAGTACGCATTAACTATGGCTACTTATAGCTAGATCAAACTAAACCGCGTTCAGTTCATGTAAATTTTATTTCACAATAGATTCACCCAAATAGTTCGTTGTTTATTACGTGCAAAGGGGATAGAACAAAACTAAGTGTCTAAAGTATTTTATTACGGGCGTTCTTGTTACAAGAATGCTGTAATATCTACTATGCTATATTATTATCCTTTTGGTAGCTATAAATCTGTCACTGAAAGCTTCGCTATGTCTATGCCTTGTTGCTTATCTATCTATTATTCTAAATTTATAACTTTATGTATGTATATCTGTATATAAGTATACTCCTAATATTAGTATGCTAATGCGTAAGTTAATATTTAAAATGAACGATTAAAGTGGTTACATTTACTCTACTCCGATTTTGATATTGTTGTCAAATGTTTGAAAAGAAGAACTACCATATTTAAATTTCCAATTCCATTGTTCAGTCGAATAATGAGATTGCGATGAGGCCCTTCAGTCACAAATAGTTGATTCAACAATAATTTCACTGATATAAAATAGTTTGTGTATTATTATAGAAAAACCAAATAAAAAAACACTTTTTGGCAGTCGGGTAAAAATATAATAACTGGACTTCTTTTTTGTATATTTAAATTATATCAAAGCTGAAATATAAAAGTGGATATACTTATGTATTTATTAACATACACAACTATATAAAAGTATTTCTTTTAATACTGCGCTGCGGTGTTTTTATTTTCTTTCTGCAAATACATTAAAAGTATCCAGGAGCAAGAAAATAATAGCTTTCCCACAAAAGGATCTCTCATTTTGTATATCTGTAATCTTGAACGTTTTGAGATCATTCCGGTGCCCGTATTATGGGAATCACTTTGAACTTTTACCTTTTTCAATGGGGAGCTTTGATTATTTCAAGTTATATGCAATTAACCTGGCCTTTTTTCTTAATGTGTTGTGGCCAAATGGTGCAATTTTTTCTCGTAGTCTTACAGTGTTATAATTAAAGTAAATTACACTTGCGTAACGTAACTGTTCAGAAAACGCTTTATTAGAATTTTTTAATGTGTTTATAATAGGATAAGTTGTTATTCTGATCGTCCCATTTATTATTATACTAAAAAATCACGCTAATCTGTTGTCCCATTGCAACCTGGAAGAAGATCAAACAAAGAAACAAACAGACTTACTTTTTTGATGTTGCTTGATAATAGCATATTATAATTTTATAGGAAGGAGTTTATGAATAAACACATTTTTGTGTATTTGAATGGTCAACTCTGGATTGAAAATATCTTCCACGATCATCATGGGCAATATTTCGTTCTAAAATCACAACAATGCTTATGCACTAATGTATTAAATCAGATTTAGGTAATGTTAAAATGTGATTTTATAATTCCCATGTTCATTATGTTTTAGCCTATAAAAGACTTTAAACGATTGTATTAAAGTATAGTAGTAACTGTACTGTATAGTAGTAGTAACTGTATTTAAGTAGTATATCAGTTGTTTAGTACCCATAACACAGGCAAATATAATTGGTACTTTGGGACTCTAGTCTCAAAGTACCAATTATATTTGCCAGTTCAGTACAGTTAACATTCACACAGCGCCATCTATGGCACTGTGTGAATGTGGTAGAATATTATTATTATTGTTATTCGTATTTGATTCACGTTACTTTTAACATATTCGGCAACATTTCACGTTGACGAGTCAACATAAATATGTGCAAATTGAGTGCCTAAATGTTTAATGTTTTAATGGAGTTCTACTTATTGGGACAGACAGTTAAAGTTAGCAGAAAGCTCTCGTAATTCGATTGTATCAGCAATCGAAAATATGTATCAACGCTTAGGCCCTTAATCCACTAAAGCGAAGATAAAGCAAAAAGAGACAAATAAAGACTTTAAACAAGCCTGGATACGCGAGTTATACTTACCTAAAAATATAAAAAATTTTGCTTCATCTCGCGACTCTAGCCGCATGTTTCGTCGATAGAAAAGTAGCCTACGTGCTATTCCAGATTATAAAGTATCTGTATGCCAAATTTCATTCTGAATCTTTCAGCCAGTCTGTCGTGATTGAGAAACAAAACACTAAACCTACTAACCATCTAACTGCTGTAATCAGAGACGTTTCTTACCTTTAAAGTTTACTTACCTTTAAACGTGTAATTCTTAAGTCTATACGCCTAAAGTCGATTATTGACAAAATTTTGTTAATAACAAATTACTGCTAATTGACGTCTCTGAGTGCGGCAGTTGAGTGTTCAAATTATTAAATTATATCTTTGCTCATCTCATCGATTAGGCAAAGAATAGTCCTAAATCCCAAAAAATAAAAACTACTTTTTATAAGAATCAGTTGAAAAAAGTAGATTAAAGAAAGCAAAGAGTAAAAGCATACATACCTATTCCAAATTCGTTATTTTATCACCTTTCTTGAAGTATAGGTACGTCTAAATAAAGCACAATGCTTCAAAAGAAAATAGACTCTATAAATATAAGACAAAGGTTAATATTGTTTTGACTTGAGGACAAAAATATTCGTGTAAATCACTCCAGGATGGAATGGTTAAATATATCTTATCTTTCGCGTCTCCTTTATAATGACATTCAACCACTTTCTCATTATTTGCTAAGGATAAAAAACGTGCCAAAGCCTAAGCGTTCATAATAATCAGATACGAATTGTTCCAAAAATATCTGTCTTGAACTCATTTTTTTATATTGTTTAAGGTTTAAACAATGTGCCTTACATTGTTGTTTAATACAATAAAATAAGTTTTTTTAATGGATTAAATTCTTTTCTCAAGATTCAATGACGTCCACTGCTGGACATAGGCCTTACCTAATTTCCACCACAGCGTGCGATTTTGTTCCGCTCGCAGCCAACAACGTTCACCTGACTAACTCGATGCGGCTTTATAATTCAAACATAATAATAACGACTTTAATTTAAAAAATTAATAGCTCAAATATCTGAGATTTACAACACCTAGCCGGTGGTTTTACCGCTAAAATCTATCTCTAGCCCATGAATGCATTTAGGTATGTGCTATAGAGAGAATATCAATTAGAAAATTGTTGGGAACTGTGAAAAGTAGAAGAACTAACAACAAGTTAAGATACATTTCAAATGATTTCTGAAAAATCTAAAAAACAGAAGCATTAAACCGTTTAAAGGAGGGTGGAACGCAATAGGCAATTAGGAGAGATATCCACCCTCACAAAGTGAGGCAAAGGCGCTTAGAGTTTCAACATAACGTGACGAAACGGACTTTAGCAAATAATATTGTTGTTCTACTCGATCCTATTCATGTTTAAGACGTTTTTAAGAACGCAATACTCTTTAGTAACGGAGAAAAAGTTTACCTTTGTTTAGGTACTATTTTTGTAAGAAAGTCTATTGAAAACAAAAGGGTTATCTGGTAAATATTTTTTTATATTTATGATGTTCCTTTCCTACTAATCGACTAGCCATGTTTGGAGGTGCTTTAAAACTTACGGTTAACAGACAAAACTATTTTTTGTAGACTGCATTCATATTACGTTTTGGATGTCTGAGGATCAGCGGAGCCACACCCAAAATTTGAAAGTCTATAGAAATCGGTCCAGCCTTTCTTGTCTTACAAAATGGCAAAATGGTAACGTTAAGCCGATTTTGTTTTATATAACTTAATAGATTTGTTGTTAAAAGGTAGTCTTAGCTCCTATATCTCGACAAGGTTACTTCACCATCCTTGTTACTTTGATATAGCCATTCATCCATCACGTAGTCAGTCCGTTCACCTGTACGTCCTCCGAACCTTGTTCAGTCAGCAACTACTTTGGTTAGATCAATATTTTGATGAATTTTAGAGCGTCCCTGGTTTTACATAATTATTCAGAGTAGAATACATTAAATTTTAATAATACGTACTTAAGGCTTTACTGGAGATTGTTTAAAGTAAACTCTAAGCATTTGAATTTGTTCGAGTATTGCTTGCCTAAAACGAATAAACGTTGCGACTAAATATGGTGCTGCAATTTTGAATGCTTATAGAACCAACTGATTCTGTCATCTGTCTGCGTAAGAATTATTTTTTTTAATTTTTTTTTATTGCCTGTAGTGGCAGACGAGCAAGCGGCCCACCTGATTTAAGTTAATATTTTGTATCTCAACTCAAACACTAGCTTCTACAGATGATTTCGCCTGCGTGCCTATGGAAACAAATGAACTTAGCAGCCTATACATAAAAAAAATCTTTGATCGGTTGTTCGGTTGCAACGTAAAATACTTTTTAAATTTTATTTTTCAAAGTACCTACATTTTCTGTTACAAGGGGATTCAAACGTTCTTTGCTGTTCGTTTTTTAAATCGTCAATCATTCATTTCAATTGAGCCGTCGCGAAAACGTTCAGTAAAATGGCTATTGTTCAGTAATGCGGGCAGAGATTTCTCAGACTATAGCAGACTGACCTCAGCGTAAGTTTGTACAAAGTATAAGTTGCTTTCCTCGGCTTATTGTTGGCGATTGCTGCGATACGCAAAGATTTACAGACACTGAAACTACTGAATTTGATAAAAGAACTTTCGAACATTCAAAAATTTTTATCTAAAGTTTTCATTATAATTTTGCCTCGGTGGTGAAGCGGGGGTAGACTCATTCAGGGTTTTCTCCCACGATTATTTTGTCCTATGGATTAATGGTAGAAAATGTGTTGTCATAAGAAAACTAAAAACTGATTAATATTAGGTTTTATCTACAGCAATGCATTTATTTACATTTAGTATTTTTAACTTTAAATAATCTGACATTTCTGGCCGAAAACATACATTGCCAAAAAAAACATTGTCTATAACATCTACACTATTTTACGATCACATACCTAGACTAGTAAAGCAAATAAACTGAGCTTTAAGTACGGACTTCTAACTATTTATTGCTGCAATAAAAATATATGAGGCTAGAGACCATCAACACCTCGTGTTAAGACTAATGTTGTAAAAGCTGGATGCGTTCTTGGAAACAGTATTGGTGTATGTTCAATGGTCAGTCTCAATTTGATTATAAAAGATTAAATTGGAAGAAACTTGGATACTTATCAATTTTTACCCGACTCTCAGGACGGGTATTGTTTTTAATGTAACAAGATTTCTAGTGTCATAAACAAATTTAGAAGATTTGGGTGGATATTTTGTATATATATATACGTACCTACATAAAATATATTTCAGATATTTTGAATACCTAACTTTTTTATCGATTTGTTCAACAAAATCTATTGCGGCTACACCATGGAATTCGCTTCTTATATCTCTAAAATTTCTCTACTAAAGTTATTTAAAAGATTTTTGTGCAAAATATCATCCTTTTGTATTCAGTGGTTTCGGTTACACATTGATCAGCCTATCTGTCAGTTTTTCTTTTTATTTATAAAGATAGATACGTATACAATATAACAAAGACGCGAAATATATCCCTCAATCAAAAAAGGCTTCGAACGTCCGTCTAATAATCCACTTGTGCTTAGATAAATCCTTCAACAATAATAATAATATTATTTATAGCAATATACATGAAATATTGGTTTGCTCCCTTCGGATTTAACGGTTCAGAAATCAGTTTAATTAATCTGGTCATTGTTATAATTTGATACAACGTTAGAAAATTACGTTACTAAGGGAAGCTTTTGTGAGAAATATTATGGGAGGATTAAGGATTATAATTTACAGGTTAATATACTTAATGAAGAAATACTTGAGGGCCTATTTTCAACTGAAGGCGTCAGCAGTAATGATGAACATATTAGATTCAAAAAGACAATAACCTCACCTGTTTGACTGTGTTCAGACTAAGTATTGATAAATAGATATTCCAAATTACTTATTATATAATTAATTAGACATAATAATGCCTACAAACCTCAGTTGATTTGAAAACTGTCAAAAGCAAACTTGTTTCTTTTCCTTTTGGACAAGAATTGAAATTTATCTACTTGTCCGCATTAAATATTCTTACTTCAAAAGAGATTTCAGATGAATTATATTCAACATTACTTTTCCAAGTATTGAAAGGGTCGGTGTGGTTTCAAAGTCTAAGAGCTGTGCCTCTAGACAATGTTACACGCATTTTTCGTTAACGCCGAAGGAAACATGAAAATTGTATGGGATTGACGTCTATGAGAGAAAAGACAAAACAGTGCAGTGTAAGGAAACGAAATGTGGTAGACAATGTTAAAAAAAACGCAACGCTTCGTTTTCTGTTGCCTCAAACTAAAAATTGTATGAAATGTAGACTTTTGACATATTATGTGCTAACGCTTTGATATCGCCCATCTGCCCACTGTCAATATGTTGTTGTGCCTTGATTTTCACCATTTGCCGCTTTAAAGTGTAAGTGGCGGTGTCTCATTGAACTTTGAATCTTTGAATCTTTCTAAACTTAACGCTTATCGATAGATTTCATTTAAATATTCGATATAAAAATGGTTTTAAAAACGGAAGGTAACCTTTTGATATAATTAATAACATTTTTAAGATCTGTGATGACAGATCGATCCCAGTACATCGTGGTAATGCCATGTTTGAGAACTAGGTTGGGCACATGCCTGTAAGCAGTGGCAGCAAACGACGCCGACGGTGCGGTAATAAAGAGAGTCTGACCATGGCTGCCCGCGCCGCACCGCCCCGCCGCCGTCTGCATTGTTCTAGTCTGGGAGCATAGCGTTTTTAAGGTTCCGTAGCCAGAATGGCAAAAACGGAACCCTTATAGTTTCGTCCTGTCCGTCCGTCCGTCCGTCCGTCTCTCATCTGTTTTGATTATATGTATAATAATATAAGGCTCCCAAAGTAGCATAAATTGTATCCCTCTATTTTCTAAACCGTTAAAACCTAGAAATCTGCATAAAAATAACACTTAATAAATACTTACTTAATAATACGAGTACAACTAAAATTATTTTGAACATAATCGAATGCACAGTTTTTGAGTAATTGCTCTTCTCAACAAAAGGACTTAAGCGCTATGAAGATACGCTTACGGATATTTTTATAAAAGTTGTCCCAGTAAAAAGAACTATCATAGACAATAGACTTTGCTGTTAGACCATTGACGGTCTATCCCATATTATTATTATTATTACATATTTAGTATTTAGGCGACAAGCGTTAACGACTTGGCGTTAACGCTTGCCGCTTGGTAGACAATGTTACAAAAAAGAGGCAGACGTCAATTTTATTCTGCCTCGCTGCTTTGAAATGTAAATTCTCTATGCTTTTCCTGGAAGTCCGATGTCAAATGAGTTGTCAAACTCAGCACATACGTGCCTTATTTTATGTAATAGTTATATACTAATCTAAAACAATATAACTATAAGATAATTCACAACGGGCAGTGCGCTGTAACAATGTAAACACTCGTCGAGGTGCTTGCTGTCTCGACACGTTGGTTCCTACGCCAGCTGTGTCGCCGAAAAACTTTATGGATTTGTGATGGTAGAAAGAAAGAAACGCTTGCGGCTAACCAACAAGGTCTGCTGCGGTAGGTACGGCTTCTCCAGTTGCTGGCTTTACTTTGAATGCAGCAGCTTCAAGTACTCCGGTGTACATTTCGGGCCTGCACGACACCACAATGCCAGAGGACACCGAGAAGTATGTGTACCTTAAAGCCAAGTACAATTATTTGGGTGCAGCTTCTGGAGACACGTCGCAGTGTTTGTACCGTACGTCGGTACAGGCACCACAAACAGTTCAATTCTTGCATCTTATAATGGATGAGAACTTTTGACCCGAGCATTTTGTGTTCTATCGCTTCCGGGAATAAATACCACCTGACGGCACATTGAAGTGCAATGTGAAGAAGTTTTATAAATTATTATTTTATGTATGTACGTTATTTTAATAATTATTTATTTATGAGAAATTGTAATCCTGAGAATAAAGAAAAGATTTATTGAAACCAAAATAATTATGTCCTTCCTTCCCTAATCTCATATGTACTAGTTCATTACCTATTTTTACATTTTAGTTAGGTACATAAAAATAAATAATCAATAAGTTACCAGAACACTTACCTAAAAGAAGTAATAGTTGGCAGATGATTATAATTACAATTATATATACTAAAACATTTTATCAAATCGGACCGATCTGTTTGTTTTGGTTGAACACGATAAGCGTATTATTTGTTATTAACTTTACTGTTAGCTAAATTAAACACAATATTAAAACATACTGTATCACACCAAGTAATCGTTTTATTATCTAACATAAAAGTATTAATTTATTTTCGTCAGAAATACAAAATATTCTTCTCTCTTTGGCTGAACATATCTCTCTTTACAAGTTATAATGTTGAGTTGTTAGGTTCTTGATTTCTTAATTTTCACTGCTGAAACCATTGATTGCTACGAAACATTTGTTTCTAATAGTATTATAGTTCTGAATACTTTATTTAATTTTGGCATTTTTCCTAGCATTCCTGCCTTCAATATTGACTTTTATTTCTCCTTCATTTCGCATCCTCATGCATTGTAAAATAAATCTTGGTTCATGTAATTCTCGCACGTCAGTTTGCGTTGTGACTTGAAACTATAGATGTAAATATAATTATATTATTATATTATACTAGTAGGCGATCATACAAATAGTGAAACTTGACATTCTATTTTTTGTATCTATTACATAATATACTCTCGAATTCTATATAATAAAATTGAGTATTTTTATTTGCGTTTATATTTATTTTGATTGAAACGTAATCTCTTTGTATTTGTTTGTTGTCATGACAATTATTATTGTCACACTCTGACCACAGAATGTAAAATGTATACTCTGTGTACAGAATATATTAAACGACACTGTAAATCCCAAAAGGTTGTATGTTCCTAATTTTTTCCGTTTAAAATCTAATGTATGTTATAAGTATGGTCTGCAATAGTTCATGTAGTTGTCGCGATAAACCTCATGTTGATGTGTGACTACACAAGTCTGCACAAATGTTATCGCAATGTATCGAGCCAAAGAGCTTAAAGAGATTTTTCAACGCAGCTCATTGCATCATTCACCGAAAATGTTTGCTTAAATCATGCTTAAATAGAGTCAAAATATTGTAATATCATAAAACATGCAATATTTATCAAAATTAAAATAGTCACTACTTCTCTTTCTGCAGAGTCTCGACAACCGCTTTGATTTCCTTAGATAAAACCAAAGCGTTAACGCATGTCAAAGGTGTATTTTGGCATAAGGCAAAAGAAAACACAACGTTTCATTTTACGATACTGTTGTTTAACATTGTTTGCAAATTTTTATTTTGTTACAATAAAAATTTACGAAAAGTGAATGTATCTTTTTCTACCCGCAGACCGTAACTTAAAATTTTATTCATATCATCCTCTCAACCCATAAACGTATTTAATATTACAGTAATCACTTACAAAAGATTTTAATTAAACATAACGGAAAAATATAGGTACATACAACCTTTTTGGATGTTTCAGTGTATATTCTGTGCACAGAGTAGGTACATTATAGATTCTGTGGTTAGAGTCTGACAATAATATTGTCATGACAAGTTTAGATAAATAAACGCTAGTGTTCTACTATTAGGTCTGTGGATAAATAGAAATAAATACTTATAAACCAGATGACAAGCATTATATTTTCTTTGATAACAACAAACAAACAAGACATACAAGAATATTAATGGGAATCAAAATACTCTTTTTAATTATATTATTAAAGAATTCGAAAGTGTTAAAGATTCAGAAATGTCAGGTTTCACTACTTCTGGGGGCACCCTTGGATACCTATTTACATCAATAGTTGCAAGTCGCAGCGGCGAGAATTGAATGACCCAAGATTTATTTTATGGGATGATGATATACGAAACGAAGAAGAAATAAAGTCAGTTGAAGGCAGGAATGTCAGAAAAAAAGCCATGGTTAAAAACAACGATTTCATAGCATGAATAGTAAAAATATAAGGGTTCTGTTTTTACCTTTTGCGGTACGGAACCCTAAAAATAATAACATTATATCGTGAAAAGAAAGGTGCCGTGCCAAAGAAAAAGAATCTTGTATTTCTGACGAAACTAAATATGTAATGATTTTTTGTCAATAAAACGATTACTTGTGTCATACAGTTTGTTTGGATGTGTTTATAATAATTATTACGCCCTTTTGTTAATACTATTACTTATTATGTGCCTTATGCGTAGGTCGCGGGCACAGCTGATTATTAAAAAATATGATTACCTTACTAATAATAATATCTACAGATAATATTACTTCTTTTAAGTTTTGTGTTTCGGTAACTGCTTGAATATTTTTAAGATATAAGGAAAGGCATATTTTGGTATCAATAAAGACATATTTTCTTTATTATCAAAGATTATAATTTCCCATAGATAAATGTCTTATAAACGACCGTACATAATTATAAAAATAACTACTTCACATTGCACATAATAATTATACCTACGGTCAGGTGGTATTTGTTCTCGGAATCGACAATACAACACAATACGCTTTGGTCAAAAGTTCTCGTTCATAATAAGATGCAATAAGCACGTCGGTACTTCTGTACTACTGAATACAGTCACCACAAACACCTTTAAGAGTGACTCTGCGACGCGACTCCAGCAGCAGTACTCTCATAATGTACTTGACTTTATGGTACACATACTTCTCAAAGTCCTTTGCCGTTACAGTGTAGTGCAGGCGAGAATTAATGTACACCGGAGTACCACAGCAGTTCTTCTTGATTCGCTGCCGGCATTACCTTTTTTGCACCTACACCAAACAGTGCACAGCGCGTCGTGAATTTTCTTATTATTGAAAACAAAATATAAATTTATTTGGGCGCGTTGCATTTAATTTAATTATTATTTTATAAATCAGGTGCGTTTGTACTAAGTTTGGCAATTCATTTGACGTTCAGAAAAGCCATAGAGTAGAGAATTTACGTTTTAAAGGGGCGAGGCCGAATTTTGCCTCGTTTTTGTGACTTTTCGTTTTCCTGAGACGCTAACGCCAAGGCGTTAGCGTCTCAGGAAAACGAAAAATGCGTTGCGTGATAACTTTGTCTAGAGGCCCTGATTTCCTCTAGCCGACTGGAGTAAGGATGTTATCAGGGCGATCCCACTGCCATCTATATTTTATCAGATGAACTTTGTTTGAGAGATCCATTTTTACATTATAACGCTTCGGAGATTCCAACGTTTATCTTTAAATCATTCATTTCAAAGTTCGGTATTTAATGTAAAGAACAGAAGTTCTTTACATCAATTTATGAATATGTGATTGAACGTAGTACAGGTTTTACCAATTTTTTTTAACTCATACACATAGCGTCATGCCTTTTTCCCCGAAGGGGTAAGCATCACATCCATTTTTAGTGAGCGCTATGTTGACCCATGTAATAAATGTTACCAAACTCCGGGCTCATATAGAGAAAAACCCACTACCATTTTTACTAGACCCAGGAAGGCCATATTCGATCGATTGAGTAACATTTAAAAAACATCTGAACATTCAAAAATCTTCACAAATATTTAGATTTATAATAATTATTGCTGTCTATACCACGCAGTGCGCGACAAACCTGAATATCCTACGTAATATCGTTTGACAAGGCTTAGGTACTAGCTACTCAATTTCCCGATGCAATCCCGTTACGTGACGACAACGTCACAGCTTCTAGGAACTTAGGAACTAGGAACGGTTTTTTGTTATGCAATTTTACTGAACAATGACCGCAATGACGTACGTTTTTGAGTTGTGCTTTTATGTGTTTTCTCTTTGAAATTGTCCTTCTAAGCGGTAGTGATTCAGCGTCACTAGTTTATGGTATAAAAATAAAAACCAATTATGTTCCATTAAATAACAATGATAATTAATTTTTAGCAAGGAAAGTTATTGAAATGCGCGTTGTTTCGTAATTTTTGTGCTAATGTCAGGGTTCTGTCTATACATCAGTGCTGTGCTTTAAATTTAAAGCACAGTGTACACTAAGCTAGATACCCTGCTATACGTGTAATTTGTCACTTCCTATGTTCGTGTATATAAATGTATCTTCATTTTATCTAAATGTAGCTTTCGTTTTTTGTATATCTTTATATGTGTGTGGCAAAATAAATGGTTTAAATGGTCAAGATTTTTTGAACAATTCTTCTAATATTGCTAGTCTTGCTCAGTCAGCTTGTCAGCATATAAAAAATTACAATTTATGTCCAAAGTACACCAAAACGATGTGATATTAGGTAGTATATTATTATTATTTATTCTACTGCATTGGTTACGTAGAAACTGTAGTACTGAAATTAAAATTACTTGAAAAATAAAACATACACGTCAATATTGAACCTGAATATATATTCGATATTAAGTTTACTTTCGAATATCTACATATATTTTTGTATTATCCAAATAATTGTACTGTTAACAAAGTTTAATACGTTTAGCAAATATGTTACTTATTGAAACATTATTACGTCTAAAATAAAATTATTATCCAAAGATATTCCAATTATATTATTATGTTAATTATCAAGGCATAGTTTGATGACTAGTATTTTCCAAATCTAAATGTCGTGAACACCGAACTTATTAGAATACAATTAATATTCATAGAAAGCTGTTAGTTTATTCAGTGGTTATTTTTGTATGGATGCTCTTGCGAAAATAATACAATGTGTAGTCAAAAACAAAATGTGTGAAAATTTCTTCAACGTCAAACCAGTTATTACGTGTTGACTCTTCTTTGTTGCACACAGTCAAAATTTGCTGGGTTTTGTCGTTTTGGGAACCATTTCCTAATTTACAAACATTATTAAGCTTTAATCATGACAACAATAGGTTTTTTTTTCCTTATATTAAATAGGTTTGAGGTAAATATGGGTGCTATTTAATTATCAAAACTGGGTAACAAATATATAAATGTATCTCAGCTGCCCACTTTTTGTAGTGGAAACGTTGCAAGAATTTCATATAATTGTTGCCTCTTATTTATATTATATTAGCGTTATTTTTACTTTTAGTGGAATAACTTATAAAAAGTATTTTATTTTTCTCTTTTTGGAAATACTTCTTAATATTTTTCCTGAAATAATATTTTCGGCATCGTTAGAATTAAATATATTATAAAGAACATCTACAGTAGCTATACATTACGCAAAAGAAAACTAACAAATCCTCAATATTGTTGGAGAAATATAATAATAATGTAATCCTCAAGCAAATACTGTTATGCAAAATACTACCGTAATGTTACGATCCTATACTCAGAGGGCTTACCCTAAAAATAATGTACCTACAATACATTGATTCATAGACCGAAAGTTCAATCAATCATTCGATTCTATCTGATGCGGGCTTTCAAGGAGGTACTAATGCAATATGAAGAGTTATGTAGTTTTATTTTAGAGATTAAATTGGAAATATATTTTATTGTACTGTTCCTTGTTGCCTAGTTAATTCCATAGCTGAGCAAAAAAATGCCGTCGCAGCATCAAATAATTATGTATATTGATAGAAGCTGGCCTTTTAATTTATTTTTTGTCTTATACGCCATCAATTTCAAAAGCAAATCTTATATTTTACCTATTTTCAACAATTTACAAAAATAATAAAAATCCAGTAATACTCTCACAATAAAAGTTTCATTTTGTCGTCTACAAGCAAACATTATATTAACTCATAGTGCGCCACAAAAGATGGATGGCCCACTGCAGCTTTTCCCATAGAGTGTTGAATTACCCACTGGACGTTTGTGGACATTGTATGTACTTCACTAAAGCTTTCACAAAACGTCAAAGGTTTAATGCTAGTGGGAGAGTAACTGTGGTAATATCGATTGGTGGAAAGGGAAATATATTGACTGATATATGTATCGGTGATTTTTATTTATTACAGGTTATTTGAATATAGAGAAATGCAATCATTTCTGTATGGATGATGGATTATGTTATGTTTTTCAGTTAAAACTATTACAATTATGGTATTTTAAATAACAAAATAGTTACCTTCGTCATTATTTACAAGTTCGAGGAGAATATGTTATAAATCCATAGATTGATTGAAAATATCTTAAAAATAGGAATACAATGTTACATTCCTAATTTTTACAACTAATAGTTTCGCGCAGATTCTAGGTTTATAGTAAAATCCAATGATGTTTTATGTTACAATATCATTGGTAAAATCCATCTGAAATATATACATTTTAAAATTAAGCATTTTATCCCTTTACCGTGTAAATAAAAAACAGCTACAAAGTCACAAAGTTATTTTTCTATAATTATAAAGCTTTTCAAGAGAGTAACTTTTGGAAACAACATTCTGGAAAATAATTACGGCGTTCTGATTAGAAGGTACGAAAAATTTAAGGTTTTCCTTGGGAATGAATTAAAAACAAAACAGAAACGGTACCTGCCTGAAATTAAGTTATTTGTCTGAGAACACTCTTTGTCTGGTGTTAATTTTGTTTGGAAAGTTTTTCATTGAGATAATAATTATTTTGTTGTACGATGCCGTTAGATGAAAAATATTGAAATCAAAAAGATTGACATGTTGTATTTACTGTTATTTTATATTAAAGACCCAAATATACATTAAGATTAATGAATCTAAAATATAAGGAAGACATTACCTACTTTTACGTTATTTGTACACATAATTTTTTAGGAATAATAACTTTTTGGAAAAATTACAAATTATTTACATCTAGATACAAAAAGAGTATTTATAAAAAAATAAATAATTAGTAAGCGACATAAGCCCATTATTTCATAAATAAGTGCAAAGGCCACGAAAGCTTCAGTTTTCAATTTTGTTGAAATGTAATCGTTCAATTAAATATGTAATTTTCTACATGAACATTCACAAATCACAGTAGAATCCTCCCAACCAGATTCACTTTATTTAACGACCACTTAAACAGAATGGAGACAAGACAACCTGTGTCCAGTGTGCTCTAAAACTTCAAACTTAAATGGAATTGTCCACCTTAATGGAACATTTAAACTAACCCTGGGCTGACGAGATGTTTCAAGTTTTCATTCATTTTTAGGGTTCCGTACCGTAACCCTTATAGGATCACTCTGTTGTCCGTTTATCTGTCTGTCCGTCTGTCAAGAATATTTTTATAATATTTTCTCGAGAACGCGTTGAGTTGTTTCAATCTGAAATTATTATCAAATACTCGGGTCTGCATTCCCTCGGTGCAATAAAAATCGAATATTCATTTATTCTAACTTATAGATACCCCGTTACCTACTAGTATCTTATATAATTTAAATCCCAAAATTAAAAATATAAAATGTACGGAACCCTCGGTGCGCGAGTCCAACTCGCACATAGCTGGTTTTTTTTTTAAAGCAAACAGCTTTCTTAGTTCGACATATTCACCTGATACTGGGAATATGTCTCCAGTTATAATATGTATTTTTTTTACATGCACAATAGTTGTTTACTATTGTATTTCAAACTATTTTATCGTTAGTTTTTCAAACGATGGATTACTTGATACACAAAACTGGTCCTGGGTAAATACGTAATTTCCAATTGTTCCTTTATAACCAATTTGAATAAAACAAGTAAATATAATTAAAAAATTAAAATAACCCGACTGCAAGAAATTAACAGATAACCTATTCCTGATTTAATTTAAATATATAACATAATATGTATATATTTGTAATCTCCTTTTGATTCCCTTAATTTTGATACCCTACTCGATACGTATGGTTAAGAAAATATTCTAACTTCTTACAATTTGGCGCCAAAAGTCCGCCGTTTTGTCCTTTTTTTTTTATAATACTTATCTAAGGACAATTGGGTTTTTGAGAAGAATCTAACGATACCTTAATTGTCCAAATCCACCCAGCCGTTTAGAAGAAACGTGGGAATAAAAAATTTACAAACATACAAGATACGCGCGAAAAACAATACCCAGGACGGTCAGTCAGGTAATTAAGTGTCTGTTGAGTTTGCATTTTGAGTTTAGTTAATTCATAACAGAACCTCAATAGCGTTCACAGTACAGAGGTCTGTTTGTATGTCAATACGTTTGTCAATGTTCAACGAAGCGTTTAATTCTGCGTCCACCTTGTACTCGACAGCCAAGTTGGCATTCAGCCATTCAGCTTATAAGGCGTATAAATTGGATTCAGGAAATTTTGGTACTGATGCCACGGTGCTTTCAACTTTATGATCTTTAAACATTTTTGAACGTTGCAAGTCAAGTCGATACGTTTTCTCTATTAAGTCTGTAATTGTGCCGGGTAAAGATTTGCTCCTTAATTTTACGAGACCTGGCCAAATTTGGGTGTGATGTTCTTCTGTCTATTCCCCCATGGTTATCAGAGATGAATCTATAGGTGTACGTCTAGTTGATGGATGAAATTGTTTTATATTTATACATTTGTAAATCGTTAATTAATAGGTATGTAAATTAAATATCTATACAATTAAAGTAAGATAATAATGGCATAATCGCCGTACTTGTCACTTATCACTTTTTCTGTAATACACATGACAGAATGCTCCAAAAAAGCTGCAGTAGTGAATAAAAAATACATTATTACATTAAAAAATCTGTGGCAATATATACCATTGCACAGGCTTGCCTAGTGTGGGGCCACTAGATAATGCACTTATTTGTAAACTTTTCTGGTAATAAATATTGTGAATAAGCAAAAACAAAAATTTTGTATGAAACATAAAATGATATAATTATTATTAATAGAAATGAAATTGAACATCAGCCAGCATAAATTATATTTTACATAAATCAGTTGAAACATTTCATCTGAAACAAGTATAAATTAGCAATTAACAGTAATTTAAGGATGAATGGCTCCGTTAACTAAAGTCAACAGGGGCTTAGATATTGCTATCGCAAATTACCGAAACACAGCCACGTTTCTGTGAATAGGTTGACGAAAATCGACCGTTTGAATTGAATACCGTAAACCGAAGATGACGCGATGTCATCTTTTAATGCGGAATGTTGCTTCGAAGTTTATTGATTCAAGATTAAAAGTTCTGAGTTAATAATAAAACTGGTTAAAAGCATGTAGGAACATGCTCATGCTGTAGGGTTCCGCAGCCATAGAGCGTATCTTTATAACGCTTACGTCCTTTTGTTAAGTGGTGTAGTTTTTCGGTGTCTTTAAGAGATCTGTCGAAGTAAGTGGAAATGGAAATGTTTGCTGAATAATAAATTTTTCAGCTTCTATTACATGTAAGGAGTCCCCCCTTAAAATTTATATTTATTATTTAACTACTAAACTAAGTAACGGCCCACAGAAGACACCTATTCTCCGAATTTCATCAATATACACTTAGTAGTTTTTGAGTAAAATGTTTGTGACGGACGGATAAACGGACATGGCGAAAGTATAGGTAAGGATTCCATTTTTACCATTTTGGCTACGAAACCCTTATAAGGGTCATAACACAAAGACTGTCACAGAATTTTTTCATATTTATTTATTATACAAATGCAAATTACAGTTGAATAATTTCAGTATTTTAGTGCTTGGACTATACATATTATAATTGGTACGTTAAACGGACAAAATGCTGGAATTAATTGGCGCTTCACAATTGCACCTGCGGCACACCAGATGAATTTTTGAATTTTTAATAACAATCAGACACCAGTGGAGTCTTTGTTTTGACTTTTATATTACCTACAAGTCTTTTTTTTTCTGTGGGGTAATAAAAACACACAATTCACCAGTATGGGCTATTCCATGTAGCTATTAGGTAGTTCGTTGCCTATAATAATCTAAAATCTAGCCACACAAAGTGTTTAGATAAAATCATAGATAAAATATAGAGACAAATATCTACTTATTGAAACAAAGAACTTATCTCACAAACAAGCTCCTTCAACTTAAGGACTCTTAATTTCATAGAATGAGCATTTCTAAATCAAAAGAAAACATTTTCAACTACCACAAATAAATATTGATAGGTATCAATTGTTAAAATTACGAACAGTTTTCTTATCTACGGGGAATTGAATTAAGATGATTCTTATGATCTTCTGCGTATAATACGAAGGTCCATTTAGAATAAACAACCAATAATCCGTTATTATGGTACCCTTTATTAGATGACGTCAAAAAAAATGCAATTGAAAAGGTACTTTAATACTTTCAAGCAATAAGTCTAATATTCAATAAGGACTGTTTCATTCGTAAATATAAACAACAGTCACAATATTGTTATATTAGGGAATACTTAAATCAAGTGAACCGCAAACCAGTTATAATTAAACAAAATTAGTTTAAAATTAATTAAGGCTTGTATTAACTTAGTATCAGTGCGATTTTCGATTAAATCTATTATTTGCTGTTTCAACCAAATTAAGTGGACCGTGGTCATGAACTGAATGGTAGTAATAATATTATATATTTCGATCGGAATGTTATTTGAAAAAAGGAAATAAAAAGGGATGATGTCAGGATCGACATGTAGAACATACCGTATGGATTTAACTTTGTGGAATTTATTTTTATTATTTAGTCATGTGACTTACCATCTCCTAATAATCCATCATTATTATCCAACCATATCATTATTATTCCATTATCATCATCAATAATTTAATAATCCTTTAATAATTTAAATTGTTATTATTAAACATACATACATACATATAGATCACGCCTCTTTCCCAACAGAGGGGTAGGCAGAGACCATTTCCTTCCACTTGCTACGATTCTGACATACATCTTTGGCTTCTTCAACATTCATCAGTCTTTTCATGCATTCTCGCCGGTTGAGGGTACTCCTGATCTATACCTTCTTTAGGACGTCACCTATTTGGTCATGGTACGTTCTTCTAGGTCTTCCCCTTCCAACGTTTCCTTTCACATTCGCCTCATATATTTGTTTTGTCACTCTTCCTTCATTCATTCTCTCTACATGTCCAAACCAGCTTAACATTCCTTTCTCTATTCGAGTTACAACATCTATTTTTAATCTATTTTTATTATTAAATAAAGCAGCTTATTTCAAGTTACTGGATTAACGAGGAATGGCTAATTAAATAATTTTGAAATTATGCCATATTTCTGAACATCATTTCAAAGTTTCGCACATTTTATAGGCAGCTAAATTTTAAGAACATAATATTTTACTTAAGTACTTTTATTGGGACAAACTTTTAAAGAGATACCCAGTTAGATATTCGTCTACTTTAATTGTAACGTTTGAAACTCGATTTTCGTTTAGATATTAGAAACGCCTAACGAACTAATGGACATCAAAAGGCTTTCGCTTTTGAGTCTTCTGAGACTAGATATTTAAAGTATATTATTTTGAATTATGTTTTTTTACTGTAAGATAAATACGGTTCATTTTTTATTTTACGGACAATGACAGGGACTGAGTTTTTTAAATATTAATTAAATTAAATAATCTTATCGATTGGAAAAGACCATAGATGTCAATAAACTAGGTACAAAATTATTCAATCTTTTATTTTTATAAAATTACTATAAGTCGCGCGGGACTTCGTCCCCGTCGTTTTTTATTTGGCAGCTCCTATTGGCCGTAGCGTGATGCTATATAGCCTATACTTACCTCGATAAATGGGCTATCCAATAATACAAGATTTTTTCAAATCGGTCTGTAGTTCCTGAGATTCACGCTTTCAGCCAAAAAACCTCTCTAGCTTTATAATATTAGTAAAGATATACTCGTAGATATATTGAATTCTGTACGGGAAATTATTTCAGTAGTTTGGTTTGAATTTAGATGTATTTAGCTTCGCCAAACTTCCCAAAATCATATTCAGACCGCTCAATTTTATGCTGTTATGCCGGAATAGTTACAGTCTGCAATAGTTCAATTTGCATATAAATTGATTGAAGCTGAATCTTAGTGAAATAGGTTGATCTACTTTATATGCAGAATATTATTGACTTTATGTGAAATTATTATTGTATTAAGTATGTAATTATAAATTTAAATAGTTAAGGGGTGGTTAAGATTAAAACAAACATACCTACTATAGGTATTTTTGTTTTAACTTCGCAGCAACTTAGATTAGTGTAACTTTTGTTATTTAATTTTATACTAATTAATGAAAAAATGTAGCAAAGTTAGTACCTAATTAGCATTCTTACTAAAAAAATATTTATGCGACTTTCTTGATAACATTTATAACAGGAACGATGGATTGATAGAACCACCTCTAAAATGGTCATACCTATCAAAAATTAATGAACAAAATTAATAATAGGTTGCGTCGTCGAGTGACCACAAAAACGCGCAGACAATTGAAAACATCCTAGTTTTTGAAGTTTTGAAATTGGTAAAACCTTAGCATAGGAAAAAATGTTTATTGTACTTATATTTAATTTTTTCCATTTGTTTTACTCAACGAGTAACTTCGAAAAGTAAATCACATTCAGTAATAAGATGATCAAACAAAAGTTTGGAACAAAAAGGATTACGAGTTGTGACCTCTGTTCCCAATAAACTAATTGTATTTCCGACCTTTCTACTAAACAAAATTTTTTACGCTTTTGTAAGTTTGGCTTGAACTATTTTTTTTTTAATTTACTAATATTAGAAATGCTTTAGTTAGGAGGGATAGATGGATATAGTTATGGATTAATGTTTATTATTCAATCACGCCAAAACAGTTGCAAAGGTTTTTTAATAATAATAATTATTATTATTATTTATTTGCGAAACATAATGTACAGTAACGGTGTTAATTAAAACAATAGTGCTCTATGTTTTTCCATGCAGACATACAAATATGTTAGAACTTATGAATTAAACTAAACTAAGGTCTGTATGAAATTTGGGACACAGATAGATTTATAGTCTGGAATAGCACATAGGCACAGATTAGATAATAGTTTTTATCCCGGAAAATGCACCCTTCCATGGAATAAATTTCTTTTTTTCTTAAAAGCAAGGGATCTACATAATTTTTGTATACCAAGGGATCTACATGATTTTTGTATTTCAGGGGTCAGAAATTAATATCAACTCCAAAAATTATAAAGTTTCTGTGGATAGACGTGTTCTTACAAAGCAAGGAAGTGAAAGTCGGTCACGGAAACTGAATTTCACGCAGGCAGGCAATAAAGTTTTTAGGATTTACCAACTGCTACAGCAGCGCAGCAGTAGTGTATGTAGTCTACGTATGCACAAGAGGTCTTCGGTTCTGCCGGCGAACTGTTTATCTGTAGGACCCTTTATATCAGAACTTACATAGCTAGCAAAACGTGACGCACTTTTTCGGGTCGATTTCTAGGTTGAGTAAAACATTGCAACAGTATTGGATTCTTCTGTCATGAAATTCTAACTATCAGCAACACTTGGATATGATAAATTTGCTGGTAAAAGTGTCTGGGTGTCTGAAATTTCATCTTTTATGTAATCTTGACGTGTTAATTGGCAACTAATCTTATCTTAATATCAGTTATGTAAGGGACGCTTCTTAATTCGTAGTCGGAGCCTTTTCAAATTAATATACTTTACACAAGTTTCTGAAATTTAAGAATATTCATTAGTTTTGTAGCCAGTTCTACACCACAAACAATTCCAGATTTTATGTTCTTTTATTTTTTTAATTGGAAGGCAGTTATAATCTTAATACTTTCGCTTTAAACGGGTCCGTCCATAAGTATAAAAACGATACCTAGTTATTGTAGATTTCTCACGTAACGCAGGTAGACTGCTGATAACCTGTTAAATAAACAAAAGGGCAGGGTAGGGTCGTGGATAAACGGCTTCTTTCGAGATCAATCAATCCTTTGTTCCTGATGGATAAATAGGATAAATTAGGATAAATTGGAATAGGTATAATAAAACTGCTTTTATATTTGGATAATATTTTATATAAGCAGACTTGTTTTTACCTAACCGGAAAATTGCAATCATTTTAGAATAACCTTTGCCTTCCTTCTCGGTACTTGATTTTAAAAATAAGATGCGCTGCAATTAGCTGTCCAATTTTATCATGTTGGTAATAGTAGTTGCCAGTTTTTATTTTGTATTCTTACCGTCTTAAGGGTTAATTTTCCAAAAACGCTAAAACTAGTATTTTTTTTATTGAAGGTCAAACACCAAATACAAAATTTCACAGATCTAACTTCTAAACTAACGGAGTTTCATAGAAACATTTGATTTTACACTTAATATACACCTTTATTGAAAAAATATAAGGCGTCAACAGTCAAGTAATTTCAGATTTGTAGCTCAAGCCGTTCTGGAATTTATCAATCTTGGACGACTCTCGTTATCCGAAATAATACATCTTCCATTAATTAATGCTAGCGTGTGAGTATTGGTAAATTAAGCTTCACAAAATCTAAGGATGGACTAAGGCATGAGAGGTTGAACGAAGATTGATGATAAGATGTTGGTTTTTTTGTACTCCATGACAATGACATACGCGTACGACGCCATAATGGTAAACGGTTATCGTCCTATGGAACGTCAGGACATCGCGAGTGCGTTGCCGACCCAAAAAAAACCTGTTCATTCCTCTTTTTTTTGAGGTTCTCTATCTGCTACTGTTGCCAATGAATAGCAGACAACTTTATATGGTCGTTAGGCAAATGCAACATATATTTGAATATAACGTAAATGTGTGTACGTACATCTTATTTTTCAATTGCTTTTTTAAATATTTTGATGAGTTTCCAGCCAAAACGTAAATTAAATATAAATATATATTACAATTTTTTTATCTGCTAGCAAAAGACGTAAATTTTGTTGATAATTCTAGAACTTTAACTAATCATTACTTATGAAGGGTAACGAGATATTCATTTTTAAAATTTAAATAACTATCTTATATTATTGTCATCTTGTACCCATTTAAAATTGGTTATTCCTAATGACTTGATGTACTCGCTATCGTTGCGCTACTAAGACAGTCTAGCTCTTAGCTCTTAATAATCCACACAAAGCCGCACAAATACTAGTGATTTTCTTCCAAAGTATTCTAACGAACTATGAGTTTCCCAAACTGAATCATCAGCAAAAGAATCCTTTGAACTTTTCTCGTTTCGGGTAAACTTGTTAAGTGGTTGAGTCTCTCCCGTATAATTAGTTGATAACTGTTTTATTTTATAAAAGCTAAGATGAAAGTGGCGAAGTCATAAAAGTGGAGAGGAGAATAAAATTATAGTTTTGTTGGGTCAATCATTGGCTATAATTCATTGCAAATTGAGAAGGAGTAGTGTTGACAACTAAATTTTTTATGTTCATAAAAACACGACACTAACAAAAAATCATTTTTTTAATTTTACTTTAATAAGTATAAGTTTGAATTATAGATACTTGTTTGTCTTAGTTGGTAATAAATGCAATAACTACGACAGATCATAAATATATTTAAATTCAATATATATTTTATTTACTCGTACGGGTAGGCAGTGTGCACCACACCTATATAATATTATGACTAGCTAAGTTCATCATCATCATCAGCAACCCATTAAGTCCCACTACTGGGCTCGGGTCTCCTCTCCTCTATCTAGAGAGCTGAGAGGGTTTAGGCCATAATCCACTCAGTCTAGTAAGGGTTGATGGATCAAACATACTCATAGAATTTCTTCTAGGGTATGTGGGTTTCCTCACGATGTTTTCCTTCACCGTTAGCAGATGGTAGGTCACTTGACTAGTAGGTACATATAAGTTCCACAAAGTGGAATCCACATTGATACTGCCGGTCGGGATCGAACTCGGACCACGTGATTAGCACGCCGGTCCTTTATCCACTATCGCTTGTTCAGCCACCATCACTTTATTATTATTACTTTCGCTAGCTAAGGTAGGTCCCATGTTATATAATTATTAGATTTTTATGTTGGATATTAGTAGGTACAATAATTTTAATTCAAAGCTGCATTCAAAATCACCTTCACCTTTACCTAATAATAAAAATCGCACTTCGATTACATTGTACCACAATACTGTTTTACTATACTCTTTCACTACTTATTTACGAAGGCTACCTTGGCTATTTCAAGGGAAACGATTATAATCGCTTTCTTTGAATTATTTTAGTGAAGCCTTCTAATATAGTGAAAATAATAAATTTATCAGAAAACATTTTACCTGTGAGAATCACTATCTGTACGGCCAAATCACAGCGGCATTGCTAGGGTTTCGTGAAAAAAGGCTTCTGAAATTCCGACCGAATTAGGTCGGTACTATTGGAGGTACACATAATTTAATTCTTCTAAATTTCTTAAAAATCACTCTGTCACTCTCTTCTTTGTAACTATCACTGTAAATTTATAAAACGCTCCAACACTATAGTAGTGCTGTGCTATTTAATTTTGGGAAATACTGGCAATTATAAACATTCCCAAAGAAAAATTATTGTAAGTACTTTTTTTCTATATAAATAGTAGTTACAGGTTTTTAAAGGTAAAATTTCTCTGTTACACCTTTCTTCATCAATGCATTACTACGAGAACTATGCTTGTCAAGTACCCGAAACTTAGAACGTTACCGAATTAAATTTCTCAAGCAACCGTAATCAAATTTCTATTTGCATGATATGGGTAGAGTTACATACAAGCGTTAACTTGTTCTGGCTATTAATCAAGATCCTTGGCCAACGCTGAATGCAAGTAATTTGGTCGGACGGGTTTGGATTTGTTGGAGAGTGTTAATATCAGCGAAACTGTAGTAGGTAGTTATATGACTTATGGTTTCGAGAAAACTAGAGCAGTTAATTTATTCTGATAATGATGGGAATTATGATTATCATCATTTCAACCCATAAACGTCCCACTGCTTTGCAAGGGTCTCCTCCAAAGATTATGGAAGAAATTTAGCCTACTATACCACGTTGGCCAAACGGGTTGGTATAGGGTTTGTTTCGAATTTTCCTTTTCTCACAGTGCTCTTGTCTGCATAAGGTTACTCCCTTAATGCCGATTTCAACAATCTATCTATCTATGGATTTGGTTACTAAAGTTATAACTTTGTCATAAATTTCATACAAAATTTGTCAAAATTCTAACTTTAGTAGCAAAATCCATAGATAGATAGATTATTGAAATCGGGCGTTAGTCGCCTTTTACGACACTCACGGATTGAGATGGGGTAGTGACATTATGTATTCTTAATCCGTTACACGGAGTATTATGATTATAAACTGACATAATGACATTCAAATAAATAGTTAGATAGATAGATGTGTTAGATCCTGGAAACCGAATTCTTCAGATGGAAAAAATCAATGAAGGAAGGGTGACAAAACAAATATATAAGGGAGTGTGGCTGGGAACGTTGAAAAGGGGAGATCTGGAAGATCGTTCCATGACCAAATCGGGGACGTTCGAAAGAAAAGACAGATCAGAAGTAACCGGTGACCAGTACGAAAAGATTGATGAACGTTGATGAAGCGAAAGATGTATATCAAAATCGTAGCGAGTGGAATGAGACGGTGTCAGCCTACCCCTCTGTTGGGAAATAGGCGAGATTTATATATTATGTAATCTATATGATGAATGATTGCTTTAATAAATAATATGATCTATATGTATGTTTATATGTACCTGGAAGACTATTATGGTCAAAATTGGTATAGTAATTTGGTTTTTTTAATTTTTATTCTAGCTACAAGATTTCAAATTTTGATTTATATTTTTTGTAGTTGCAGTGAAAAGTGGTAGTCTGATAAAATGATAACATATTATTTGGTCAAAGTTTATTTATCTTAACGCATTCCTTTTTACGCTTTTAGATAAATTCCCAAAACCATAAATCCCTTACAAATACCTTTTCGATACGTAATCCGTAATGTCAGAAAATATTCGAATAAATAATACAAAAACACAATGTTTCAGAGCTTTGAGTTTATTGTTGGAACACAAACGTATTATGTACCTGTTGGAACAAACTGAAGAAGATCCCTTTAAAGCTGATGGATCAGGTCGGGACCGAGTTAGACGTGTCTTTGATTGATGAGCAGTAACTTCACTGGGACGAGGTCGACTTGCTCTCGGGATATTGTGGCTCAAGGATGTATGTGTGATAGAAATCTGGATCGATCGTGTGTTTAAAAGATATTGATGGATGGAGAGATATTTTAAAATAAGCAAATGTTTTAGAGAGACTTCACGAAAGGTGATTTCGTTAAGTTTCTCTAAAATATCTTTCATCTTCTTAGGTGAGGAAGTGTCGTTTCTTAAACAAAACCTCTTAAATAAAACACAATTAAAAGATAAAGAAATCATAACTCGTTGCCTTATTTTAATGTCTGCAGAACAACAGGATGATGACAAACTGACTGACTACTAGTGATACTAATTTAAAAGGTGTGAAATTAATAAGAAAAGAAATTATAGAAAAAACAACGAACGCAGAACGACGCGTCTGTTAATGTCCTTGTTATAAGACGAAAAAGATGAATAAATTGCAAACTTGTCAGGAAGGAACAATGATTAAGTAATAACCTTTATGATTATATTTTTTTTTTTATAAATCGCTTCGAGATTACCATGTTAATTATAACATAAGTATATTAATTGTTTTCTTCGATGACCTAGCAAATATTTGCACACGTTTTTGAGACTGGCTGGACCCGTAAAATTACTAAACCATGACAGAGCATTACACGTAATATTTTGTATTGATAATAATAATAAAATAAAATTGTATTGATAATTGTTGGGGAAATTGATTTTGGATCGAAAAGGGTGGACTGTATTGAACCACTCACCGGAATCCGCAACTGATGGTCTTCAGGGGTACCCCAGCGGTGATCTCCATAGGTTTTGGTTCGTCAGTATTCCTCGGGAATGCACTAACACATCGAATGTTCAGTCCAATAGGTAGTATGTATTATTAATATTTGGTTCACAGCACCGTACTAAAAAGCGCGTACGCGGCGAGGCGCCATATTTGAGCAAGTCCTTCTTTTAGGATGAGGATGGCAGCACTGTCGCTGTCATAGTTGCGTGCGTGCGGATTATGGTCTATACAGTCCATAGATTATTTCAAAAAAGAGAATTTTGAAAAAGGGAATTATTTGTGCTCACATTCATAATATGTAGAAAATAAAGTAAAGTACGGAACATGCCGCCGACCTTAAAATAACCAACTTATTTTAACGAAACTATCCTAACTTAAAGCTAAAGAAAGGATAATGAATTACCTATTCGATAGGTAAAGGACAGACCTTAACAACAGGTCTTTTAGTAAGAGTGTTACCAATGCGTACTGTAACAACACGAGTAACACCATCAGCGCCTGGGTGTAATGCGTGTATACGAGCCAGGCACCACTGTAGTGGTGGTAGATTGTTATCTATCAGCACAACTACTGTACCCTCGGTGAGGGGTGTGTGAGTATCGCGGAACCATTTACTTCTTTGCTGAAGCTGATTGAGATATTCAACGCTCCAGCGTTTCCAAAAATGCTGTACTGCTTGTTGAATGATTTGCCATCGAACGAGATGACTGGGTTGATCATTTGTGAAATCGAATTCGGGTAAGGAAGTCAATGGTTCACCGATAAGAAAGTGAGCGGGTGTAAGTGGTAATGGATCAGTAGGATCATTACTTTGTGTATAGAGAGGTCGAGAATTGAGTACTGATTCTATTTGACACAGTAGTGTATTGAACTCGTCATAAGTTAGAGTTACTTGACCTATAACGCGATACAGGTGAGTTTTCATACTCTTTACTGCAGCTTCGAAAATGCCGCCAAAGTGACTAGCATAAGGCGGGTTGAAATGCCAAGTTATGCCTAAATTGATAAGTTTGTCGTTTAGCTCAACTTGATTTGTTTCGGTTTTAAGAAACGCGAAAAGATCCTTTAAATATTTATCACATCCCACGAAGTTACGTCCATTATCGGAGTAAATATCGGTACATAATCCACGTCGCGAAATGAAACGTCGTAAAGCGTTAAGGAACGATGATGTAGATAAATCAGGAACATGTTCCAAGTGTAGGGCTTTCGTGGACATGCATACGAAAACACAAACATAGGATTTGAAGACTTTGGCATTTCTGAATGGACTTGACTTCAGAAAGAAATGTCCAGCAAAATCTACAGCTACATGTAAGAAAGGGCGCAATGACCTAACTCTGGCTGCCGGTAGCGGAGCCATAGGTGGCTGAGGCGCCGAAGGGTGAGTACGGAAGCATCGCACGCAGCGTCGTGTGCGCATACGAACGGCATCACGAGCCGATAATATCCAATAGGTTTGGGATAGAATAAACTGTAAAGTTTGGGGACCTACATGTAAATGAAGTTTATGATAATAATCGATTAACAAATTAGTCACAAAATGTTTTTTCGGTAAGATAATCTGATGCTTCGCATCATAAGAAACGTGAGCACGTTGGATTCTGCCGCCGACCCTGAGTAGTCCGACGTCATCTAAAAAGGGTTTGAGTTTCTGTAAACGGTTTGAACAATTTTCATCACTTTTGAGTCGCGATATATCATCGGCAAACTCGTTTTGTTGAATTAAAAGAATAATTCTGTTATGAGCAAATTTTGTTTCAGAAACCGTAATTTGCGGAGAAGTAAATGTCTTTGTCTTGCGACATTTATGAAAAAATCTAAAAATTAAAGAAACTACGCGGAGCATTTTCGGTAGTGATGAAAATCGTTCAAGTATTTGTAAGTCTGGTCGCTCAGACTTGGACGTATTTGTGAAAACGTTAGTACGTCGCTCTTCGTCGGTTGAAACGTCAATATTCGAAATAGGCCATTCGGTTTGGGCCTGTTTAAGCCAGGAGGGCCCTGTGAACCACAACTGTTGGTCCAGCTGAGACGGTAGGACACCACGTGACGCTGGGTCTGCCGGGTTGTCTGCCGAACGCACGTGACGCCAGTGTGAGGCGGGTACGCGGCTGGTGATTTCATTAATACGATTCGACACAAAGGTGCGCCATTCGTATGAGGGGGAACGAATCCAGGCAAGTGTGATCGAAGAATCACTCCATGCGTAAACATTGTCGATAGACAAGATATCACCGTAAGTGATAAGAATTTTCCGAATTAATTTAGACAAAAAAAGTGCTCCACACAGCTCTAAGCGTGGAAGTGAAACACGTTTCAAAGGTGCTACCTTTGTTTTGGCAAGAAGTAAATTCACGTGTATAGTACCTTTTGAATCGATGACACGAAGGTATACGCAGGCAGCGTAGGCCTTTTCGGATGCGTCCGAAAATCCGTGAATTTGTATGGAATTTCCAGTTGGAAGCACATGACGTGGTAATGAAATATTTTGTAAGTGATGCAGTTTAGATATGAACGTAAACCATAAGTTACAAATACCTTCAGGAGGTGATTCATCCTTAAAAGCAAGGGACACTATGTATTGTCCGTCTTTGTCTCGTGTGTGAGTATTGACGAAGATCGATTCACACAGAGCTTCTTTCGGAGTGAGAGGCTTGTCTTCAGAAACTGATTCCAGCTCCCAGAGCTTTTGAAGTTGCGTATCAAGTTGATATGTACTCAAATTTGTACAAACTTGTGAAGAAAACGAATGAGAAATTTTACCGTTTAGTAAGTAACCGAATATGCTATTTATAGCCACAGGAGTGCCTAGTGGGCCTATAATGTTATCTTGAAGTAATATACTATCACTATAGTCTGAACCTAGCAATAGTTCAACGGGACGCGCAGAACGTAGTTCCGGATCCGCTAAGGGAATGTTTTGTATATGAGGAATTTGCTCGAAAGAGCTTGGAATGTGAGGTATGTAACTAGTTATCTTAGGCAATATGAGTGCTTCGATAAATAGTTTAGGTTCTGATTTGTTGTGAGGCGTAACCTGGCACAACACGTAACCGCGTGGTTGCTCGGTCTTATCACCGATACCCGTGACTGTCATGCTAGTATTAACATGATAACGTGGTAAACCAAGACGTTGGACGCACGACTCAGAGATGAGTGTAGCTTGGGAGCCCTGATCTATCAATGCTCGCACTGACTGGGGAGCATAGGACACGGCGTTCATAGGACGCAAGTCCACTATCGCGGTAGTAAGCAGAACCGTACAGTTCTTCTGTACATCGACACCACGTAATGGCGTAGACGAAGAAGTTTCCGCAACTGAGCGAAACTCAGGGGAAAAATGGGAAATATCCGCAACCGAGCGTAACTCAGGGGACGATTTGGAAATATCCGCAACCGAGCGTAACTCAGGGGATGATTTGGAAATATCCGCAACCGAGTGTAACTCAGGGGATGATTTGGAAATATCCGCAACCGAGCGTAACTCAGGGGATGATTTGGAAATATCCGCAACCGAGTGTAACTCAGGGGATGATTTGGAAATATCCGCAACCGAGTGTAACTCAGGGGATAGATTAATATGGGAAATATCCGCAACCGAATAGTATTCAGGGGAAGAATAATTCAAGCATTCACTCGTAAGAGTAACGTTGAGATTGCAGACCGACTCATCTTCATGTAATGAAGAGTGGTGGCGCTTAGAACAAATACGACAGTTATATTTTGACTGACAATCTTTTAAATCATGCCCGCTGCTTAAACAATTAGAACATACTTTATTTTCATTTATAAAAGTATAGCGTTCGGGTAACGTTAATTTATTAAATAAGTCACATTTATTTAAATAATGAGAATTTATTTTACAATAACAACATTTCATTTTAGTGGAGTTATTAGTTGAGATTGTAGTATGAACACTCAAAGCGCGGGAAGCGCGAGCCTTAGCACTCGTATCATTCGCTTGTGTTGGAGCGCGATGCGCGTGCGAGTGCGAGCGAGAAAGCGCAGAGCAAGCGACGATAGCATGACGCGAGGAACTAGCCGGTGCGACCGAGCCGCCAGCAGCGGCGAGCAGGCGCGACGACGGCGATGCGGTACCGCTGGCGGGACCATGCGGCAAGCGCGCGATCATCGAGGACGACATAATTTCCGAAGCCGATAGCTCCTTCTCAAGGAAGTCGAGAAGTTCACTAACCAGTGGAATATCACTATGTGACGTCAACGAAAGTTCAAAACGTCTTCTAACGTTTGGAGTAATCTTGCGTAGCAAAATGTTTAAAAGAATAAAACTCCAGTATTTAACTGGCAAGCCTAATGTTTCTAAAGCGGTTAAGTTTTCACGATAAATATTCAACAAGTTACGTAAACTGTATTCTAAGTTTTTATCACTAACCGACTCAACATCAATAATTTTATCTAAATGTTTTGTTGCAATAATGCGTTTGTTTTCGTAACGATTGATTAAAATCTGAAACGCA
This sequence comes from Laspeyria flexula, assembly GCA_905147015.1. Lineage (NCBI taxonomy): Eukaryota > Metazoa > Arthropoda > Insecta > Lepidoptera > Erebidae > Laspeyria > Laspeyria flexula. Next base: position 14,879,089 of record LR989950.1, on the reverse strand, counting down.
TTTTCGTAATTAGAATCCGTAATTGGTATTGATTTTATAAGATTATAAGGTTCGTCCTTAAGGGATAACAACAAATAACGAAAACGTTGAACATCCGATAACTGTTCATTATCGTGAACCAAAGACTTAAATAAATCAAAGAACGCATTCCATTCGGTTATGCTACCATTGAAAGTAGGCAACGAAAGAGTAGGCAATTTAATTTTTGCTTGTATGGTAGGATGCGAGTGAGCGCAGGCTGTGGTCACACGAGCCGCGTCGGCGATACTTTGTTTACGTTGTATTATTTTTATATTGTCAAGTGTAACCTGAATTTTATAGTATAAGGAATCGAATGAATCGCGTATGAGCATTTGTTCAGCTGTTTTGAACTCACCACTTTTTGCTAAAAGTTTTTCAATTTTTGTTTGAACCGAAAAAAATTGCTTTTTCGTATTATTGAGCTCTTTTACACGAACCCGAAACTCTGCTTCATTATCTGAACAAGCGACCATTCTTTCTAAGCTATTAATACAAATATCTCTTTCAAAAGTTAATTGCTCAAGTTCCATTTTTAAAGAAATATTTACTAAGTTTAAAATTATAATGTAATATATTATGTAAATAATGTGTATGAAAATACGTATATAGAAAATGTGTGTAAATATGTATATAGAAAATGTATGTATGTTTGTGCGAAAATAAAACGAAATTTTATTTGTTCAGTACGTAATACATGAACGACAAACACGAATTCGTATAATATTTAGCAGTATTGCCAGAATATTATCCCAGTACTTAGTACGCAATACGTAAGTACCAGTTGAGTAGGTAGCGATATAATATTAGCACGTAATGCAAAATATTATATTTGTGTCTTGTACGAAATACAAAGACAACGCTAATGTGTGTACGGCCTTAGGGCGCTTGTGAACGTAACAGCTAGCGTGGCGCGTTTGCACGCTGATGGCATATACCCTCAACTTTTTACGAAAATAAAAAATTGAAAAATTAAGTAAATCGAATAATCTACTTAAAGATATATTTAGAAATGAATAATGTACGACTCGTAAAGACAGTACACAGTGGTATTGTCGAAGAACAATACGCAAAATACATAAAAAACTTAATCTGAAGTTCGTTGGCGGGCGGTATGTCACGCCTTTTTCACAAAGAAAACTATCGAAAAATAGCTTTTTTGGTAAATATGTTAGCACAAATCCCTAAGAACTGATGAGATATGGGTCGTAGGACCAAAAATATGTTGGGGAAATTGATTTTGGATCGAAAAGGGTGGACTGTATTGAACCACTCACCGGAATCCGCAACTGATGGTCTTCAGGGGTACCCCAGCGGTGATCTCCATAGGTTTTGGTTCGTCAGTATTCCTCGGGAATGCACTAACACATCGAATGTTCAGTCCAATAGGTAGTATGTATTATTAATATTTGGTTCACAGCACCGTACTAAAAAGCGCGTACGCGGCGAGGCGCCATATTTGAGCAAGTCCTTCTTTTAGGATGAGGATGGCAGCACTGTCGCTGTCATAGTTGCGTGCGTGCGGATTATGGTCTATACAGTCCATAGATTATTTCAAAAAAGAGAATTTTGAAAAAGGGAATTATTTGTGCTCACATTCATAATATGTAGAAAATAAAGTAAAGTACGGAACAATAATTATATATAGATTAATTCACAGAACAGAGATAGGCTTTTTTCATTAATTACACTTTGGCACATAGTTTAATTGCTAGTCATCTTTCGATTTGTATTTATAATAAAATCAATGTTATGATCAGATTTCCTGCCGTTTTATTAATTTAATATTACAACATAGAAGCAAAAAATATCAAAATATTTCTAAAAATAATATTTTTGTTGAGACAGTACACACGAATCTTAAATTTTGTTAGGTACTTTTAAAATAGGTTGAGCTAGGAATACTGATGAATAAGGATAGGTAATATGGATTACATGGATGAATAAGGATTTTTTAATGACATTATTGTTGTGGGTTGAGTAAGGAACATACATATGTTGAGTAAGGTAAAAATAATGAGAAGGGTGAGACGTCATAGGATGAATAAGCAACAACAAAATTTTTGGTCAAATATAATAATTAGGTCGATTACATCCTTCGGTGTCAAACTGCATCGATGTATACGACTGCTGTGCAAGTGGTCGGGTTGGATTCCCGGGTCAGGTGATAATGGATTTTTCTGTCACAAAATTTCAGTATTGATGTTTTCCCGGAGATTGAAATACAAATTTCCCGGATGATGACAATAAGCTCGCTCCTTATTCCATTAGACCAAACATGGCCAAAGCTAAAACAAAGCTGGCCGAAATGTGGATGCGACACCACTGCCTACCCTTCGGGGAAAACGGCGTGACGTTTTATATTATTACATATCCCATTGGCCGCTAGGTCCCACAAAAAAACATTTAAGTATAAGTAATTATAAGATGTGTCTCCATAAACCTAACCCTTGCACTTGTTTGATGACTACACCACAACACAGATCAAGATCCACGAACTCATTAAGTATTATCCGAGTGAAATTTTACTTATATTCCAAAATCCCCTTAAGTACAAATATTATGTAGATGGAAAAATAATTGTAAACGAATATAAAAATCCAATTTCCTTGGAAAATCCTTATTCGTCCTCCAAATGCCGTAGTCCAAGCAATGTTACATTGGGCACGTAAATTAATTTCGTTTGATTTTTTATATAAAAATTAAATTACGTTTTTGATTTGCCTACAAAATTGTTCATAACGTATATTGTTTACATTATATCGTTGGTGTACAGTGATATTAATTTTTTGACTTATTTAAACAATTCAAATATATTTATGAAATCATCATCCATTTAATTTTTACATGTAGGGAAAAGGCAATCAGCATTTTTCTAATAAGTACCTACTTATTTCTTTATTATAATATCTACTACCGACTTGTCTCCGGATAAACAGGAATTATATTAAAATTAGAGATTTGCCGATTATGACTTTGGCCGAGAGGCCGACTAGTTGGCCAAGCCGATCACAGTTTCGGGGATTTCCGTGACGCTACGTTTATAGCTGATTACCGTGTTAGTGTTAGTTGCAACCGCCGCCTACGGCTGTGTCGGAGTCTGTTTTGTTTACTTCATATTGTGTCTTGATTTTCGCTTTTGAACGGGTCAGAGTGGTGTTTTAGTGTAAAGATAATTCTGATAATAAATAAATGTTGTGTTCAATAATCACAGCGTGGTTCCTCCTACATACCTTTTTTGAGAAATACACAGCTTACTGTGGTAAGAAGCTGGATAGTCGGCACTCTTTGCCGAATAGTCGCCGACTAATATAAATCCAATTTATTCCCTATCCCTATATTCATATATTAGTGCCTGTATGCTACTTATAGAATCTGTTTACGAAATTCCAAACTTCAGACCCCGCAGTTTGGGCTGTGCAGTGATAGAGATATCACCGCACAGCACCCCAGCTTTCACTAACTGACTGAGAAGTCAGTTAGTTTCTCCTTATAAATATATAGACACAAAATTTGTCACTACGTCTCAGATAGTTTATGAGTCACTTATCTGCAAATGATGAAACAGCGCTTTAAACAAGTAAAGCAATCACTACTAACAATCGCCAACTAATAGACAATATAACAAAGCCTCTATACTTCGAGTAGTGCTTTAATTGCTTGCAACCGACTTGAATACTACACAGAAAGCGACTTATTGTTGAGTTGGTAGTTACCGAGATTGCAGCCTCTTGACTTTGCACTCCCGCATAATATGCTGTGGAACAATAAACTCATCGTAGTTTAAGTTAGTTTCTGCGAAATATTTTCCAGGGTCAATACCTTACAGTCTTCTTTGATTAGTACTTTCCATTACACCAAATATTGTTATTTTTAATTCCTTTCGAATTATGTGAAAAAATAGTAAGTACGAGCAAATAAACAACGTACTATGTCGTATCGAAATAATCTGTTTTACAGTCGCAACACTGATTAATGTATAATAAATAAATATTTAAGAAAATGTTTTTCATTTTCTTAAATATTTATTCCGTTTTTTGTTTTTTTACCCGGCTTCCAAAAGGATAGCCTTTTGGGAGCTGGGTCTATAACAAAATAGAAAGGTATAAACTATTTTGTATGCTAGGATTGCACCTTTTGAACTATAATACGAAAACCAAGTAATAGAAACTTAATTTACCGAGTGTAACATCATTACTCATTCTATGCGTACATAAAACTTCCTCCTCTCAATGAAAGGAAAAAAATCCGTCAGTACCTCATACAACATGTGCTTACTTCGGAAGTATCGAATCGAACATAAAAACCTTTATTTCATACTTACGTGACTTAAACAAATTGTGTCAATGTAATTTGTATCTAAATGACTATTGACTCTATTTGCTTCATCTAATAGTATTGTATCGTCTAAATTGTTATGCTACGTCGTTATGTACCTACGTAAAATATTGCTCAAATTGACAATTTACTTCGTTCTAGCATTTATTATAGATGAAAAAATGTTCTATGTACCTACTACATACATTATGCTTTTTATGGTTTGGTTTTGACCTTAGTGCTTTTTTTATATTGGTTGGAAGTAATTGCTTGTCTCTAGGTATAACCGACTGATACAATGCTCTTAAATAAAAGCAATAAAGAGACAAAACTTTTGAAGTAATAATTTATAATATATTTAACTATAAAAATAAAATAGAAAATAAGGTTAAAAAAACAACTCTATTTAATTTTGTTCTGAAATCTGAAGAAAATCAGCCGGTTCGCTATTTGGAAGGTCAATGACCAGCACTTGTCTCGCTTGTAGCTCTGTAAGGTCGGTGACTCTACGTATTGTGTCAAGAATCACTAACACTATTCCCAGCTTTCAGTACCTTACAGGTCTCCCAGTCCACATATAAGCGTTATGACGTAATTATTATACGTAATTAATTACTGAATATCAAATTAACGCTGTCTTTATTACGTATCTGGATATTGTTTTCAACATTATCTGTGTTAGACTTAAGAACAATGTAACTCATTAATTTGAGAACTTTTTGTTACAGGTACATGAACAACACAACTTGGGAGTTACGCGCATCGTTACGTCAATATAAAATAATAATAAAAGCTTTCATAATCGTGATGGTTCTTAGATATGTTTCATCTAAAGCGGTGCAGCCGTTTCAAGGTTTTTATTGTTTAAAGATGGTTATCGCATAAATTACGCATAACACCCGTTGGAAACGGGACAGTTATGTGGGTCTCGCTGGACAGAAGATGACAGAAGGCCAGAATACGCATTAAGACCTTCATGTGCACCTTTGGTATAGGCCGTCGGAATCTGTAACGACGTATGTGACCGATATAGTGGACTTATTCTCAACGAAATTCTGAATTTTATAAGCATTTGAGGTAAATTCCAACCCATTTATTAGATTATATTGTTATCAGCCCGTAGTTTTGTAAAAATCAAAATTAATCCATTTGAAGAAGATAATTTGAAATATAACCAAATCTAATCTATAATCATAGTAGATACTGTTCTAATAGTATATTTATATTCTCAACGTTTCAATCGCTCCTCTTTGAGATTTTAATTAAACCACTGAAATCTCTGATTGCACGACAGTGTCGTCTCTAAATTGTAATTCAGAGACATTTCCAACTATTTTGACACAGAATGGAATTCGTGCAATGAATAGAAATTGAAAAAACTTTATTACATTTTATGAATACTGTTTTATTAGTAACTTTCAAAGTAGGGACTTTTACTATTTCAATAACTTTTTAAAAGCCGCGGTTCTTTAACTTTTTAAACTTTATAAACTCGACATTTATGACAAAATGCACAATTATAATTACTGTTGGTTATATATCTAGAAATTCATTAAATGACTCCACCTGCTTGTTATAAAACTTGAAATATACTTCGAATCAAAGTTTGCCGCAATTAAAACTCAAACGTCAAAGGACCATGTCAACATTTCTAACACAATTGTAAAATAAAGAAAGTATTGGAAACACTCAAAGACAATAATATTTAAAATAAGAATACCGAACGTTTTCTTTTGTCTCGTTTTCAATAAAGGCAATGCAATGTCACCTTTTTGTATGGTTGGCGCGTACCCATTTTATAAAACAATAGAGCGTTTTAATATAATACCGAACATAAAAAGAATAAATAAAAGCAATTTAAAAGTATTCGAGCAATAATTCCTTGTAATATCATCGTTTAGATATTTGCAAGCTGCGTGGGAGAGTAATGTGTTTTCTTCGCACAGAATTTGTGGAAGTAAAATGAGGTCGTCTTATCTGACCAAAAGTTCTAACATTATAGCAATGTTAACTCGTCCCTGATCATTTTTCATTGTAGTATTAATTATCTGAAGACTTGTCCATTAATTATTAATAGATATTATTAAAGTTTAACATACATTTTCATTAAAGTTTAGATTTACTTTTTTACTACAATATTTATGCATCATTATTGTTGATAAGCGATGGAGGCCGAATCGATAAGTGGTGGGTGGGCAAATTATGTGGTCCGAGTACAATTCTGAGCGGCAGTACCAATGTGGATTTCACTTTGTGGAATTTATATGTACTAGTCTTAGACTTATCATCTGATGACGGTGAAGGAAACATTGTGAGGGAACCCACAGACCTTAGAAGAATTTCTATGAATATATGTTGGATTCCCCCAACCTGCACTAGGTCAGCGTGTGTGGATTATGGCTGAAACCCTCTCGGCTCTCTAGATAGAGTAATATACTAGATATTATTAGGCACCTTTTGGACCACAGAAACAGTAGAACTAAAGGGTTAAAGAACTAAATTAGGCCTTCTTCTTATCGTATGGGCTTGAGACAGACCCTAGTGTTGGAATTTATCAAGTCGCCCAGAAGGCTTCCAACTTGACTTAAGGACTATCACATTCAAGTGTACAAAGGTACCCGCTCCCCCCGCCGGTGAAGGAACAATTCTTGTAACTCTCCGTTTATTTGGATAATTAAAATTAAAATGTCGGATAAATGTGTCGAAAATTCTATTCGCGAGTTAACTAAAACTGTGCTGTCACTGCAGAATAAAGTGGGATCACTAGAAAAACTGGTAACTGAACAAAATAAGCTTATCAAAAAACTCATCAGTTCTAATAGTGAAACAGTGCAACCAAAAAATTGTGGAAATAGTTGAGGGTAGCACCGCAGTGGAAATAACTACGCGGCCAATACGGGAAGCCCGACTTCGAGCTGCTTCGGCACTCTCCGCAGGCATTCGGAAACTGCCGCCCCCCGCTAAACCAGCTGTCACTGTCATCGCCGACAATGTTGCGAAGACGTCATCAATCGAGTCCCCTACCACAAATATACGACCTGCCACAATCGAGTCCGTTACTGATCAAGCGCAAGCTGATATTAGTACGGGGCCGAATGCCAGTGAATGGGTGGAAGTGAAGCGCGGACGCAATCGACGTTCGCTCGAAAATGTAACCTGTGGTACCGCCACCTCATTGTTTACTACGACATTATTAGCGGCGGAACGCAAGACGTATCTCCATCTTTACTATGTGAAAGTTGGCACTACGGTTGATGATGTGATCGCACATTTGAAAAGTATTTGTTCAGAGGATGTTTGCACTGCGGAAGTATTGAAGTCGCGTGGTGATTATGCGTCTTTTAAACTGTCAGTGCCTACAAAGCATGTTAATAAATATTTATCGCCAGAAATGTGGGTTGAAGGTGTACACATCAAGCCGTGGCGTAGTGGGTTTCGTAAACAAGTCGAAAAAACAGTCGAAACTTAAAAAGTATTCACTGTTTTATCAAAATGTGAGAGGATTACGTTCGAAACTAGATATTTGTAAATTAGCTATATTAAATGAAACAGCTGATGTATTTGCATTAACAGAAACATTTTTGAACAGTAGTGTAAAGGATGCAGAAGTGTTTCCTCTAGGTTATAAAGTAATGCGGAGGGATCGGGCCAATGATAAGGGCTGGGGAGGAGTATTATTGGCTGTGAGGTCCGAGTATCAGGCTCAACAAATTGTTGATATTGATGGTTATATTGATGATGTAGAAATTGTAATGGCAAGTGTATATTTAAAACATAAAAAAGTTTTAATTTGTGTAGTTTATATTCCACCCAATTCTTGTGAATCTAAATACTGTAATACGTTCTCTGTTATTGAAAACCTTATACGGAAATATTCTTCATTAAATATTGTTATATTAGGTGATTTTAATTTAAATTCAGCTACTCAGAATATAAGACAGGAATTCACTCATTTGCTCGCGTTCTGTAAGTTAAAACAGTTTAATAATATTAAAAACAAGTATGGGAACATGTTAGATCTGGTGCTGAGCGACCTTAGTGCTGTTTGTGTGCAGATAAATGGCGATGTTGAGCCTCTTGTCCCACCTGACGCGCATCACCCACCGCTCGGTGTAACATAGTCCGTACCGCGGCCTACGGCGCGTGTGCAGTTGCCGTGCTTGGCAATACCTGCGCCTGCACATTCTTTATCGCCGGACTGGAACTTTAGGAAAGTAGACTTCCATCAGTTATACTCAGCTATTGCCACAATTAACTGGGATGAAGTATTAGCTACTAAAGACGTTGATGAGGCCATAGCTACATTTTATGATTTGATCCGAGAGTGTCTGTATTGTCATGTACCAGTTAGAAGACCTCCCACGGGCGGTGCGAAGTATCAGTACCCACCATGGTTTACATCTCAGATTGTGAAGTGTATACAAGACAAATACTATTTTTTTAAGAAATATAAACAATTAAACAATTCGTACTGTCTCGAAATGTATAAATATTATAGACATCTTGTCAAAGAGTTGACCCGGTTAGCTTACGATAACTATATTAGACGAGCGGAGGCGGGGATAAGGAGTGACCCTAAACATTTTTGGGCATTTGTTAAGGATCAACGCACATTGAAAACCGCATGTTGCGAATTTAATTATCAAGGCAATGTTGTGACCGGTGTGACTGCGGCTAATGCATTTGCTAGTTTCTTTGAGTCGGTATTTTTAACTGACGAGCCTGTACTGTCTTACAATAACTCAATGCAACAGGCTGGTACGTCATACGCCCATAGTGTTGTACTAAATAACATTAGTGAGCGAGACATAATGTACGCTGCGAAGAAATTAAAGGCTCTCTCCTCTCCTGGACCTGATGGCTTTCCTCCATATCTGGTCAAAGATTGCATCAACACATTTATGACCCCTTTGTTGTATATTTTTAATTTAGTATTGACAACTGGCGTATACCCGGAATTGTGGAAGGTCTCCAGAGTGACACCAATTCCCAAGGGCGGTCCTCAATCAGACGTTACGAATTATAGGCCTATTGCTGTGCTTTCGGCCTTCGGCAAGACGTTCGAGTCGATTGTAAATAGGCACATAACTAGGCAATTGCGAACACAGTTTAGTGAATGCCAACATGGATTCATAGCAGGTAGGTCTACTACAACCAACTTAATTAACTTTGTAGACTATACTGTTATGGAAATGGACAAAAAAAGACAGGTAGATGCGGCGTATTTCGATTATAAAAAAGCTTTTGACCGCGTCCATAATGATGTTCTTTTAAAAAAATTTGCTACCATTGGATTTTCTCCCAACTTAGTCAAACTATTTTGTAATTATTTTACTAACAGAAAGCAGTATGTACAGATTGGGAGGATCCGATCTGACCTATATGTGACGCGGTCTGGTGTGAGCCAGGGCAGTACATTAGGCCCCACGCAGTTTCTAATTATGATCAACGACTTGCCGAAGGCTCTGAGTGCATCACGGTGCCTTATGTTCGCTGACGACCTGAAGCTATACATGGGTATTGAGAGGGCCGAGGATTGTGATGCCCTGCAGCGGGATATTGACAGAGTGGTTGCATGGAGTGAAGATAACCACCTTGAGTTTAATATCACCAAGTGTAAAACCATTACATTTACACGGTCTCCTTCACCCCACATCTTCACGTATAAAGTATCGGATACCCCGCTGGAACGTGTTACACAGATTCGAGATTTAGGTCTTAACTTGGACACAGAGCTCACTTTCAATCCGCACATAGCGATGATATGTAGTGAAGCGTCTAAATCTTTGGGCTTTGTTATGCGACAGTCAGCTCGATTCAGTGACAAGCAAGCTATAACTGCGTTGTATTTTGCGTTTGTTCGCAGCAAGCTGGAATACAGTAGTGTTGTTTGGGACCCGCACGAATCGAAATATAAGTTGTTGGTAGAACGGGTTCAAAGAAAATTCTTACGATTTTTATATAAGAAAATATACGGGTACTATCCTTATCTGTATCCGTCTTTATTTGTCTTAGGCATGGTGGGGATGGATACCCTTGAGCTTAGACGAAAGTGTGCTCTTATGACACATTATTTTCTACTGCTCAATGGTAAAATAGATAATCCATCTGCTTTATCGCGTTGTTGTTTGTCTGCACCTAACCAGTACACGAAGCTGCGCACACGTACTCTCCTGGCGATACCACAAATTCGGTCGCTTACAGCTAAATATGCGCCTACTACACAAGCGCTAACACTGCTCAACGCTCTGGTCGCTCAGCAACCAAATGCTGACATATTTTTTAATAAATTAGGTGTATTTATACGATACTGCCTCGAATACCTGAATTAATTTAAACATTATTATTATACACGAAGATTTGTTATTATTTTTTATTTTTTTATTGTTATTCTTATATTTTATTATTTTTTAATTTATTTAATTATGAACTGATTTTTATTTGTAATTGTACTTATTTATTGTTTTAATGTAAATATTATTACTTGTCTCTCTATGTGTGTTGGGCAACTGTGAATGTAGAGAGAAACTGAAATATAATAAATAAATAAATAAATAAATAAATAAGCGGGACCAAACGGCTTTTCGTGCACGGACACGACGTGCACTTCCAAAGCACGGAGACGCTCGAGAATGAAATTGCCACAAACGGTCACCCATCATGGACTGACCTTGTTGAACGTAATCGTCGTAATTCGTAATGAACATCTTAGACCACAATCAATGCTACGAGCGCCTCACTAAAATAGGTATAAATATATAAATATTTCATGAAAATTCTGCGCGTTTTGTTCCTTTACTAGATACTCAACAACGACCTCAAAATGTTTCTAGCAAAATGATGTTCTGAACTTTCTAGATCGGAACTTTTTATTTTTCAATGTCCTAGATTGCTTGTTACGGCATTAAAGTGTAATTTACAATTTTGTTCAGGGTTGTTGGTATCGAATAGATTGCCAATCTATCTCGTGGAAATTGTCTTCTGAAATATTTATTTCTGATTTAGTTATATTGTTTTTGTTGCTGAGGAAATTGCAAACATACGAGTAAAATCAGATAGATATTATTATAGTACACCCAGATTTTTATTGCAAGGATGTTTTGTAAATGTATAGCTGCGTTTATATCTAGAAAAAAATTCTTTAGATTTGTATAGAAATATTTTTCTCTATCACGGCACGCGTCTGACTCATGTACCTGAAAACATAAATAATAACAAAAAATATTGAACGCTACTTTGCTACTCGTACGTTAAGTATTTAATGTTTGTATTAAATCACATTGAAGTGACACGCAAGTTAATTAAGCCAATTTTAACTTGTATTTTCATTTCCAAAACCCTTACATTTTTTATGTTAATAATAAAACAATGAGTTAGAAAAACACATCACTCCTACCTTCAAATAAGAGCATGTCATGAGTATAATGAGGTTTTCCACATTAGTATTCAGATATCGAGTCGTCATAATAACATTCTGTCTCATTTGACTATATGATTCTGTTCACGAGGAACCATTTTTAGTATCTACTGTTATTACTTAAATAATGTTAACCTTTCTTCTTGATTGTAATGCATTATTTACTGTAAATATATATAATTACCTAAGTATATTATGTACTATAGGCTATAATGTCCCGTAATTTGGTTAAGGATGATTGGTATGTTTACTAAGTAACTTTTGTAAATATCAACTTATAAAACATTGACTGTTTGCGCAGCAACATTCTGTCTTCTCTCGTAGACGTGTCAGTTAAATATATCGGAACGGTGCGGGCGGCGCGGTGCAGGAACGCGTAGTCAAGTCAAGTCAACGGGCACGACCCTTATCCGCTCTATGCGTTCTCTGCGCCTGCACTGCACCTTCACCTTACGCCTTCTTTGTATAATTCACGCCTGTATATATTTTTTATTCATTCAATTAACTCCAGAGCTGATGGATAACTTAGTATTCTGATTATAGCTACAAAATCGATAACTTATCACGGTTGACAAACTTGAGTGGCTACTTCTGTCGGTAATTCAATCTGGACGAGCTACTGAAATTGGTTCTGGAAATGGATCTCGAATAATCCGATCACTCTCTGAATTCCTTTAAGTGATTTTTGATTTAGTAGTAGATTCTAGATTTCAAACTATTTGGGCACATCTTGAATCTGCCTACCATATTATTAAATGTTTGTTTTTCTTTCTTTCCTTCATAGCCACTGATAATATTGTCGTATATTTAAAACCCTTAATTATTAAAAATATACGGAAATAAAAATCACAGTAACAAAGAAGCCTTAAAGTATAACCAAATAATGGCAATGACAAAGGTGTCTATTTCTTAATATCCTGTAAGAAGTCCTTGAAATTAAACTTAAGGAGCGTCTGTACTAAATAAAAAACGCTCAATAATAGCTAATTTCCGCCCCAACTTAGTTTAATGCGTTTTAAAACTTTATTCTAAATAGGTTTGCCTAGTTTAACGCTTAAACTCTATTCCCGAGGATCCAAACTTTGGTCAGAGTTTACGTGGGAAAAGTTTCTGAAATACATTTGGACCAAAAAGTTTTAAATAGCTTATCCGCATATTTATTGCAGATTTTCTAACACGTGTTCAATTATGTTAACGGTTTGTCATATATTTTTGTTTGTTAGGTTTTTTCTTTTTTTTTTTTTTTCTAAAAAGACAACGCCCGCACTAGGGAACAAGCCCTGTGTCGCGGGGAGCTTTACAAACATGGAACTAACGGACACAAAGTACACCCAGACTAGAAACAAATTTCTATGAATCACACAAATATTTGTCTCGTGTGGGAATCGAACCCACGTCACCCAGCACGGCGATGTAGTGGCGAGGCGACCACCTTAACCACTGCGCCACGGTGACAGTCAAATAGTTTCAGTTAGGTAACTAATATCCGCCCGCAACTTTGTCTCTGCAGCGCATAAGAACATATTTATGTATTATATTATAATATGTTCTCTTAATTAATTGTCGTGCAGTATGAAACACTATCATGACAGCTAGAATAAAAAACTAAACACAAAGAAAACTTCCAAGTTTTTCCAAGGTTCAGTATTTTAATATCAAATGAGTGATCATTTACCGCCAAGTAAGAAAGTGAGATTGCATTTCAGCTATCGACTTGACATGCAAATAGATAAATCAAAGTTCAAGTTTAATCTACAAATTAAATCGAAGTACCCTTGGAAAGTCAATAGCTGCACTTCAGTAGTGGCGCTTCGTGAATTAGCAGGTCTATTTCCACTTGTCCCTTACCTTGACCAACCAGCCACTATGTCGCCCTGACACGACAGAGGTCGGATATTTCTGTTTTGTTTAACCCACATTATTGCGTTGTCTCCGGAACGATATTGGCTTTTGAAACGTGGTTTTAATTGCCGACTGGGGGAACAGTAGGCTTACCATAATACACATTTTATTGTTTCGGTTGACATTTTTAATTTACACCAAGCAATTGGTCTCTGAAACCTCCATAATATTGACGAATTTAGTCGTAAAATGTTTCGAAATATTAAAAATAGGTGCTTTTGGTTGCTGTCATTTTAAATCGACCATACGGATGTCGAATTTCGAATATTGCGATAGCTGACAAGCAAATATCTTTTTCTAAAATTACCGGCCCAGCATTTCGTTTTATGGTACCTACATAACGGGTTGGCTGTGACAGGACTACCGAAAGCTGCAGCTGATGATGACTGGGGAGCAATAGCTAGTCTATCAGCTTATGAAATAAAAATAACTTGCCAACAAACAGTCAAGCTTTACGCAATTTTGCTGCATATATTTGCAGAAACAATACAACTTGAAACAGAAGTCAATAATCGTAAAACATAAAATAGGTACAAAATGTAGCGAAAGGCTAACGATACACGTTGCTAGAATATTGGCACTAGAAACTGATCAATACTAAACTAAGCACTGCCAATGTCTAGTATAATGTTGTTTTATAAATAGTGGTTAAAAGTAACAGAAAAATGGAAAAGTAAAAAAATGCATAATATTAACAAAATAAGGTAACGGCACACGATGTGTCGTAATTATTTCGTGGTTTTCAAGTTTACTTATTAATTAATCAGAGCTATATTTTAAAAATATGTTCAATACACTTTTTGAATTACTTACGTGAACGTGTATTAAAAAGTAACTAACCATAATGCTTACAGTTAATTTAAAAAATAACGCCCTGCAAGTTCCAATGTGTTATTGGCATATAAATATAACTGTAAACGCAATGATTTCTTAACTTTTACACACTTTTCACCGAATTCTAAAAGTTTATATTTTTTAAATATAGCTCCGATCAAATAAAGAAATTAATACTTAATTCGACGTTGCCGTTTATAAGTATAAACGCTCTTAACTTCAGGGAACATCACAAATAAATAAATTTATTATAATAAGTAGCGCGCTGACACTGTGAAAATATATTTCATACTTTAATTCTCCTTCAAAGCTTTATTAGATTCCGTAATGATTCAGCCTAGCAACTGCCTAGCAACAAATAAATAACTGAAAGTTTGACACAGCCAATAATTCATCGATAAGTATATTGTAATTCTGATTGTTCGAACAATGAACTCCTACAGCTGGGGAAATAAAACTTTTGTTCCAACTTTGAGGTGTGGATCACATACGTAATGAGCTTAAAAGTGAGCTTGGTTGTATAAAATGTAATAAGTAAATAATTAAACTACATTCTGAACTCAAAAAATAAAGATATTGAGATAAGCTGGACAAATACTTTAAACTCTAGTCCACATTAATTATGCTCTAGACACATGGGGGAAATCTTGGCCCAGCCGTTAGATGATACAAGCTAACTATACTTCTGAGCTAAACATTTAGTAATGTCATAGAAGTATACCACAGAACAGAGATAGGTTTTTTAAAGTATACATTTAGACAGTCTCCATTACCAAGCACAGAGCCTCAGCAAGCTAAACTGAATGCATTCAGTGGTCGTAACAAGCTCGGATTCGGATCGGACGCAGTGCTAGTGTTCATACAAATAATACTACTTACAGCTACATCGCATCGGTCTATCAGTAATATCTCCGAAATGGATATTTAAAACTCCTAAAACAAGTACAATATGAAATTTAATGATTCTGAAGATCAAACCAAACTATAATTAAGTTTCAGATTAAACGGGTTATCTTCTAAGAATATTGTAATATTTTAAATACAAATAACACGTACACCTACTATAATTTATTTTAATAAAATGTAGTACAACGCCATCTATTTCATAAACGTATAACTATCTCCTAAGGAACATTCATTTCGCGGTTCTACTCTCCTAAATTTCCGGCTTGCTTTCCTTTGAAATGTCTCTATTCTTTACTAGATGGCGCGGCGGTATAGTTTCGGAAAATGTGTATAGATGGCGCCAGGAGTTCGTATATTTAATTGAATACTACAAAAAATTAATTCTGGTGAATTGGATGTATCGGACACATCAAAGAAATCATTCATTATCAAATTCAATCATCATATTTTTATTGTACATTTCAAGTTTAAAAACCAATAATAAAACTGTTTTTAAACCATATTATCACACTGTATTACATTTGAGCCCAGGAATACCCATCTCCTTTATTTTATAGAAACCTACTTATTTTTTGTTCGATTCTCTATCAGCCATTTGTGCATGAGAGGGTGATGCAGTGAAAAACCGAGTAGGTGTAGTTGAAGTTTCGTTTTTATAAGGCAAAAAAAAAATGCATAGCCAGAAACAATATTCCAGTGAAATTTTCGAATAAAGCTTTCAAGCCACCGAAACTTTTGGCAAAACGAATATGAATGAAACGGTCATAAATTTGATTTTCTTTTGCTTCTAGGCTAGCAATTAAACGAAATTCAGGACCCGGATTTCACTTGCAATATGAATTCATTTTTTATACGTACCTTGTAATCAATAGAAATTGTTCTATTTTGTAAATTTCACGTGACTAGTGGTCTCAGGACCACCTTTCAGATAAAAAAATATATAATTATATAATATATATATATATAAAGTAAATGGTAGCAATAAGTAAAATTGCCTTTTCATGGCATACCAGTGCATTGAATTAGGTAGCTAGTCCGCAATTATAGTAACCGCTCAATTGCCAGTACAAATTACGGCTATAAAACTGTACAGAGACCTTGTTCTCTAGGTAGCATATACATTGTACTTTCGTTATGTTTTTATCAAAAGACAGAGTCTAAAGGACTTTTCTTATATTTTAACAATGATAAAAATAACATCTATCATTTGTAACAATCTGTCCCTATTGAACTCAACATCCTTAAGTAGGTCGCTAAACTTATTCCGCCTACAAAGGCGTCTAAACAAAAGCAAGTAATAAACAGGAAACTGATGAGATACAATCTATTTCTTCGAAACAAAATTTAACACGTAGAACAACAAAAGTTGGCCGCCATCCAAACTGTATCATCAAATTATTCAAGCCACTCCGATCAACGGAGAAAAATACGTAAGCCCCCGTTTTACTTTCATATAAACTTCAATCGATTTCATCAATTCAGGACTTTTACAGCAATCCGTCCTAGTAAACTAGCAGTGATGCTTGACAGTTTTGATATATCTTTGGATCTTTGGATTAAAAAGTTATGTTTTCAGGTAGTATACAAGTCGTCTTAAAATTCTTTTTTGGGTGAAAAAAAAATGTGTCAGTAAATTTGCCTACAGCCAGTTCACTGACAAGGTTGAGCTCTGAGAAAAACTTGGCCAGAAACTCAGGCCACTCTTTTTAATCGCCATAGTTGTTACAATTTTAATTGGTTACAGTTTGAAATATCACAGAAAGGTACAGAACCAAAAAATCAGTGATATTAATCGATTGACTACAACATTTAGGAGAAGATTAAAGTTTGAGAGGATGGATGTCATTGTTTAAATGTTTCTTACCTTTTCACGCAAAAAGTACATAATAGAGTTTGAATCTTGACACACAGGTGGATTATGTTATGGATAAGCACACAAGACAGGTTTCATCTAGGTAACGCGATCCCATGCAGCATGTGATTGTTGCCGCGCCAAGGTCGAAAGCTAATTTAGATGTAACATATTTATATAACAAAAAAAAATCATAGGTCTCTAACCGCACAACACTAACGCAGAAATTAATGGAGTCCTAAAAGATGGATAATTCAATTCAACATTACTAGTTTCTTCATGATAAGCTAGTATTATACTTTGTCTAGCATTAATTTCATGTTCCAAAACAAATTATGGCATCAAAAATCAAAATAATAACTTTCAGATTATAAAACCCGGATATCATAAATTTATCATTCTGTTTCATTCGTCAATTGACAAACTAGATTGACGGCTGTGGGAGCATGTAATTGGACTTGACAATGATTTATACCAATGTAGCGTTTCACGAATACAAGGAGCACTTATGTTTGACGTAACGTCAAGCGTTTTGTAATTTTGAGGTCTTATAATATATGTTGTGATTTTCTGATGTGCTGTTGTTATCCTGGTACTTGTGTATGATTGTCATTAAACTTGACGTAATTTTAGAACCAATAGCATAATATAACAGTCGTTATAGGGTACAAAGTCAATACCTTGTTAATTTGGCACTAAAACTCAGTGGCATACCTACTTCATATTAATTAAACAACAAATGAAATTAGGCCAATTATAAATAAATAGGGTTAATAATTACCCAATATACCGTTATATCAATATAAAAAATATTAGTGAAAATATAAAATAGCATACCTATATCCTTAACCAAAAATAACAAAAGTGTTTCAAAAATCGCTGCCTCGAGCTGCCTATAAAATTTAATTTACTAGAATAATGACACCCAATAAGTACGATTTTAAAGTCCTGATAGCCTACTCGAAATTTCAACATTCGATTCTGTAGATTTTGTTATCGTTGTCAAATGTAATAACAACCATTTTTTATTTAACAAAAATTTAAAACCTATTTCGAGTTCAACGATTTTCGTTTATGCTTAACATTTCATCACTGGCTCATTGATCACAAATCTTACAAAGAAAGAAACTAAATGATTCAAGGCGTCCGCGTCTAGTCAGACTAAAACAATATCACCGGTAAACACGTCAACGGTAAAAAAGACGTAATCTTTCATACATCGTGAGCTTGGTTCTATTTCCCACCTAGTCTTGTTCAACTTCGCAGAAAATAGCCATTTACCTCGTTTCTTTCTATGTGGTCACT
This sequence comes from Laspeyria flexula, assembly GCA_905147015.1. Classification (NCBI taxonomy): domain Eukaryota; kingdom Metazoa; phylum Arthropoda; class Insecta; order Lepidoptera; family Erebidae; genus Laspeyria; species Laspeyria flexula. The sequence goes on along the minus strand of LR989950.1, from coordinate 14,860,538 downwards.
GAAGCGTTGTGTAACAAAAGGAAATCTTTGTTATAGAATGGAGTTGTAACGTAAGAAATACAGCATATTCAGTATATTCTCGGGAAATGCAAGTTTTTTTCGTTCGGTATGTGGGTCAGTTTATAGGCGTGACAGGGTTTTTGCATTATAATGAACATTACCGGCGAGGTCTGTGGTAAATTATACTCATATTTTGCATATGATCGCTTGTTGTTAATAGTGGAGGGTATATCGATACGACCTGTATAATGACTGTTATATTTTAGGAATACACTTTAGACGTAAAGCTTATACTGTTTTAAAGCTACGGGTATATATTTCGTGGTCGTGAGGCACTTTAACATCAAATATGCAACTCCTATGGTGACGTCACGTATTCGCGTGCAAATTGTGTTCTATTTCGTATTCCTATCACTTGCATTACCTACATTAGAATGTAGCACACAGACAAAACTTTCAACATCAGAGAGCTAGCTTTTGTTTACCTTGAACGGAAACAAAGGGAAAATTGTACAAATAAAAAACATATTTCATACTTTCAGAAATATTTTTACGTTTTATGCAATAAAACATCAACAACATAAAGAACTTGGCTATTAAATTATAACTTTTCCGACTTCGCGAGAGGAATTCTCTAAAATTTTAATATTAAGTTGGTGGAGTTAGCGAAACATAAAGTTGTGACCTGCTCTTACGTTATCTTGAACAGTACATGACAGTGATACCTACTGAATGTTATATAGCGTTGATAGTTCTATGTCCCTCGGAACAGTTGGAAACAACTTTTGCCTGGCGATAATGAAGGGCCTACCTAGATACTAAAACTCTGGGAGTTTAATATCGCTTTGGATTTTACAATGGTATTAATTGGATCAAGTCACAGATATATCAAAAACTTAGAGCAATGATTTAATATAGCCTCATAATGCTTTATCACGCCTTTTTCCTTGAACGGGTAGGCAGAGTGGAAGGCCGACATTTTGCGAGCTATGTTTGATGCACAGATATTTTGGAACAATGGTTTTCAAAAATATCACTTAGAGCTCATTTGTTCTGAGCTTTCTTATGTTATCAAATACATGCTAAAGTTTAGTTTTCTGTTCATAAAAGGTAAAAGTTTCTCTAAACAGCCAGCAACAGATCTTCCTTGTGAAAAATTTACATCGTTCAGAAATGTACAAACGATCTTTCAGTTTACGTCACTGTCTCACTTTATCACCATTTTATCGCTGTTTTTGTGGCTTCACGTAACTGAAGAGCCCAATCCATTTATCTTCATAGGTAAATATTCGCTTTGAGTATGTAAAATGTACGGTAACATATCTGACTGTTGCCGTACAAATGCTGTCGGAATAACTTTGTCAGTATAGATTTTATGAAATATTAATAAATTTTCGTATTCTTTTTTTAGTTTTTAATTACTTATGTAACTTTTGTATTACATACTAGCTGTTGCCCGGAGCTTCGCTACCTTGGATCTTTATTTGACCACTAATCAGCTTCTATTGGCCGTAGCGTGATGTTATATTTGACGAGTTACGAGTTGGACCAGTAGTTCCTGAGATTAGCGCGTTCAACCAAACAAACAAACACTACAACAAGCTTTATAATATACTAAAAGTCGCGCGGTGCTTCGGTCCCGTCGTTCTTTATTTGGCCTCTGCTCAGTTCCTATTGGCCGTAGCGAGACAGACAGACGGACAAAGGAGTGATCCTATAAAGATTTCGTTTTTTCCTTTTGAGGTACGGAACCCTACAAAACTATAGTGTGTGCGATTCTGGTTCGGCAGTCGCGCCGCCACAGCCGCAGCTGGCCGCGCCGATTGATCTAACGCTGAACTCGTTGGAAGACATATTTATAAGTATTTGAATTAAGAATGCGAATATGTGAACATTCTATTATCTACGTCTTAGTAGTGCATGACCAAAGAGATCATAGTGCAAATATTGCATAAATGGATTACTACTAGCGACGATAATATTATGCCGGCTAATTGAGTAAAAAAAGGAAACAAATGAATAACGAGACTCAGTATTTTGTACACTGTTCACCGATTACATACTTATTTATATTAATTATTTTCAAATGTTTCATTATTACCTATTTAATAGGTATAATATATTTTTTTCTTATGTTACTTTTTACACGTTGTTACTCAATATACCTAATCAATTTATCAAAGTTATTTTGACTTATTAAAAAAAATCATTCATGTTATTTTGGTATATAAATCTTAAATTCACTGAAATTTTAAATATATATAAATCTCGAACCTTAGCCTCTTTGAAGTCAAATTCGATCATAAAACATTTCCACAACTTGAAAGGCTATTATTATTATTAATAAACATCATCAATCTGAACACAATGTTCTTCTAAATGGTCACAATACAAGACAAATAGGGCTGACAATCCCAATGTCTGCTCTCGACGGTTGACTTCGCTAGTCCGACGTGCGGCACGGGTCGATACAGCCCGTCCGGGCTAGCCTCACAGCGCGAAACCAGTAAAGTAGGTCTTTACACTGTCAAAAGTTATATCTATGTACGTGAAGCTAGTTTAAATTTTACACACGTAACGTTACGTTTACTAAATGTTGAGTACAATATCAAGAATGTTTGTTATAATATAACTAAGGATGGTTAAATTGCAATATTTGTGTAGTATTTGTTTAAAAATTTGTTAGGTATGTTATTCTGAATAATTATTGTAATTTGTCATATTTATTCAAATTTTTTGTTTATTTTCATTTTATTTTAACAAGGAGTTTAGTATTTTAAAGAAAGACAACACTGGCATATTTTAATCAAAAAAATACCAGATGCCATTTAGATTTTTTTTTAGTTTTTTTTTTTTGGATAATGGCGTTTTGATTTATTTTCAGATCGTGTGGCCAGTTCGTAGTATTTTAACAAGGAGTTAATTATGAAATAGTACCTACTTAAGTAATTATAAACAAAAAAAAATCGTATCTTGGTTAAACGTGATTTATATAAACAATACCTATCTATGTATTTATATTTTCAGGTCATAACAGAGCTGAAATAAATATACGCTAACGTGTGCCTTTACTGTACCTAAAGATTGCTACCAGCTTCATAATGACTTTTATATAAACGTACATGCGTCATTGATTCTAAATTTATTTTATTTTATTTTTTTAAACACATAAATATGTAAATGGTATATTGTTATATCTCTTAGATTGACACGACATGGAAGGACGTTGGTAGCACTGTCGCCCGACCTGAACCTGTCATAATATTTACATTTAGCGCTCACCTACGTCAATTATAATTTATTTAAATATCAGAACCACACGTGCCAGTTAAGCATACATTTTTAAAATATTTTATTTTTGGTTCTGCTATTTGTAAATTTTATTCAGATAAGCATTATTTGAATAAAAAAACTGTTATGTTCTTGTGGTGGCAAAGAAAATGGACTTCTAAAAAGCATTAATGCTGTAATAACAATTTAAAATATGAAATATATAATTAAATACATTTTGATTTGTTATATACGTATGTATACTCACTTATTTATCTTTAGAAATATCACACATTGATGAATTATTTGCTACTATTATTATTACATTTTTTATTTCACACATCAAAATGGAAAGATACCTGAAGGTATATACTTAGCCTTTGGTATGAATCACAAAATCTACAGCAAAAGTTTTCGAATATTTACTCAGCAACTTTGATTTAACTGGAATTTCTAGAAGCGCTAACCACGTTCTATAAGTAGTTTGGAAGTTGTCTGTCTCAGAGTATTCAGCGTCGCTTTCACCTTAATGAAATGTTGGGTATCGTCACCACCCACTACAGTCTGTCGACATTAAACTGAATCAGCTTAAGTATACCCAGACGTGAAATGAAAATGCAATTGGTTTACCAAATACTATAGGTAGGTAGCTGAATATTTGCTAGAGTTATATGAAAAGCTTCATTTATTTTTAAAATAAGAATGTGCTATTTTTATATTAAACGCAATATAACAATAATGAAATAAAGTCGAGTACATTTTGATATAGATGAGAAAGCACAAACTTGGTCGAAACCTATGAATAAATTTTACTTGGACCCCTTTTAGCTGATGCATTCAAGATGCTTCGATAATCCGCTTACGTAGTGCTTCGAGAGCAGACTGAATTCAAAATTAATGGTCAAGATTTTGTTTTGCTTGTTTAAATAAACTATTTTCAATTTGAAGCTTTGCACGCGTGCCCACGGAAACGCATCGTCAGGATAAATTATAACACTTTCTGGGCTATTCATATCCTAAAATCACGTCGCGTTGATCGATTCCTGCATTGCAACAACGGAAAGGTAAATAAACCCAGTTTTTCATTCATAATATTGATTCTAATTACAAATTGGCATTTTTTTAAAATGTCTTTTTTCAAACGCCTCTCTATCCTCTCAAGGCAGCAGCTTGATTGTGCCCCTAATATTGCCAAACGAGCGGCGGTTACTACTTACAATTAGGTGGGCCACTTACTTTACTGCCACTCCAGGCAATAAAAAAGAATAAAGAAGATTTCATATGTTTTGAACAGCCTCCTACATTAAATACTGAAGCCTGCGTCAGTCAACCTCCCCTCACGATTTCAATCTTCTTTGGTTCATGGCCAATGTGGACTGGTCTTTTCAGTATTTATCCAAACCATATCGCCATTTTCATCAATCACTCCTCACTTTAGTCTTTGGAATTATGTTATGTTTGTTATTAATTATGGAACTTCAATAATCTGTGTCATAGAGCGCATGTTTTATAGCCAATCCTAGTATTCTGTGCTCCATGGCACGTTGGCAAACCCTGAGTTTGAACCTTTGGATGCCTGTCAAAGAGTCTGTCTAAACTCAACATTACCTACTATTCAGTTTACCTGAAACCTTTTTGAATAAAAACAGCATTTACGAAGAAAAACAAAAAAAAATCCTACAAATACAACCGACAATAGTTATCAGAATGTTCTAACCTTCACACGTTTAAAACCGATTAACCACGAAAAGGGTAATAAGAAAGCGTCAGCAAGATTGATGTAGCCAAAGGTTGCCTGAAGGTTTTCTAAAGCACCCCGAACGTTAAGGGTTAATGATGAGGGCCTCTCAACGCAACGTAATATCATCGTAATTCTGAAAAAGTGCTGAGATATTTTACCTGAGACTGTTTTTCTAAGATGCGCGTAAATAAAATTATGGCCAAACTATTTTATGGGTGTCCCTCTAGAAGTTTGAAGTAGTTTTGATGTGCTACGCCAGTGATTTTGAAAGATTGGGGACATAATTATTTGTGTTGTTAGTAACTAGGTTAGTTAACTAGTTCTAAAAATCTTCAGATAGCCTAGTTTCGCTTCAATTAATGTTTGGTTCTATTTTATTGTTAATGTATCGAATCATTTAGTGGCTTAGTTAGTCAATTTGATAAGGAAAGCGGAGGACCGAGTGTTATAGCGCGTGTTAGGAGAGGCCTATGTTGAGCAGTGGATTGCAATAGGTTGAGATGATGATGATGATAATGATACAGTTGCATTGTTGAGATAACCACTTGATATTGCACAGTTTTCACATTTAAATAGATGTCCACAAAAATGTGGAGATAGTGTTGACAGTTCGTGATGCGCATGTTCATTGACCATAGTAGTGTGTAAGATGCAGTAAGTGTAATGAACCAAAAAAAAATCTTGGCGTCATATTTCACGAAATGTTTAGATTTGTTTGTGAAATACATATTAAGTATTGTTCGTTTCGTAATTAATGTTAGCATGATGTGCCATAATTATGTTTTTTATTTACTTAGTAGCATGTGACTGTTTCTATATAAACTCTAAGCATATTTATTTTATCTTTTCATATCACGTTAAATAGCCAAACATATAAGAAAATAAACTCATAGATGGTATGGGATGTGATGGGATTATTTTCAAAAATATTTAGTATTGTTAACGAATTTTTTAATTGAATTGTACGAAGTATGATGTGCTAGGCTATGTAATTAGCAGAAAAGACACAAAAATAAAACACAATATACTTAAATAAATATTTTACGTAGGTATGTATTTAATACTAAATTACATAAAATTCAATAATAAAAATATTAATTAAAATACTATTGTTTGTAAAGTTACTATATCTAATTATATTAGTAGAAGTTATTACTTTATTTTGATCACATATTCTATTGCCCACAATACGAGACATGGAATACAACAAGCTGTTAACGCGTAGAAGGCTGGCACGTAATCCTGGTACACGTCTTTTAATAGTCCTGTAAAAACAAATGTTTGTCTTCAAAACAATGGACACTTATAACTATCATAGAATATGAAATATAATGTTTTTTGCCGAAAACCTTTGTGTGGATGTTGGATGTCGATTCGAGCCTCTACTTAAATAAAGTATATGCATGTAACATAATGTATAAGAGTATATTTAGTAGCAGTACTTTAATATTTTTTCTTTTGTTGTGTCCTTTCCACGCAATTGCGTTTTTATCGCATTTCGTTGAGCTAGATATCTTGGGTTATGTCCACAGGAGTGTATAAATTCTTAAGCGTCGTAATACAAATTGGTTTTTTAATATTTATTTTAAATTGAAATTATAAATATAAAACTATATTTGTTTATCTTTCCTCTAAGTTGTAATAGCGTAACGGACAAATTGTTGTATAGGTAGGTGGACAGCTGGATGATATACATTATAATAAAGGTACTCCGACGCGCTGGATGCAGGCCGCATACAACCGGCCCTATTGGCAATCTCTTGAGGAGGCCTATGTCCAGCAGTGGACTTCCTGCAGCGGCTGATATAATAATGATGATAACTCCAACTAATACAGGTACTAAAGTATGTATTTCATTATTTGTGGAAGCAAGAACAGAGTGTTCTACTTGTGTCGCATATTTTTAAAACTCGTAATAGTTACAAGTGTCTATCCAAAATACTGTTATTGCAACATCACGTGCTGAACAACGCGTATGTTAGCCAAAGGCTTTATGTTCTGATAGTTTATCATTTCTTGTGTCGCAAAAATAAACTCTTATCATTCCTATCTGTTATGTTTGTTATTTAACAAGGGTGTTATCATATCCTCGTAGTATCTTATGATGAGTGAACAATTTTTACCGATAAGGGGAGAAAACGTGAGGTTGACAGCGCCAGCAGCGAGCATAGATAGCGCGTATGCGCCGGGGAAGTCTTCGTGGGGAACGTGGTTTGAGATTAGCAGAGGACTGGCCACGTGGAGCCAGGCCCGGAGCACGCCCATTATGCCAGTTAAAATCGCCATCCATACAAATTGGGTGATTTGAAGCATCGCTGAAATTCAATAGAAATTTTAAAAAAAAGGTCGGTTGCAAACTAGAGATGGAATGTGTAGAGTTAAGATGTTATAAAATTGACAAGCGGCAACTGCTTATTAACTGGCTTCTTATCTCCTGGTCCTATCGTGATTAAAATAAACTTTAGCTATTCAATAAAATAAATATGTCACTCTTTATTGTTCAAATAGTTTGCAGTATTTTTCTCCACTAGTCTTTTTTTAAATCTCCTGCGGTGCCGAGTTACTGTTTCAAGGATAGGCATGGCTGGTAAAAATTTGGCAGAAATGTAAATTGAACAATACTAATATGAAAGGATATTATTAAAATAAACGCTAGCGATTATTAAATAATTTTAAGCTATTAAAAGTTGCTTTTAAAAAAAAATGGTCTAAATTTTTCCATTTAAATTTAAAATATCCTTAAACAAATATAAATGTGAGTACACAAACACTTTTTACAGCTAACCCTGTAGATAATATCAATAGCTATCAAACAATTATCAAAATGTGTAATTGCACAACAACAAAGGAGATAAGATATTAATATGATTGACACAGAGATATCCTTACCTATTCTGACAATAAACGTCAACAACGTTGCTATGTAAAATAATAGTCTTGTGTTTATTTGTATCAAGCTGCTCACAAGGGCTAAGAGACAGCGGCCACTGAGGTCTGCGGCTGCACCAATTGATATACACATGGCTATATCACTCTGAAACGGGAACAAACCGTGAATATTAAAATTAGGTCCATGTTTGCTATTAACGTATATACAGTAAGAGTTTCAATCTCCATTTCATTTGCGCAATAACACCCTCTGTATCAATGGCCTGGCCAACTGGTAGATCTCGACTATTGGTCCTCGAACGTGGGATTCAAACCAAAAAAATAGTATGATCATTTATTATTTTGATGTTAGGATTTACTAAGTATAAGTCCTCGATATCAAAGGGTAATCAGTTTGAAGTAGATCTAGGGCCTAATAACCTTCTTCTATATTGAAATAGAATAACAAGTATTATTTTTGCATAGTTACAGTTGAAGATTAAAAAGTTTATTTTCTATTCCCATACCACGCAACCTAATCTGTGGTCAAAAGCTAGTATAAAATTATGGTGATAGAGGTCTTACAGACAAGTTTATTATTTCATACATTGCCAAAAAACAAAGTCTGTAAAAATATTATTTAGGCGTGGTTGTCATCACATTTTTATACATCTATCTGTAAGCATGTTTTAGGTAATTTGTTAAAATAAACTCCGACATAATAGTGGTGCTTGTATAAGGTTGTTTTTGAAGTAAATGGTAAGTAAACATTGCTATTTGTGCCAAAACGTTTTGCTTGCCTATATTCTGAATACAAATACATTACGTAGACATAATAAACATAGTCATAAGTTTAGGACTGTTTTCACATTGGTGTTTTATACACTACTATTCAGCTTACAATATTAATTCGATTATTACATAAATTTATCACCCTAGGTTGGCTGTTAGAAAATGCTATATACATTATTTGTGCTAAATAAATAAAATAAAAATTAATTGCACAATCCGTTGATTTTATTACCCTGTATTATTAAGAAACATATTGATATATATATAATTCATTTATAGTTCCAAATACATTTATACCATGAAATATTAACAACATATGACTGAGAAAAGGTGTGAAAAAGACTTATCACATTGCTACGCTGGTTGACTAGTATATATAATATATATATATATATATATATATGTAGTATATATAGGCTTATGCATAGCCTCAGATAAAAGCCAGTCCCTGTATCAGTGATGATCATCACCGTTTTATGCATCATAAATCTGCTACGTAATTCATATATAAAGATGATTATCATTTAAACATAAACCGACTGCGAGCCATAAAGTAATCAAAGATACAAAACGAACAGAAATTGCGTGGTTAATCTTACAAAGAGATGGCAAATTGATTGTAGACTTTAAAGCCCAAAATTGATAGCTTTGCGGATTTCATGTGCAATTAAATGGGATTTTGTAACGCCGAAAATTGTCGCCCTTCGGCTGGTATTCCGTTCAGCTGTCAGTTCATACCTAGGATATGTACCTATAGATTGATTTGCTAGTTTTATTATTGCTAAATGTTGCCCACGGCTTCGCTTGACTTTGACGGAATTTGATTCTAGTGACGCCATAAACTTCTCTAAACATTTTTTTTTAATTTTCTTTCTCTAAGAAAGAAGGAGGAAGGCCTCAGACTTGAAGGAAAATTAGCCAAATTGCTTTAGCCGTTCTCAAGATATGCACGTTAAGCAAAATATTTAATCATTAAAATATTATTTACATATTTCCAGAAGAATATTACCTTGTCATATCCATACTGAAACAATAACATCGGCTGCAGCATAAAGAATGTCAGATCTGAGAAGTTGACGAAACTCTGTCCAATACAAATGTTGCAATATATGACATCTTTCAAAATCTTGACGTTTAATATTTCCAGTAACTTAACTCTGAAACGAACCAAGTTGACGAATAAGTCACTACATGGTGATGTTTTTTATGAAACTACATTATTTCTACTCCCGCTATGTTACGAAAATTTTAGATTAATAGTTCGGGAAAAACAAGATGAATTTATAATTTGAAAATTGATAGATAATTTGCTTATATTTTAAATAAAAACATCAAAATTAATTGACTTTCATTTCCCTAACAATTCTTCCTTAATTTTAAAATTATACTTAGTTGTTGTCGATATAATTAAACACACAAATACCTTAATTTTCCATATAATCCTTTAGTTAGTCTTTCCGCAACTTCAGGTGAATCTTTTTTTCTATCTAAGATATTTAAAAGATCCTCTTGTTCAGGTTGATTTCTTCCATTCTCTATATTATCTTCTGCAACATTAAAATAGAATTAATATTTAGGAACATTTCAGTTAAAAGTCACATAATTTGCTAAATAAAAAATACTTGCTGTTTTTATTTGTCTAAACGTTACTTCATCAGTTTTCATTGTAAACATTCCGGGGAATACGTGTAATGAAATGCCTGCTACTATTAGCAATGTTCCTCTAAATCCATATTTAGACATCATTTGCTTAATTAGTTGTGGATACCACATCAATATCATCCCTTGTGCTGCTTTAATCAGACTCATCACTGTTGTTCTTTTCCTCACAAAATAGTAGTTTAAAGTCGAATAGCATACTGGCACTACCATTCCAAATCCAATCCCATGAAGAATACCAAATGTAAATGGAAGTTGATTAATATTAGTAATGAATATCGTTAAGAAAGATCCAGAAGTTAATAATATGGCACCAATTAGTCCTCCTATTCTTAATGAAAACTTATTTCTTATACTGCTGAGTATTATGCCTGAAAGAGAAAATATTTTATAAGTCAGTAATCCATATTTCCGAAACACCAGTCATTAAAAAAAATATAATGTGAGAATGATTGTTTAAAACTAAAACATATTTCTTGTTAAGTGTGAAACGTTAAAATCGGAAATGTTAACTGTCAGTAGAAACAAAATAACCTCGTTGTCAAATATAAATACTAAACAACTATGAAAACGTTCAGACAATAATTTAATTCCGTGACGCTATAAAATACAAATAATTTAAACAGAAAATTTCACATTTTATAAGCAGCAAAAACAAAAGAAATTAAAGTAAAAGCTTATTGAAAATTATAATATATAATATAGGTAGCGAAAGTTATTACTTTACCTCCTATAGCTAACATAATTGAGAAAACTCCATACGCTGTTGTTAAAGACTTTGCCGTTGAGTTTGTTTCGTTCATAAAATCGTGATAGATCAATCCAAATGAATTTATGTGGCCGATGCCTGCAATCTGTTGGTAGAAAAAAAGCAAAATAAATAGCATTACGTCTTTATCTCCAAATATTTTGCCAGATATGTATGTTAGGCGTCATGTAATAGGGGCTAGTCTAGACATTCTATTGCTCGATCACGAAATTGTTGTCAATTATTCATAATGATGCCATGTATTATACCTAATTGACATTGTAGAATACAAATAAAACATTGATTAATTGAGAATTTCAATACGGTCGATGTAATTTTCAAACATTTGACATCGATGTCGAATGATCGAACTTCCAGAGTAACTCTCTTAGTTCCTCTAATAGTGAAGAGTCATGAGTTAATTTGGTAAAAAACTCTGGCCACTTTTTACCATCAGAAACTTGTGTAAAGAAAAGAAATAGTTTCTATCTCCGTTGATGATTTAAAAAAATCTTATATCTATATAATCTCTAAGGAGTATTTCAGGATTAAAATTATATAAAGATTGTAAATAATGTCCGCGGGAAAAATGATTGACAAAGATCGCTATTATAATATTGAAAGAGTTCACGGTCTGAGCCAATAAAGTTGTTGCATGCCTTGTTCAAACTATTATCATTTAATTAAACTATTATCATATCAGCGAGCTATGGAAAGGGCTATGCTCGGAGTTTCTCTGAGGGATCGAATCCGTAACGAAGTAATTCGGCAGAGAACCAAAGTCGTCGACATAGCCCACCGTATAAGCAAGCTGAAGTGGCAGTGGGCAGGCCACATCACTCGTAGAACCGACAACCGGTGGGGAAAACGGGTTTTAGAGTGGAGACCTCGTCTCGGCAAGCGTAGTGTAGGACGCCCCCCGTCTATCTTCGCAGGGTGGCTGGCAAACGCTGGATGAGAGTAGCTGCAAATCGTACTCAGTGGCGTGCAATTGGAGAGGCCTATGTCCAGCAGTGGACTAGTACAGGCTGATGATGATTATCATATATTTAATGATACCTAATGCTTATAGACGACCACATTGGTGACTAATTGTTGTCGGTACTTATTTAAAATGTTTGCATTAATTAATTTAGTTTATTAGAGTAATAGTTCAGGAACGATATGAACTGCAAGTTCTAATTTAGTAATACTTTGATATATTACACAACAACTTACGTAATTCGACTTTGTATTTCGTATTTTTAAATAATTATTGTTACAGACTTGTCCTAAACAAGTTCCTGTGTGATGAGCATGACTCTTAGTTCTGTGTCTGGGTGTAATTTATCTATATTATTATCATATTTAATTATGTATTTACATACAAATAAAAATCTATTTAAGTAGTATAATAATATTAGTTGTTTAATATCCATATCACAAGCAATTTTTGCTTAATTTGGGACTAGATGGCGCTATACGAATGTGAGAAAATATTATTATTATTATATATTTTCAGCTATTAGCAGCCCCTTTTTTTAAATTTAATCGTCTAAATTAAGTAGTAAATTTAAATCACTAAATCCAATTTTATCTGTTTTAATAGCTACTGTTCTACGAGTCTACACTTTTGCAGTCAGTTAATTTAAATGTAATGAAATAAAAAAGAAAATTTATTATGCTATTAAATTTTATTAACACAAAAAATATTAACGTTTTGATTTAAATGTTATTCTAAACGCAAATTGCTTATAATAAATATAAATAATAAAAATATACATAGATCCAAAATCTGATAATATTTATTCCATTTTAAATATATTTCAATAAACTTATTCATGAAATAGCATTTAAATTAAATTTATCGTAAAAATATTCTAAAAATATTTATATAAAACTACAAAACGAGTGAATAAATTCAATAATTTTATTGATGAATAATTGAAAATTATAAATACCTGTGACACAAAAACTTGTCTTTAAAAGTGCAAAAGGTTTCCAATAGAAAAAAAATAAAAAAAATATTGGAACTAATGAGTCAATTGAGAGAAGTTACAAAGAACTTATATGTCTAAGAATCTACTCGCCAACACATATTAAACGAAAAAAAAAACCGTTTTCTAATTGGACATTCCGTAATGGAAGTACGATGGCGCGGACAGACAGACAGTTTGACAGTTAAAGGATTGTAACTTATAACACCTCTATTTGTGTTTTGTTGAGGGTTAAACGTACTGAACGTGGACTTTAGTACCTGTTATTTACATATTATATTGTATCTGTATTGAACATTTTTCTCAATATGTAATAAGATTAAATAACGTTATTGAACATTAACTAGAACTATATAATTATTCGTGCAGTGACGGATTAAGAATACTTAATGTCACTACCCCATCTCAACCCGTGGGTGTCGTAAGGGAACCATAAGCAGATAAGAGCACTGCTCGAAAAGGAAAATTCGAAACAAACTATACCAACCCGTCTGGCCAGTGTGGTATAGTAGGCTAAACTCCCTCCACATTCTCTGGAGGAGACCCGTGCCCAGTAGTGGGACGTTTATGGGTTGAAATGATGATATAATATAACTGACATTTACATAACAAAAACTTTCTACAATAATCATATGTGACAAAATTTTAACTAAGAAATATTCATTGACATTAGGTACTTAAATATGCACTGAAGTGAACTGATTATAGTTTTTCCACTACATAACATTGACGCTTATATTAGTGGAAAACTAATTGAGAATATTTTGAGAATTTGAGATAAGCACAATTATTATAACACTTTATTATTAGCTTCCATAAGGACAAAATGCTCCCCTCATAGAAGTAGCATGGGAGAACCAATAAACACAAATCACACGGCAGTCAGTTTAATAAAATTATGTCGGTAAACATTGTGACAATATTTGATACGATATCTTCCTGCTTACCCAACAGTAAAGTTGCTTCCGAGCATTGTTTCCAACATTTTACCATAACATAAAATAATAAGATAACTTTTAACTGCGCTAATGATATCAATTTATACGGTTCTATATTTGCAAAGGTTTTCTTTGTTTGCAGTTATTATCAGAACTGTATGAATTCTTTTGTTTTATGAGTGCTACAACAGTTCTATTATGACTATCATTTGTGGACAAACAGCTGGTGTCGACCTCAAGCTATCGATTGTTTATTCGTGGAATAATCGAATGGTAGCTAAATCGACATTAACTGATTTTTTGTATAACACGATGGTGGTAAATAAGCTTGCAGCCCGTCTAATGGTAAGCGGTTACCGTAGCCTATAGATGCTCCTTTCCGAGGGAGGGGAGGGGGTGCTACTGTACGCTACCTCTCTGGATTAATTCACCTTTAAGGAAAAACTTTAATAAGGACATTAACTAACACAAGCTAAACTCGTCTGCCACTACAAGCAATAAAAAAAAATTAATAAAACAATATTGGAGTTGTTTGTCTGACAATTTGCATTTTCTGCGTATTATTATAAGGTTCATAATAGAACTCTAAACGTCATCATAAATCTGTCGTGATGCACGAGCGATGCCAACATCTAATTTCTGTAGCAAGTGATAGTCCTATCATAGCAGGCACCTAAAGCCGGTATAACATTTAAGCTTATTGATCCCTTAGAAAACAAAACAAACACAGTACTTTATAAAATTAAGAACAAGACAAACATTTTGATCGCTATTCGCAACTCGAGAGTGTATTTATACTGATGTTGATAGAAACGCAAACAGAATGATAAAACGATACTGTCTTACCGTTGTTGTACTGTCTTATATTGTTCGCTAGAGTATCGGTGTAAACCAACAAACAAAACGGTCCAGTAACTGGAGAAACCAATGTACCAGAGCTTCACGGTCCGTGGCGTCCAATCTTTGGGACCGTTATGTTCAGGAAGTCGGATGACGCGGTCTCGTGTTGTTAGTCTTTCATAACTACGTACTATTATGGGTACCTACTTAATGTATTGCGTTTTTTGTTTGTTACTAAATTTCGCGACGATGACTGATTTTCTATTATATGCAATTGTAGGTAGTAACTAAAAGAAAGGTGTGTTATAAAATGTATTTTGTTCTTTTTAAAAATATTAATTATGTTTTATGAAAAATTAATTAAAATTCTTAAGTATAATAAATATACTTGCATTCGAAATTATTAAATAAAAAAAATCAATTACATATTATATTCCTAATGAGTGAAGAATAAATATTGGTAATAATATATTAAAAAAGGTAAGTAACATAACTTACTATTTACTCATATTCAAACGAAGGTGACGTACCTAAACGTATGTAACGTCTAGCTACGTCATAAAAATTACGCGCACTTTTTCTCCAAAGCATGTTGGTAAATTCTTGTGTCCATATCAATCATCAATAATATAATCTAATACCTATTACAATTCCCAAATATTTGAGTAATGTTAAATTTATTAGGTTTTCTTATTTTTCATAGGTAATTTCAAACTTTTCAAAAGAATAAACAAAGAATTATTATGAATACCGGTCTAGTGATGAAGAATAAAATTTTAACAATATTTGGGTAAGTCTCCTTTCATGCCACAAAACATTCGACTATCAAATATTTTCTTATTTGAAATTCGAATGTATTATGTTGATTCCAATTTTCTTTTGTTGTTGTTATGAATGAAACACGCTTCAATAAACTTTGTCTTTGTCGGCATCAAACCACAAAATACGGGCAAAAATATATACTCACAAAGGTAATTACGGTTCCCAATCCAACCAGATACCCCCATCCATTCCTGTCGGCTTTTTTCTCTTCTATATCTTTCGTTTCCATTTCACAATACCACTATCTTCGTTAGTCGTAAATGTACTGCGCCGGACGCGGCCGATAAGCAACTATAGCGAGCTATAGTGACACTATACTGAGTACACCTAAGGGCTAGTACAGATGGGCCGCTTTTTGTTGGACGATTGTCGGCAACAAATTACATTATAAGGTGGAATTTTGTTGGCTCGTGATGACACTCGTGTTAAAGGTGCCACTTACTATCAGACAAGCCACAGGTCTGTTTGTTACATCGTGGTATATAAAAAAAAATCTTGGTAGTAATCAGATACCTACACTTTTCTGTAAATATCCAGGATTTTTTTTAAAGTCGGTTAAAACATATGACTATATGTATGACAACAGTCTAATGTTATCCTATACTTAAGGCCATTGTAAGTGGGCTAGCAGTTAGCAAGATAATTAGTTTAACAATTGTAGCAGATTCAGCGATACCACAATACTATATGAAAATAGTTGCTACTTTAAGTTGCACTTTAAGTTGCCAGTATACTCAACCGCAAAATCCCGTTTTCAAGCCCTTGATGTTTCTATATACATTGATAGACACTTCGCGCCTGTGCGGTTTTATAAATAGAGTGATGAACTTCATAGCATAGCAATTGGACTGGCTTGACAACTACAGCATAATTGGAAATAAATATGGGGCCTTTTTGTAATGTTTTCTTTCTAAACAATTTTCGATCAAGCATGATGAGTAAATATGTCTACAGGCATTGTACGTGTCAGACATATGCCGTGTCAGACAAAAAACTAAATTATTTTCATAGAAAAATATTAAACGAAACTTATAGTAAGACATTTAAGGGGTTGCTCATAATATAATTGTTTATAAAATACCTATCCAATCAAAAGTTATGACTATCTGAAGTTCAAGAATTATAATATCAACATTAATATCTTTTGTAAAAACTTTACACGTTTCATCTACCCCATAATCAAGTTAAGTAATAAAAGATTTTATAATTATGTTTTCGTTGTATAACATTATCATCATCATCAGCCTGTACACAAAAATAGACCTCCCCATTGGAAACTTAACTCGAAAATAAGCTCTCATCACCGCCCATCTGTCATACCGGGAGTGTTTTGCTCCTTGAGGAAAAATATTAGTAGTTTTCCTAATTTAAAACGTACAAAAAACCACGTGGGAGTTACACTATAATTTATTATCGTAGCATTTCTAACAAAGTATGTAATTAAATCGATTTACGACGACTATTCGACTATTTAGCCGCACCGTGTGTTATCAATCTTAATAAATGCACCGCCTTTCAAGCATAGATACCTATGTATGTATGTGAGTGTACTCATGTGTTTGTATAAAAGATAAAAGTTTCATTGTTGGCGTATTTGTTCATGCGCTATTGTTATTGGTACGTTAGATCGTATTTTGACAATGAATTAATTCAAACATCGTTTTTTAGAAACGATATCGGTGACGATACTGTATAGTATATCTATAGGTATATATACTAATATAATAAAGAGGAAGAGTTTGTTTGTCTGTTTGGTTGAACGCGCTAATTAGAGGGTGGTCCGTTTGAAAATGGATAGCCCATTTATCGAGGAAGTCTATATGACAGTATGCTACAGCCAATAGAAGCTGAGTAGTGGTCAAACAAAGAACGACGGGAGCGAAGCCCGGGGCAATAGCTAGTATTTGAATATAATGTCGTGTATGGTGACTTTGAATATAATGTCGTGTATGGTGACCACATTGTATACTTTTTATAACACATTTGCTCGTAAAGGGTCTCTTATTTCACCAATTTCAGTGTCGTAATGTATCTAATTACGCACTTGTGCGGTAATGTAATGTAAAACGCACGATCTATACACGATATTATCAAGATCACAGACTAATAATCAAGATGCTCCGTCTAAAACGAACGTTACTTTTTTAAATCTTAACATTTTATGTCAGAAAAGTGGTCGACATTTTATGAATAAAATTAACTTTGGGAGATAAAATAATTATTATAATATATTATATATAAAATAAACATTTAATTCTTTAACTTAATTAATTTAGACCATAAATTACAACCTGTATCTGTAATAAAACACAAAAATATTAATTTACTTTATTAGTAATACTGGAAGTTTTTGTGCCTTTGCCTTAAAAAAAAGCGCTGATGCGCGCGCATTATTAATTTGTGACAAGTAAAAATTATTCCGCGCGATTTTTCTTTTCGCGGTATTGTTTTTCTTCTAAGAAAGTTCGAGTTTTATTTATTTCCTCGCAAATATGTTATAAAACGTCGTATGACATACGTGCGCTTTGATAATTACAGCCTCTGCTTTCTTGTAGCCCTCGCTTGCGGCTCGGGCTAGCAATATCGCCTCGGCTGTAATTATCAACTTATCGCACTTATATCATAATGTACTATTATAAAATTTTTTTTTTTTAATAATTTTGTGAAACCTGTAAAGGCAAACATTATAATATCGATTCCTTTGAAAGTCTAGTATAAACACAAATATTAGATGGTGTTTAATATTGGATTTATTCATTTATATTAACACTTTATATAAACAGAAATGTACAAAGACGGACTTAATGCCAGAGGCATACTCTACCAGTCAACAAAGGTGATGCTGAGATAGGTCGAAGTAGGTGCATAAAAAGAAAAATTATGAAATGAATTTGTCTTGTTCCATGAAAATAATATAGGTTCCCAATATGATAGATATGATTTATTAATAATGTCACAAATAAAGAAAACAAAAATTTTTTGTTACATTAATGACTAACTTAAACGCTAAACAACAAACCAGATTAGATTTTTGGGTTCCTTAGACATACAAAAATAATCATACTACATAATAAGAATATACATAAACACTACATAACTCCATATTTACAAAAAAAAAACGCGAGAGCAGTCCAATATTAAAATTACCAATATTTTTATTAATTTTTCAGTGATGCAGTCAACATATTAGATTTATAAATATATGATAATACCATAGTATCTGATTTTTTTTAAATTATTATTTAAATAAAATACTTATTATACTCTGCAATAATCTTGCTACTGGTTACTAACATACAACACATTAAATGTAAAATAGACAAGAATAACATTACTAAAATAGTACCTATACCTACATTATTTACAATTGAAAAAACATTGGATACAATTTTGAATACAATATTGTAAACTTCAGTTCTTAAGCTTCAAGATCGATAAATCTCTAAGTAGGTAGGTACTGTTTTAAATTCGGTTTACGACGAGGAACTCTAAAAGAAAAACCCTTTTTATAGCTTATTGTTCCGCAACATTCTTAACTAAAAACAATAACCTCCTTTTTACTTCCTCCCTTCCTCAGGTAGGTAGTTGGGTAAAAATGAACACAATGAAAAGAACACAATATGTAGTTAAAAAAAACAATCATGAGCATGTATAAAATAAAACCTAGTTTTCTTATAATTCAATTAATCACTCTCTTACAAGGTTATTATATTAATACTTTTCTTAATAATGGCTGGTTTCAATATTTGAAAGCAAATAAGTTTACCCCTTACAATTAAATTATGGCATATGATATTTAAAGAAAATGTAAAAATACAAAAGTTCGTAGGTAATTTCTTTTTTTTTTAAACATTAAAACCTAGCCTAGAAAAAAATATAGCCATTTATATTTGAAAAATAAACATAGTAACTTATTAATACCGAAACAATTTGGGCAATCCATCGGCCTATTTCAAATTAAAATAAAACTGGCCAAGTGCGTGTCGGGCCACGCACAGTGTAGGGTTCCGTAGTAGCCCGTTATCACAATATAGTACAATTCTGTTATTCTTTATTCTGAATATAAGTAATGGTAAAGATATTAGGAGTTAATGGTTATACCTAATAACAACAAAAATCGACTTTTTGAATTATCATTTCTAAGACGTTCGGGGATGTTGATCAGAAGTTTGATAGTCTTAAACGCTTAAAAACGGCTCCACAAAGGACGATGGTAGCTAAAAAAAAGTGACGTCACTGCACAACGCCATCTGTTATCGAATAGCTATACTGAACTAATGCAAAATGTTTATTTTCGAAGATTATTATTTACACAGATTGGACATTAATCAATATTAACCACTTCCTTAGAGCACGATCGCTGCCAAGTTATTATTTCAATTTACAAAGTTCGTTTGTGACTTCTTGGGGACTCGAATGAAAACGTAACCCGTTTGTACAGCGCCATCTAGCGGCAGTATTCAAGAACTTATGATTTATTATATACTTGATATTTTGTTTTTAAATGCAAGTCTTTACCCGTTATAAACAAGCAACTACTTTATCTTAGTCACTATAAAGGATTTAGTATTTGGTACAAAATTATCCAACACCCAAGTTCAAGGACTATTACTGCTAAACTAATAAAGTTATCTTAACCGCTATACTTTTCATTTAAAGTTCATGAAATGCACTATCATCGTGAATTTTCCAGATTTTTCAAGCCAGCAGTTTAGCTTTTAGAGGGGGGGGGGGGCGCCCTACTGGAACAAAAATTTGCTCTTTAAAGTTTAATATTTCGTAAATGGACCATTAAATCGAAAAATAATGTTAGTAACCCCTAAATCATTTCAGATGACCTATTGAACGATACCCCACACGATGAAGTAGACGACAAAAAAAATATTCAATCCCACTTCACATGTATGGGAGCTAAACTAAAAAAAAAAAAATTTCAAAATTTTATTTTACTACTTTGTCGACGTAATTGATATACACCCTCGAACAAAATTACAGTTTTCTAGTACTAACGGTCTCTGAGCAAAACCTCGGACAGACAGACAGACAGACGGACATAACGAAACTATACCTAAGGGTGTAAAAACACAGACCTTTGAGAGCATTACCTGGGACGATCAATTAATCTTGTCAGGGTTTAGTGGCATAGTGCAAAAGAACCCACAATATTTATAAAACTTATAGGTAGATACTTCAGTCGATTCAATTTAAACATAATTAAAATATATATTAAATTATAGCACGTCATTCAGAAATAGGACTCACTATTTAGTTTTTTTTCCACGGGCAATTCTAATTTCTTTAATATATATTATAGAAGGATCAACAAATCATAACAATATGCAATATTTGTGAATATAATATATCTTTGGATAACAGTGAGAGTTTCGATTAATCGTTACTTATTTCACAAATTGTTATACAACTAATAATGGACTCTCAAACACAACTACACTTATGTTCTACTAGTTAAACTAAATAGAGGTATTCAAACAAACATTATTATTTGTATCCATGACTTTTAAGATTGACCATCATTGACACTGGCCATCAGTTTAAGTCTTTATAATATCACTGAGTTTTACATCCTTTTATAAAAAGGTCAAACATTAATCTCATATATTTTTCACGTCTTCAGAGAGTTGATACTGGAACCGGATCTCCTCTTCTTCACATATTTAGCAATAGCTTCCGCTGTCCAAGGAAGCACGCAGCAAATATTACAGGCTGTCAGCATGTAAAATGCTATTGCATAGCTCCCTGTGTAGTCTCGTATAAAACCTGAAATCAAACATAATCGAAAATACGATATAAATACGATAAGTAATCTGAATAATAATTTAATTTTATCGTAAAGAAATTAATATGTGTCCAAAATCTATTTCTTGCGCAAAATAAGACTAGAATTATGTTGTGTAGCTCATAAATATGTAAGTAGACAAGTTATCTTTTTCATCAATGCAGATAAAATAAGAATAAAAAATATTTTAAATCGATTTAATACCTGATACCTAGGAGGTCAAGTTATTAAATTCAACTTAAAAACTATTCAGATAATACATAATCGCTATCAGACTAGACTAGACTACAAAAGTAGTATACATAGTAGATTCATGGATTATTATAATAAGCTACATATCGAAAACCAAAATAGAACTCTATATTTAATAACATAATTTGCTGACATTACACAAGGCATATTTTTACCCCACTTATGTCGAGAGATATCGAATATGAGTAATGCAAAAAAGATTAGGTACCAATATTACATTTTGAGTTGATACAAATTAAGTTTTACGAAAAAATAAAACGGTGATATTACTCTTCTCAGTCATTACATAGATCAGAAGCTTATTTGTTGTTGTAGTTGTTAACGTTTTGTTTGTTGTGTGCACACAACAAATAAAATATAAATATGACATGCATTTCATATTTATATTTTGTGATTAAATATTCATGCTTCCATATTATTTCTAAATCTATGTCAACGGGGATAAAATGCTGCTTAACATAATGCTGCATTTTAACAGATTATTTAAATTCATAAGCTCTAATAATAATACACTTTCATTTAACATGTTCAAAATTGCTGCATTTCATTAGCCCTTAAAGTAAAGTAATCTAATATTATTACAGTCTGAGTGCTTTTAAAACTTTTTGGAGTGCTTGCCAAACAGTCCAAGTTCAGTATTTCAACAAAAGAACAAAATGCATTAATTCAGTATTGAAGTGTCTACCTAAATTGAAATGTGAGAACTTAGTAGTTGGCTACTTTCCTATGTAGCTAAGTATTATGTTATTGGTTGGTACCTATTTAAAATT
Organism: Laspeyria flexula; assembly: GCA_905147015.1. Lineage (NCBI taxonomy): Eukaryota > Metazoa > Arthropoda > Insecta > Lepidoptera > Erebidae > Laspeyria > Laspeyria flexula. Next base: position 14,838,065 of record LR989950.1, on the reverse strand, counting down.
TTAAACACATATATTTTTTTCATCATATCAGGCGTTGTGCGTCTCCTGTTGGAAATAGACGTTCCCAAGAGATTTATGTATTATTTTTACGATTCTATTTTTCTAAAACCACTTTTTTATATACTTCGATGTTGTATTTGGTTGAAGCCTTTAGTGACAGGTGGGTCGAAATCACTCGCTATGGCGGAAATTAGGTAAAACCTATGTCCACCGGTGGACGGCATTGAGCTGGACGGCATTATAAGTAAAGTATAGTGCATTTTATTTACGCTAGTTAAAATTATAAGTACTATCCACGAATATCCGTCATACTATCTGTATAAGCGTAGTTCAGTTCGCAACCCTACATTGTATACATAAACGTGAACTTAATTGATTATGCGAGATTGCTGAATCGTGTTCGAACTATATTATAATACATGTGAACATGTTATACTCCGTATAGTTATATTATATAATAAAGTTATAATCAGTTATATTATATACCTATGACATAATATGGAGTAAGATATTATTCTACTGCATAGTGGTAGTTTAGAATTACGAATCTTATGTTTGCACTAGAGTAAGTTTCAGTCAGTATCATATTATTTTATTATTAGAACGAAGGCCAGAAAGAATTTATTTAGTACGATAATAATTCGAGAGAATGTGTTTCTATTCAAATAATTTTATCAGGCACTATGTTCAATATGTTCATAGTGAAGTTATTCTTTATATTAATTAATTTCAAGTTGCAATTTTTCAAATGGTGCAGATCTTATTTTAATGATAATAATAATTATATTTTATAATTAATTAAAATCGTTGTCAAATGTTTGAAAATGACAGCGAGCATTAATTTTCGAACATGTGAAATGTTCAGCTAAAATGTCGAGATTCCGAGTTGGATTTCTTGTCACGATATCAAAGAAATGAAAGTAAATGATGACTGTACTAAACCATTGTTCATAAGCTTACTTCATAACCATACAAACTTCATTTGATTACTATTCAACTCTCTTAGAATTATATATATATAACATTAATTAACTAAGGATATAGTAAAATATTTTTACTATTTTATTTTTTATACAACAATCAAGTTTGGTGAGTCGTGATCATAAGATAAGATCTGATCAGATTGGTTGTTTATTTTTAATATTTATACACCAAAAACTATAGACACAGATAATATCTTAACTGATATTATCTGTGTAATAGATTGTTTAATTATGTGCGATTAAGCACGATACGAATAAAATATTCTATGGAATATAACGAGATGCTAATATGCTTAATTTTGGGAGTTTTGGTAATAATCTGGTTCACACAAGATTAACACATCGTTACTGATTCTGGAAATTTTGGATTACTGCTGAATTTAATACGTTTGTTGATCAAACACGTTAAAACATTTTCAAATGTTACAGTCTACATATATGGAAAGGAAACAGTTAACTCTTTTGGGAATAAGGCCTTATTCCCAACAGAGTTGGCTTTTTTGTAAAAATAAGTTTGTGCTTAGTGAAACAAGATACAGTTAAATCAAGTCTTTGCCTTTTATTTTTTGATTTGATACCTAATATTTGTATTAGGTATCAAATCAAAAAGTAGAGAGAAAAGAGTGGAATTTCAAATCAAAATGTACGTTGCAATCGAAGCTCAAGCCTGATCTTCATCTTGTGAATCAGGTGTTGATTTTTATGATGTGTTGTTAGGTATATCAAAATAAAATAAGAATTCTCTTTAGCGACAAACTATTAACCCGCTATGAAAACAGAAGTTAAATATAATCTAAATTCTATGACAAATAAATAATAAACAGAGTGTTTATTTATTTAAATATGCACTTTAACACATTTCAATGAAGTTGTTTTTACATTAAATATTAAGCAATCATTTATATAAGAAGTTGTTTTTGTCTTTTATATTAGTTTTACTCTAAAAACATACTATCTTGGCAAAAATTATCATGCATTTTACATAAATTTCACCATTATATATTTCATCATAGTTCTAAAAGCTTTTTTTTTTTTTGAAATAGTAATATAATTCAAGTTATATATATAGTCTATATATATATATAGTCATGATAAAAAATTGTATAATTATCTACATTGCTTTTTTCAAGGCATTTTCACACTAGTGCTTTTTCTACACTTGTATTAGGCATAATAGCTACAGTAATTAATTAATTAACTTGAATTTATTTACGATCCCACACAAACGTGTGCTTAAGTTTTTTTTCAAAATTATAAAATCTGATTTATTTGAGATAGGTTATTAGTTAAGTTGCAGATAGGTTATAGAAAGATTTTCAGATAGGTAATACTAAAAATCCACCTAGAAATATAAAGTAAACCGATTACATGTACAAATAAATATTTAAATGTATCTATTTATAAGTTTAAGCTAAAGTTATACAAATATTAATCACACCATAGATTCGTTATGCATAACAGTTAATTGAGATAAAATTATACAAAAAACTTATCTATAAAAATAAATAGTGGACCCCAAAACTAGTTTTGATCGCACGTTTTGAAACACGTACGCTCTAACAACGTGAGTGTGTATTATATTGTTGTTGGTTATTTAGGTACTTAGTGTACTTAATTCACTAATGTGTCGATCATTCAACGTAGTAATTAATTATTTAACTTTAATGTATAGTCTTTGAAAACTTGTTATATTAAATCTATACCTAGAATAAAATATAACAAAGAATTTCATGAAATTAGACCCTTTTAACAACTCTCTGAACACTCTAACATCTAAACTTATGCTGAAATTAAAACAGTAATTCCGCCAATGGCATCTATTTCTTTCTAAATATACTTACTCTTTTTTATTATATGTATTTGTTGTGCAAGTAGATATAAGCTTGTCCGCTAGCATTTTTATAAGTAACTTTAAAATTGTTTTCTTTTAGGTACTCTTTGTCTTTATATTAAGCCTGTATTAATGTAACTATGTATTCTGATGACTGTTTGTACCAAAATAAAATAAAATAAAAATTAAATAGCAACGAGTCCATGTACAATATAGATATTGAAGAAAGAATATCTTTTTTGGAGCCACAAAAGTTAAAACAAATAGTTTTTTATATAAATTTATATCCTAATCCTAAAAGAAATTTTAAATGCGAAATTAAATTATTTTTTTAGTGTTGTCTATCTTCTTCTTATCGAATGGGTTTGAGGTACACACTAGTGTTAGAATTTAACAAATCGCCCAGTAGGTTTCTAACTGGATTTAGCGACTACCACATTCAGTGATAACCGGGACCAACGACTTTACAAGCCTTCCAAAGCACGGAAAAACTCACGAATAAATTATCACAAACGGTCACCCATCATGAACTGACCTTGTCGAACGTTGCTTAACCTCGATGATCGTAATGAACATCTCAGTAACACAATGCTATAAGCACCTCATTGTTCTCTATTAAAATTATATAACTTACCTATCATAGGTCCAATGCTCAAACTGATAACACCAGCAATAAGCATGTAAAGTCCATACGCTGAAGGATACCTCTCTATAGGTAAGTGTTCAGCTAATACGATGGGCTGTGCGATGTGGACTAAAGACCTCAAAGAACCCAGGATCCCTGTCAAGATGAGTAGCGGCAAATACGTGGTGAACTGGATGAATACTGAAAAGAAATTTTGATAGTTAGATTTTGCCTGATTATTAAATTTGTATACAGCAATTATACCTAGATATTTTTTAATTATATTATAAAATGGGTCGAAATAATAAAACTGGATAAAGTAGCTGTGCAGTGTGTGTGGTCACACCAGCCGTGGTATATTTGAAAATTACAGCGACCATATTATTTAAAGTTTCAAACATCTGACAGCGATATCGACTTTGTCTAAGTCTATGTCGCAATTCATAGAAGGGTCTCGGGTCGAAACGTCAAATAAATTATTGAAGGCACGATTACGTGAATTCCCGTATTGTAATTCAAATAATAACATATCATTCAGCAAGTTTAAAAGTAAATAAAGATATTAAACTTTTATATTCAACTAAGGGCCTGTTTCATCACCTTGAAAACAAGTGTCTAATAAACTACCTGAGACTTTTTGACAGATTTTACATGAAAAATACGTCAAAAATCTGTCAACGAAGTTTCATGTCTGAAACTTGGTTGAAACCATCGAAACAGGCGCTAAGTAAAACAAAGTCAGTATGATACCTCTCACTTAAAACTTCAAGTATGCAAACGTCTTTACACCAGAGTCATTAATAAATGAGTTGTCAAAATATCACTAAGGTTAAATTATTGTAAAGCATAATAGTTTAAATCTGCATAAGCTATCTATATATTAGTTATTTTATTGTTTAATAATGTATTGATTTCTTCATTCGGACAGATACCTAGATTTTTTCTTTTTTTAATTGATATTATGATGACTAATGCATTCTGCGGTTGCGATTTTTATTCGCATAACTACTAAGTATAATAAGATGTCGTTAAAATGAATGAGCCGTAAATAATATCAAGTTATACCATTTTTAGTGAGCAGTGAGTTTTATTATTAAGGCAGGTATAATATTAATAAAACATGGTTTGATAGTTTCTATTTTTTTGCTCATATTTTTATTTGCGAGTTACCTAAATTAAGAATAAGAGCAAGAAGTGGAAAAACTGCACTGAAATTGCAGCTAATTCCTAATGTATGTAGTATGACATAGTAGTGTTTCAAGTGTTATAATAATTATAGTGTGACAGGTATGTAATCTTGCTGAAATTTCATCTCTAAATCTACCTGAATAGGGATTATTTTAAAGCGGGTGATGATGCAAGAGGCTCCTGGCAAGGTAAGCTCAATACTTAATTACCACTTGACATGGATTTTTGTGGAGTTGTAGTTCAAAATAAAAAACGGGCTATTAACACTGGAAAATTTTGCCAATCGATTCAGTTAGGTTTAAATTCATATTCATAGTCATTAATTAATGCCAAATGCCATTGTTATGAATCTAATTATTTATTTGGCGAATGCGATAGCCAAAATTTAAATGCATTTATTAATAAATATAATATTTCTGATGAAATATAATAAGCAACATTATAACATCGTTGACATTTAAAATATGACACAAATCTATGGACATGAATGCAAAAACTCAACCGGATTCTTATATGGCTCGGGTATTAGAACAACATTCTAGAGAAAGCAATACCTCTCTTCGAGAAATAAATATAGATACTAATTTGGAATAATACTTTGCATATCATACTCCTTTTTCTCCATATTTCCCTTTTCCATTTCAGTAGGCAGCGGCTTGGGTGTGTTTTCTTGGCATTGTTTATAGTCAATGCTATGTGAACATACTCATGTTACCTCGTGGTAAGAGGTAATCAGGGCCCATGGACATGACTCATGTCCATTATGTCCATTGGCCACGATTAACACTTACCATAAGTTGGGCCTTGCTAATCTGCACCAGGCAATAAAAAGTTACCTTAAAATTCTAATAGATGGCGTTATTAGCATGCCATATATATAATTCTGTAAAATTCTCGTTAAGGAAACTGCCTATAAGTATAGACTTGAGTAGCAACATTTTATTTTGGTTAAAATATTTACACAAATCCTCAGAATCTGGCTTTGTTATTACAGAAAGCTTTAATAATACTTTGTGTTACTACAATCATAATAAAACACTCTAATAAAATCAAAGATTTAACATATTATGCCCATTAACAAAAATATGTGTGCAAAAAAGTGTTTTTGTTGCTTTTTTCTAATATGGTCCTGACATAGTCTAATAATATATGTCTAGCCTAACAATCACAACTCTCATGGTAGTTTTGCAAATAATAATTTAATTAAAAGCACAAGATATTTATCATCTTTTTTACGACTCGAAATTGAATAAAAACAAAACACTTAAAATAAATTAGAGCACTTTATACTAAAGAAATCCTATACTTTTCTTTGCGTGTAAGCTTGCAGTCAAAACAAGAATGTATAAATGATTGTATATCTACAAACGTGTAGTCCGTATAGTGACGATACCCCATCTCAACCCGTATGTGTCGTAAAAGGCGACTAAGGTAGTAAAAATGGCGTTTAAGTATACCTTATGCAGGCAAGAGCACTGCGAAAAAAGGAAAATTCGGATCAAACCCTATTATTATTATTCATTGGGCTTGGAGCCTTCAGCCCTTTTTACTACTTCGACCAGGATTGATCTTTTGTAGCGCCCTTGTATTATAGTTCTCTGTTTAGTCCTGTCGAGGCTAGGAACCTCCAGAGTTTCTGAACAGAGAGATTTTGTATGTCCTCAGGCTGCACTTGGTGTTAACAAACCCTATATCTACCCGTCCGGCCAGCGTGGTATAGTAGGCTAAATTTCCTTCACAATCTTTAGAGAAGACCAGTGCCCAACAGTGGGACGTTTATGAGTTCTGATGATGATGACGATTTATTAAAGTAGAAAGCATTTTTTTTAAGAAAAGAGTACACCTGCCCGTTCTGTGGATCAAGCTCACAACTAAACTAACGGACACAAAGTATAAACAGAATCACAGAAATATTTGTTTCGCGTGGGAATCGAACCCACGTGATTTAGTGTGTTCATGTGATGTTAGTGGCGAAGCAACTGTTTTAACTGCTACATAATAATAATAATATTCTACCACATTTACACAGCGCCATCTAGTCCCAAATTAAGCTATTATATTTGCTTGTGTTATGGGTACTAAACAACTGATATACTACTTTAATATATATTTTTTTTGTAAATATATACATATTATAGATAAATTACACCCAGACACAGAACAAACCTTTATGCTCATCACACAAAGACTTGTCCTGGGTGGGGATCGAACCCACGACCTCCGGTTTAGCAGTCAGGGTCACTACACTACACTAGACCAGCAGGCCAGTCGCTCGTCATTGAGGTGACAACAAAATAATTTGAGACTCACCAAGCCTAAAGAGTGCTGTAAGCAGAGCGCCAGTGTAGAACATATATCTGGACTTCATTCTAAAGAACTGTCCCGCGACGCCCAGGAACAAACGTGCTGACATATCGGTCGCGCCACCTAAAGCTATTATATTCGCTATTTGTGCCTGAAAACAGTTTAAATTATTATAATTTTCATTCATTTTTATTTCAATAAATATTGTTTAGAAAATATACAATCCTTTTGTTTAATTTAAAGTATATATAAAATCATACAAACGAAAATTGTAATTGTAAAATAATAACAGTTTGAACTTTTTCTGAAATATGGAATAATCTCATTAAAAACTTTAAATCCCTGTCGTGATTGCCAGATAGTATCGAAAGTAATACAAAGGCTCAGAAAAAAAACTTTTTATGTAAAATCGAAAAAAAAAAATGAAAAACGTTAGTAAAACATATTTTATATTTAGTTCAAATATGGCATAGTCGTGGAAAGTCAGTATTTTTAACGTCGTTTTATATTCGTTGTTTATCAAAATATCTTTGTAAAAAGTATTTTACTTTAAAACAACAAGAGGAAAAATATTCTCTAAAACAAAAAGTTTAGAAAGAATTGAAACAAAACACTCACCTTACTTAGATGTTTTTTTCCTAAAAATAAAGGTTCCAGGGTGAAAAATGTGAGGTCTGAGAAGAAAGTCAGTCCCAGGCCGAATACAATGTTGACGTAAACCAAATCTTTTAGCAGAGTTAAATCAAGAAATTCCGCTATCGTTTGCCTGGAAATAAAATAAAAGCCTTTTATATTTTCAGTCATTCTTTAAACAAATATGTAACGCAAGCGTTTCATTAACTTTTTTCGTAAAACACTTTTGGTTTGTTTATATTATAGAATATTAATTTCGTAAATCTTTGAAATAAAATGAAGTTGTGTGAAATCAGAACATAACTAAAATGATAGTGTATAACAGAGTATATTTCAGGTTTTAGTTTCTGTAGCAGAACCTAACTTCTGAAGTTGCCTGTAATGTGACCTAACTCATGAATAAGATATATTAAGAGACAAAGAATTCAAATATATGTGAACATTCCAATTAATGAAATGTTATTTCTAACTAATTCTTCAATAACAATATTATTCTGATGAAGTTTTTTATTTGGTACTAAATTTAACACATTTACATTACATTTAGAAAACGATTTGCTTTTGTTTTGACATTTTTGTAGCTATATTCGGCTGCTGCAAATTTATTTTTACGACTAGTTCTATTTATGTAAATATAAATTTAACTGAATTAGCGGTGCAAAGTTTCAAATCTACTATCAGAAACCTTAGTATGACGGTTTTTAGATATTAAACGTTGTTAAATCTTCTTTTTAGTTAATAAGTGGTGATTGGATATTTTTTTCTGATTGAATATTTTGCTCTAATAAACATTAATTGTGCCATCTAATGGTTAAAAGACTCCAATGCCTATATTTCGTTAATGAATTGATTTTTAATCACAATAGGCGTTTGGCTTTTTTAGATATTGTAGAAGATACAATTACACTCATTACCGACATGTCACTTGTCTATGAAAACTTATCAATTAGTTAAAACGAACAATAATAAGACGCTGCAAGTGCATCGGTAGCAAAATCAAACGTAATACAGTCACTATGCTAGCGCAGATTACATAGCTCATACCATCACATCACCCGCGTAATCGCCAAGCTGCATCGCGATTAACACAGTATAGCATCGATAAAGATACGATGCAAGATCAAAATGATTAAACAGACCCTAACTATCACTAGTTGTATGATGTTTGTACTGATCCTGTCAAACTTTTAATAATATTTATATCAAAAAGCTGTTCGTTACTTGACTGGATTTAATTTTGTGCTGTTAATCATAATATAATCGATATACTTGCGGGGTATCTTATTGCACATGACGTCATCGGTCAGAATTAGATAGGTATAAAACAGGATGTCTGTGTGTATGTATAATAATAATAATATTCTACCACATTTACACAGCGCCATCTAGTCCCAAATTAAGCAATTATATTTGCTTGTGTTATGGGTACTAAACAACTGATATACTACTTAAATACATTTTTTTTTGTAAATACATACATATTATATATAAATTACACCCAGACAAACCGTTATGCTCATCACACAAAGATTTGTCCTGGGTGGGGATCGAACCCACGACCTCCGGTTTAGCAGCCAGGGTCACTAACCACTAGACCAACAGGCCAGTCAAATGTATTTTCACCTAAAACTCGAGATTCGTCAGCACAATTGATATGAAACTGTGCACCAATATAGGGTGCACAGTTTCATATGTGAGTGACCCCTAGTGTGTTCCCTAGTGCGGGCGTTGTCTTTTAAAAAAAAAATTGCGCATATGTTTCGATGCAAATGAGATGCTTAATTGATACAGTTGTGCTATTCATAAATATGTGATCAACCACTAACTAGCGATAACTACACCTATTGCAAAATGTCACCGTAGGCGATCAACTCAAATCACAACCAACTGACAAGACAAATTTGTTTCATAACCACTAACAGTTTTGGTGTCAATGATTTTTTACAAGATGGCAAAATCTCTACATGCGAATTGATAGGTTATGGGTGTCAAAAAAATTCTTAGCGTTTTTATACTATGAATTTTACTAAATTTTATTCTTATAGATTATGTTAAAATTTTAGATCTTTTAGTACACAATCCATAAATGTTTAATATCAGACTTTTTGTCGAATGCCCATTAAGATTGATGCATAATTATGTTATTGATTATCCTACTAATATTATAAATGCGAAAGTTTGTAAGAATGTTTGGATGTTTAGATGTTTGGATGTTTGGATGTTTGTTACCAGTAAACGAAAAAACCACTGAATAGATTTCAATGAAACTTTGCAATAATTTACCTTATACATCAGAATAACATATAGGCTATATTTTATCTAGATATCGCGTAAATTGGCTAAACCATGAGAACAAATGTAAAGTAAGTCGGAGAAAAATCTGCCATCTTATAGCTATTTCTGATTTCTCTACGTAAACCGTTAGTTTTACATAAGGACAATGTATGGAGGAATTGTTACTCTTAAATAGTTATAAAAAAAAGTCCGCGACAGCATATGCCTATCTTTTATGTGGAAGTCGATATAGAGAGAATAGTGAGCAAAAAATACATTTAAATCGGATACTGCATTTAAAGTGAAAAATTTCATGGTATTAAACTAATTTCTAGGAATGTAAATACCTTTATCACTTTTGTCATTTAATGTAGATAATTTTTGTCGTTTACACTAAGTTATTTCGACAAATAGTTTCAAAGTTATTACGATATTAAATGAAATGTATATAATCCCAAAAATCTTATAATAATACTGTATGTCACCCGTGACTTCGCTTACCTGTTATTTTGTTCCTGTGACCACAGCAACTTTTCACTTTTAGAGGGGAAATTTCGGCCAATATTTTCTAAGCACAGATAATTACTTCAGATTAAACATAACCAATATTACGTGATTGATTAGAATATTACTTATCTTTGTAAACATCCATCCCGTGTCTTTTTGGTTAAAATTATCAAATATACAAACAAACATTCATCCTTTCAACTTTGTGTATGTATATTACTATATTTATCAACGTCAGCCCTAATGACAATTCAGTATGACAGATTAAAAAGAAATCAAAGATCTCTTTTTTCTTTTTGCTTACTATACAACCTCATTACTTGAATATATTACTAATTTTATTCACCAGTAAATTCAAAGAATATATTATGACAATTGTGTAGTAAAATTATCAAATAAAGTAAAATATGAAATAAAATATTTTTGTAGAAAAGTAAATAAATAATTATATTGCAGTATCAAGGTAGTATATATAGTAGCAGAATACAAATACCATAGACCTAGGATCCGCGCGCCATTTTTATGTATTCGCGCCATTTATTTTCGGTCTAAAATTTGACATTTGACAGTGAATTATCATTGTATGTATTTATGGTCGCTAAAGTCATAAACTAATAAAAATAAATGGATATTGTAAACTATGAAATAAAATATTTTTCGTAGAAAAGTAAATACATTGCAGTATCAAGGTAGTATAGTAGCAGAATACAAAAATACCATAGACCTAGGATCCGCGCGCTTTTTTTTTTATAACGATTTTTTTTATTTATGGCGGTACGAAGTACGCCGGGTCAGCTAGTAATATTATATGACGCACGAAAATATATATGAAAACAAATCTGTATTTTTAGCCACGTTTCTTTAAATTAATCGTAATAACTAGATAAACTGACATATTAACATAATAGCTACAAACGTAATTGAAGCAAAAAGTAAACCAAATAATTTCGTTCCATTAAATTGATTTCGTAATTTACAAATGAATTCAATTATAATCATTAAACGAAACATTTTGTTTACTGGCAAAAATAACTCACGAACTAAGTCCCTCGCCCATTCACGTCGATGTATAAGTTACAGTCAAAACCCTTAACCAGTCAAAAGTTGTTTTGACTGGCTGTACCAGTGAAAACTCTTAAAAAAGTAAAGAGGTCGGTAATAAACGAGTTTTCAAAACTGGTTGTATTAACCTAAATAGTTCCAACTTCCTTACTTTCTTAAGAGTTTGATTGATATAGCTAGTCAAAACTACTTTTTACTGATTAAAAGTTTTGACTGTAACATATATAAATATCCCCAATTAAACTTACCATTTTCCTTCCTTGTTCTTAATTATCGGTAAAGGATCCGCAGCGATACTACCGAAATTGCCCAGACTTGACACGGAAGCGGCTTTGTACAGATTTTCTCTGTACACAGGGTCGGAAGAATCGAACTTGCTGTCACCCTTCCCATCTCCTGCGATCAAAACCACTGGTATGCTCAACCGCCTGGAATCGCTTAATTTCGATACAAACAGTAATTCTGCTCCCTTTTGAGGATTTTCCAAACGATTGGGCCGATACAAATTCTCGACAGATCTCGCGTTGTCTGGCATTTCTATTCCGGTATGGTTTTTGGTGAAATCGAACTTTACCGTATTATCTTCCTTCACAGCTGGCGTGGGTGGGATCACTGGAAATTGTGTTTTATTTACTCAACTATATTCTTATACGTTTTCTTAAGCAAAATATAAGAAACAACAGCAGGGAATAAACATTTTATTTGTATCTCATTATTGGTTTTATGTAATGATGAATGATGTGACTAATGCGAAAATTAATGATTTAAAGTTTCCATTCTCAAATGTGCCTGTTGAGGCCGTTTCCCGCGGTGCATGATATAACGGATGGTCTAAATCAACACCAATACCGAACCAGACAAGACTGTTGCTGTTGCCGGTGCTCTTAGCCATACGTCGTCGGTGCAATCGCAAAAAGAATCACGCACCATAGGAACCCACCTTTAAATCAATACTAGGTATTCGTGAACTTGAAATAAATACTTACATACTATCTTCTCACAAGGCTTAGGCTGCTTCTTCATATGCCATTTCACAGGATGCATAACCAAAGCCCCAAATATACTGTGTGCTGATATCGCGCATAGAATTGCCAACGTTCCTCTAAATCCATACTCCGTTATCGTAAACTTGATAAATAACGGATACACCATAGTTATCATGCCGATAGAAGCCTTACATAGACTGATATAGAGTACCTTTTTCTTTGTAAAGTAGCTGTTGAAACTTGTGTATGCGACAGGTATGAGTAACCCCATTCCTAAACCTTGGAGGAAGCCATTCGTTATGATCATCTGAGTCGTAGATACCACGAATATGGCTAGGAACGATGCTAAGGTGTAAATAAAAGCACCTATTAAACCAACTTGTCTTAGAGATAATTTCTTTAAAGCTATATTTGCAGAAAAGCCTGAAAGAAAAATTTATTGTTAATAAATTGGTAAAAACAAACAATATCTAGATTTTATCTCAATAGCTTAACTCAAAAAAAAAACATTTTATGTGTAAGTGTTTTTTTGTTCAATTGTTTTTTTGCAATCAAATTTTATAATTATAGCAAAAGTAAATAGGTACCTAAATATAAAGAAAAAGGTACCTGCTATGGCTAAAGTGACTTGAAATACTCCGAACACAACAGTTACGGCTCCTGTCCCTACCCCTAATTCATCTAAAAAGTCATTATATATAAACCCGAATACTGGCTGATGTGCTGTGCCGGCAATCTGAAAAAAAAAGTGAAATTAATATTTTTAATTTTTTTTTTCAAACAAAAACAGCTTTAAGTTTTGAATTTACTTGGTGCCCTGGGTGCTTACTCTGAATACGATACTCGACTTAGTTGGTTTGATGTCGCTGTCAAATGTAAGGAAATTTAGATATGGTCGCTGTCACTTTCATACATTTGACAGCGACAAGTCGAATGTCGAAATTCAGAGTAAGCCCCCTGTGTGCTGTGGTGGTTAACATATTTGAGCATCCGTAACAGCTAAAAACAAAAAAGAAAAGGATAAAGAAAGGGTTGCTCAATTTGTTTTCATTACATAGGTATAAGTTAAGCCAGAAAACAAAGGTGTTCTTGTAGATTGCCTATTACATATTTTATCAAAGTAAAATGTAAAAAATCTTAGTAAAAAAAGCGTGAAAAAATTCTCAATGTTTTACATGTGGTATAAATATAAATAAGAAAGTTATGAAAAATATAAAAAATTTAAAAATTAGAAGTCATAAAGTCCCGTGCGACTGCTATGTTATTATAATTATTATAGTATCAAGCTTAATCCTTTAAAGCGTAATATAATTATTTTGACCTTTCATCGTTAAGGAGTCCAAAAAAAGTTGTAGATAGAGTTAGAACTACAACTACGAACAGGTTGACCGTTGGTGGAAAGCCGAAAAAACTGCTTTAACAATGTTACTGTTCTAGTTATGTCATGACGTAATAGTGAGACATTTAAAAGGATTGAATTTCCAATATTAGCATAATTATATTTATATTAAGCACATAGTGATAATTTTATATGAGATCACGAAAAAATAAAAATAACAATTACAAAAATCCCACATACTTATTATTTATAAGGTTGTCTGTCCATTGAAGCTCTTTTTTTCTAGTTGAACTAACAAAAAATATGCATGTGATTTGCTTTGTTTTTTTTTTTCAAAAAATGGATCGCTAATCTCAGGAACTACTGAACCGAATTGAAAAAATATTTTTCTGTTGGATAGCCCATTTATCGAGGAAGGCTAGAGCCTATATTAGATCATGCTATGACCAATAGGAGCTCAGTAGTTTTCAAACAAAGATCCATGGGAGTGAAGCCTTAGGCAATAATTAGTTGTGTATAAAAATGCTCGCACTTATATGTAGTTACCGATACACAATGTGCGCCACGTGGTTGACGCTTATTGATACGCAATTATAATAAATACAAATCAATATCGCCTTATTAGATTGATAGCCTAACTTATTGAAAGACGAGAACGCTAAAGATTTATTCACACATTTAAAATTACAATAGAAGCTATATAAAAACAGTTTTCAAATTTAGTTCAAAAATATACATATTTGGGTGACACAAGTTTTTCATTTATATCTAAACATAATATTACACTTAAAAATGCTAATAAAAAGATTTTGAGATAGCTAGTAATTGATTTATGCTATAACAGTGGCAATCAAGGCTACGACTTGTCTAGTGGTAGGCTGTTACGGAAATCTATAGCTACTTATAATGCCTAACATTAGAAGGCTGTTTTAGAAGCTAGCACAAAAAGACAGTTCTTACTGAACAGTTTCACTAAGAAAGTTTCCTTGTGCCCACAATAGCTATAATAAGCTGCCATCTTTTTAGGGACATACATTTTTTTTAATTACAAGTTTACGAATTTCACATACTTTAGCTTCAGATCTTTTAAAAACACTTTAAAGTTTCTAAGAACGTCTTTTGATTAAGTGAATATTTTCAGAAATAATCGCTCCCAAAGTAGCATAAATAGTGCCCCCCCTCTCCCAATCTTCTAAACCGTAAAACCTAAAAATATGAAAAATAACAAAAACTACGATTTTATACATAAGTGGATAAACCATTTTTTAATTATTGCCAAAAAGCTGCGCTTTTACATAAAAGAACGTAAGCGCTATGAAGAAACACTCTTTTGCTGCGGAATTGTTGGAACTGATTGGCCTATTGGTCTAGTGGTTAGTGACCCTCACTGCTAAGCCGGAGGTTGTGGGTTCGATCCCCACCCAGGACAAATCTTTGTGTGATGAGCATGAAGGTTTGTTCTGTGTCTGGGTGTAATTTATTTATAATATGTATGTATATGTAATACAAAAAAAAAATGTATGTAAGTAGTATATCAGTTGTTTAATACCCATAACACAAGCAAATATAATTGCTTACTGTGGGACTAGATGGCGCTGTGTGAATGTGGTAGAATATTATTATTAATATTATAACTCTACATGCATTGTCCAGGGCCCGCTGTTGTGTGTGTGTGTTGTTCTTGTGTGATGTTCTTAACCGGTTTTTTATATAGAGGTGGTAAAAGAGCAAGCGGCTCAGCAAATCCATTTATCATGGTGCGTTTTTATTCTATATATATTATATATGATTTACAAATGCATGTTTGCCTAATCTAAAGTTCGTAAACCATAGTTATATGGTCGTGAAAGTTTTGTAGATTGTTCTGTCATAATATAATTATGTCTGAGTTAAGAGATGATGCGATGGTTGCTCAATGGATAAGGGCCCGGCCAGCAAATCACGCGGTCCGAGTTCGATCCCGACCGGCAGTACCAATGTAGATTCCACTTTGTGGAATTTATATGTACTAGTCATGTCACTTACCATCTGCTAACGGTGAAGGAGATGAAGGAAAACATCGTGGGGAAATCCACATACCCTAGAAGAAATTCTATGAGTATGTCTGATCCACCAATCCTCACTAGGCCAGCGTGAGTGGATTATGGCCTAAACCGTCTCAGCTCTCTAGATAGAGGATAGGAGACCCGAGCCCAGCAGTGGGACTTAATGGGTTGTTGATGATAAGAGATAAGGTCAAACACTTTACGTAACATTGCAAGGAATGCCGTATACACTACTTTACTAAAATAGCTTCATGATTTCTATACCACGTTGATATTTTAAAAGAAGTTACTGTTTCTAGTCGGAATAAAAAACGGTTCAAGAAACTGTACATTGATAAAGTAATGACTAATTTAGTAATTATAATACGTTATCAGTTATTTTACTCTACATATTTTATATATTGACATTTTAAATCGGTATTAATTATTGCGCTTTGTTTATTGTACTTTATTATTTTTAGAATATTTTTTATTAGATGACAAGTTGACTTTTAGTTGGTCGTTGGATGCTGGCGGCATAATGTCGCTCATTGTGGCGAAGTTAGGTGAGGCCTATGTTTAGCAATGGACGTCATTGGGCTCATATGACGATGACGAATTAAGGATTGGGAATTATAATAGAGCTGATATTATTAATGTTGTCGTAATTAGGCTATGGTCTTTCTAATCAGCTGATGGACTATATCGGCAAGTTGACGTGTCTACAGCAGTGTCCATTTTTAATGCATTAATGATTCGCTTTCCAAACATCTGTTCTGTGGTGTAAGGTTTCCTCAATGCCTAACACGAACAAATATTTTATCATAGAAGTAAGAGGAGTAAAGATATATTTCAGGTATCTTGCCTGAATACTTAATTCTTTACCGCCGTCCCTGTGGACAAGATTGTTCCGTAACGTGTGATTCACATTCCTTTTACTGAGATTTAAGCTTGAACTTACGTATCTCATAAAAGGGCAAGGACCTAGATGTTTGCTTTTATTCCTGGTTCACTGTTCTGATAAATTTATTGACGAAACCAATTGCGATTGTCCCTAACCAAGCGTTCACACTATCGCGTTTTATTGTGCTATACCATGCATGTTTCGCTACAACTAGGGGAAGGATTTATTCTTTTTTCTTGTTTCTTGATCTGAAACTCGGATGCCCATGATTATATTTATTGTGTCTCAAGTGTGTTTTTGCAGTCCTAAAAATGGTTTTCATCAGCAACCTATTAAGTCCCACTGCTGGGCTCGGGTATCCTCTCCCCTAACTAGAGAGCTGAGAGGGCTTAGGCCATAATCCACTCACGCTGGCCGAATGCGGGTTGGTGAATCAGACATACTCATAGAATTTCTTCTAGGGTATGTGGGTTTCCTAACGATGTTTTCCTTCATCGTTAGCAGATGGTAAGTCACTTGACTAGTACATATAAATTCCACAAAGTGGAATCCACATTGCATTGCACGCTGGTCCCTTATCCATTCAGCCACCATCGCTTAAAAATGGTTTAAAGCTAAAAATGGTTTAAAGATGCTTAATGTATATGTCGCAGCCAATTGGTTAAATCAGCCTTTAATTAACTGCCTATCCGTTTTACTAAATAGCGGCGATCAACTAACTGCCTGAGTTATTTTTGCCATTCAATTAAACGGCTAGGCAACTGACTTAAATCGACTACGTTTAACCACTTGCCTAGGCTAGGGTAAACATTCTTCGCTCTGTTAAATAAATGGCCCAGGCATCAGCCAGCCAGTTCATTAAATGTTGCATTTGACTATACGGCTGAATTTCATTGAGGTCATTAGTTGAACGCCGCCCTTTAAACGGCTAGGCAGTTAATTGAATGGCTGATTTAATCAGCTGGCTACGACATATACATAAAATTATAACCATGAACAAATAAGTTTGTCAGAT
This sequence comes from Laspeyria flexula, assembly GCA_905147015.1. Taxonomy (NCBI): domain Eukaryota; kingdom Metazoa; phylum Arthropoda; class Insecta; order Lepidoptera; family Erebidae; genus Laspeyria; species Laspeyria flexula. The sequence goes on along the minus strand of LR989950.1, from coordinate 14,820,390 downwards.
CAATCTGTCTTGCATCAAGCGAGTAATTTATTCAATATGAACAACGGGATTTATTTGACTAGGTGATTACGTAAATCTTTGCATCATTTATGCAGTCAATTAAGACGTGATTAAATTATCACTCCCCCGTGTCGAAAGTAGCCTCGTCGTACCGTCTGTAGCATAGACGTATAACAGTTTTTACAGAGCAGACCGTTTCTTTATGCTAGGTCAGTGACCTCTAAGTGGCTTGAAAAACCTCCCACACAGATTTCGTCACCTGTCTGGGTAGATATCACTCCAGTTCAAATTGTGTAGCTTTTGGTGTACAGTTTTGTAAAGAAGCTTTTAATTATATTTTGAAATAACAATGGTAAAAAGACCTCAAAAAAGACAAAAATAATTTAAAAAAAATACGTTAAAATATGTTTGTCGATTTATTTAAGTTTTAATATTTAAATTTAAACATTGTGTATTAAAAATAGCATCATCATCAGGAACCCATTAATGTCCCACTGCTGGGCTCAGGTCTCTATTTAAAGAGCTGAAAAATATGTATACTTAAATATTTTTTTCCTCAACTAAATAACTTTTTTTCGAATGGAAACAAACAAATGTTTGGTGTTAACATTCCATAACATGTGAAGAAACAGATTAAGTAACTCGATCAGTGCTTAGTACAATCATGGAAAATTTTAAACATATTTAATTGGCAACAATTACCATCAGGTCTCTGTTAGCTTGTCTATAAGCAATAAAAAAAAAGCCTCCAATAACCTGAAAGCATTCGGGACCTTTTTGTAAATTGAGATTGCAGAGTGGAAGTTTATATTGGTAAATTTTAAATTCTATAGGTCATCTTTTAGAGACCATTAATATTTTATTTTTATTTCAAAAAAATAAATTAATTACCCTCTCGGCTCTCTAAATAGAGGAGAGAAGACCCAAGCTCATCAGTGGGACATGATGGTAATTATTTTTTTTTATTTCAAAATTATTTATAGCCGCTGTTAGTATCTCGTCTCATTAGAATAACGTTACATCCACAAAAAGACTTCTTTTGAAAAGACTGGTTTCAAGTTTTGATTTTTTTATTGCTGTAGGTAATTTAAAAAATATTTGCATTCAAATATAAAATCTATTGATGATTATATAATATTATTAGGTAATTACATTTTTAATCAGCATTGATTCAACAGACAGTCAAACATCAACAAGAAAATGAATAGGTACTGTATTTAATGTATGCAATAAATAAATAAATAAATAATAATAAAGGTGTTGTTCTATTTATGGGCTGATCTATTCTATTATTACTACTATTTCGACATCGTAGTTAGGCTCGTAAAAGACCGGATCACTGGATGGATTTTACACTATTATTATTTCAAGCTCCTATAGCAACAATGACTGGCAAAACATAGAACAAGTTGGAATTTAATATAGGTACCTAGCAACTTACAAAATATGGCGCAATATATTATAACTCTCAAATTAAAACCATTGTAGGTTCTAATTGTGTCCTCGATCATTCTCTTTTATACTTATAGGGAATTAAAAATACCAATATAAATGTCATGAAATAAAAAAATCAACTAGCTAGGCTCTGCTTGCGTGATATGTCGGTAAAAGTAGCTGAGCTATTCCAAAATAAATCTATCTGTGTGCCAAATTTCATACAGATAGTTTTAGCCGTTCTGGCATTACAAACATACATCCATGCACCCAAACTTTCGCACCTTGGGTTATAAGAGGCCTATAATAATAATACGTCAATATTCTAATACGTTGCATAAGGCGAGTGAGAGGTGACAAATGTGAAGTGCCTTTGAAAGGTTTTGGAAGACGTAATGGAAAATTTCGATTCTATTACCATATTTTGTTATGCTTTTCTATCTTAATATGAAATCTAAAATAGTTTAATTAAGGTTATAATTGGATATAAGATCTTATCTCATGAAGCTCATTATAATAACTTGAATTTTATCTATTTTTAGTAGTACAAAGTATGTAATAAACTTTTAGCCGCACATCAAACATAGGTCATATTATTTTTATAATTGAAGAATTAATTAGAATTAGATTAAGTGGATTATTTATCAATCATAAAACAACAATTTTGTTGTTAAACTAACAGAGAAGATTCATGTCAAACATCATTAAGATAACTGTTCTGTCTGACAGTTAAAATTAACAGATCATTTTGTAGTGTTAACATTTAAAGTGTTGTTTTTACCCGACTGTCAAGGACGGCTATTGTTTTTCGCGCGTATCTTGTATGTTTGTAAATTTCTTTATTTCGACTAGTTTCCCAAACGGCTGGATGGATTTTGACAATTAGGGTATCGTTAAATTTGTCTAGAAAACCCAAGTGTCCTTAGATAGGTTTTAAGAATAAAAAGAGTTAAACGGCGGGCTTTTGACGCCAAATTGTAAGAAGTTCAATTTTTTTTTAACCAAACCTATCGATTTGGGTATCAAAAGGAGATTACATATAATTATATTCAAAAGAGATTATACAGGTTCCAAATTGTAAGTAGTTCTATTATTTTTTTAACCAAACCTATCGAGTAGAGTATCAAAATAAAGGGAATCAAATGGAGATTACTAATATATACATATGTTATATTACAATAATTTTACGGTCTTTTAAGTGCTTTGCTCTCTGTTGATTTTTTGCAGTCGGGTTATTAATTTTTTTTATTAAGTATATTTACTTGTTTATTTATTCTAGAAACATTAACTGGTATCATCTAATACTCTTAATCATTGCCACGAAGGCACTTACCTGCGTTTAGTATATTTGCCGAGCTTTAATTATAATGTTTTTTGCGGAATTATGTTTTTTGGACCCTTGTCCAAAAAACATAATTCCGCAAAAAAAAACAAAAGCAAACCTTTTTTGAAACAAGAATACGACATCATTTTTTCGCAATTAAACCAATTATGTTACTAGAATTATCTAATGGCGTCTATGATATAATGATGTCTAATTTAAAATTGTTGTTTCGGTATATTACGAAGATGTTTATTTGATATACAAAATAATTCAATTGTTGTGTGATAGTTACGTGACATTATTGAGATTTTTTCTCGTTAAACGTGTTAATGCACCAAGAACACAGAAATAATATATTATACCTACTTATTATATAAATAAAATTATTTCAATAAGATGAAATTAATTTAAAATATATAATTTATGGTGGCATGTTTTTTTCCCGAAGGGGTAGGCAGAGCTACATCTCACCAATATTTCGCACGCTATGTTATTTTCTTTTCATTTTTTTTTATACAAGTGTATCAATGTTGTGTCATTATTATTATCTATACGGATACATTAGTTTGTATATATTTTTTTTAGATGCAGATATATTTTTTTATATATTTAATAAATTATTTAAAATTTATTTAAATATTAACTAATTAAATTAAAATATAGTTATACTTTTCACTACAATTAAATTTTTCATTACTTAAAAAAATTGCGTATTAAAAAACCATGTTAAAAATAATCTACTTATTTACAAATTCATATATTATTTATAAGGTAATCTTATAAAAATATTTACTATAAATTACTTACAAAAATGACTGAAAGGCCGACGCAGACCATGTAACCCCATCCTCCCTCTGGGGGTACATATTCATAATCCACACTGTCACACTGAACTTCTTTTTTGTTGATACTCATTGTCACAATAACTTTAAGTTACTCCTCATATATCATCTTCGTTGGCGGTTTTATAAATCTAGTGTTATCGTGAATTGCACAGAGGCTATTTACTTTACGCTTTAAATGTAACACCTTTATTGAGGGTACGAAATGCAAACAGATTCCTCGGATTTCCCACAAACACGATTGATAAACAAGATAATAAGTTATTTTACGTCACAGAATAGAATAATTATAACAATCCCGCTCAACACAAGTAATTACGAAAATTATATTAAAATATTTTTTAATATGGCACTGTTTGGTAATTTTATACACGACATCATAGTCCAAGAGTTGAATAGCGGATGATCCATATACTTTCTAAGTCCGCTAGGTAAACTTTAACTTTTAATATTATTTTTTATCTGTAAGCATAATACGCGCTGTCCACGTGCTGATTGACTTCACTCAATGAGTCTTCCAATATGAACTAAATTTTACGCTTCACATTCCGTTTAAATAGTCCAATGATTTGTTTTTTATCAAGCTCTCGCATTGAACCTCATTAGGTTCAATGTGCAATTAAAGGGCCTCGATTCTAATGTGTAGGTAAATGGACTCAGTGGCGAAGTAGTAGTGTAATACGGATGTCCATAATGTCTTCGGTTCGATTCCCATTACATTAATATACAACATGTCATCAGCAACCCATTAAGTCTCACTGCTGGGCCCGGGTCTCCTCTACTCTAACTAGATAGCGGAGAGGGTTTAGGCCATAATCCACTCACGCTGGCCTAGTGCGGGTTGGTGGATACAACATGTAACCTTATATTATTAAAAGGCTTTATCCTGACTGACTGACTGATTGACTGACTGACATATAGACAACGCACAGCCTAAACCGCTCGTCGTAGCGACTTGAAATTTGAAGGGTGTGTTTGTCCCAATGTCTAGAGGTGTACTAAGAACGGGTTTTTTAAAATTCAACCCCTAAGAAGGTGAAAAGGGATAAAAACGATTGTATGAAACTTCTTTGTTTTTTAATTTATAGATTTGAAAATTTGTTTTGGGGTACTACTATCAAAATAAAAAATAATATCAAAATATTTTTGACAAGGGTGGCTTTGGAAGGGTGAAATTGGGGATGAAACGTTGTATGAAAAGATCTTTGTTTTGAAGTTAACGTTTTGCAAATTAGTATTGGGATAGGAACTTAAAATGTTGTTTTTAATATTTTTGTATTTAATATATTAATATCCCTATCAAAAATATAATTTAAGGGGGTGAAATATTAAATAGACAGTTCTTTGTTTTTCAAGTTATATGTTTGGTTCCATGAAATAGGGGGCGAGCCTATTGTCATTTACATTTGCTTACCAAACTCCGGCAAAATCTCAATACTGGAATTTCATGATAGAAAAGCCCAATTCCATTTTCCCCCGACCCGGGAATCGAACTCGGGACCTCTTGCACAGTAGTCGTATACTATTCCCACTGCGCCACCAAGGCAGTTCGGAACCTTATACCTACATGTGATCAAAAACACAAATACGTGTTCCTTGCTTTTTTTTAATTCTATCCCAAAGGGGATGAAATTGTGATAAAGACGTTTGAAAACTAAGTACTTAGTCGTTATTTTTTAAGGTTTTTATGGACGGATAATACGCAATTAGAACTTCAGTTAAGAAATGAGTTGATGGGTTGTTTTTGGTGTTTGAAAAACCCTAAGGGATGAAATAGGTGTGAAAATTATTTTTCGTACGGTTACGTTTTCAAGGTTTTCAGGGACGCTGATTACGAAAATGTTATCAATATTGACGTAAAATGAAATTCAACTCCTGTAGTGGGGTTTTGTGGAATTCATGAATTGCACTTAAAACAAAGATCTATTTAATATCGAAATCTACGCGGACGAAGTCGCAGGCAAAAGCTAGTAATATATATGTTTTTTGTTATATTTTTATCACCTACCGAATTTAAATATGAAAAACCTTATAACTATCTTAAATAACAATACTTATGATGAGTTGTCGTAAATGTTAATGTGTTCAACAGTAACAACTTCATAAATATGAATCATGACCACTCCGTTTTAATATTCCTTTGTAAGATTAAAATACTAATAAATCAATATACCTACCGAAGAAATTGATTGTCATAGTATTGAGGATGACTACTCTACTTGATGAAGTTTTAAAAATGAAATATTTATCGGTTTCTTATTTTTAAGATTCCAGCACTATTTAAGGAAACCATTTTGTTTTAAATATTACAAAAGTAGAGCTAATATTCCTACTTACATTATTAAACTGTCGAAAAGGCGAAGGTAAACCAATTGGCAAATTAATTAATTTTACAGAACAAAATTATAAGCTTTCACCAATCAGTCTTGCTTTGTGGAAGCCATTTGAATAAATGATCGTTGCTTACGAATAATTAAGGTGGCTACCTAATCTCCGATACAATAGGGAGCTTTAGAATATAATTTATCTAATACAAATAAAATTTTAATATCAAAGTTTTTAATATGAAAACAACAGGTTGTTAGAGTATATATGTAGTATAGACATATGAAAGTATGCACGTTACTTATAACAAAAACACATTTTCATAATTTCTGTCTGTCTATTTGTTTGAGATAAACTTCGAAACGGCTGAACCGATTTCGACGAGACTTTTACTGACAGATAGCTAATCTTACAAGGAGTAACTTAGGCTACTTAGAATTTGGAAAACAATGTTAGGGTTCCGTGAAATAATAAAAAACTATGAAATCGCACGCACACAAAGTCTCGGGCACAGCTATGAGTATGTCTGATCCACCAACCCGCACTAGGCCAGCGTGAGTGGATTATGGCCTAAAAACCCTCTCAGCTCTCTAGTTAGAGGAGAGGAGACTCGAGCCCAGCAGTGGGACTTATTGGGTTACTAATGATGAACTATAATACATGTCACCAACCCTTTCAATCTGTAGGTGTCAAAAAAGGCTTATCACACACATACGGATTGAAAGGGTTGGTGACATGTATAGTTTTAGCTATTATAGCTAGCTATATTGCAGTAATACATGATTATTTTATAATTAGCTTCCGCTCCGGCTGCGTGGTACCGAAATACGAGTCCCTAAGGTAACCTTTATTAAATAAATAAAAAAAAAAACAAACTTTGATAATCAAATTGACCCACCCAACTGATAACGTCATTTTAACTACCATTGTCTATTGAGTTCATGACCATACTAAGCCAGAGCTAAGTTTACAAACATTTGATAATAACTTTGGATAAAAATATGAATCTGGAACAAGAACTATCAGTTCCTGTAATTAAATTCCAGTTACATCATTCATGTTTTAACATACATATAATATGTTAGATAAAAATAACATTGTAAGCGACGTCAATCAATTTGACATTGATACCTACTTTTAAAGAATCAGAGATAAGTAATAAATATTTTAGGTTCCGGCATGTGGTTCCATTTCTTGAGTGTTTATCACACAGTAATTTCAGCCTATTGCAGTTCATTGCTGGACTTAGGCTTCTCTTAACACGGGCCATAAAAGGTTCTCCACCTTCTACATCCAGTAAGACCCAGCGACCTTTTTTGGTCATCGGTCGACTTAGTTTGTAGGTGTCCTACTCCAAGTTTGCCAAGCCGCAGTCTACTCCAGGACACATCGTTTATCACAAAATAGGGCTTGCACTGCTCTCCTCTAATTTGAAGGAGATCCGTGCCCAGCAGTGGGACGTTTATGGGTTGAAATGATGATAAGCGCTTGCAAAGGATGTCCTATAATAAAGTTGCTTAGTAGCTACCTTCTTAAAAAGGAGATTTGTGGTAGCCACACCTGTATATAGATCTAGTCGCTCAGAAGGCTTATTTTGGCGTAAAGACTACGTCACTAACTGGTGCCGTAACTGACGGGCATTGCACGCCTCTCGAAGCATTAAGACGTCTATGAGTAAAATGTATCAAACGATCACCTATGTACCGACTTAAAGTACTCTGTGGTACCGACCTTGCTATAGTTCACATTTTGATTGATGATGACATTGACATCTTAATAACAGTATTGAACATTTCAATGAACTGAGTGCCTTTTTGTTTAGTAGCTAGAAGTGCGTTAACTGTTCACTTAGTCCTTCGTACTAAATCATATTATTCAGTCCAAAGGACTGGCTCATATTTAGACCAAAGTAGATTTAAAAATAAATAACTCATAAACTCACCAAGTAAACTTCCATAGACTGTTTTTGCCGCATACCACCGGGTTGTAAGCTTGTTTATTAAATACAAGTGATAAAAAACTTAATTGGTACATTTTTTCCTTCTATTTATAAACTTATGTCATGTCAACAGCGCCGTGTTAAAAGATAATTTGGTTCGATACGTTTAAAAAGCAGTGCAAGTACGTTTTTTTGGTCTTACAGGCTGCATCATCATCGGCCCCTACTAGCCCACTGCTGGACATAGGCCTCTCCGATTGCACACCACTGAGTACAATTTGCGGCTCTTATCTAGTGCTTGCAAGCCACTAAGAGAAGATCGTCACTTCACCTAGTTTGACGATGAACTTTTACATTACGCTTTCCGAAACGCGGGCTTCGATCCCTCAAATATATACTTACTTGTATTTTAAAGTTCTCTCCTAGCTTCTGGAGTTAAACCATTAAATTTGTTAGCTTTTATGTTTATTTAAGTTAACGGGGTTGGTACTTTGATACCTACTATCAGTGTAGATAGGTAGTAAGTAGTCATTGAATGCATTAATGTGAATAGTAATTGTCTCGATTGAGCGTAAGTGAAGATATGAGTGCGGAAGAAAAACAAGTTGTTTGTTGTTTCATGACTGCGGGGTCTACAAACTAAATAACATTGTAATATAGGTAATATATATGTATATCCTTAAAACTGATATATGTAGGTAATGTAGGTATACCTCTTAACCACTTGAAGAATGGCTTTTGTATTGATTACTGTGGTAGCTTTTGGCAAGAGCTACGCTATCATGATAAGGAATACGATTTTTTTTAGTTAGGTATTTCAAGATTATTTTATTTACTACCTAGCCGTGGCTTATCTTGCGAGCTCCGTCGACAAAAAGCAGGTATATGGATTCTGTGCAATTATTTTTCAGTGACAAAATTTTGCTTTAATAAAGTTGGGATGATTCCCGCGACGGGACGGATCCCGCTTGCTATTTTTTGCTATTTATCTAAAATGTTTAATCAAACCAATGTTATGAAAATATTGCTTGTCCAAATTGCACAAAGCAATTTGTCATATTTGGTAGTGGATGGGTTCATACAACAATGTAGAAGTGACTCTAACTTTAGAATATAGCGCCTTAACACGGCTTTACTTAGATTAGTAGCGGACACAATAATTAAGCCTCTTAGTTCTACAACACAACAATAGTTCTTGTATCAACGTGCGTTCTCGTACCACGATAAGCGAGATATTTCAATTTTGCTCATAATGCGGAACAATAATACGTGTCGTTATTGTAAACATAGGTGCAAATGTGCCATATAGGTATTCATGTATGCACACACACCAAAAAAAATAAGGTACGAAAAATATTTTTTTTTATTTAAGTAATATTACACCATGCGATTGATTACTGAAAGTAACACAGATAAGAGTCTTTATTATGTACTATTAGGTCTTATTATAAATTTTATTTATTGACGGTATTCAACAAGAACACATACCGGGTGTAAAACGAAAACTTTCAAATTGAAACCAAACAAACAGACCAATTTTAATTTTATCTGATCTTTGTTTCTGAGATTAACTGGTTCGTACATAAAAGAGGATGTACCTCAACAGCGCAACAGCTCGTGCTTTGTGATATCACTATTAACTTAAAATTTCTGACCAACAAACGGCTCTAAAATAAAATATCAACAACTTAACAATAATAATATTATTATATCATATTATCACAAAAAAGAGATACATGTAACTTCATCATCATCAGCAACCCATTAAGTCCCACTGCTGGGCTCGGGTCTCCTCTCCTCTATCTAGAGAGCTGAGAGGGTTTAGGCCATAATTCACTCACGCTGGCCTAGTGCGGATTGGTTGATCAGACATACTCATAGAATTTCTCCTAGGGTATGTGGGTTTCCTCACGATGTTTTCCTTCACCGTTAGCAGATGGTAAGTTACTTGACTAGTACATATAAATTCCACAAAGTGGAATGCACATTGGTACTGCCGGTTGGGAATGAACTTGAACCGCGTGATTTGTACGCCGGTCCCTTACCCACTCAGCCACCATCGCTGTTTATATGTAACTTCCCTAAATAAAAATAAAAATCTAACTTGGCGTTCCACTACGATTCCCAAACATAATAATATTATGACGTAACGACGGGCTGTCACATGTTACATGAGATATAGCTTTAACACGGTTTTCGATGTATAATTACTCGATTACTACTTTGTACTAGTTCAATCTTGTTGCCACGTGCCAGAGTCAGTAATGGCAGTGATCTTAAGGTTATCAACACTGTCCATTACTATTTAAGAGTAATAACATTAATTTGTTTATGTGACACCAATATTTTAAATGAGATTTGTTCATAAAATGCTGTTTGATATAAACAATTAACTAACATGTGTCTCAAAAGTGATGGTGTTTCAAACAGAGAGCTCCTGGGGTAAAGACCACCGTGAGCTTCTAACAATCGTCAATAAGATTTTCAAAAACATTGTAGACACTGGAGTTCGATTTTCTATATCAATGTTAACTTAAAGATTGTTTGCAATAAGCTGAATGGCGGCGAACTTAACAAGCATTGAAATAATGGACGCAAAGTATCACCACTCTCAGAACATATATGCATACATATAGATCACGCCTCCTTCCCAACAGAGGGGTAGGCAGAGACTATTTCCTTCCACTTGCTACGATTCTGACACACATCTTTGGCTTCTTCAACTTTTGGAACAGATATTTGCAAACCGCACAATTGTTTGTCCTATTTTTTACCCGACTGCCAGATAGGGTATTATATATATTTCGCGCGTATCTTGTATGTTTGTAAATTTCTTTATTCCCACGTTTCTTCCAAACGGCTGGATGGATTTCAACAATTAAAGTATCTTTAGTTCTTCTCAAAAACCCAAGTGTCCTTAGAAAATTGCGGACTTTTAGCGCCAAATTGTAAGTAGTTACATTTTTTTAACTAAACGTATCGGGTAGGTTATCAAAATAAAAGGGAATCAAATATATACATAAATTATATATTTCAATTTATTCAGGAATAATTACAACCATTTTTCAGTCTTTTTAGTGCGTTGCTTATCTGTTGATTTTTTGCAGTCGGGTTTTGTTTTTTTAATTATTTACTTGTATAACATACGCCAAAGTATAATTTTGTAAGAAGTGTTATTTTTTCCGTACTATAGTGTCAGTAACCCTCAATAGATAATCTTTACAATAAAGATTTATCACTCACAATTCAATACTTCATATACTTGTTACCTTAAACGTTACTTGGATATAACACCTGTTATCTTAATTAATCTTGTTAAAACAATACAATATGGCAGATTTATTATTGCGATATAATAGTTGACTAGCAAAACAATTTTCTAAGAAGTAATAATACTGTTTGGGAAATTCCTGGGAAATACCTAAATTGTAACGGTATATTATTTAGATAAACTTTATATACTATCGTAAATCAAAAACAATTAGTTATCTAGAAAAATGATTGTACACAACACACAGGGTTGCGGGTGGCCGTTGGTGGCAGAAGGCTCAAAATCGCTTGCAGTAGCGAAAATTAGGTGAGGCTTATGTGCAGCAACATTGTGGGCAACATTGGGCTGATATGATGGTGATGATGCTTGTACACAAAAATATTAATTAGTGCCCGGGTGGTAAATCGGTTAAAAGTAACTATTGTGCTATTCAGACTAGAATCTATTTGTTTGACAAATTACATTTAAAAAAAGTCAGCCGTTTTGGCATGATTGAGATCTCACATCTATCCATACATCCATCCAAGCTTCCTTACTTTCGCATTTATTATAATATTACTAGCTGTTGCCCGTGGCTTCGCTCATGAGAATATTTGATTGGCCATTACTCAGCCGGTCGTCACGTGGTGTTATATATAGCCTTCCTCGATAAATGAGCTATCCACACTAAAAGATTTTTTCAATTCGGCTCAGTAGTTCTAGGCTTAGTAGTCAGCGTACATTTATTACACAAAAGATACAATGAATTCATAGAAGCCTATTAGAATAAAATAAAAATAGAGCTAGGTATAATAATAATATGTTATTATAATAACTGAAAATACCTACATATGTATGCTGGATATAAATATTATGCAAGTATATGGATGGAATGCAATAAAATTTTGTATGAAGTAAAATATTACGTCCCATGATAATTATTACTCGGATTCCAGAACGGTTCCCGAGGGAAATTAGGAAAGCAACCCAAAATTTGACATAGGTATGTACTTGGGAAACGATCGCAGATTTTCTACAAAAAAATGAAGTTATAATTTTTAATATCCAAATGAAGTTATATTATTACATATTCTTTGCGATTTCGTTCAACTAAAGTTCCGTTTGTCTTTAGCACACAAACACAAACGTATAACAATGGGCAGTAGAAATAAAGGATTTCATAAAAAAACAATAATTGTTCTGTTGATAATTCTAATATTTCTCTTGTGCGGGTTCTTTTTAATGGAAAAATGTTGTACAATATTTTAATATAAATGTAAATTGTCGACGGTTCCTAAACGTATTTTAGGTTAACACGAGTATAAGGTACCTACATACAAATAAGGGTACGTATTTGAATGTCTAAAATTAAAAAATTTAACATAAAATAACCTACGTTTAAAATCACTAAAATCTAAATACCTAATGGTCGTTTGACTTATATTTAAAATACCAAAACCTTAAAATGTCAAATGGATATATTACTGAAGTGCATAATGATAAAACTTGAAACACCTATGTACAAAGTCCCTAAAATTGATTTACCTCACAATGAATTGACCAAAATAACAAATACCGACGAAAGTAAATTTGTTTCAGGCGTTGTATGGTCGCAGTTCTAACCTAACCAAACAAAAAGAAAATGGTAGGTTAGGTTAGGTTAGAACTGCGACCATACAACGCCTGAAACACACAGTTGTTTTAGGTATTTTGACCATTAGGTATTTAAATTGTTGGTATATCAAACTTTGGTGTTATAACTATAAACATTTTAAACATTAGGTAATTAGTCCTATCGGTATTTTAATCTTAGATATTTCGTTGATAGGTTTTAGTAGCTTAGGTATCTTAAACATTGGATATTTAGATTTTAGTGATTTTAAACGTAGGTTATTTTATGTTATGTTTTTTAATTTTAGACATTCAAATACGTACCCTACAAATAATTCATTCTCTGCATGGCTACGTCAATTATTTCAACTTACATACTCGTAATATAATTTTTATTGACAGAGACGTACTTGATATATTATGTCTTTCTCTGGCTACAACTCTGATGTCTCAATGCGTGTAATAACGTATTATTTTTTATTGGTGTATTTGTGTGGTACAAGTTTTCAGTTAAATTAAAGCAAAAGTACCGAAAGCACCAAAACCCAAAGTAAAGGTACCCCCTTTATTCTGTAGGTACCTGATTTACCTACTTGTATAGATTGTATTCAACTTTCATAAGATCATTTTGTTATTCATGTATGTCTGTTTATATTTAGTACTTTCCAACTTCACCATTGACTTAGAAAATGAAATTTGGTATGAATAAAGCTCAATATTTAATACTTTATTCTATGAGAAAATTATCTAAAAGTCGTAAGTCTGTTGTTTTTTGTGAAACACAAATTTACAAATTTCAAAAATTTTCCAAAATCTTGTGACAGGTGCCTAAAAGATTGTCTTTGTAAAACTTATGATTAAGGAATATATATCTTATTAAAGTAAGTTCTTTGCTTATAATTTATTACGTCAGAAAACATAAATTAATTTAATGGGGATGTTGACATTTAACGAAATCTTATCTGCACCTGCACCATAACTAAATAACTATTGAGTTAAAACATGAAATATTATGAAAAAAAAAAAAAAAAAATATGTTTTAATTTTGTCGTCATTAAAATGTTTTATTCACATTTTAAATTAAGTGATAATTATAATAAAAATTAAATAATCTTTTTAATATTACTTTGCCAATATTGTATATACAACATAATACTTAATGACTAATTAAATCAGAGACCGATACATAAAATATATCTTAGTAAAATCTCATTTAACTTTAGCTGTTTATTCTATTTTGACTGTATATTAAAATTAAATGAAATTTGTGTCTTTATGATTAGTTATAAAGATAATAAAGACTGGCGAAGATGCCATTCGATTACGTATTCTTGCGAAAAATATCTAAATGTAATCTACTAATACATATATAAAGCTGATGAGTTAGTTTGTTTGGTTGAACGCGCTAATGTCAGAAACTACTGAACCGAATTGAAAAGTTCTTTTTGCGTTGGATAGCCTATTTATTGAGGAAGGTAATATACGGCTATATAACGGCAAGCTAGGAACCAACAGGAGCTAAATAATGGCCAAACGAATAACATAGAAGTGAAGCCTGGGGCTCTAGCTGTCGCCGGGGCTTCACTTCTGTGGAATTATATCGATAAAATATGTCTTGTGTATGTAATCAAATGTCAAAATGAGAATGGCAAGAACATATTTTACCTTAATTATTGTAGACCGATATAACAGATAGATAAGTGATAATAAAACCTTATCTGACAATTTTTATTTTTGTCATATCTGCAATCAGCCTTGGCTATATTGCAGATGAAATCTCTTCCAACGTTTTTCTTATTTTTCTACAACTCTATGTACTTGTTCCACAGTTGAATGTTAAGATCTAAAACCAAACTGATGATTTGGAACGACATTGTTTTTTCCTAGTTCGGGTAGGATTCTGTGTAGAAGTAGTTTCTTGAAGACCTTAGACAAGATTGGGAGTAAGGTAATCGACCTGTAGGAAGCCACATCATTTACTGGTTTACCCATTTTATGGATCATTAGGATCTGTGAGACCTTCCAGAGTTTGGGGAAATATATTACTCTTAGTATCCCATTAAAGAGTGTTGTAATAAATACTATGGCTTTTCTTGGTAGTTTAAGTAGTATTTTCTTTTTGATTAGATCAAAACCAGGTCCTTTCTTATCCTTAATTTCTTTGTTTACTACCCTCCAGACTTGGCGTACAGTTATTGTCTTTGTTGGCGGTGACATTTGCAGGTCTTGATTGATAACAAGGTCAACTTGTTTTTCAAAGTCCAAGTCACTTGCCTCGTTAGGACCAAATACATTTGCTAGGTAATTTGCAAATGTGTCAGCCTTTTCTTGTGGTGTGCGTGCCCAATCACTATTGGTTTTCAGAGGAGGTTTAGCTACTTGTGGCCTATTGTAGTTTTTTGTGAACTTCCAGAGCGAGTAATTACTTGAAAAAGTGGCAGTCAAAGCTTAGAGTTGTGATTCGAGAGTGTTATTGTGCCAGTTGAATAGAATATCTTTTAAGTCTTGGGCTGCTTTTGTAAATTGTAATGTATCTACATTTAGTCTACTATCCTGCCTTAATCGACTAGGATCCCCAGAGTACGCGGGGCAGCCTGAGTTGGACTCAGGGAGGGATTCTCCTGCATCGCAGGTACCCTCCTGGGATAGTTTCTCTTTTAATACTACTTCCATTATGTGATATCTTTCTCCCTCTATTTCCAGACATTTCTGGGGATTTTTAGTCCTCAAGGCTCGCTGTAGCCTCTTCTAATCAGTTGCCTGAATAGATGGATGAGTATACCGCCATTGTTCAGTCACCAGAGCCTCGTCAGTTGTCTGGCAGGGGGCACCGCGCCAGTCCTAGAACTGGCGCCGATTTTCAAGGGGAGAATAACAAGCGCGTGCAGGTGAGGTTGACAGTTGGGTCGGATGGGTGTTATTCTCCGTTCTCCCATTACCCCCCTATCTGACTATTTGTGTTATTATTAATTATAAATCTTCATAATATCTTTTGAAATGAGATTTACTTAAAAAATACTGAATTAGTTTCATCACATAATTAGAAATTTGACAGTCATCACTAAGTTTTTCATTCAAAAACCTCGATGCTATATTCGTTAACTAATAAGATTTTCTGATATTTCTGGTGGAATGTCCTGTTAGCGATTCATAACTACACATACATCTGCTAATTAGTATCTAGATTTCTATGTAAGTACATCGTAAATAATTCTACGAAAAGCGTGAACAAAATATTATCTGATTTAAAATTTGACAGTCACAAAAACATACCTAGGTAAATAAGTTTTCTATCATTAAAGATTTTAATTGGCATTCGGGCATGGAACGTATAATTTTCCAAATTATCACCAATTAGCTAGTCGGTTTTTTATCTTAAAATAACTAGTTATATACATTTTTAGAGTTCCGTGGTCAAAAGGGCAAAATTCCCAAAACCCTTATACCCCTTGTAACCTTTATAGTTTCGTCATGTCCGCCCGTCCATATTGTCACAAGCACTTTACTCAAAAAGTACTCGATGTATATTGATGAAATTTGCAAGTCTTGAAATCTTGCGTGAACCGCAACATACAGATACAATTTTTGAATTATTGCTGAAAAACTACGCTTCTCAACAAAAAGATGTAAGCACCATGAAGATGCGCTCATTTACTGCGGAACCAATACTAACATAGTCTAACATGCTCTTAGCCGGTTTATTGTTTTTGTAATAATATTTATAACTATAATTCGGCATTTTTTGTGATCTATGTACCACAAACTGAGCGCATTTGCATAAAGATTAATTAAAAACTTTTTTATTTTCTTAAAGTTATGTGACTGTAGAAAATAAAATTACAATACCTACTAAGAATTGTGGTATTTGCAGGTGCACAATACTTAATTAATGTTATGTATTAAATAATAATAATAATAATAGGCTGACTGGAGTGGATCACCAAGAGCGACCACAGGACTCTCAACTCTGGCTTGCCTTAACCGGCTGATCAGAGAGGGGTCGCCAGAGCTATATGCTCGGGGGTGGAAGTGTCATTTTTCAATGGCATAATTACGAGGAAACCCGCTCCGGGTCTCCGTTTAGGACCCGCGATGGCGAAATCGGCGCCGCACCGCTCGACACCCCTAGCCGCGCACTACGGTGTTGCCCTGAGACCCGTGGGCTTCGGCCCATGTCGGTTGTGTAAGGGGCCCATCTAGTGTAAGGCGAGTCACCGTCTGCCCAAATCCTCATTTATCATCATATATTCACCGCTGGAGGAGGCAAGCAGGTGACGTTGTTACCGTATACCAGATATCACAATTCCACCGAACACCCAAACCCATAACCCAACTTTATTTGATTCCATAGCATTATACAATAGCTTTACACTTACCGGTGACAAATCATAGCTGTACTACAATAGTGCAGCTGTGATGTGGCGGCGGTAAGTATCTCATCCCATTCTAAGTTAAAATTCTTTAAGGGCCTCTGCGTGTTGGACCTGTTTCCCCGCGTAAGCCTTCCAAAAGGACCGGGTATACTTCTCACCATAGCGAGAAATATAACTGTGAGAAAAAGAGACATAATAATAATATAATAATATTCTACCACATTCACACAGCCATCTAGTCCCAAAGTAAGCAATTATATTTGCTTGTGTTATGGATACTAAACAACTGATATAACTACTTAAATACACCTTTTTTTTGTAAATACATACATATTATAGATAAATTACACCCAGACACAGAACTAACCTTTATGCTCATCACACAAAGTTTTGTCCTGGATGGGGATCGAACCCTGTGAACCTGACTGCTAAGCCGGAGGTCGTCTCCGGCTTAGCAGTCAGGTTCACTAACCACTAAACCAATAGGCCAGTCTATGTATTAAATATTATAACTACTATTTATAATTAACTTTTTGTGTCCGTTATTATTTTAGCCATGTTTTTTTTTTATTTTACGTCACATTACGGGCAGCTGATACTAATATTTATTTTTTTATCAAGCATTCATTCATTCATTGAACGAGGTAAATTATTATAAGAAGCTTAGCAGCCCATTACTTCTACTTATCTTTTATATATTGATGATGTTACTGTCTCGTTGTTTGCACAATAAATACTATGAATAAAGTCTCATGACATAGTTATTTATGATCTTATTAATAAATTTATCGATGAGAAGAACTAAAGAGTAAATTAGAGCTTGCATTCTTTATGATGCGTAATTCATATGCACGTCATTTCTATTAATACCATTTCTTTATTCAGTAAACTTACAATATACACCGTGCACTTTAGTTGTCTTATAAATGTTGACTAGGTCATAGTGATCAGATACACAATACATCTGGCCATATTTTAAGATAGAAAATAACAAAGTTATGCTTTTTAGTAAACCCAATAGATCAGAAATATATTGAATTTGGGTATTTAAAATCTATCATCATCATAATTTCAACCCACAAACGTCCCACTAGCAGGCACGACTCTCCTCCAAAGAATGGGATTGGGAGGGAATTTAGCCTACTATACTATTATACTATTTTGAATTTTCGAAGTTAACGTATATATGTTAAATAAGAGTTATGTTTATGCGAAGCAGCCTTCTTGCACGTATAGTTAACAATACGTGATTTAATAAGGTTAAAATCTTTCATAGAATACTACAAACTGATAACAGAGATAATCTCGATATTAATATTTAAGTATTTTGTTATTTTTAGATATTCTTTGTGTAATACCGCAGTATCATTGAGATATCGCTCGATCTAAACAGTGGCCTTACCCCACATTAGTTTTCATATTTTTAGGTCACTAGCTGTAGCCCGGAGCTTCACTCCCGTGGATCGCCTTAAATAAATAGTTAAATTAATAACAATTAATAAATAGGCTATCCAACACGAAAATAATTTTACAATTCTATATATCGATCGATTCTGCGTGGCAATATCACCAGTATTTCGGGTACCTCAACTATGAGAACATAACAGGTTATAATAAAAGGAAAAAGAATTTTATATGCCGTCATGTTACATAGTACAAAATGCACTTCAAACATCTGATTGTGTAGGTTGTCACAAGCTGTCAACTTATAAACATGAATGATTGCATTAATACCTGTTTGTGTGAGTAAGCTGTACGACCGCACACACGTTTGTCTCACTCAACTTCTGTATGCAAATGTCATTTTATAATTTAATCACTGCCGAACAAATCGGTTTATATTATACCTAAATAAAAAATAATGAACTAAAACGTATGTTGCGGTAACGTATTAAACTCGAGAAAGGCTGGATGGACTAATTTGCCATTTTTTTTATCTTTTCGGAAAACCGAGAAAGGTTCTCGAATTTTCAAAAGGGAAGAACTGGTGCCTGGAACACCTCAGTATACTTGTATAATATTATCGTAGGTAATAGGGAATTCTATTATAATTTGTACCGCCTTTATGTCAATAAAGATTATGTTTATGATCTTACGAGAAGATAAAATAATTGGATTTTCCCAATGAAACTACTCCTAGCTTTTGACAGAACGACATCAGTTGGATCATCTAGTAAGAAATCAAAAATTTATATTTATTTTATTATAATCTGTATAAACCGTGTCATAATCAGCGACCCACTGCTGGGTCCGGGTCTCGTCTCCTCCATCTAGAGAGCTGAGAGGGTTTAGGCCGTAATCCACACACGCTGGCTTAATGCGGGTTGGTTGATCAGACATACAATTAGAATTTCTTCAAGTGTATGTGGGTTTCCTCACGATGTTTTCCTTCACCGTCAGCAGATGGTAAGTAACATGACTGGTACATATAGATTCCACTAAGTGTCAAAAAAATCCACATTGGTACTGCCGGTCGGGATCGAACTCGGATCGCGTGTTTAGCACGCTGGTCACTTATCATAACATACCGTGTAATTTCTTCAATTTAGAATTAAATGTAACTTTATTTATTGTTGTTACAGGTAAGTGGAAATACTTTTGTTAACAAGAAATTACAATGTACGGGACAAATTATTATGAAGTTATGGTAAGACAAGTTCATCGTAACCGAACGCTATGTAGTCAAAAGTGGGTAGTACTTAGAAGATAGACTATACTTACATAAATATTGTGATTAAAAAAAGCTTTCTCGAATTCTGAAACGCAACGCTACACATTTGACCTACGCTGTCGCGTAAATCAGTTGCGTCGACAACCATTTAGAATAATAATAATAAATAAATAATAACAAATTTTTATTCAATAATAATCAGTACATACAAATCAAACAATATAGTTCTTAACAATAACTTAGGGTATACATAATGTCTGGGTGCCTATACTAGGTTGTAAAACCTGTGCTACAGGCGGTTATTTATACGTTGCATTTTGTCACTTTAAGTACCTTAACTTTCATAATATTTTAATTTTTAGTTATATTACTGAACACTGTTACAAATTTAAGAATCAGTATTAATTAAGTAATCAGTAAATAAGTAAGGTCAAATTATATTGTGATTTTAGACAAATCTTTGGAAAGTTTATATTTAGGATTAGTATTTTTTAAAGCTCTTTTTATTTAATGACTGATAAAAAAACATTAACGTAACTTGTTGCACAAGAAAGATGACATTGCTAATTAAATTAATGAACAACGAAAACCATCATTAAAAAGACCCAACATCGAAAAGTATAATTATGGACAAAGTACATCCATTAACAAAATTCTGGTTTAAAAAAACTATTACACAAGATTAACCTTAATTTAATCTGATCGGCATCTAATTAATTTTATCGACATTCCTAAGTTAACATATAATTAACTAAATAATGAGACAACGCCTAGTTATAATAACACTTGTCTTGTTGGTTTTGACCAAATTTTGATTCGACGTCAACAATATATTAAGTTTTTATAATCAAACAAAGCGATGGTGGCTGAATGGATAAGGCCGGTCCCTTATCCATTCAGCCACCATCGCGGCGTGCAAATCACGCGGTCCGAGTTCGATTCCGACCAGCGGTACCAATGTGGAATTTATATGTACTAGTGAAGTCACTTACCATCTGCTAACGGTGAAGTAAAACATCGTGAGGAAACCCACATACCCTAGAAGAAATCCTATGAGTATGTCTGATCCACCAACCCGCACTAGGCCAGCGTGAGTGGATTATGGCCTAAAACTCTCTCAGCTCTCTAGATAGAGAGGAGAGGAGACACGAGCCTCCGCAGTGGGACTAAATGAATTGCTGATTATGATGATGAAGTACCTACGCTGTATAAAGTTGTATTCAAACGCCGCCAATAGAAACCTCAACATTTTATAGATTAAAAAATTAAAAAAAAACTGTGTAATCCTTGAATATTATTGAAGAAATTACGAATAGAACGAATTATAAACTGCGATACTATGCATTTTTAGGGTTCCGTAGCCAAAATGGTACAAACGGAACCCTTAAAGTTTCGTCATGTCCATCCGTATCTCACAGGCATTTTACTCAGAATCTATTCGATGTATATGGATGAAATTCTGAGAATGTGTCTTGTGTGAGCCGCTACTTAATTTGTTAATATAAAAATAGTAAAAAAATAAGGGGGGCACTCCATAAATGTAATAGAAATAGAATTTTTTTTTTGCGTACGTCTACGAGTGCCACATTCTTCGACTGATCTTTAAAAGACACTTAAAGGGTATCTAGAGAAAAAACGCTGGGAACAAAATTGTTTTCGTATAAATAATAAAAAATTACACACACTTACACACAGTTATGAAATTTTATTACTAATTTTAATCTAGTGACTGTTTTAATTTACCAGATACTTAAACCAGTTTGACGTCAATAAACTTAAAAGGTATGTAACTAATTGTTTTATCATTTATTAGAAATATAATATCATTGTGAAATCGGAGATGAAGATGAATTGATTCACATAAAAATCGTGGTGTCGTATAACTCAACTAACTGTTATGTAAATTAACTGGTTGTAAGAATAACGTTGGTACTCTAGTCTACTGTCAATTACGACATTTACAGTGTCAATTACAAATCGACATATTTTATTAAGGTGCGTACCCAACGATGATTAAACAAGCATTTGGTCTGCTTGATGGCAGGCGTGAGGCCGCTAAAGGGCCTCACGCCATCCACCAGAGTTGCCGACTCTAAAAAATCCTATTGACTCCTTTTTGACTTTTGTTGAATTTAATTAAAATTTATTATGGTGTTTTGGTTCTGTACTATTCTGTGATATTTCAAACTGAAACCTATTGAAATTGTAATTACCCTGGCGATTAAAGAGAATGGCCTGAGTTTCCTGCCAAGTTCTTCTCAGAGCTCAACCTAGTCAGTGAACTGGCTTTGAACAAATTTGCTGACACCTTTTTGATTTATACAAAATAAAGGATTTAACTGTCTGTCTATCTCGAGAGGTCTGAAGAAAGAAATTCTTCTTAAACCAAGCGGTTCGACACCATCATGGTTCATGAACTTCGATGGATAACGGTTATTTGGATAAATTTTATGTTCTTGCATAGAAATTTAGGATACATTTCATTTACAGTATTCTAAAAATTGTTAGCAGCTTGCCTGACATAAAAACTATTTCAAAAATTCGAGTAACGCCGAACGGAGATTTTCTATCCCCATTTGCGTCCAAAAATTGGGACAATGCTTATTGATGACTATAAATTTGGAGACTCGCCAAAGACCCGTTTTATGTCCAAAAAATGACATCCACGTGTATAGTAGTAATATGAAACGCTATGACTATAGTGATATACGACACCAGCAGGACATACACAAAACTAAAAAGATTTAATGTTAATAAAACCATCTTTATAAATATTTATTAAGTACCAAAGTTCATTATAATGGCGGCAAAAATTCCTAGCCTACTTTAGTTCGAACCAAAACTGTTATGTAAATAATCACACACACACATACATATTTTGGAAATAAATATAATTTTAAATTTATTTTATCATCATCATTATTGGCTAAGGTAGATAAGTTCAGCATAATTATATGGTTTAAATACTTAAGGATACAAATATCATTATTAAAATATGGAAAATATATATCACATAACATAAAATAATTAATAGCGCAAAATACAACTATTCTTCTTGATAAAAAAAATTTAGAATCACATTTTTATCCAAAAACTTTATAAGGAAACGTACAAGTATGTTTTTCTTGTTACCGACCTTCTCCTTTGGATCGTATTCCTTATTTTTTTAAGGAGCGTGACCTCCATGTATTCTTTCTGGCCGATCGGTAGCCAATTGTTACAGACTTTGGCAGTGTGGCTTCCTTTTTATTGACGTTGTGATGAATCTGATTTGTTCAGCGCATCGTGATTTTTCAACATCATGGGCAAAACTTCCACGACCTTAATTAATCTTCTATTAACACGTAACTCCTCTCTTGAATAAATTCATGAGTTACTTCACTTATTTGTGTGTGATGTCTCACAAAATCTTCAACAGAGAGTTCATTAAATTCAATTATCTACTTTTCCTCATAGATACTTCAATGAACAACTCTTCGGGCGTTGTTTAAATCTTTTGCTAAAATTCACAGGTTTCAGAATTGGTTCTAATTACGTAAAATATATCAAAAGACCTCTTCGTTATATTTAATTTAAAAATAATTCAAAGGATGGAATAGAATTTTGAGAATACAAGGAGTCCTTTGAAATATTACACACCACAATTGTAAATTACGTGTAACAAGGTAGTGACAATATGCGAGTCTTATTTCTAAAAGCGAATAAAGCTAATGGAGTTTAAAATTTTGCGCACAACTGAAATATATGTACACATATAGCACAAAAATGCATCTCACATGTTACCTCCCAGTCACCAGATAAAGTTTATTGAACGTTAGTAGCCTTACCCGTCAACGACATTCAGACTTGTCAAAGCAAATACCGAATTTTATTTTATATCAGATAATAAACGAATACGAGAATTAAAAATAAGTAAAACTTTCCTCTTCGACAATATAAAACCTAACAATAAAACAAAACTAACAAACATAATCCCTAAGAATAAATTCTACAGTTAAAATTTTGCGTAATAGATAAGTAACGAACAATAGCAGATATGTGTAAAGTTCGGCGTAAACCGACAGGATAATTTATCATAAATATGGTAAAGGATATTATTTTTTTAAAGTACCAAATCAAAAATAGGTAATGATTTGCACGAGTTCTTTTTATTGTCCAACGTGACAGACGAGCATACGGCCCACCTGATGCTAAGGGGTAACCTCCATCCATCGATATGGCTATGTTTTTGATTGTGAAGAATACACCACCTAGTAACAAAACGAAATTTATTTTTCAGGATAGAAATGTCTAAATGATATAGGTAGGTACCTACTTATTTCCGATAATGATAGCCAAAATCTCTCCCAGTCTTCCACTTTATACAGAAGCCTTTGCACAATTAACCTAATATTATTAAGTTTATTTTGTTTAATTCCGCAAATTACAGGATTTTTGGATAAGAATGATGTTCAAAATGTGGGTCTATTTTTTGTTGTCTTCCTTCCAGACTCTAGAACTGATTTGCGTAGGTCTATAATAATAAAATAATTAAATAGTTTGAGCTCATGAAAGTAATTGGCCAAAAAGTGCCTTTACCTTCTGTAGGTAAACGCCGACCACAATTTTCCGCAACTAATTCATGTGTAAACAACATTTGCTGGTGGTACTGATACTACAGGCAATTATAGTTGTATTCAAGTTGATTTATCAAAATAAATAAGTTATAAAGGCGTATGTAATCTCTGTTCTTATTATATAATCTTATTATATAATAATATGTATCTTGTCTTATTTATATTTTTGTTTCTACCGGCGCCGCGGCCTGAGTTTTTTTAAAACTTTTCTATGGCTCAGGAAACTAGCCGTTTGCAAATTGGGTGACTTGTTTTTTTTATCAGAGTAATAAATTATTCTTGAATTTGGGTGGTATTTTTATTTAATCGTGAGAAACACTTTTCTTGTAGGGGCATATAAGTACTAACAGTATGCATAATATTAACATATTAGATTTTCGTTTAGTTTATTAAGTTTAAGGCCATCGATAAGCCTATTAATATTTATCTGACAAATCCAGAAAACAATTTTTTTGGTAGAAACATTCTATACTAAACGTTACACAAAGATCTACCCGGGTTTTTACGCCCAATACCGTCACAGTAAATAATGATAATTTGTTTAATAAGGCAATAAACACAACATTATAGGTTACATTATGTAATTAATATTATAATAAACATTAAAAGTAATATATTATATTATTAAGTAGGTTATATTTTGATGCGGAAGACAGAATATTGTTTTGCCTATGGAATTTGCCTTACAAGGTAAGAGAGGCTTAAGTTCACTAGTGGACTGCAAGATAATAGTTATAACAACTCATAATCATTATCCTAAATGTAATCCATTTAATAATAATAATGATATATAATAATATTCTACCACATTCACACAGCGAGATCTAGTCCCAAAGTAAGCAATTATATTTGCTTGTGTTATGGGTACTAAACCACTGATATACTACTTATAATTATACATTTTTTTTTGTAAATACATACATATCATAGATAAATTACACCCAGACACAGAACAAACCTTTATGCTCATCACACAAAGATTTGTCCTGGGTGGGGATCGAACCCACGACCTCTGGCTTAGCAGTCCATTTGACTCGAAAGAGTGGCCTTAGTAACACAAGGCTCTCTGTTTAGACAGTTAGATAGCTCGTCGTCCCATTTGCCATTTTTATAATGACGTTAATAATGCGTCACACTGTGACCTTTAGGAAGGAATATAAGATTTTGATTATTAATTTACATATATGGCATGACAAACAAACAAGCATAAACTGTATAAACATCAAAACTCCCGCAGTGTTAGTCACGTTTCATGTAAATATAATTACCTTTTCTTAAAGAGGATTTTATCAAAATCTTATGTACTAATATGCATTGTTTTACCTTTTTATTACCATCTGAAACTGCAGCATAATATATGGAACGTCGATTTTGCCTCTAGTATGTAATT
Organism: Laspeyria flexula; assembly: GCA_905147015.1. Classification (NCBI taxonomy): domain Eukaryota; kingdom Metazoa; phylum Arthropoda; class Insecta; order Lepidoptera; family Erebidae; genus Laspeyria; species Laspeyria flexula. The sequence goes on along the minus strand of LR989950.1, from coordinate 14,794,615 downwards.
ATACAATAAAAAAACGTTGTGCTTGTAGCTTATATTTTGAATGTATTAAATATCATCATCATATCAGCCCAATGACGTCCACTGTTGAACAAGGGCCTCACCTAATTCCGTATTAAATATACATTACATCAATTCTCCGTTTAGGAAATCCACAGAAGTTTGTGTAAGCGTTAGTTACATCACTACTTTCTAAACTTATAGTACTGTTATACCCCCTGGTATCGCAGTACAAAACATCAAGAAAAAAACATATATTTCATCAGTAATAAAAATCAATCCCAGATCTGATATAACAGTACTTTACATCCCCCGGACATAACTTCGTAAATAAGATAAGCACATGAGAAAACATGTGTAAACAAATATGGCTCGGATAAAAAAAGAATCAAGGTCGTCGAGCCTTGAATTTAGAATATTATTAATAGTTTAAAACATATATTAATAAGAGTGGATTAATGTATAAAAATTACTCGTAGTTTATTATTGTGTATACCTAAGTTTACAACATTATTTTGTCAACAGGGTTTTTCACTACATAATTATTTGTAAGCTGTATAGTATTATCTCTGCATTGGCAAACAATATGAATCACTGATTGTTAATAGTTCTAGCGGTATCTGGCTTCCCCTCAGTTGGGCCGTGGGCCGTTAGGCAAAAGAGTCAGGAGTATGCAGGCTAGATGGCAATATGTGTGCACAGCACCAAGAATTAGAATAGAATCAGACCGGGGCTTTTGACAAGCGAACCGTCGAAGACTCCGTTTAGAATTCAAAAATATAATAAAAGTTTTTAATAATTAAAAGTAAATAAATATAAACTACTTATGTGGTATTCCGTCACATTCGTGGACAAGTATTTCAAGAACACACTACGATGCAGATGTTACTTAAATTTATAATATAAAGAGAGAAGTTAATGATATCAACGTACAGCCCAAACTACTAAGTTTAACTTGAAATTTTGTACATAGATTCCTAAATAGTATAGGCGTGCACTAAAAATACTTCCTACGGAATAAACCAGGTTAAAATTTTTGTTTATATAAATAAATACTGGCGCTAAAACTTCAATCTTTACTAACATACCTGGCAGGTGAAGCCGCGGGTGGAATCTAGTTTAATATAATATAGAATTTCCATAAATTGTCTATTTCAGATGCCTTCAGAATTTGGCCCTTTCTCAGCACGTCACGTTCGCCGGTATTAGGATATCCGAGCCTCTAAATCTGCCTCACAATAAATAGCCGCTATTCGATGATACCTGTCCTTGTTTTCCACCAACCGTAAGTTTAAAAATATTGGGTGGTGTCTGCGATGCAGTTTTGCAAATGGCACGCACGCACGCGATCAACACGGACTACCCTTGTTCTGTGGTTACATTAATTTGGAAGGAATGAAGATTTATTAACTCCAACGTCAAACCGAGAGAATAAATAATCACTATTGCGAAATAAAATTTCTCTATTTCAGATTTTACAAATAAAAACAGTTTTATAAAAAAACAAATTATAAATTGGTTGTTATACCTCTGTCTACCCCTTCAGAAAAAAGGTGTGACTCAATTTTTACCCGACTACCAAAGAGGAGGGTAATGTTTTTCGCGCGTATGTATATATGTACGAGTATGTATGTGTGTGGGCATGTCTGTTCATTGTGAGCTTTTGTTGCCCAAACGACTTGGCTGATTTGTATTTTGAAGTGTGAGGTGTCATTAGACTTGTATTTTTCCTCCGAGTGTCATAGGCTATGTGACGTCAACAAAAACCAATATCGTCGCTTATACAACAATACCGCGTAAGTCAATTTTGACTGGTTTTCAGAAGAGACAAATAACTATTTATATTTTATTCAATACATCGTTAATCTTTAATGAAAGCAAAAATATTTTTTTGTCTTTAACAAATAATTTAAATCTATTTTTGCATTCATTAAACATTAATGTATTTAATAATATATAAACAGTTATTTGTCTCTCCTGAAAACCAGTCAAAATTGACTTGCGCGGTATTGTTGTATAAGCGACGATATGGCGAACGTAATCTGTCAAAACAGACGTACTTTTAGTGCTATCGCAATATGGGTATCATATTTAAGATGAAAAGTAATTAATAGCCTAATTCAATTATATATGTACTAACTATTGCCCGCGGCTCCACTTGTCTCTGGTAACCTAAATAAGTTGACCGATTTTGAAGTGCAAGGTGTTGTTATATTCGTATTCATCACCGAATCTCTATATCTAAACCTATAGGACTTTTACCAGTGTATTCTTCGAATTCATTGCTTTAAATTGGCTGTCGAAGGCTACTTTTAGGCAGTCGGGTTTTTTGGTATTTTAATAAATTCTTGTTTATGTAAAAGTATAAGTAGTGAAAAGTCGTTTTATAGTTTTTGTTATTAAGAAAAGATATGAAACGCATTTCTAGTTATGGAATATTTTCAATTTACGACGCATAAAGAGGTTGTTATATAATTAAAAACCTTAAGGTGTTTATATATTTTTAGATTTTAATTAAATAGTGGTTACCTATCTACTCATATTTATACGCCTCGTACCGACTTTACAGTCGACTTACGCCGATAAAGATTTCATCTCTTTTACCTTATTATCCTAAAGAAATAAATTTGAATACGTTTTGGTCATTCAAAAGCCAACATTGACTGATTTCCATATTACATAACACATTCAACATACCACATTCTTAGATCATATACAAAAACTAAAACATTTAATTTTTTTTTTAAAGTAGTATTATTTTTTAAAATTCATTAGCTAAATTTAGCATACCAATACGGAGCGACCTCACAAAAAATGTTTTGATTTAAATATACAATTTAAATGGGGTTGTTGTGAATAAACAATGAATTTGTTTGAATATTTTTCCACATGGTCAAAAAATGCAATAAAAATTAAATAATTGAAAGTCGAACTATGGCCTCGAGTTTATTTATAAACAAGTTTGAACCAAATAAACATCGGCATTTTCCACTAACTTCGTTTGGAAAGTGAAAAAAAGAATATTAGCTTATTAACATTATTGATGAAACCTGGGAAAGTAGATCAATTCTTTGTGAATATTTAACTCAGTTGATTTTGTCACAGCGCCAATACTAATATAAAGCTCAAGAGTTTGTTTAGTTGAACGCTAATAATCTCAGAAACTACTGAACTGAGTTGAAAAAATATTTTACTGTTGGATAGCCCAATGCTATACATATATATATTATCATGGTCCAAAATGATCCATGGTCCAAGTAGAAGCTGAGTAGTGAAAAAAAATTAGGGATAAAAATAGTTTCATAGATACACAAAACACTTATTTTTACTAAAAGCAACTTTTTTAAATATTATCAAAATTCACGGTATGTGGCCCCACATGACATTCATTGGCATGTGGGACAGTAATCGAATTTTAAATTACTTGTACTTAAGATTGAAATATTTTTTCTTACCTGCCACTGTTGGTACTGTAGTTCCCTTTATTTACACTGAAGAGTTTTAAAAACTTCTTCTACTTTAATTTTGTAATTTTCCACATCAAGTTTTTGTCAGCTGCCTTTACCAAGTCATCTACCTGGTTTCTGCAATACACACATGCACATTTTTTCTTGCAGTGCTCGTGATTAGTGAAATTATCAGCAGCCTTTTGATGAGGTTCGGGCCTAATACTTCGTTATGTAAAATTTGCAAGCACAATCTTTGCAATGTTGTAAAGTTGGTTTATTTTTTTATTTTTTATTTTATTTAAACTTTATGCACATTGGTACATGGGCGGACTTAATCGTAAGCATTTTCTACCAGTCTACCTTGGGTGATGCAGAGTAGAACAAAGTAGGTGCACAATGGTCAACTTATTGGAGAAAAAAAAATAAAGAGAGGGAAATACAAAATAACATAAATATCAGTACATAAAATTATAAATACATAAATAAAATGCAATATATAATATACATAAATACATACCTTTTTAAATATATAATATATAAATATGTCTATTATAATGTAAGACGCGATAATTCCGACGTTTTATCCGTGAGAAGAGCTCTGACCTTCTTTTTAAAAATGTACCTACTACAAGCCCCCCTGACATCGAGAGGAAGCGCGTTCCAGAGAACTATTGCTTGGACAACGAAAGAGGAATGTATAAATCCAGAGGAATGGGAAGGACACTCAAGAAGAAGATTATTTGTTGAGCGAAGGTTTCTGTCATGTGTAGAGCATAGATACTTGAATGAGGTGATTAAGTAAGAAGGGGGAGAAGGAGAATTAAGAATGAAAAGAGTGTGGTGAGAGCACGCAAGCTTCGGCGTTGACGGATGGGTAACCAATGTAACTGCATTCGATTTATTTTTAATCTTCGTAAAAAATGTTAATGCTTCAATAAAAAAAATGGATCTTTTTAGGGTTCTGTAGGTACCTCAGAAGAAAAAAACGGAACCTTTATAGGACACTCCGTTGTCCACCTGTCTGTCTCTCCGTCGGCTAAGAATATTTATTTTTCTTAAGAACGCATAGAAGTATCAAGCTAAAATTAATATCAAATACTTGGGTCTGCAACCCTTGGCGTCATGAGAAAACGCAATCAAAAGATACAACCGTTTAGATGTTCCATTTTTGGCGCATATCTTTACGATCTAAAAAGTCAAAACTTATAGGGTACTTTCCTATAATCCGAGAATCATGTTTGGCAAAAAGCAATATCAAGTTGCGTAAGTAAAGCAAAAAATCCGAAAATCGATCTCGTACAGTTATATCAGCCGTTCTTATATCTCTGAATATAATAGTACTATAATGGAAGGGGTAGTAAAATTGGGTAAGAGTGAGAGTTTATTCCGGGCTGACGTTACCCAAAGATGGTGCACCTATCTCCTCTCTTTCATAATCGTACGGAACACTGAATGCGTGAGTCCGACTCGCACTTAGCTACATTTTTTACAATAATATGTCTATTAGGCATTAGTCTACCTTTTAGATCAACGTCTTATACTGATAGTATATCGGGCACCAAATGGAAATTAGCTTTCAAGATTTAAATAAATATTTTTGGTATCTCTGTTTTGTATCTTAACTCGTTTTGAATAGATCACGTACACATAAGCGTGCTAGTAAACGTGAAATTTTTTGACAACTTGCTTACTTGTTATAATTTAAATTTATACCTACATTCATTCATTTCTTGTTTTAGTAATCAATACTATGTATAAAATGCGATGGTAGCCGAATGGATAAGGAACCGTCGTGCAAATCACGCGGTCCGAGTTCGAACCCGACCGGCAGTACCACTGTGGATTCCACTTTGTAGAATTTATATGTAATAGTCAAGTGACTTACCATCTGCTAACGGTGAAGGAAAACATCGTGAGGAAACCCACATACCCTAGAAGAAATTCTATGAGTATTTCTGATCCACCAACCCGCACTAGGCCAGCGTGAGTGGATTATGGCCTAAACCCTCTCATATGATGTGATGTGAAACTATGTATAACTTCTACTTTTACCTAACATGATTATGATGGGATTACCTAATCACAATACATGATCCAAGGATCCTGTATAGTTTGTATGAAACGATAGCTTCTTGTTGCAATGGATGCTATCCACAGACTTTCTAGCAAACACACCACAAATAGCACGGGCCTCTGCATATAATATCTGATATCTTTTTATGTGATATATTATATATGAAAGCATAGTCCAAAGAATTGAATTTTTTGTATCATAATTATCGTATCGTTAATCAACAATTAGTACTTCAATCAATGTTAAAATCTTTACGGTTAGAAGCTACCCGCACTATGAAAAAGTGTTCAAACTATAAAACTGCATAGAAATAATCTTACTTAAATTATAAAAATCTAGTAGGTAGTAGTTCTAGTTTGGTAGCATAGTTAAAAATTCTCAATATTATTTATTAACATTTTTAATTGAAAAAAAAAACGCAATAAACACTTTATTATAATTTTAAATTTAGGTATAAAGTTCTCATGCATTCCATAATCATGTTCTGTGGCTGTAACATGTAGATTATCATAACAAGTCTAGCATTATGCTTTATATTTTTATGGTTTTTTGACCTTAAACATTAAACAAACTCAAAGCCGACGCGCCTAGATATATATTGCACAATAGAATAGAATAGAATAGAATATTTATTTATTAAGTGACTAAGACTCATTAGGTTAGTAATACTTAAGACTATGTTAGTAACTTATAAAATCAAATTAAATCACCGCAGCATCATCACATGAGAGATAGCACTGCAGCGATTCATATATGAGCAGTCTATCTATCATACTCAGAATGCTGTTAGCGCTGCCCCGCACCCTGCTCACCAGAGATTCACATCGCTTTCGCATAATGGTATAAAAGCAATCTACTTTAGCACAATGCTGATAAGCAGCCTCAGAAAAAGTTTCTCTTTACTACTAGACATAAATAATAACTTATACAATTGCTGTAAAATTCATTTTTTATTATTTATAGTAAGTATATTATTATTTATGTAGAGAAAACTCATTTGTTAGGTTATTGCTTGTTGTAGATATAGAGTACAGTGGGTAACCCTTCTCCTTGTCCTCAAATTAAACCTGGGGAACTCTATGTTTCTTCGCCCTATAGAAGACTGCACCTTATAGGCCAAAATAATCTTTATTTGAATATAATTAACAACATTTTACCATGTGGCCCCTGTGATAAATGTATGAGCAATATTTTCGTAAGCATAACTCCTACCTTAGGAAACTTAATTGGATTACTTTATTTAAAAGTCGATGGTTATTATAGAATGTAAGAAACAAATGAAGTTTAATCAAAAAAAAATCATTAATTACATCGCGGTTTAAAAAAACATTACCCTCCTTTTTGGCAGTCGGGTAAAAATACCCATAGGTTCCTAATATTTAGCAAATGCATTACACGACCCTAAGATATCTCTACTTTTTAGGGTTCCGTAGTCAACTAGGAACCCTTATAGTTTCGCCATGTCTGTCTGTCTGTCTGTCTGTCTGTCCGTCTGTCCGTCCTCGCTTAATCTCTGTGACCGTTAGCACTAGAAAGCTGAAATTTGGGACCAATATGTGTATCAATCACGCCGACAAAGTGCTAAAATAAAAATTGGAAAAAAATGTTTTATTAGGGTAGCCCCCCTATATGTAAAGTGGGAAGTGTTTTTTTTTTTAATTTTAACCCTAATGTGTGATATATTGTTGGAAAGGTATTTAAAAATGAATAGGGGTTTACTAAAATCATTTTTTGATAATGTCAATAATTTCGGAAATAATCGCTCCAAAAGTAAAAAACAAAGCGTCCCCCCCCCTCTAACTTTTGAACCATAAGTTTAGAAAATACGAAAAAAATCTGAAAAGTAGAACTTTATAAGGACTTTCTAGGAAAATTATTTTGAACTTGGATGGAAACAATAGATGGAAACTGCAGTTAACCAATATAATTTGGTCCCTGAATCGTATGAGCGCCTATACAATCCAGAGGTCAAGTTTCATTTGCCCGTATTTTTTTTTTAACTTCGTTTACATAATATTTTTGTGACGGACGGGAAACTACGGAACCCTACACTGAGCGTGGCCCGACACACTCTTGGCCGGTTTTTTCTATCTCTACTTTTGCTCGAATTAGATTTTTGTCTAGGCTCTTGCCAACACCTTTTTTTTATTTCTATAATAAAGGACTACCGACAGGCGCTAGAATAGCCCATCTATTATAGACCGTAAGGTTTGGCCCCATTTGCAGTATAAAAATAAAGATTATATAGAACAAAAATGTTCCCAAGTGGTAAAACAAACCTGTCAATCACTACATGTGAGTGCGACCCTGCAATAAAAACTGTTGCAACGACGAGTTCATCGTTGACAGTTTTTAGGAATCCACTAAACATAGTACTACCTATATCTCGTAATTATCGTAATCGCGCTATTAAGTAAAGGAATTCATTCATTCATTCATTCGTGCACACTGCACAGTTCGTATTGTGGCAGCTTCTGTCGTGTGAAAGGTTATCTTCGCAGATTACCACTTCATCTATCAGAAGGTCCTTCTATTTATTAGCTTTTTGTTTTTCATTGTTATTGTCATTATTCAAATAAATATTTGATTGACACCGCCAAATTTCGAGTTCGATTCCTACACAAGACAAAATAAATATAACACAGAACAGAGATAGTTTTCTTCCGAGTTTGGGTGTACTACTGTCTGTTAATTGAATGTTTATAAAGTACCCCGCTATATAGGGCTTATTCCATTGCAGGTGTTGTCTATAAAAACAAATAAATAATATCTTAACTTCCTCTTCGTTTTCCATTCCACCCAGTATTGTAATTCAATTAAGTGTCATAAAATTAATGTTCTCATAGAGATTTATTGTAAATAAAGTATCATTATCATCATCGTCCTCAAATAAAGTATAAATAATAATAATTCTTTATTTCCACAGAATAATAGTCAAATTACATCAACTTTTACACAATATTATAGGGCTTATTATTATGGAATAAAATATGTAGAAACCCTGACTAGCCAAACTAGGGTAAATCCCTGTATCTTGGAAGTCAGTGCCCACCATATATAAATAATAAAACATACAAAGGTACAAATTCTACTAATTAATAATGATTAATCAATAACCTTTTAATTAATTCGTCCCTACGCATATTAAATAACCGGTTATACAGGAAAACGCGATATACCGCTTTTAATTTTATTACTATTTACACAATAATATAATGTTGTGTAACATTAAAATACTAGGCGCAAAATAATTAAATTCAGACCAAGATTGAGTTCATGGAAATGTTTGTAACCATTCTGTCAGTTTCAGTGTGAAAGATAATACTTTTGGAACCGATATGTGTGGTGCTGTTGTTATAATTTATTTATTTATATCCTTCTAAACTTACATCATTACAGGGCTAGCCTCATCATTTACAACCCATAAACATCCCACTGCTGGACACAGGCCTCTCCCAAAGAACGTAGAGAGAATTTAGCCTACTATACCACGCTGGCCGGACGGGTTGGTATAGGGTTTGTTTCGAATTTTCTTTTATTATTATTTAGGGTTAACTCCCTGAGTCGCCTTTTACGACACTCACGGGTTGAGATGAGGTAGTGACATTAGGTATTCTTAATCTTTCACTTCACGGAGACTGTCCTTTATTTTTTAACCCTTATATTGTATTTACTAGCTAGTACGAAATTTTAAGTATCTTGACCCAGCAGCTTGAGTTATGCGTTGATATATCAGTCAGTCAGTCAACCAGTCAGTTTCTTCTTTTGTATACATATATATGTGTGTATATAACATTATATTTGTCCTATTTAAATATGCCGTTTACGTAGAAGGTCGTTTGTGTTTGTGGCAGGCCAGCACCTGCCGAGTGCACTAATATTGTAAAATAAGACAAGCATTCTATCAGCCTTTATTTATTTTCTTTTGCCTTAAATATTCTTTGCGCTGTAATCTTTTATGTTCGTTCTTCTTATAAATTATCTCGATAAGCCAGAAGAGAGCGACTATCGCCAAACATGATGCAATTAAGTAGAAAGCTGCTCCATAGCTTTGGGACAAGTCACGAACTGCACCTGAATAACAAACAAATCCGATAAATAAACTTCATCTTATAATCATACCCGTTAATATAACTTGAGCCTACAACCCCCTAGATTATGTACTCAACACATTCTAAGGTTATTTTTACTCCAATAATACTCCTATTATCCATGTCACGTCATGAAGTTAACATTTGATTGAACAACAAACGTTCAAACACCATTATTTGACTGGCCAGTTGGTCTAGTGGTTAGTGACCCCGACTGCTAAACCGGAGGTCGTGGGTTCGATCCCCACCCAGGACAAATCTTTGTGTGATGAGCATAGAGGTTTGTTCTGTGTCTGGGTGTAATTTATCTATAATATGTATGTATTTACAAAAAAAAATGTATTTAAGTAGTATATCAGTTGTTTAGTACCCATAACACAAGCAAATATAATTGCTTACTTTGGGACTAGATGGCGCTGTGTAAATCTGGTAGAATATTATTAAACTTTAACAACAGTAGTCATATTTGTAGAAAAGTTAAGATTTTTAAAGTACAAAGAAAAACCAGGTCAACAAAATAAATGTCACATAAGAAGTGTAGATAATATATGTTTAAGGCAATGGAGTCTAAAACTGCGTATATAACATTTAGTTTTCTAATAAAATCTTAGATTGTTAGAGAATAACGATAATATTACCAATAGCAGTTCCAAGTATCAAGTTCATAAGTCCAGTCAGCATCATCGATATGCCCATGGCTGCACTGAACTTTTCGGGAGGAACTGCATCTGCTATCACGACCGGAACTAATAGAGCGATAGAACAGTGAGCTACTCCCGTCAACGAGATAAATATCATGTTGGCGGTTAGACTTTTCGACCATAAGGTGCCTGAAATCATATTATTATAAATGAGTATTAGTTAGGTAAATACTGGATTGATAAACAAGACTGAATATGATGTAAGATATTCCTTTAATCAAATTAATGTAGACGGATTCTGAAATTTTGCACAGCATTATAGGTCGGTTAAGTTGATTCTAGGCTTTATGGGATGAATCTTATAAATTTATTTATATTATGAAATATTACAATATCTTAATTCCAATTGTCGTAGGCTTACAGAACTTTCATTCAAAAATTCGAAAGTTGCTTGGTAGTAGAGAGAGTCTTTTGTTATTACAATTTGAATATGAATATCCTTCGCCCTAGTAATGTAAACCCTAGCAAAAATTCTAACGATATGTTTGATCTTCCAACCCGCATTAAAATTGCGTGCTTCAAATAAGGCCAATCTTCTCCTACATACATACCAACAGCCCTCCTTTAATAGAGGAAAGTTTAAAAGTAATTAACAATAAAACAAAAATTTACTTACCCAGCCTTGCAATTAGCGCAACGATGATGCTTATCACATAAATCTGCGCGCTTCCTAACTTCAACATCCAGTTGCTGCCGAATATAAAGACTACTCTCATAGCCAAGTCTCCAAAGTACATCAATGAAAGAGCCAAAGCCACGTTATACTGTAAATAAATACATTTATCTTATGTACACATCCTGATGTGTCCTGACACATTATGCCTTTTTTCAAGGCACTAGAAACCAGTTATAGTTGGGCAAATGGATGGCCGACTCTGAAGTACCAACAATAATATTTTTTTACTACATTACTTACTTTGTTCCAATCTGCTGCGTATAAAGCTTGAGGTAACATTAACATGTAAGTTAAATCTGCAAAAGTACATAGAGCCGGTCCAAAAGATACGCATGACATTAAGTAAGTCTTCCTTAATGATTTGTCGACTAATGAATCCATGATTTTTCTGGAATAAATGTAAAAAATTAGTGATAAATCATGTAAAGAAGTTTGATAGTAGAACTCCAAAAGTGATAGTCCTCAAAGCTCTCATTTCCACTGCTATATGCAGTAGAAATTAAAAGAGAACTTTGAGGAGTATCACTGATGTAAATTTGAGTGATAGTTAAAGTGAGGACCGGCAACGTTTTCGAAAAGAAGAAGGTTTGGTCATGTAGAGAGAATAAAAATAAATGAAGGAAACATTGAAAGAAAAATACCTAGTAATACGTTACATGACCAAATCGATACTGAAAAGTCAGATCAAGAGACTCTAAAGCTGCGAAAATGTAAAAAAAGATTGATTAATGAAGAAGATTTGATACAGGTCAGAATCTTAGTAGGTGGAAGAAAATGATTTCCGTCCACCTCTCTATTAGGAAAGAGGCGTGATCTTCATACTAAATGTTTGTTTTTATGTAAAAAAACTAAAATAATATTTTCCATTTCTTTTTTAATGCAGGACTATGTTTATTAATACTCTTTTGTTTTTAACTAAAATTTCATATTATTTATCGTTTTAATAAAGCCGATCTATACTTCTGTTAATATTTGACTTCGCTCTCTGTGTGTACTCTTTGCGAGATTTGAACGAAGTTATTGAATTTTACTTACTTCAACCTACAGGCATCTTGATGTTCCGCTGAAACTACATAAGTTTTTTCATTTGATTTTGTAACATTACCTTCTATGTCTCTCAATTTAAGTACTGGCACTTTTGGTTTTACATTTAACTCTTTTTCTGGTAAAAGAATGTTCATTTCTGAAAATAAGAAACCACTTTTTGTATGAAAGACATCTTTAACCTTTCCGGAGATGCACAGAAAGGCGCCCCTCGCCCCCGCGGCACAGCATTGCTGGCAATTGCTGCGCGTTTGTGACGTCATCACCAAACTACGATTAGTCGTAAAATGTATATGACATCTTAGAATTTTTTTGTAGTTTTGTAAACTAAATAAAATTTGATATCGAATGGTGTATGTAATTCATTAATGGGTAAATGGGTGCGTATAAACTTAAAAACTGGAAAAGAAGTAATCTTACCGTTATCTAGAATTTTAACCTTCTTCATATGCCATGCCACAGGCTGTATTAAAGCCACACCGATGAAATTGTTCATAACTAGACCCGAAACCAATAACACAGTGCCGCGGTATCCATATTCTTCAAGGGACCATTTTAAAAACATTGGCACTATCATTGTTATGAGGGCTGAAAATAAAAGTATGTAGGTATGGTGAAAGAGTCTTATCCATTCAATTGATCTTCTAGCAAATTGATGTTCTGTAGACTAAATTTATTAAACATTTATCAACACCGCGTGTAAATCAAAGTGATCTGATTGTAAGTTTTTTATGGTGCAAATTTTGTTAACGGCGGTTAAATTAAACTTTTAATAATTTATTTTTTTGTGAATTAAACGTATTTTCATTACTAATTTTATAAATGTGATCGTTAGGATGGATAGTTGGCTGCTTGTTGCTCAATAACGCCTAAATAGGTACAAGGATCTGTATGAAGTACAAAGAAAGTTCTGACTTATATGTGCTAACATTGTCTTTAACTTTTACCGTCATGGTGCCGCGAGCGACTCTAGCATGTGTGTACATATTTTGAGAAACTATAAATACGTTCAATGAAAGAGAAAATTTGTTTTGGAAAACTAATCTGTACAAATTTAATGTTTAACCAAAATTAGATGCTTACTCGTAATAATAAAACTACTTTCAAATTCAGCATTGGACACGTTGTTTAGGCTATATTGTTTAGTGAATAAAAACCCAGGATTACCCCAAGGAATATCTTAATACATACCTACCCTACATAAACAAGTACTCATAAATACCTACTGTTGAAACCAAAATACATAGTACAGATATACAGAAAGGTAATTAAATCGTTGTATGAGTATGATGTACGATGAGACTGAAAGCCTGTCTGGCTTTCAGTCTCATCTGGCGTCGCACATAAGCTTAATGAAAGATAACATTTCATATATACTCGTATTATTATTAGTCACGAGTCGAGAGAGAGTTTAGTATTCAATAAGTTTTAATGTTAATTTGTTTTATAAACATAATAATAAAACGTGTTGAACGCATTGGTACCTACCAATCAGATTTATATCATCATCATCATATCAGCCTAATGAATTTCCGCCACAGCGAGTAATTTTGAGAGGGCCCATGCCCAACAGTGGGATATTTAAGGGTTGTAATGATGGTGAGATTGATGAGTGATTATTATGGTCTGGGGGCTTACTCTGAATTTCGACAATAGAATGTTCGGTTTTGATGTCGCTGTCAAATGTAAGGAAATTTAGATATGGTCGCTGTTACTTTCAAACATTTGACAACGACATTAAAAACGAACATTCGAATATCGAAGTTCAGAGTAGCCAGTGCCCTATCAGTTTGTGCAGAATCACTAACTTTTCATTCAGTTTTGGTTCCCTTCCGCCCAATTATGCCTCACTTTGTAAATAAATTGTACTAAAGGTAAAACCTTTCAATGTAGCAATTTATGAGGTCAGTGTTCAATAGCAACTGACCTTTAATATAAATCACATTTAATCGTTCCCATTAAAATTTGCAGTTTGAGAAAATAAATACAGTATGTAAATTGCCTGTATGAGATGGGTAGAATTACAACTATGGTTCAAGTATTAAGCTCCTCCACGATATATGAAGCAAATAAACCTAAGAGACGTAGTTAGTGTTACGTAACATAGCATTTCCACGAAGGGGCAGGTGGAGGTTTATAGCATCCATCCATCATCCAGCCTATTGCAATTTGAATTGAGCTGATATTAAGACCGACGCCTCATCATCATCATCATCATCATTTCAATCTATAAACCTCCCACTGCTGGGCACGGGTCTGCTCCAAAGAATGTGGAGGGTATATAGCCTACTATATTTTTCTTCGAATCTTCCTTTTCTTGCAGTGCGCTTGTCTGTATAAGGTAGTCGCCTTTTACGAAACCCACGAGTTGAGATGGGGTAGTGACATTTTGTATTTTTAATCCGTCACTACACGGACTACGTCACTACGTCACACGACTGACACCTATGACAATCTAAATAAGAAAGTAGGAAGATACGTCGCACAGAATTTAATACGTTTATAAATAAAAAACTCAAATATCAAAGAGAACTTCACAATTCCGATGCGTTTACGCGAAATAATCCCCATACACTGGAAGTACGGTTGTGTCTGTGCACCCGGAACATCTATTCGCAATAAATAACGTTGTAACAAGGAGGAAATATTGTAATTTTATTATGTTCAGATCATTGTTCTCACTCCAACGCGTAGGAAAAATACTCCATGAAAATTTTGCAGCAGTTGGAGTAAAAGGAATGGTTTGTATACGTTACACGGTGAAATGAATTATATCCGTCTTTTGTTTTCTCCCGAGCGGGCTGGGTAATGTATGGATATAATAAATAAGCCGGTGCTGGTAGGCAAACAATCTCGAGCCTCCAGCAAAGTTTTAAGACACCTTGTGGTTTTTCTCACGACATACTTAGTTTTACAGTTTGGCGGATATAAAATCTGTAAAAAATGTGCATTTTCTTTAGAAAATAAACTTATTATTATTATGTCTCTTTTTTCACGGCTATACTTCTCTCTAAGGTGAGAAGTACACCCGGTCTTTTTGGAAGGCTTACGCGGGGACACAGGTCCAACACGCAGAGGCCCTTAAAGAATTTTAATTTAGAATGGGATGAGACACTTACCGCTGCCATATCACAGCTGCACTATTGTAGTACAGCTATGATTTGTCACTGATAAGTGTAAAGCTATTGAATGATGTTATGGAGTCAAATAAAATTGGGCTATGGGTTTGGGTGTTCGGTGGAATGGTGATATATGGCATACGGGAACTACGTCGCCTGCTTGCCTCCTCCAGCGGTGAATATATGTTGTTAAATGAGGATTGGGGCAGACGGTGACTCGCCTTACACTAGATGGGCCCCTTCCACAACCGACATGGGCCGAAGTCCACGGGTCTCAGGGCAACACCGTAGTGCGCGGCTAGGGGTGTCGAGCGGTGCGGCGCCGATTTCGCCATCGCGGGTCCCAAGCGGAGACCCGGAGCGGGTTTCCTCGTAATTATGCCATTGAAAAATGACACTTCCACCCCCGAGCATATAGCTCTGGCGACCCCTCTCTGGTCAGCTGGTTAAGGCAAGCCAGAGTTGAGAGTCGTGTGGTCGCTCTTGGAGATCCACTCCAGCCAGCCAACAAAGACGTGCTGGAGACGAGGCCTAGACCGACTCTCAGGGGCATTCAGGACCGCAGTGTCGCCACTCACATTCAGCTCGCCACTAGCTGCCCTGCGGTTTGTGGGCTCTTCATTTAAACTTGCAGTACATTTTTTTGTTTATATGGCAAGTGTTTGAAAAGCCACACTAATCTGCCCTCCAAGTTTGCGTTAATCTTATGAGAAGATAACGACTGCCCCAGAGGTATTATTATTATTATTATTATTGTAAAATAGCTATTCTATGTTTTGCGTTCAAAGAAATCTCGAAAAATATTGTTGGTGTGGTAAAACAAATAACTTAATAAAAATATGAGCAAACAAAACGACCTTCCACTGTCATATAACTGTGAAAAATATTTCCGATTTTCATTCAAAATATTTGGGAGTCCTTAATATTTCGATGATTTTATGCCAAGCCTTGAGACCCTCGGAATGTATACAGAATAATTTATCGCGTTACGATTTATCTGAACAAAAGCTTAACGGAAAAGCGAGTTCAGCATTCGATCTGACATCGTCAGCAGAGCTATGAGAAAAAGCCACATAAGCTAGTCAAGAAGGAAAACTTAAAGGAATCACGTACCTACGTTTGTGATAAAATCGGAAAGATGTAATATACTGAAACCTTGATGGATTGCCCTACCTGACGCTTTGGAAATAAAGTTGTGAACAATTACTCTGACCAAATTACTCTCAATTAACTTGATTCCTGTCATTGTTCATGCAACTATTGAATGTAATACTTATGAAAGAAAAGTAAAAAACTATCTACTCAGGTAGGCACACTATTAAAAATAAAATATGAAAACCAGATTTGGTGTCAGATTTAAATCTTAACTTAGAATTTTTTGGGAGTTGAATAACATAAAAATTTTACAGTTAGCAGTCGTGTTTTTATTTTTATATACATGTAAACAATGTATATTTGTTTCTTTTTGGCAAACAAGTTAGGTACTCCTCAACAACTGTAGAGCCATGGGTTTAACGTCATAAAAAACATAACTTTATTGTTTCTAAATTTGTAAACATAAACTGTTTTTGTGCTCATAAATTATAATTGATAACAGGTCACTTAAGGCTTATTTAAAAATTCGCACGCGAAATAAAATGGGCAGCATTTTAAAGATGTAGATAATAAAGCCAAAACAGTAATTGAGTTGTGATGAATGACATGTCAAACAATTTGGCGTAAATTCGACTCTGACATCCGAAAGCAAAATACTTTGTTATTTCCATCACAACATTGTGATTTTTAAAAGCATCCTACTGTCTGTATAGACTTATAAAGTTTGAATCATAGGATTGAGGAACGATGTAGTGTAGAGTTCAGTTTTACTAGATACAAGTATTTTGTGTTCTTTCTAAGTGACTTTGAAATTGTGATCTTTCTTCGTGATCACTTTACTTGACAACAGTATTTTTATTTATTTATTTATTTATTTATTTATTTATTTAGCACAAATACTGTACAGGTTAAACTTAATGCTATATAGCATTTTCTAACAGCTAACCTAGGGTGATGCAGAGATAAGCTGTAGTAGGTGCATTCTGAGACTAAAGATTATTTATACAAACTAAAAATTATATATATAAATAATACTATACATAATATATATATATATATAATACATAAATAAATATATATCTCGAATACATATAACTATAATATATACGAGGATAAAAACATATAAATATACTACTAGGGTTTTGCGACTTTATCGAGTAAAATCTCTCGAACTTTTAATTTAAAAGTGAGTCGATTCGTAGACATCCTGACCTCCAAAGGTAGCTCATTCCAGAGAAGAACGGATTGGACAAAGAAAGAGGAGTGGACAAAATTAGTACTATGAGTAGGACATACAAGGAGCCGATTGTTCGAAGAACGGAGGTTTCTGTTGTGAACAGAACATAAATATTGCAAATATTGATTCAAGTAAGTGGGAGGAGTAGGAGAATTAAGGAAGGAAAAGAGTGTAGTGAGTGCACGTAGACTACGGCGGTGACGAATAGGCAACCATTTGAGTTCAGAGCGAAAAGTAGATACATGATCATACTTACGAAGATTGTAAACAAATCGAATGCAGTTATTAAGAAGTCGGTCCAATTTATTGAGTAGATCTGCATTCAGGTCGAAATAGCAAACATCACCATAGTCGATAATAGGAAAAATTAAAGTCTGCACAAGCGCTACCTTGGTGCTTGGCGGTAGGAAATTTTTTAATCGGTACATTGAGCGCAGTGTTCCCGTCACTTTACGACAGACTTCCGCCACTTGTTTTTGCCAATCCAAGTTGTTGTCCATGTACAGGCCCAGGTTCTTAACTACCGAACTAAAAGGTATAGGTGTTCCATTATATAAAACCGGAAAGAGAGCGTTATAGTTCACCTTACCCAGTGTTCTATGACTACCTATTAGGATAGCCTGGCATTTAGTAGGGTTCACTGTGACACCAAAGCGTTTAGACCAGTCCCGTAGATAAATCAAATCTTTATTGATAATATCGATTGCTGTAGTTAAATCTTCCACGCTTGCCTGAATATAAAGCTGCAAATCATCAGCATACAAGTGATACGCACTCTGAAAATTATGGGTGAGGAGATTGATGAAAATCGAAAATAATAAAGGAGAGAGAATACCGCCTTGTGGAACGCCAGAGTGGAGGTCACACCAACCTGATGAATTTCCATCAAGACGCACCAACTGCTGACGACCACGAAGATAACTGGAGAACCATTCCAGGGCTTCGGAGGAGATCATAAGATAAGAGAGTATGGAGAGAAGGATATCGTGACTGACGGTGTTGAAAGCATTCGAGAAGTCGATCAAAACCAATACAGTTATTTTGGTCTCGTCCATTCCCGCTCTCACATCGCCAGTCACTTTAAGAAGGGCAGAGGTAGTGCTGTGGCCTGGCCTGAAACCCGATTGGTACATGCTTAATAGGTTATTGTCAAAAATAAATTTTGATAGCTGCTTATGGACACAGGCCTCCAGCACTTTGGAAAGGAAAGGGAGAATAGATATAGGACGGAAGTGGTTGGTTAATGTAGGGTTGGGAATTTTAGGTAAGGGGCAGACGTGAGCCTTACCCCATGACCTAGGGAAAGAGCATGAAAATAAAGAAAAATTAATAATATGAGTGATGGCTGGCAATAGATGATCCAAGATGGTAATGATCATTTGACGACTCATGTCATCAGAACCCACAGCGTTTGATTTGATAGATAGGATAGATTTTTTGATCTCTTCCGAAGTGACTGGAGAAAATTCAAAGGACACAATGTCGGGCCGTGACAAGTTAGCCAAATAGCTAATAGTATGTTCTTTAATTTGATCATCTAGGGGCTCAGAGGTGACAAAATGACGATTTAAATCATCTAAGCGAATAGTTCCTTGCACGTCATAACTTAACTGTTTACCGATACCTAGAGTCCTGAGGAACTTCCAGATATCGGCCGGAGATGAAGACGTAATGTTATTATGAATATGATATTATGTATTTTCAGTTTGGTTATATCTAAGAATGCCATATCAACATCATTATATATTTTTTATATGAGTAAATTTGACATAATTTTAGAACCTGTACTATTAATTAATTTAGGCTTCTGATTAAAAACTTAAATAAATTCAGTAGAGAATCAAGCACTAGACTACTAGAATTACGATAAAAAGTAACTCAAGAAGAACAGATAGGCTAAAGGCCCCCAAAGATTAACAGTTCGCCGCACGATGTCACACTGTCCTTTAAAGCGATTTTTTGCGAATAGGCGAATTGTTAATCTGTGGGGCTCTTTACACTAAAATCTGTCATAAAATAATACTAGCAGCTCTAATCACAATAAGCGAGACCCTTAATAATATGTTATACTAGCTTCCATTTGAGGCTCAGATTTCAAACAGATTCCTTTAGTCGTTCTGGCGTGATTGAATAACAAACATTCATCCATATATCCATGAAGCGATGGTGGCTGAATGGTTAAGAGACCGGCGCACACTGGTTCAGTTTTCGAAAATAGTGGACTTAGGGATCAAACTTGTCGTATCAGGCTGAATTTTTTTTTACTTGCTCATCTCGATGATAGAAATAACTTTTGTTCCAGCGTTTTTGCTATAAAGTACTTTTTCATACTAAAAAAAAATAATGTCTTTTTTTTTGTATAGAGAAAAAGTAATAAATGTGAATATCTCTAAAACGGTAATATGGTACACCGGGGCGGTTAGTAGACGTTATAGTAGGCACAACCCTTGACATTTTTGTATCTTGGAAAAATTACGATATGTCTGCCGCTTTGGCGTCCAGAACACTTAGAAACTTTTCGTACAAAATGTATGGGCAACGTGAACCACATTATTTTCTAAGTATTGCATTTATAAGTATAAAATCGGTTTAAATGCGACTCGGATTCACGCACACTGGTCTGGATCTGAAATCGTGTACTTAGGAACCTAAGTTATTAAGTTCGTTACTTTTATGTTATAATAACTCACGCTGGCTGCTTATGAAATTCAATCTTGAAAAAGTAATAATAATAATGTTTTGGACATTTACACAGAGCGCCATCCAATCCCAAACTAAGCAAATACTTATAATATGGATACTAAACTAATATAATACTTAAATACAATTTTTAAAAATATTATGTACCTACATCCAGAAACAACCAATAATCGTGCAAACAAATTTATTCTATGTTTCAACTTGCGATGTTCACTTTTTCACTTAGATGTTTATTAGTTCACGGTCGGATATCAAATGAAGCCGTACACACACACTGAATGCTAGATAACCCCCACCACCCAACTTCCCCTTCCCATAGCAAAGTAATACTCGAAGCTTATTGGCTAAGCTAGCTCGTTACTGCACGTTATCAATGCCGATACACAAACGCATATAAAAGATGCGCGCGCGCACAGTTTTGTCATTACCAATTCAACCCTTAAAGAAGCAACATCTACAGAGAAGCAATCCCTTAGTACAGAATCAGCACAGGCATCATGTCTCGGTTTGGAACAAATTTGGACTTTTAGTTATTTCTACGAGAAGGAGACCTCAAGGACTACAAGCGACTTCAAGAAGCAATCTTGGCAAGCATTCCTCTTGAGGTTTCAGAAGAAGATTCGGAGGTGATATTGAAATTTGCAAAATCCGTTACTATCGCCTTGAACCGTAGTAGATGGACAGGAGCGAACAGAACTCAGAAGACATTTTTCAATAGATATATGTCTTGGTTGGAGACGGAAATCAAGTGGCCTGTATGCAAATCGCTGAATCTCACCGACATTTTTGATGGAATGATTAATTTAGAGGAAGAAAATCAATCGACATCTCTCGACTCTGCTTCTACATCAAGTGCTACTAAGGATATGAGCACGTGTAATGAAGTACAAATGAGAAAACCATTTCAAGATCTGGGAAACAATCAGAAAAAAAGGCGGTCAGGTGGATTGAGTGAATATAAGGAAGATGAGTTATCTTTTGCATTAGTTTCTAATTTGAAGAAAAATGGATCTTGCACAAGTTATCGAACACCTTATGAAGAATCCTGATCGAGCTGCTGACGTCAAATCATATATTATATCGAATAAAGAGAAGAAGGCTGTTATCCAGGAAGATCAAGCTTTGGCACTCATCACTTCATTGAATTTGTCAAAGTGGAAGTACCTGACGCTAAGGGCATTTATGTCAGCCACAAAGGATTCTTTACAGCTTCCCTCATATCATAAATTATTAGAAGCTAAGAAGAAGAGCTATCCTACCCCATCAGATATTGAATTAACTGAACACGGAGCAAAAGTGAAGCTGCAAGCACTACTGAATTTAACCGTTCAGAGAATCCTGCTAGTTGTTCTACAAGTATCTCTGTTTCTATTATAACATAAAAGTAGCGAACTTAATAACTTAGGTTCCTAAGTACACGATTTCAGATCCGGACCAGTGTGCGTGAAACCGAGTCGCATTTAAACCGGTTTTATACTTATAAATGCAATACTTAGAAAATAATGTGGTTCACGTTGCCCATACATTTTGTACGAAAAGTTTCTAAGTGTTCTGGACGCCAAAGCGGCAGACATATCGCAATTTTTCCAAGATACAAAAATGTCAAGGATTGTGCCTACTATAACGTCTACTAACCGCCCCGGTGTACCATATTACCGTTTTAGAGATATTCACATTTATTACTTTTTCTCCATACAAAAAAAAAGACATTATTTTTTTTTAGTATGAAAAAGTACTTTATAGCAAAAACGCTGGAACAAAAGTTATTTCTATTATCAAGATGAGCAAGTAAAAAAAAATTCAGTGTGATACGACAAACTTGACCCCTAAGTCCACTATTTTCGAAAACTGAACCAGTGTGCGGCGTGTTAAACACGCGGTCCGAGTTCGATTCCGAACAGCAGTATCAATGTGGATTTCACTTTGTGGAATTTATATGTACTAGTCATGTGACTTACCATCTGCTAACGGTGAAGGAAAACCTCGTGAGGAAACCCACATAATCTAGAAGAAATTCTATGGGTATGTCTGATCCACCAACCCGCACTAGGCCAGCGTGTGTGAATTATGGCCTAAACCCTCTCAGCTCTCTAGATAGAGGAGAGGAGACCCTAGCCCAACAGTGGGACATTAATGGGTTGCTGATGATGATGTTGATCCATATATCCATCCACTTCCGCATTTATATTGTTAGCAGGTTATCCTCTTCTAGAAGAAGAAAGAATTATAGAGCGTAATGGCTTGTTGATTTATGCTTACCAATAACCGTTTGGCTAACACTGATTGCCAGCAGTTTCCTATTTTCAAAGTATTCATTCATAACTGTAAAGGATAAATTGAATATGACGCCTATGCCAGCACCCTGTAAAGTAAAAAGCACAAGTTAAAAAATTGATTCACAAATTATTCTATCATCATCATCATTTCAGCCTATTGCAGTCCACTGCTGGACGTAGGCCTCTCCTAACACCCGCCATAGCACTCTGTCCTCCGCCTTCCGCATCCAGTCAGACCCAGCGACCTTTTTTAGGTCGTCGGACCATCTAGCTGGAGGGCGTCCTACTCTACGCTTGCCGAGTCGCGGTCTCCACTCTAGGACACGCTTGCTCCACCGTCCATCGGTCCTTCTGCAGATATGACCAGCCCACTGCCACTTCAACTTACTTATTCTACGAGCTATGTCGGTAACTTTGGTCCTTTGTCGGATTACTTCGTTGCGAAGTTTGTCCTTCAAAGAGTCGCCGAGCATAGCTCGTTCCATAGCTCGCTGAGTGACTTTCAGTTTGTGGGCTAGTCCTACAGTGAGTGTCCACGTCTCGGCACCGTAAGTCATGACAGACCTGTCATTATTCTATCAATTAATAGAATTGTCCTGAGTTATCAGACTCTTGAATTGTACGAACTTCACTTCAAAAGGTTATGTTACCTTTGGACTATTAGAAATGATTAGAATAGACATAGTCTAGAAATGATTACTTTATATTATTGTTCCTTCTCCTTAATAGGATGAAAAAAAAAAAGGATTTCTTTTAATGTTTTCCCCCTTTTGTCTTTACCTCCCTATTCCCATTGTGATATCGATACTGTCCCACTTATATGAAATATCTAACTAACCTGTAGTACTCCTGCACAGATATGGAAAGGAAATATTGCATTGATGAATACAATAGAGACTAATCCACAATTGTAAATTATCGTAGCTATGAATAGAAGTACACGCATCTCCATAAATGACAGCATAATATTTGTCATAAAACCTGAAAATATACAATGTACAATTACAATTGATTTCTAGATATCTCCAAACATTTTTCTTTTTACAATGACTTAAGATATTGCTTCATATTACGACTTTACGACACTTTTCTTTGAGATCCATTGAAATTATTACGCTAATTAAATGATTAGATAAAAATTAGATAAGTACTAATACTGGAGTAGCTGGCTACATTATTACGATGATAAAAGATGACTTGTTACAAGACAAGTAAATATAATTAAAAATTTAAAATAACCTGACTGCAAAAAATCAACAGATAAGCAACGCACTAAAAAGACCGAAAAATGTTATTATTCCTGATTAAATTTAAATACATAACGTACATTACATATTTAATTTTATAATCTCCATTTGATTCCTTGTATTTTGATATTCAAATCGACAGGTTTGGTTAAAAAAAATTAACTACTCACAATTTGACTCCATTAAATGATGCATAAATCTCTTTTTGAATATAATTGTAATCTCTTTTTGATTCCCTTTATTTCGATACCCTACTCGATACGTTTGACTTTAAATTATGGATTATGTTAAATATGTAACGCATAAAAATATGTAAAAAGTTTAATTTTTTTTTCAAATTCTGTCTTTGTGTGTGTATTGCGACTACCGTGACTAATTATGCATTAAATGTTAGATGATTACTTAATTAACTAAGTATTAGCCTAATATAAAATTGATTTTAAAAGATTCTAAGTGTTTGTGTATAATAAAAGCTGATTAAAAAATAAAATATACTATAATTGCTCGTAAAACTATACGATTCTGGCGAAATTATGCGAAAATACTTGCCGCGTTTGTCTCACATAGGCGGTTAAAGGGTTAGTTTGTTGAATTCTGACCTGATATTGCTGCACACATGAGATTAATGCCCATCATCATAGTGACGTGGGTTGAGTTCATGCCTATGTCTTCCATGAAGTCTTTGTATAACAAGCCAAAGCTTCCTTGAAGCATTGTTGTAGTTGTCTGAAAATGTTGAATATAGATAATTCATTCTAAGTGTACAACTGTACACGCCCAAAAAAATTACACCGTGTCAGCGGCAGATAAGACCAATTCATTATGCAAACCGTGTAGTGACGGATGAACGGATGAATGACATGTCAACCCGTTGGTGTCATAAAAGGCGACTGAGATAGTAACTTTATTTTTTATAAATTCTATACCAACCCGTCGGGCCAACGTAGTATAGTAAGTTAAAATCCCTCCACATTCTACGGAGGAGACCCGAGCCCTGAAGTGAAATGATGATAATGATGATGACTATATACACGACAAGAATTAAGATTTTATTCAGATCTAGTTAGAGACATTTGGGTTGAGATTGTTGAACAAAGCGCGCCGTGTCTAGCGCAGACAAAAAATTTTCTGCGCTATATAAAGAGCTATTTACACAGTTCATGTGTAAAAGTGACACGATTTTTTACGTAGACCCGGTGATTTTTCATGGCGTGTAGAAGAGCGCTCCATAATAGATATAGGAAAGTAACATATATAACAGAAAAACGTTGCAACAGTTTTAAGTCGCTGTGGGCCACTTGTAATACATCATCATCACCATATCAGCCCAACAAAGACCTCACCGAAAGGTCGTCGGTCCATTGAGCGGGGGCCCCTCTCTTGTAGGATATACAAATAATAAATAAATAAAACCACGCCGCTCTTCGCATGCTTATTGGTTGTTTATTTCATATCTTCCCTCTAGTCTCTAGTGAAATCAAAAAGTGAAATTATACTTACGAGATTAATTATCACAGCGACAACTATCATATAGCCCCATCCTCCATCTGGTGGGACTAGCTTGTATTTGTCCTTAACATTATCCTTGGCACTCATTTTACAAGATTATTAGATGTCTATACACAACGGGATTCACTTAACGAATAAAACTCAGTTATATTTAATATTTACATGTTTTATCATCTTTGTATAGTCTCCACACATAACTTTATGGCTAAGGTAATAAATTATATTATTATTTAATTCCTTTCTAAATACTGTAGCGTAAGAAATGTTTGTGTCAGGATGTGATTTTCTTTTAATGAAACCTCTTCTCCAGAGTGTTTTCAGAACATTAAAGTCATGTAGTCAAACAACGTTTAAAGAGGGCGTCTATTACTTACCACGAGTGTTTCACTGGCATTGCCGATGTCATCGGCTCGTCTATCACATAGGCATTATAAAAATTAAAACACATAAGCATTACACAATAATACCGTATTGCACTTATTATAAGTTTTACAATTCAACGTGGGAATGCAATCTCTCACCAGTATTTTTCATTCCCAGGGTGTGTTAAAAGACACGAAGAGAAATATCAGGACAGACTCTTGCAAGATACGGAAAAATCGATACGAAAATCTGTACGAACCTGTTTGGCCCACATTTAATTATGGTAGAAACTCACCATAAGGATAATAAGATGTAGAACACTAATCTTTGGATAGGTATAATTATTAAAAAAAAGAATACACCCTCTGTAATGTAAAGTGCCGAGTGCGATGTAAGGTAGCCTATTTTTAAAACGAAATTTTGTGGTAGACCTGGCTCAACCATATTATATACAATAAAAGAACTTAAGCGTAGGCTTTGATGTATGTTTACGTAGAAGTGTGCACTTTAATACAAAAAAAACTATATAGAAATCACTTTAAGCTGTATTTATAATATATAGGTGACCGCTATGAGATATGCGGGATTGTAATCGACCAGGATTGGACCATGACGATTGAATTCGAGCGCTGTTGTCATGATGGTGATCATGACCCATTACATAGGGGCCATTGTTTAAAGTACTTGTTTTATTTATATAATTAAATTATTTCATCAAATCTAAGGTTTTGTGCTAAATTAACTCTTAGAAATTGCAATTTTGCTTTACTTATGCTAAATGTGCCCTAAATAAACATCATCATAACAGCCATATACACAGGATTCGCCTAATTTACGCCACAGCGAGCGATTTTGTGCTAAATATAAATAAATAAATAATTCACAAAGAAAGTAATCATGGTTGACTCGGATGAAACCACAAACCACACAATCACGTTTTAAGATCATAAGAAGTCGCCTACGGAAACGCAGTCACAAGCACATAAATTCTACAAATTATTTGCGATCACAAAACATCTGATACCAAGATTATCCTCCATGTTAGCAATACTTCAGCGAAAATATTTCATTCCTCGCATAATTGGAAGCTTAAAAAACATCTGGTGGTTTCAAGATAGCTAACAGTTATACTTGTAATTTACTTCACCCAGCCAGAATATTTACGGCCCAAGGAAGATTACCTTCTGTCTCACCTTGAGTTACGGCCGTCTTATCTGCGACTTTTATAGTGTGATGCGTAATCAGGTAGTAGTGTTTAAAGATATATTATTCTGCCTTTTTTCTTTTCTTTTTATATTTTAAATAAAACATCATGCATGAGAGAACAAGATTGTGTCATTACAAGATGTTTATAAACAAATTAACTGACCCGGCAAACGTTGTTGTGCCATAAATATTTTTTTAATCGTTTGCTGATTCGTTTGGTTGAAATGTTGATGGCTATTTGTTGATCACACAAATATTTTGTTTTACATATTATTATGTAGAATAGAACTCACAAACTCGTGCAGTACAAAAAAAAATCTGTTTGTAATATTAACATTATTATATTAACTACATTAACAATATTACCAATTTTAACATTGTTCACGAGAACGAAGTATCGCTTTTTCGGAAGTTCAGCCATAAAAAAGAAATCAAAAACGATCTTGAAAACCTGATCGAATCACAAAACAAAAAAAAGAATAGAGTACGGGTGTACACTCGGCGATAAACACACTTGTATTTTAAAAAGTAGTTTAATAAATTGACCACCTACATTTTAATAATATAATATTCTACCACATTCACACAGCGCCATCTAGTCCCAAAGTAAGCAATTATATTTGTTACATTGTTTTATGGGTACTAAAGTAAACAACTGATATACTACATAAATGTTTTTTTTGTAAATACATTATAGATAAATTACACCCAGACACAGAACAAACCTTTATGTTCATCACACAAAGATTTGTCCTGGGTGGGGATCGAACCCACCTCCGGCTTAGCAGTCAGGGACACTAACCACTAGACCAACAGGCCAGTCAAAAAGTTAGTTTATTAATCAAAATTTTCTATCATCGGCGGCGTCTGGGTGTGACAGCCTAAAGTCATTGAGTGTTCAAAAGGATCTCATTTAAGCCAGAAATTGAAGGTAGGTAATTTCGGTCGCCTAAATTTTTATATTACGTATTTAATGACACGATATATTAATTTTAACTACTCTTGCTATAGAACTGATGGCTTATTCGGTCTAGTGATTGTAATATGCAACTAATGAATATGATTTGATAACACATAGATAGGTTTTGTTAGATCAAATAATCAAATCGTTTATCCAAGTCTACGCGTTCGTTAATGCCCTATGCTAATAAAGTCTCTGATACAAGGCGAGTGTCTTATGTAAGAAACAAGTGTTTATTTAAAAAAAAAAAACAAAAGACTCGACTGCCTTGCCCTGCCAAAAAGTAGCCTTTATGAGTAAATATTACCTATTAATTATTATGTATATTATAACTTTGTGAATTTCGATAGTGCTATTTAGATCTTTAATTATGAATGTGGCTTATTTCCATATTTTTAGTCCTTTTTAAGCAGTCGGTTAAATTTACTTTTTTATTTTTTCATTTGAAAGCACATTTTCTAGCGATCGTTCTTATAAATGTTTTATCAAAATCGTTTAAGGCGTAACTAGTCGCCAATGACCTTGAGAGTATGGGTGGAGCTTAGCTTATTTCACTGCATATCCCCGCTCCTTTGCCAACTCGCGCACACTATAATACAATGGTCACAGAATAAGCGTAAACGCAGACATGCGCTTCTAGCTCGGCATTTTTACCTACGATTCCGGAATAACAGTTTTAAAATTGGTATTTTATTTTGTATAGAGAGTTTAAAGGACTCGTGTACACAATTATTTGTTTGCCAATATTTTTATGTATTGAGATTTTTTTAATTTCAATGTTTTGCTTTCGGTATTTATGTAAGTACTTACATAGTTTTATTGGTACTTATTTATTATTAGTATCGAAGATAATTATTTTATCTTGTAAATTATAATTAAATAAATAACTATTTTAACTTACTTTTGTATTAAAAAAAATATTTACCTATTTTCATTGATGAATTTAATGTTTTGTTTACAACACTTACTTTGTAATTACGTTATAAACTACTATTATAAATTGTAAACCATTTTATTGGATCATTTGAAATATTTTGTTTGAGAATATAGCTCGCAGAACTGATGGCTGATGGGGCAAAAAGGCTCTCGAGTGGCGCGAATTAGGCGAGGCCTATGTTCAGTAGTGGACATCATTGGGCTAATATGATGACGATGATGATTTGAAATATTGAATTTAAGTAACTCAATAAATTTATTTAATATACCTATATTTTGTTAAAGGTGTATTTAATAAATTATATTACAATTATACCTAATATGTACATTATATTATTTATACCTATATTATAATATTGCTTTTTAAGTAACAAAATATGTGGTCTGAGTTCGATTCCGAGCGGCAATGCTAATGTTGGGGAATTTGTATAGTCAAATACATACTTACCAATCCGCACTAGGCTAGCGTGTGTGAACCCGTGGCCAGCAGTAGGCCATAAATAGTTCATTTTATTATTATTATTATTATTAGATATTATCTCTAGACGAAAAAGTTATAAATAATAAAGATAAAATATATCGCATTTTGAAATACATTTTAAGGCAAAAGTATTAGTCGTACGAAAATTTTATATGCCTGTTGAAAATTTAGGTGATAGACCAATTACTAAATTTTTTTTATTTTCAAATCTTTCGATCAATCTAGAGATTACTCCTTCTAAACGGTTAGGAGGAGTAGTCGTCAGAAAATTCAAAAAAAAATATTAAAGTTCATAAATATTTGCACAAAAGGTTTCGGCACACAGCGAGAAAAGTCAAAAGTCAAAAGTCAAATCTTTTCAAAAGTCAAATCTTTTTATTTCATTTGGATCACATACATGATACTTATGAACGTCATACAAAGCCAGAAAAAGTGTCAGTAAATTTGCCTACGGCCAGTTCACTGACAAGGTTGAGCTCTGAGAAGAACTTGGCAAGAAACTCAGGCCACTCTTTTCAATCGCCATAGTTGTTACAATTTTAATTGGTTACAGTTTGAAATATCACAGAAAGTACAGAACCAATACACCATACTAAATCAAATTCAATAAAATTTGGATATGAGAAAATAATAATAGTAATAATGAGCAATCAAACTTTAATTTGTTTTCGTCAAGAAGTATGGTATGTGGGATCATCACTTGGTACCAACTATGTATTAGAAAACGGTAAAAACATTTTGTGAACACATTGTTAGCAATATTAGCTTAAAAAAAAGGAATTGAATAATTTAGTAGCGCTAAAGCATAGCATACGACGACTGACCAGTCACCCCAAGTAGCGCCCGTTCACGGGCATGACGCACAGACCAGCCATCATTCTCTTCAACCATATTTGAGGGAAGAGAATGACCCGGCCAATACGACACCACAAGCAATGACAGTTTAGTGAGCATGACAATCGAAGACACTTGCTTAATAGGAAAGAAAAAAAAAAATGATCTCAAAATGCTTCCACTTTACAGTAATTGAGTGAACAAGAGTAAGATAAAAGTTATTCCTGCAAAAAAAAATAGATTAAGAACCGAGCAACTAGTCCCATGCCTTTTTATCATTTATATAATCGTTTACGGTATAGAAATAGAAATAGAAAGAAGTGACGGCTCTGCGTGACACCTTAGATTTATTTACTCGTTCCGCCGCGCTCGCTGTTTGTGTGTATATTATACCTGTAAGCACTATATTCAGTCGATAGTAAAAATGGAGCAACGAGCGACACAGCCTTCCCGTCTGAAGGCTAACGCCTGTCTGCCGCCCGCGCCCGCGCAGAGCACCTTTGAATTTCTAACGTACAGAAATCGTGTTATGGCCTATTTTTTTAAGAAAATATTGATCGATTTACATATGCTATGTTCAGATTAAAGTAAATTTTACCACCAATTTATCAGTGTAAAAATAATTTCAAACTATGAAGCCGTTTTAAAGTTTTAGGGATTTTAAGATAAAATATATCTCAACTTAAAATATTTTTTGAGGCAAAAGTATTAGTCGTACGAAAATTTCATATGTTGAAAATGTAGTAGATAGATCAATTATCAAAATATATTTTTTTCAAATTTTTCGAACAAGTCGTTTAGGAGGAGTAGGCTTCAGAAAAAAGCCGTTTTTGGTGCAAAACCGAGGGAAGGCCCTTAACTGTTTCACATAACTGATCAGTGGCTAAATAAAGAACGATGGGAGCGAAACTCCGCACGCCGTAGCATGATGTTATATAGCTTACAAACAAATAGGTACACTGTTCAGCTTTATAATATTAGTATAGATAATTATAGAGATTCAGGGATGAATACGAATATTAAAACACCTTGCACTTCAAAATCGGTTACGCTATTTAGGTTACAAGAGACAAGTGGAGCCGCGGGCAATAGTTAATATATAATTGAATTAAGCTATTAATTAGCTTTCAACTGATATCCATATTAAGATAACCAATGATATTGTATGTTTATCTTTGGCGATAGCACTAAAAAAACGTCTGTATTGACAGTTAACGGCCGCCATATTGGTTTTTTGTTGACATCACATAGCCTATGACACTCGGGGGAAAAATACAAATCTAATGACACCTCACACTTTAAAATCAGCCAAGCCGTTTAGGCTACAGAAGGTCACAATGGAACAGAAATGCCCAAATACATACATACATACGCGCGAACAACATTACCCTCCTTTTTTGCAGTCGGGTAAAAATAATTTAAATATAAATATGGGCATGTCATGCTCATAGTAATAAAATATGTTACGCTGCGATAACTGTGGACCACGTGAAATATATGATTGTTTGCCACTGTTATAATAATAAAAAAATAATCTATGTGCATTCTCTTTGTCAACAGGAAAATGTCTTCAAAAACATTTCTTTTTGTTTCAGGTAAATTGTGTACAGCCTACCTCGATTATGAAATCGTAGAAGATAAGAGTTTCACGTAAGGAACAAAAAGTAAGATAATTCTAAATCTAACGACATTCTGGCCTCAGCCTTTACGCTGCAGTGTCCTTTTTCTACTACGCAAAATTGACTTCTCGAACTGACATGAAAAGAAGCAAATGTTTAATTACATGAAAAAGGAAAATAGCGAGTGAAAGGAAAAGGAGATTTGAGTATTTGATATCAATTCTCCAGCCGATCTCGGAGCAGAATTGATACCAAATACTTAAATCTGCGTTCACTAAGAGTTTGAAATATATAATAATTATAATGCCGTTAATTGCGCATAATTATTTCGACAATATAATATAGGGTACTTTCCATTGACCTAGAATAACATTGGCATAAATCAAAGTCTTGAAGCACTAGTAAAGAAAAAAGTCTGCAGATAGTAAAGAACTTTTTCACGAAATTAGAATAGAATAGAGAGAACTTTGTTTTGAGAAAACATTGCAGAAAACATTATACATCTTTCAGAAAACTCAGTACGCGATTATTAATCGCACGTGACAGGTAATCTTTTAATTTTCATTTATTGTTCAACCCAAGTATTATTAATATTATTATTGCACAATTGCTTGTGCAATAATAATATTAAAACCTTATTTCAGGCATTACGATCACATAATACTTATTACCGCAAAATACATAATTACCTTTTGTACATTGATTTTTATTAACACAAGACAAGCAATGGTTCTTTATCGTTCCAGGCTAAATTTACCTACTGCTAGTAAAACCTTAAGTTTATTTAACAGTGAGTAAGGGAGGGGCATAGGTCAACAGGGTGTGTCGGTATAAGAAGGGCGGCCCCCTGACTCGCCTGCATAACGTCGCTATGTTGTCATTCGAATACAAACAAGTTTATTCAATAAATAACAGCTGTATTTGTGTTTCGTCAAATTTACTAGTTGCCAACAAATCAAATTCAGAATGTTATGTGCATTTAAAATCAAGATCTAGGTTGATTTACATAAGGAATTCTATATCTTTACGACGCTATTTATAATTGCGACGTTCTAATTTTTTTTATAGATGCACTGTTTGTAAATGTACCTATACTTGAAACGATCATCGCAACACAGAGGCTTCCTATTCAGAAACTACTATGCTCTCTCTCTCTCTTTCAAAGCAATTGTCCGACGCTTCCCGTGACCGACCGGCTGGCTATTTTCTTGCACAAAGAATAAGCATTGCCATCCAGCGCGTGGCAATGCTGCCAGTCTGTTGGGCACTTTTCCCACAGACAATGGCAGCGATGCGGAGGAATTTTATGATGCCGTATCTTAATTTGTAATTTCCTCCCCTTTTTTATTTTAATACATTTAGTTAGTTTTTATTTATAAATATTATTGTTTAAATTTAGTTTAATATTATATCTCAATAAAATTATTGTTATAACATTAGTTTAGATTGAATTAAATAAAGCTAAGCTCTATTTATTATAATATTATCTATTCCTTCATCGTTGTGACACTATTTATATTGAGTAAAAACGCCTAGCCATAAAAAGAATAACAGACTTATAATATTATACATTACAAATATTTATATATCAAGTGTTACGTCATCAGATGGTACTAGTAATTATCATGATGTTCGCAAATGTCACTACGGATCAATAGACACGACCGCATAGGTTGCGCTTTGGGAGTGTGATGCGATTAACATTGCAAACACAACAGTTTGTGTGTCACTAATGTTTGTGACAAGGACTGTGAACCCCGCCTGAAATATAAGCGTATTTCAGAGTATTTATTACATGTATATGTACATTTTTTCTACATTAATTTTCAAGAAATTGGGAAATCAGTCCCAAAATTTCAAAGCTGCGACAATACTATACTTGCAAAGCCGTTTTCTAAAAAAATATGGTTTCTAATTAAACAGGTTCTTGCGAATATGAAGGATATAATAATTATGTAAGTATATAATGTAATTTTATTTTATACTTAGCCCAAATTAAATAATTGCCACTATAAAATCTTTTAAACTTTCGCGACTTGTACACATATTAAATTATTATATAACGGGTCTACGTCACGTACTATATTTAAGGAATATGAAATACCTTATTTGTTTGCCCGACGTTTCGGTCGAATTACACCGACCGTGGTCACGGGCTGACTGGAGCAGCGGCCGAGCGTCGTTCCTGATGCGTGCGGGTTTCTGCTACTACCCTCACTTTGGTCATTTATATTTATAGTTTTTGAACTGTCGGTACTTCGACACACTACACTAATAACGTCTACACACGGGCCTACTTTGTCATATCGGCGATGTTTACACTTGCTGATGACTGGATTCCAAGATGTTGATAAGCGGTACCCATCCTCCCGGTTAAAATTTTTATGTTTCTTAATTTCAACCGCTTCTCGTGCTATTCTAGAGTAATAGTGACGATCGGTGGAGAGTACCTGAGGCCTGTGCAACTCAATCCAGTGGTTGGACCCTGACTCCAGCAAGTGTTCAGCTATCGCCGACTTGTTAGTTTGACGGTTCTTGACGGCTGTGATATGTTCCTTGACCCTTTCCGCTATTGTTCGCTTAGTTTGTCCGATATAGGAACTACCACAGCTGCAATCCACCTTGTAGACACCGGGTGTTTGAAGAGGGATAACATCCTTTGGAGTGCGCAGGAGACTCGATATTTTAGAGCACGGATTGTATACAGTCTTAATGGAGTACTTTTGTAATACTGTTCCAATTTTGTCCGTAACTCCTTTTAAATATGGCATGAATGCAGGTGCTCTGCTTACTCCTGGTACTTGTGCCTTCCTCTTCGGACATCGCATGTTGTTGTACAGATATCCATTACGCTTTAGTACCTCCTGAACGTGTTTGAGCTCACTGTTTAAATGTTCAGGGTCGCAAAGATCATGTGCTCTATTCGTAAGCGATACTACAACGGATTGTAAATGTCGCGGATGGTGATGCGAAGTGGCGTGAAGATATCTGTCCGTGTGTGTGGGTTTTCGATAAATGGTGTGTGCTAAGGTACCATTCTCTCTAACCATAACTTTTACATCGAGAAAAGCTAACGCCCTGTCTATCTCCATTTCAAACGTAAACCGGATGTTCGGGTGTATGGAGTTTAAGTGTATGGCTAATTGTTCTACTTCTGTTCTTCCCCCTTTTATTATACAAAAGACATCATCGACATACCTTTTCCATAACTTAATATGTGACATATTTCGATCGATAGACTCCTCGAAATGCTCCATCCAGATATTAGCCATAACCGGTGCAACAGGGCTTCCCATGGCTACTCCGTCGATCTGGAGGTAGTATTGTCCTCGGAAAAGGAAGTAATTGCCTTCTAGACAATTCTTCAGCAGAACAATGTAGTCTGTAGACAGATCGTTTGCTCTCAGCTTCATCTCGATGACATCTAGGCAGTCCTGAATAGGAACGTTTGTAAATAGTGACTCCACATCAAAACTCACCACACGACATTGATAGCACCACAAAAAACGTTCTGGCTAAGGGATTAAACTTTGCTGTGATACCCAAACGGATTCCGTATGAAAACATCATAAGTGGCGTTGAGGAGGTTATAATTCGTAACAAGTTACCAGCTACTGAGGCGGATACGCTGAGACAGGATGTTGCCATTATACTACGAAAATCCAAGCCACCGAAGCCTAATATTACTGCGGAAGAGCGTCAGGCACTAAAAGGATTGCGTGCCAACAGCGATATTATAGTGCTCAAAGCCGATAAGGGCAATGCCACCGTAGTGATGAATACCAGTGAGTATGATGAGAAAATACAGAATCTGTTAACAGATACGTCTATTTATAAACCGGTGTCGTATAATCCGACTGCCAGAGTCACAAAACGTATTCGAGCGCTGATCAAGGACCACGAACATCTCTTCGCGGAAGACGAGTTTGAACGCCTTTTTAGACCTAAGTGCATTCAACCACCGAAACTATACGGTTTGCCGAAAGTCCACAAGGAAAATGTACCACTAAGGCCAATCGTAAGTCAAATCGCTTCACCTACTTACGATTTAGCGAAACATGTAGCCTCGGTGCTACAACCGTTAGTCGGTAAGACATCGTCTTTCGTAAAAGACTCTCGCCATTTTGTTGACATCATCAAGAGCATGAAGGTGGAACCAGAGGAAGTGATGGTGAGTTTTGATGTGGAGTCACTATTTACAAACGTTCCTATTCAGGACTGCCTAGATGTCATCGAGATGAAGCTGAGAGCAAACGATCTGTCTACAGACTACATTGTTCTGCTGAAGAATTGTCTAGAAGGCAATTACTTCCTTTTCCGAGGACAATACTACCTCCAGATCGACGGAGTAGCCATGGGAAGCCCTGTTGCACCGGTTATGGCTAATATCTGGATGGAGCATTTCGAGGAGTCTATCGATCGAAATATGTCACATATTAAGTTATGGAAAAGGTATGTCGATGATGTCTTTTGTATAATAAAAGGGGGAAGAACAGAAGTAGAACAATTAGCCATACACTTAAACTCCATACACCCGAACATCCGGTTTACGTTTGAAATGGAGATAGACAGGGCGTTAGCTTTTCTCGATGTAAAAGTTATGGTTAGAGAGAATGGTACCTTAGCACACACCGTTTATCGAAAACCCACACACACGGACAGATATCTTCACGCCACTTCGCATCACCATCCGCGACATTTACAATCCGTTGTAGTATCGCTTACGAATAGAGCACATGATCTTTGCGACCCTGAACATTTAAACAGTGAGCTCAAACACGTTCAGGAGGTACTAAAGCGTAATGGATATCTGTACAACAACATGCGATGTCCGAAGAGGAAGGCACAAGTACCAGGAGTAAGCAGAGCACCTGCATTCATGCCATATTTAAAAGGAGTTACGGACAAAATTGGAACAGTATTACAAAAGTACTCCATTAAGACTGTATACAATCCGTGCTCTAAAATATCGAGTCTCCTGCGCACTCCAAAGGATGTTATCCCTCTTCAAACACCCGGTGTCTACAAGGTGGATTGCAGCTGTGGTAGTTCCTATATCGGACAAACTAAGCGAACAATAGCGGAAAGGGTCAAGGAACATATCACAGCCGTCAAGAACCGTCAAACTAACAAGTCGGCGATAGCTGAACACTTGCTGGAGTCAGGGTCCAACCACTGGATTGAGTTGCACAGGCCTCAGGTACTCTCCACCGATCGTCACTATTACTCTAGAATAGCACGAGAAGCGGTTGAAATTAAGAAACATAAAAATTTTAACCGGGAGGATGGGTACCGCTTATCAACATCTTGGAATCCAGTCATCAGCAAGTGTAAACATCGCCGATATGACAAAGTAGGCCCGTGTGTAGACGTTATTAGTGTAGTGTGTCGAAGTACCGACAGTTCAAAAACTATAAATATAAATGACCAAAGTGAGGGTAGTAGCAGAAACCCGCACGCATCAGGAACGACGCTCGGCCGCTGCTCCAGTCAGCCCGTGACCACGGTCGGTGTAATTCGACCGAAACGTCGGGCAAACAAATAAGGTATTTCATATTCCTTAAATATAGTACGTGACGTAGACCCGTTATATAATAATTTAATATGTGTACAAGTCGCGAAAGTTTAAAAGATTTTATTGCAAACCGATACGGGCCGGAGTTTGTAAACAAAATAAAACATCTAGAATTCCTTCGTATAAAACGTGTGCGTTTAGAAACATCGTTATGTTTTTTAGTAAAATGCCGTGATAGTGATATAGTACCTCCGGGAGTGCGCATCAAACCACGTAAGGACATACCACATTCGGAAGGAATTCTAAGGAACGCCAGTGTTCGTCTTCTGAGACAATTAATACGGAACTGTCGTTACGATTTGAATAGTGTGCAGTGCGAACTATACAACTTACATGTGGAGTGTAGTGCAGTGTTATCAGTGGAAGATTTCAACCTGTGCGATAATATGTCATTTAACCAGGCGCGTCGTATTTATATCTTGTCTAGTATTCGTCATGAAAAGAAATTTCAAAAATTACTTATACGTCAGCGAAAGGGTGAACAAAATGGATTCCTAACACACAAAGACACGGTAATTAATTTATCTACTACCGACATTGATAGCACCACAAAAAACGTTCTGGCTAAGGGATTAAACTTTGCTGTGATACCCAAACGGATTCCGTATGAAAACATCATAAGTGGCGTTGAGGAGGTTATAATTCGTAACAAGTTACCAGCTACTGAGGCGGATACGCTGAGACAGGATGTTGCCATTATACTACGAAAATCCAAGCCACCGAAGCCTAATATTACTGCGGAAGAGCGTCAGGCACTAAAAGGATTGCGTGCCAACAGCGATATTATAGTGCTCAAAGCCGATAAGGGCAATGCCACCGTAGTGATGAATACCAGTGAGTATGATGAGAAAATACAGAATCTGTTAACAGATACGTCTATTTATAAACCGGTGTCGTATAATCCGACTGCCAGAGTCACAAAACGTATTCGAGCGCTGATCAAGGACCACGAACATCTCTTCGCGGAAGACGAGTTTGAACGCCTTTTTAGACCTAAGTGCATTCAACCACCGAAACTATACGGTTTGCCGAAAGTCCACAAGGAAAATGTACCACTAAGGCCAATCGTAAGTCAAATCGCTTCACCTACTTACGATTTAGCGAAACATGTAGCCTCGGTGCTACAACCGTTAGTCGGTAAGACATCGTCTTTCGTAAAAGACTCTCGCCATTTTGTTGACATCATCAAGAGCATGAAGGTGGAACCAGAGGAAGTGATGGTGAGTTTTGATGTGGAGTCACTATTTACAAACGTTCCTATTCAGGACTGCCTAGATGTCATCGAGATGAAACTGAGAGCAAACGATCTGTCTACAGACTACATTGTTCTGCTGAAGAATTGTCTAGAAGGCAATTACTTCCTTTTCCGAGGACAATACTACCTCCAGATCGACGGAGTAGCCATGGGAAGCCCTGTTGCACCGGTTATGGCTAATATCTGGATGGAGCATTTCGAGGAGTCTATCGATCGAAATATGTCACATATTAAGTTATGGAAAAGGTATGTCGATGATGTCTTTTGTATAATAAAAGGGGGAAGAACAGAAGTAGAACAATTAGCCATACACTTAAACTCCATACACCCGAACATCCGGTTTACGTTTGAAATGGAGATAGACAGGGCGTTAGCTTTTCTCGATGTAAAAGTTATGGTTAGAGAGAATGGTACCTTAGCACACACCGTTTATCGAAAACCCACACACACGGACAGATATCTTCACGCCACTTCGCATCACCATCCGCGACATTTACAATCCGTTGTAGTATCGCTTACGAATAGAGCACATGATCTTTGCGACCCTGAACATTTAAACAGTGAGCTCAAACACGTTCAGGAGGTACTAAAGCGTAATGGATATCTGTACAACAACATGCGATGTCCGAAGAGGAAGGCACAAGTACCAGGAGTAAGCAGAGCACCTGCATTCATGCCATATTTAAAAGGAGTTACGGACAAAATTGGAACAGTATTACAAAAGTACTCCATTAAGACTGTATACAATCCGTGCTCTAAAATATCGAGTCTCCTGCGCACTCCAAAGGATGTTATCCCTCTTCAAACACCCGGTGTCTACAAGGTGGATTGCAGCTGTGGTAGTTCCTATATCGGACAAACTAAGCGAACAATAGCGGAAAGGGTCAAGGAACATATCACAGCCGTCAAGAACCGTCAAACTAACAAGTCGGCGATAGCTGAACACTTGCTGGAGTCAGGGTCCAACCACTGGATTGAGTTGCACAGGCCTCAGGTACTCTCCACCGATCGTCACTATTACTCTAGAATAGCACGAGAAGCGGTTGAAATTAAGAAACATAAATTTTAACCGGGAGGATGGGTACCGCTTATCAACATCTTGGAATCCAGTCATCAGCAAGTGTAAACATCGCCGATATGACAAAGTAGGCCCGTGTGTAGACGTTATTAGTGTAGTGTGTCGAAGTACCGACAGTTCAAAAACTATAAATATAAATGACCAAAGTGAGGGTAGTAGCAGAAACCCGCACGCATCAGGAACGACGCTCGGCCGCTGCTCCAGTCAGCCCGTGACCACGGTCGGTGTAATTCGACCGAAACGTCGGGCAAACAAATAAGGTATTTCATATTCCTTAAATATAGTACGTGACGTAGACCTGTTATATAATAATTTAATTGCCACTATGTCAGAAGAAAAGGAGGGTTCCATTTGTACCTTTATTGATAAAGTCCTTGAAGACTGTCACTATCTGCGCTCGTTCTAACAACACTACTGAAATAGCCATAGCACCTTGGCTGTTGATAGATTACCTTTAAATCCACCCGACAGAGGTGCACTCTATTCATACATAGATATGGACGTCACATACCAGAAATCCAATTTTAGTATACCCACGCTTATTCCAAATAGCGGGTAGCGATAACGTGATTTGAAATTGAACTTAATTTCCTTTGACGTGTTCTAAAACCACCAGTGTATACACTGCACGGTTGTATTTAGCAAATTAACAGCTATCAGCCCACTCAATCAGATCACACGTGGTTAAAGGTTTGACTATTTTGCTGAACTTTTTTCTAAACAAAACGATAGATATACCTACATTTTAGGCCTCCTTTTGGAATAACGACAAAAATGACAAAATCTAAAAAAAAGAGTTATTTTAGAATTTGATATTTTAGAATTTGTAAGAAATTTTACATATTATAAATATGATGAACAAAAATTATGATTATTTTCGGTTTTATCACCAGATTGATTAGGCGGGTGGCTGTTGGTTGTAGTCGGAAATTAGGTGAGAACTGGAACCGAAAACTGGGAATATTTTTAAAATGAGTCTGTAAATGTTAATAACGTTGTTATATTATATCAAATATATGGCAACGCTAATAAAACCCATACCTAGAAGACACTATGACTAGCATAGGTTTATAAATATTAACTACCTTGTTTCTCGATTTCAGCTCAAAACCCGCCTTTGTCACATAGTCGCTTTTTTAAACGACTTCAAAAAAGGAGGAGGTTATATGTTCGACTGTATGTATTTTTTTTTTTTTTATGTATGTTCAACGATTACTCGGAGATGCCTGAACCGATTTAAAAAAATCTTTTTTTGTTTGAAAGGGTATACTTCCGAATTGGTCCCCTATTCATCACGTCAAGTTCTGATGATGGAATCTCAGAGAAATCGAAGGCAACCCTCAAATTTTATAGGCACATGTTACGTGTTTCATATATTTTTTAAAGTTATTCAAGTATTTACGTCTGATAGTCAACATCTCATGTTGATGAGCTGGTGATGGAAGGTATAACTCCTTAACTGTTAAGAGTTAGAGGATAATTCTTTCGACATTATAGGTTCTTATAAACCTATAGTTGTATTCTTATAGGTTATTTAGGTGAGCTGATACTGGAAGGTATAACTCCTTAACTATTAGGAGTTGGAGGATAATTCTTTCAATATTATAGGTACTTATAAACCTATAGTTGTATTCTTGTAGGTTATTTAGGTGAGCTGTCACTGGAAGGTATAACTCCTTAACTATTAGGAGTTGGAGGATAATTCTTTCAATATTATGGGTACTTATAAACCTATAGTTGTATTCTTGTAGGTTATTCAGGTGAGCTGTCAGTGGAAGGTATAACTCCCTGACTCTTAGGAGTTGGAGGATAATTCTTTCAACATTATAGGTACTTATAAACCTATAGTTGTATTCTTGTAGGTTATTTAGGTGAGCTGTCACTGGAAGGGAAACTTCTTAATGTTTAGGAGTAAGAAGATGATTTCTTTAAATATCACATCCATGTATAAACCTTAAGTTGTGTTATTTCAAGTGTCTGAGGTGAGAGCTCTTGATGGAAGATAAAGTTGTATAATTCAAAGGAATTCTTAGATGATATTTTAAGTTTTCGATATAGTATCTAACCTGCATTGTATACCTATACTTGTTACCTGTTGCATTTTATAGGAAAAAAGAAAGACATAAAAAGCTGAGAGTTTTGAGATTCCTCTATTCTACAATCAGGTTGTGTTGTTAGAATATTTAAATAGACGTTCCCTTCTATCGAAGATTCTTTATTTCGGTTTTCCGTCTTAGTTTGCCAGCCAGTATTATTAAATCTAGTAGACAAAAAGTACACTAAAAATGGAAAAATAAACTATTTTTAACAAAAAAATATTAAAACGACTTCAAATCAGTACTAAAAAGTGAAAAATAAACTGAATTAGATATTTAATTTCAAGCTAAAAAATACCTACCTACCTGTTTAAAGTATAATACCCTATTACTAATCTGTTTGAAGTCGGTGCCAGCCTAATGAGGTTGTATCACTCAGTTTGAGCCGTCCGCTAGGTACGATCACACGCAAGTGCGAGGTGGTGTGAAGTAGCGAGCGGTAACAGATGTACGTAAGTACGTAGCTTAACAAACTCTTTAGGCTTGGCACCGACTTCAAACAGATTAGTAATAGGGTATTATACTTTAAACAGGTAGGTAGGTATTTTTTAGCTTGAAATTAAATATCTAATTCAGTTTATTTTTCACTTTTTAGTACTGATTTGAAGTCGTTTTAATATTTTTTTGTTAAAAATAGTTTTATTAGATATAAGACTAGATATAGGACGGCAATGTCTTTGAACGTAAATACAAGGGAGTGATCCTTCTAAATCACATTTTGCTTCAAGTTGAAACAAATATTTGTATTATTATATTAATAACCATAAAAAAATGTCTTCATAACATAAGTGAAGGTCAGTAAAAGAAAATAAAACCATAAAACTTCTTATCAATTTTAAAACTAGATAAATTTAATAACATAATAATAACCGCTGTATCCATTTATTCGAATGGGTTATGCGTTAGCCTGAATCCAAGTTGTGAAACGTGAGACGCGTGCGTTTACTCCAGGGTAGTATGGATGTGCACACTGGGAGGCACCCCACGAACAGACACCAACAACTACTCCATTGTGATAGAGAGGACCACCGGAATCACCACCGCACTGGTCACGACCACCGACGTCGAGCCAGCCGGAGCACAGCATGCTGTCAGTGACAGCTGCTGCGCCGTAACGTTGACGACATATTGCTTGGTTAATAGTCCAGACTTGCACATGACGAAGCTGTTCAGAAGTCCAACCAATTTCCTAAAATTGAAATAAATTTTAGCATTTTTCAGATTTATTAAGTGCTGCAGTATACCTGTGGACAATACCTAAAATGTCCGTAACAGTTTGAAATGAAGGGGAACTGGTAAGTCAGAGAGAGATATAGTAGGTACCAGATTCACGTAATTGTAAAGAAGAGTAAAAAAGAGAAGCTGCTGATCTATCATGCAATAGTTTCCGAACTATTGTATGAGATTACAGCTAATAAAAAACAAGTTTTTGTATAGCCATTATAGATATCTGAAAATGTGTAATATGTTTCTAAATTCGTTTCGTTGTAGGACAGGTGTACATAAGATATAAT
Source organism: Laspeyria flexula (assembly GCA_905147015.1). Lineage (NCBI taxonomy): Eukaryota > Metazoa > Arthropoda > Insecta > Lepidoptera > Erebidae > Laspeyria > Laspeyria flexula. Next base: position 14,751,482 of record LR989950.1, on the reverse strand, counting down.
ACTTACAGTAATACCCCATCCCGCTGCCCAGACGACCTGGTTGTCAGGAAGATTATAATTTGAACCAGCAATGCTAGCTGCTCTAACATTATTGTTATACTGGATGGTGGTAGCAGAGCGTAGAACAGCCACGTCATTGTCGAAGTTTCTAGCATTGTAGCTGGGGTAAATGATGATTTGGTTCACATTGTGAACAAAACCTCCACTGTGGGCATAGCTGGAACCTACACGGAAGCGCCACCTTGCGACCACGTTTCTGCCACTACTGCGAAATAAAAAAAAGTAACATTAGGCACAAAAATATATGAAAACCCAGAGATCTAGGTACAAAATGGTTTTAAAAAAGCATTTAAATACAAAATGCAAAATAGTTTTCAGATTTACTATTTCAAATGCAAAATACCAAATAGTTTTGCGTTTTGTATTTCAAATGCTAAATGCAAAATAGGTATTTTCAAAATACTTTTTCAAAATAAAATACCTTTTGACCAAATCTCAGATATTTTTATTTATTTTAGGTATTTATCATGAGAAATAGAGACACAATGCTAAGCCGAACAAAAAGTCTAATAACATGGCACCATATGCATGTTATTTTGGTCATATTTATCAGTACACGTACCAATAAATTCTTTTATGTTATTAATAATAATAATACTCACTTAAAATAATATAAAAGACATTATTTTCATATCACAAGGGCGCGCATGGCTAGCATTCAGTGTCATTAGTTCATTTCATTTTGTTTGACTGCTAATGTTGGCTAAACTTAATCACAAAGTATTTTGCATTTTGAAATAAATATTAAAAATGCAAAATACAAAATAGGTATTTTGCATTTTGTATTTGCATTTTAAATAGAAGTATTTCAAATAAATCGTATCTCTGTGAAAACCACAATAATTAACTAGCGATGTTATATAAACGACTAGATTGGCTATTAATTGAGATCCACAGGAACACAATACTGGGATACAAAGAAGGTTTATTATTTAAATAAAAAGTGTATTCATAATCTTTTATACTAGTAGTTTCTGCAAACTTTTTAATTTATAAGATGAGTGGTACAATAGGATTTATAATAAAACTACTTTGATCAAGTATATATCTAAGTAGTGGTAGTACCTTGCTTGCATACCAGCATGAATGGGCCGGCACGTCCGGGGAAATACCTACCATCTCACAGAATGTCAACGCTAAGTAGAAGTATATATTATAATTATCTTGCGTTTCATTCGGTGAGTGTGGAAAGCTAACCTAACCCAACTTCTCCCCTCAATTCCCTTTGTTTACTTACCTTTTTTTCCGTAAAAAAGTAAACATATGCACCTTTTTAAGGATGTAGAGGTACAAGCTGAAAAGGTAGTGAACAGATTTGTTACTGATTATAAAAATATAGTTTGAGATACTTACTCAAAACAGTGAGCCGCAGTGAGAACAGAACGTTGATTGAGAATGATTCCACCACACATATGATTGAAGTTAACAGCATTAGGAGCGTATAATAAAACAGTTATTTCAGGATAATTGTTTATAGTGGTCACGGTACCACCGATAATCCTGTTTCCAGGAGGTGATGCAGCTAAAAAATAAATGTAAAAAAAATGTTGAAACATCATACACATAGTATTTCATTTTAGTACCTAACTGAAATTATGAAACATTATTATAACGATTAGTAAACTTTTTTTCTACAAAAGTATTTTGAAATATTCGCCAATCTTTTACTGTTGTATTTTTTTTACTAAAATTATTACAACTAATTAAAGTTTTAGTGACTATCTTTAAAACAGAAAAACCACTTCGTACCCTTGATAAGATGAAATTAATAAATGCATTTTCATTACAATTATTTGGAGTAAAAGCTTTTAGTGTTGAAAGTATTAAAATAACATACCTGTGGCAGCCACCATGCCCAAAACTAACAAAGCGATCGTCCGCATTTTGTCTTCTTTGCAAAAGGACGGAATCATTAGTTGGACTTTGTCAATTGCACCTTTTATATTAGTCTATTATTGAGATTAAATAGTGATTATCTTGCTCTATCTTATAGATAACATAATACAATTCGCTATACAGGGTGGATGAAGAATAGAAATACAAAAAATGCTTAATATATTACGGATTCATAATACGATATGCAAGGTCATTGTCACACATATCTTTGTACTCAAGATGCAAAACATTATTCGGTGTAATAATGCATATTAATAAAGAGAAATTAAAATTTTATTTTTGACGGCTAATTGTTTGTTATCTAAAAACATAGATATAATAATTATGGTCGACTTCAATACTGAACTGAAGTTAGAATTTTGACATAAGTTTAAAAATTTAAGCTTTAAAATGTGTCAAAATTCTAACGTTAGTAGCCAAATCCATAGATAGATAGATTATTGAAAACGGCCGATAGTAATAAAGTTTTTCAAAGAAGTATTAAAAATAGACTTTTCTGCAAATTTGTCTATATCTATACTTATACAGGGTGTATACGACGATACGACATTAAATGACAAGGTAGCCAGTGTTAACCCTTATAAACATATTCTAATATAAATTATTAAAAAAAAAAGAAAAAAAAAAAGAAAAAAAAAAAAAAAAAAGCTACACATTATTTAAAGTCGAAAAATTTAAGAATATTAAACTACACCTTATTTTTCTATCATGACGTTTTCGACATGACGACGACAACTGTGCGGAACAGAGTAAGAGATAAGATAATATGAAAGAGTCAGAGATATTTAAATGAATTGAATGACGTAATGACAACATAAGATCAACGTAAATACCTACAGGTTGTTTAAAACTGTGAACAACTGTGACATAAAGAAAGTACATTTGCGTCTAAACTATTGCAAATTTCTGTTAAATTTTTTTGGTATAGTCTTCTAACATCACATGCTACACGTGGTTTCATTTAATGTCGTATCGTCGTATACACCCTGTATAATATAATGTAATCTATTACTTATATATAATATTATAAAGCTGAAGAGTTTGTTTGTTTATTTGCTTGTTTGGTTGAACACTAGCATCTCAAGAACTACTGGTCCAATTTGAAAAAATCTTTTAGTGTTGAATAGCCCATTTAAAGCCCATTTTTTATGGACTATATAATATTACGGTACGACCAATAGGACCAGAGCAGTGGCCAAACAAAGAAAGACATGAGCAAAACCCCCCGCGACCTCTAATTAAAAAATACGTATCTCCATTTCATTTTTACCACATTATATTGTGTGATGCTAACAAGTGCCCTCACCTTCCACCCTGTATAATAGTATTATAAGTGTTATAAAGTTTTAAATAGGTAGATATATAAGATTGTTGTTTCGGAATTCCCAGTACAAATTTGTCGTAATTGATAACTACTAATCGCATCGTGAGAATGACAAAGCAGTGGTCATATTTCGTAAAATACAATTCGACATCGAAACGCACTCGAGCCCATTTCGAAAATTACTAAGTCAGCGTACTTCTTACATGAACTGATTTGGGTGGAAAATTGCGAGTGGATTTAAATACTCTTCAAGTAAAAATAAAAAACCAAAGTAAGTAAAAATAAAAAAACAAAGGTAAAACGCAAACCATGTCCAGAGCTAATGATCATTTAAAAATATTTTTATTCGTCGTTTTTTTCCTAAGCAATGCGCATATGGTTCTCCTGCGTTGATACCACTATCATATTATAAAAAAGCAGGTGCCGCCGCTGTTGCCTATTCGCCCAGATATTTTGGTCAAAGCGAGAACTAGAGAATGTAAAACAAGTACGAGTATATTCAATTTATATTAATAAACGCGGTCCGATCAGAACGAGTACATGCCTAAACACAACTTACTATAACCGATTTGTGACAGTGCGATATACCTAAGAACGTTTATGGCAGTATTGACATGTATTTCTCCATTGCTACGTATTAGTTATTTTCTCTATATTTGAAATTAGCAGCACATTTAAATCTTCTTAAAAGTAAATAAAATATAAATTACTTATGATCGGTTTTTAAAAGTTAATTTTAATGTTTTAATTTAATTTTTTGTTAAATTGTTTACAATTTGAATAAGACAATATTTGTGTTATAATTAAGTTAAGGCTTAAGGCTCCTATAGCCTGGTGTCCGAGCTAGGTTTTACATCTGTATTATGAATAACCGGATCTCCGTCCACGGAAGCACTCAAATATAGTCTTTTCGAATATTGACATTGCAAAATTTAGAAAAGTTAAGAATTAGTAGTTCAGTGGCATAAGTCTTAAAAGCTTATAATCTCAGGAGTAGTGGTTTCTCCTAATTGCTCATTCAGTATCATCAATCGTAGCTATCTATAATAGATAGATAAAAGTTGTAAGTAAGTAATTAACAAATAAGAGTGATTACTTATATAAAAACAAAGATAAAGAAACGTATTTTCCAAAACTTATCAACAAATGATGTAAACAGTAACTATGTCAGTAGATAAGCATAAGCAGAGGCCCTAAGGCCGTGTGAACGAGCGGAGCGACCGCATCTGGCGGCCCATTGTAAAAGGCGTTGAAATCAACGGAAACCTAAAGGGCCCCACAGATTAACCGTTCGGCAGACAATATCACTCTGTCAGTTAAACGCAAGAGGTCAACAAAAAAGACAATTGCGATTCCTTATAGATGACCGACGACCAACAGATTTACCTGACAGACTGATATCGTTTGGCAAATTGTTAATCTGTAGGGCCCTTAAGAGTATTAGGACTGTGCTCACTCTATGTGGACGTCGTGGAGCCGAGAGGGTGTTAGGCCATGATCCACACAAGCTGGCCTAATACGGGTTGGTGGATCAGATATATACTTAGCATTACTTCTAGGGTATGTGGGTTTCCTCACGATATTTTTCTTCACTAGTACATATAAATTCTATAAAGTGAAATCCACATTGGCACTGCCACTCGGAAACGAACTGGGACCGCGTGTTTAGTACAGCGCCGCGCTGGACTCTTATCCATTAGGCTTTTTAATTAATCCAAGGTAATGCCTCTGGGATTTTTGTCATAAATAACATAGTTGATTGTCGTATATGGTGTTCTGTATAATATCAAATAATTATGTTATTATGATAAAGAATTTTTAATTTGTCATGGATTTATATTTCATAGACTGAAATGGTTTTTAGTTACCATCATACATAAGATACTATGCTAAGGGCACATAAAAAATTGTTTGGAAATCCAAATTTAATCCCTGCTCAATAGAAGGACAGACAGCGCTAAAAACACCAAAATACACTGACCACTAAAACATTAATCTCTACGGTTGATAATGTTCAATACTATGGAGATAATAACAGTATAAAATGTATAAAACATTTGATAACATAAGTAATTACATTTTATCAATAACCATGCGTTCGGCCGTTTCTTTGACTTTGTTTATAGCAGCTGTTTCAGGTATTTTCATTTATATTTTCTGATTGTAGGTAATGATATAACAATAATAATAAATTTAATTTTCACCGCCAAAGACACTGTGACCGGCAAATAAAAATGTGACTTATCCTTAAACAAACAATAGTCATGTTGTATTAACAATAATTGTTCTTAAGCTGTTTCAATGTATTAACAATAATGGAGTGTTTTCTTTAGTGGTTCCTGCTCATGCGCAGAGGATTGCTGGTGGCTCGTATACGACTATAGATCAGTATCCTAGCATGGGAGCAATTTCCTATGCCGTGGATTGGATAAATTATGTCCACCAATGTGGTAGTGCTATTCTTAACAACAGAGCTCTCCTTACAGCTGCTCACTGTTTCATGTAAGTAAATGACTTGTTTTTAGTGTAAATATGTGTGTTTCAGTCACAAACATTATTTTCTATGCTTGAAATTGCATCTGACAGGGTGTAAAATTATTTTTTTTTCAATTATTTATCAGTGTAGGTAGAACGGTTGTATCAACACGAAGTAAACGCTATACGCGCAGTAGCAGTACATCTGCTGCATCACCAACTAAAGTTATAGAAAAAATATGTACTAAGTTGTTAGCTTATACGTAAGCTAACAACTTGGTACATATTTTTTCTATAACTATAACTAAGGTACGCCTTATGCAGGTGTTGCTTAAAGACTTGTTTTGTCTGAATAATATTATAATCACATCATCTGTAAAAAAGCTTAGATCAATATGGTATATTATTTTTTCATCATCATCATCATCATATCAGCCCAACGACGCCTACAGCTGGACTTAGGCCTCACCTAATTTCCGCCACTGTGAGCGATTTTGTGCCGCATGCAACCAATGGCCACCCACTACCTTAAACAGGTCGTGCTTCGGTCCATCTGATCGGGAGCCAAGGCCGTCCTACGCTGTGCTGCATCGGCCATCATTTCTGCGAGCTATGTGGCTTGACCACTTTTTTATAAATCTAGGTAGTTAATTATTATTATCATGATAAAAAAGTTGTAATATTCAACACCTACTCACCTCCGCTAAATTTCATTCTGCATTTCATATTTGTCATATTGTATTATTTGTTTTTAGAGCTGGTGACATCGAAAGAGTGCGTGTTCGTTTAGGATCCTCATACATCAGCAGTGGTGGCACAACTTTCACCCTAAGCCAAATCATCTTCCATCCTGGCTGGGGCACTGGCATTTTAGACAGTGACATAGCGATCATTCATACTAACACTTTGATTACGTATACGAATCTTATTCAACCTGGATCGTTCGCTGGCGTCAATTATATTGTTCCTGACAATTCAGCGGTCTGGGCTGCTGGATGGGGCAGTGTGAGTAGACTTTTGTTGTTTTTATACCACGACTGAGTTAAACAGACGTATGCCTCCTGATGCTAGGTGAGCGGTTACCGATCCAATGGACACCTGTAACACCGGAGACATCAAAGCGCGTTGGCGAATCCTAAAAACCTGTTCACTCCTTTTTAGAGTCCCATACCAAAAACCGGTCTAGTGCGAGTAGGACTCCAGTACCGAGGGTTCCGGACGATTATGTGATATTAACCTAATTTTTTATCAAAATAACGTAAAATATAGGTACAAAAAAAACTGAAAGTTTAAAAATATAAAATAACTTGTAAATACTTATATTTTTTTTTAAATTTTTGTTGACTTGTGTGCTGTCACACGTAGGTCGCCTACTTCTGAGTAGTTTGAAGGCACCCACATAAATACTAACGACTTCGTCAGCGTAGATGTCGATATTTACATAGATCTTTTAGAGTACGTACTTTGTTTTAAGTGCAAATCTTGAAATGCCAGGTATCTACATACTACCGGGATAACGTTTCATTTTAAGATGTCTTCTATTTCAATATAGATAACATTTTCGTAATCAACGTCCCTGAAAACCTTGAGAATGACATCCATATCGTCTTTATTTTAGATTTTAAAAGGCAATTTACTCGATTTTTAGGTGTTACATAAAACTTTTTTCATATTTTTTGACAGTATATAGCGTCAATTTTGAGCGTAAATTTAGTACGTGATCGTGCATCTAGAGGGCAGACGCCGAATTTTTGTATATCAATGTGTGAAAACTGATAAAAATATTTTTATGTGTAACAGACCGGTGATGAACCTAGATCTGAGCAACTCAAGCACGTTCAACTTTGGAGAGTCAATCATGATACGTGCAGGTCCATCTATCCTACAATAATCAACGAACGTATGATATGCGCTCTTTCGAATACTGAGGGCAACGGCCAATGTGGTGGTGACTCCGGTAGTCCACTCTTCCATGGTAACGTCGTGGTTGGTGTACTCTCCTTTGGAGCTGGTGCCTGTGGCAGTGCCACCTTCCCTTCGGTCAGCACAAGTGTATCTAACTATATTACCTGGATTCTATCTAATGCATAGTTATGTTATTTTAATTAATTATTAAACATATTATTTATTTGAATGTAAAATGAAGAATGTTAAAAGTAAGGTATTATATTTTTGTGTACATTATGAAATATAATAGTAGTAAATAGTCCGGAATTTCACTTACTTACCTCATTTCAACCCATGGGAGTCGTAAAAGGCGACTAATAAATATTACTCGAGTGTCGAGGGGATCATTGGGTTTGAAATTATATAATTATGATAGAAAGAATAAAAAATTTTCAATGGGAAACATTGAAATTTTTTTTTACTTTCTATCATATTCTGTCTTTTTAAAAACCAATGACTATCATAATCTCAAGTATATCCATACTTGAGATTATGATAGTTTAGGTGCTCCAATGTCTTGATAACAGTGCTATATTTGCTTCTGGTTTGTTGAATGGGAATTGCCATAAAATAATTAATGTAAGTCGGATAAAGCGGTAGCGCCTACACAAAAATATATAGTAGGTAATTAAACTAGGTTATGAGTGTTAACCGCTGACACATACTTTACAGTCACAGTGCAATTGTTTTAATGTGCTACTTTATTAAGCAATCTGCTACTACATACATAATTACCAATTTTTAAAACTGAAAAATAGTAAAAAAAAAAATTATGTGTTACAACAGAGTCGCGATGAACTTAGATCTGAGCAACTCAAGCACGTCCAACTTTGGAGAGTCAATCATGATACGTGCAGGTCCATCTATCCTGGTATACTCAACGACCGTATGATATGCGTTCTACCGAATGCTGAGGGCAATGGACAATGCCCTGGTGACTCCGGTCCACTCTTCCATGGCAACGTTGTGGTTGGTGTACTCTCCTTAGCAGCTCCCTGCGGCAGTGCAACGTCCCCTTCTATCAGCACAAGTGTGTCTAACTATATTACCTGGATTCTGTCTAACGCATAGTTATGTTATTCAATTAATATTAATAAATATATTATATTTATTATGTATTTTTTTTTTTCAATGGCAATCTTGGGTGGTCAAGCATTCTCAGATGGTCTACAGTATCAAAGCCTAGAAGATAAGCTAGCTACATACTAGTTGAATGGATGTTTAATGTAATATTTCTAGTGTTAAAACTATGAAACTTGTAATGTGCATTCGATCGATGGTCTTCACATGCAATGAACAACGCAGTCATGGACGCGGTCAGGGCCGGTCTGTACAACTACGATGAGCCATGAAATAGTTCTCAATGCCTTATTTAATATTGTGTTATTTGAAGAACCTATACTCACAACATAGAAGTAGTTTGGATTTATTAATAGTTACTTACCGATCTAAATACGCTGGAATGGTTAAATCTCAATTTGTTTTTTATGTATGTTTTATACGTTTTACGTCATTGGCGCTGTGTGAATGTGGTAGACATTCACACAGCGCCATCTAGTCCCAAAGTAATCAATTATATTTGCTTGTGTTATGGGTAACAACTGATATACTACTTAAATACATTTTTTTTTGTAAATACATACATATTATAGAATAAATTACACCCAGACACAGAACAAACCTTTATGCTCATCACACAAAGATTTGTCCTGGGTGGGGATCGAACCCACGACCTCCGGCTTAGCAGTCAGGGTCATTAACCACTAGACCAACAGGCCAGTCGTTCATACTTCATACTTCATCTCTGTTATACAGTATATCTAGTAGGAATGTATGTATGTATGAATGCATGTATAGATAGTAGGAAGTAGGTGTAGGAGATCGAACCTAACTCTGTACGTGCCTTTATTCATATGCTTTCCTCGAAATACTACTAGATGCATGCATACAAATAGTAGTAACGAATCTTATTTAATTACCTAGAAAAACAACACTTCCGAAACTGTTTTGGAATTGGATGAAACCGAGTTACCGGTGCATTTTCAATTTTTATATAAACACTCTTTTCTTGTTTAATCATAAATACATATATTTAAAGAGCCATTAAATTACTTAATTTAACTCGTTCGTCCGATGAACATCACGTACATGGATGAAAGCTAACCTCTTTCAAACACGCTTCAATTACAATAAGATATTCCAAATGAGTCCGATGAGTTTCCGCGGAATGTTCATTTGTTGAAGTGCTGTCAAAGTACCGGCGCTTCTTCGCATACAGAATGAATTATGTAAACTTTTTGAACACAGACTCAGTACAATAGAATACATAATAATATATTACGTATTTGAATGTCAATAATACTCACATTTTCTATGCCTACAACTTGTTTATAGGCATGCGTAGGCTTCGACTAAGTCACCTTTAAAATTTTAGTCTGAAAAGAACTCAAATTATGGTAAATTTCGTAATTACTGGTAGTTTAAAATGTATTAAAAAGAACCGTCTAAGAATGATGAAATAATATGTAATCCAATTTAAAATACATAAATCTATTCTTGTTTGTTGCAACTGCAAGGATTAATAAACAGCGATGATGCCGTTCGTACTTTAAAATAAAATTGTATAATGCAATAACAACAATAGTAAGTGAGTGACTAATATGTAGATGTGGCATTTTATGGATTTTGTGTATAAAAAAGAAAAAGCTAGTCTGAGGTCAAACCGATACGAACACAAAGATAAAGACTGCCACCCTATGTTGAGCTGGCATACCGCATCCATTTCGTTCTATGATCAATGTACACCATGGTGGTGCTTGGGGGTGGTAGTGAAGTCCCACCACCACCGTCGTATTGACGTGCCTTGCCGTCGCGAAATAACGTAGTTTTAAAAGTAAAATTATGTTCCTGTGAGTGACGGCTTCGTAAACAATAGCAAATTTAAAAAAAAAGGATTACAGTGAAAAATAAGATTTATTTTTAATTAAAGGTAAAAAGTAATATCTCCTGAATGAGTGTTTATTCAGAAATTCAAACCTTTTATCAATTTGAAGTGTTTAATTATTCCACTTAGTAAACATTATTCTAGAAGCAGTGGTGATTCATCGCTATGATTTACTTTATTATGATTTACGATAACTTCTAAATCCTTACCTGTGGAATTATTGCTTAGAAATTAACTATTCTATAATATTAAAATTTTATATTCAAACTTCGTCCACGACTATTATGAGCAAAACATTCATCATCTTTTTTCATCGTACAATATCATAGGATTTTCATCAATATTTTACTTAAATCACATGGTAGTCAGGTACGTAAGTCCTTAATGGACTTCAAATAGTTAATTATTGTCCTGCAATAATTTCATACTTTCTATTATACAACTATACGTCCACTAAGCGTAAGCTAAGAAATCTAATTTAGGAAATGTTCTATAAACGAAATTATTCCAAATTGTGTTTTATTAATAAAACAAATAATAATTCATTACTAGAGCCTTGAACAAGTTTGTTTTAGCGACCATAATGTCGGCGGTATGCATGTTGAATGTATAATAGAAATATTTACATAATTATGGCGGCAGGTAACATCCATTTGACATACGTAGAAAATTGTATTTGTTGTTATTTTCATTCGTTATAAGCTACTTATACCAAGTGATGTGATGAAAATTGCTTAAACTGTTGAAAAAAAAAATTAAAAACGATGTATGAAGAAGGAGCTACACCGTTGATGACTCCTGATGGGTACAGCAGTATAACGCAAGGTAAGAAACTAGGACATTCACACATTTTTATTTTTTTTTCTTGCACTCTGCAACAAATCTACGTGTTTTTGGACTCAAATTTAATACGTGTATTATTGTGTTCCGATTATCATATTCACTCGTAGCATCGTGATACTGAGATGTTCGTTACGCTCATCGAGGTTAAGCAACATTCGGCAAGGTCAGTCCATGATGGGTAGCCGTTTGTGGCAATTTCATTCTCGAGCGTCTCCGTGCTTCGGAAGGCACGTAAAGCCGTTGGTCCCGGTTACCACATAATGTGGTAGTCGTGAAGTCAAGTTGGGGGCGACTTGATAAATTCCAACTGGAATTGCTTTGGTGGTCTGCCTCAAGCCCACACGATGAGAAGATAATATTATGTTCTGGTTGACGTAACCAAGAATGATAGTTAAATATTTTAAATAAAATGAGCACGAATATAATGATTGAGATATATAAAAGAAAACAAATATAAAATAAATAAACGTGTAATCCTACACGAGCACGAAGTTCCACAGATGAAGTTTTGTAATGCTGCTACAAGTTCCGTAACTTAACCGTTTGTGGAACACACACAGTCGAATACAGAAAGAGGGCACAAGTTTTTGCGATGTGTGGTTTCAGTATTTGGTTTCGTATTGCCATCGTGAACGAATTTAGGTGAAGGTCTTTTATATTGACACGTCTATTAAAACGTATTTGTTTTATGTTTGTTATTTATAGGGTATACCAACCGATTACCAGACTGAGGAGGATAAAGTTTCCAAAATAATGTGTAGGTTTATTAATAGATACACATCCCACATATAAAATTACATACTTTTAAAGAAAAAAAAAAACAAAATGATACTTAAGTAACAAGCGACGGTTTTATTTATATTTATTTATTATAGAACTATATTATTTTGTTAAATTGTCCTGTTTTCACGATTTTTAGGTTATCTTTAAGTTAACGTAGCGTTGCGTACTTTGAGAAAAATATTCGTGATCACACAAATTTAAAAACTTATTCATTTCTTTTTTTGTTTACACCAGTTTTTCCGTCGCGACTTCACGTTTTATTACATAACAATTAATTAAATCAATTATGTAATTGGTGAGTTCAATTTTGGGATTCATTGTAAAAAGCTTTTGTTAAATATAACAACTTAGCTACATAAAATCAGTTCCTCAGTTTTGATTTAGAAAAACATTTTTAATTTTATTAGCTTTCTAGTATTTCTATCTTATACATATGAAAATGTTAAATGATTTATGGCAACATTAGATATAAATAATATATTAATCATTTCTATGTAGGATAATATTATTGCATTCCTAGAAAATATTATTAGATCTAAAAAAGCTAACAAAACTAAAACCAACTAAAACTTTTGCTCCATCCTTGTGACGACATTACTGCACAGATAGCTGTGTCAGACTATATCTGTGTTAGACAGGGCAAATTGTTTGTTTGATCGTCAAGAATATAAATGCGGTTGCCATTTTGTCACGCACCTTTCATAATATATCTTTGTAATATGGGAAAATACCCAAAAGCAATAAAACTAAATCGAGAACCTTTTCCGACTTCTTTGAACGATGTATAATGTGACACTATAAATCAATTGCGGATACCCTTCTTAATAGCATAAAAAATCGGGTACATGTTGTCAAATATAAAATGAATCTTTTATAAACTTATCCTACTTACATATCATATTATTATAATAATAATAATATTCTACCACATTCACACAGCGCCATCTAGTCCCAAAGTAAGCAATTATATTTGCTTGTGTTTTGGGTACTAAACAACTGATATACTACTTAAATACATTTTTTTTTGTAAATACATACATATTATAGATACATTACACCCAGACACAGAACAAACCTTTATGCTCATCACACAAAGATTTGTCCTGGTTGGGATTGAACCCACAACCTCCGCCTTAGCAGTCAGGGTCACTAATCACTAGACCAACAGGCCAGTCAAAAAGTTAGTTTATTAATCAAAACTTTCTATCATCGGTGGCGTCTGGGTGTGACAGTCTAAAGTCATTGAGGGTTCAAAAGGATCTCATTTAAGCCAGAAATTGAAGGTAATTTAGGGAATTACCTAATTATGACTAATATACTAATCAGTAAGTACCAATTATTAATCGGCGCCTGTTATTTTCTTATAGCAAAAAATGTTGAACATAAAAATATAAATTAGATATAATTATAGATACCTTTTTTTTTTTTTACTTGGGGAAATGCCTGACGCATACCCCTCGGTCTTGGGGAAAGAACCGAGGGGTTATGTGGGGCTCGCACCCACTAAAACCCCAAGGTGTTCCTCTCGTCGCGCTCTGCTGTGGTCACGGGAGCGCAGGAAAGATATATAGATACCTGCCACAAGTTAGATTATTACGCAAGTTGCAGTTTTGCTATGTGAAAATTATAATTTGAAATTGTTAAAATTATTTATTTAAGCGGGTAGATTTTTTTTTCAGTGGAAGGAAGGATTTTTCTTTTCTTTAGAAATGTAAACAAGTGAGCTATGCGTTGTATGTCAGCTTTTATTTGAAAAGTCACTTGAGTTTTTTAAATTTTGTTTGAAATCGTCATTTTAATTTCATTTTAAAACAACGATATTCAAAATAAAAGTAGTATCCTTGTAAAAGCTATGTGCCAAAATATATTGAAATGTAAAGCTGTTTTAAACAAAAAAATCTATCAAGATAATCGCGGTAGGTAATTTTCCTTCTAGCCCGAATACTTCTGATAGTAAAGTCGTAGAACAAGAACAAGTATTTCCTTCGTATCTATAATACGAAACTATCATAGTGACAAGAACGAAGTTAATTGCAGTTGTGAACTGGATCCAAATGACTTCACGAGTGTAGTAACATTTCAGTATAATGCCCAACTCTGATACTTCAAGTAGGCAGTATACAGTTGTTAAAAAGTGATCGAATACACATTTGTTTTCGAGTTTTAATAACTCATTTGCGTCATATTTGATCTTAGTTTTCTAACAAACGTACTGTTAGGCGGCAGCCGCGAATTGTCTTTTTAAAAAAAACACCAAAAGTTCACTAATTAAAGTTTATTACCAAAAATTACACCACTACACACTGAACCTCACTTTTCGTTTTAATAAACTAGAAATGACAACACGGGAACGCGGTTAGGAGTTTACTCTGCGACTGTCTCGAACACATGGGCGCAATTAATTTATATTAAATAATTATGATGACTTCAGCATTTCGTTACTTACAGAATACGGATATAACATCTCCCCCCTTTAGATGGAGCTTTATCCCAAAATAATGAAGCGAAATCGAGAAAAAGAAAAATGAGGCTTACAAATATTTAGAAAAGTACAAAAACTTAATATGAATTAGAAATAGATTATTAATTAAGATAAACACGCTAGAAATAGCATAAAGAAAATAAAATCATAGAAAAATAGTTATAAAATCTTATTATAGACACCATAAAAATATCTTAACATTAATTACAAATAAAATTAGTAATTATTTAAATTTCTGTTTGATAAATGAGGACTATTATCATTATCAGAGTTTTCAATTTGTTCAATCATTTCAATTGAATTAGTTACTGTATTTCGATGTTGAACATTTCTTTTTGTATTACATTGGTTGAATATTTGGATACAGCATGATTGACTTCTACGATTAAAATAGTAATTATATAATTTATACAGAGTAAACAAGAACATTAAAATAATGACACAATAGGTAAAACTTGAATAATAAGAAGAATATTTTATGAAATGACTTTGATTTTGATACTGATTAATTTCTTGTTCTAAATCGTCTAATTTATGAGAAGTATGTTTTAAGGAATCTAAATCTATGTTGCTTAAAGATAATGGCGACAGTAATGGGATAGTTTTATTAACTATCTCTTTGTTACAGCAATAATCTTGAGTAATATCAAAATCAATAACAAATTGATTTTTATATATGGAAGTCGAAGTAGTTGAAGGTATAAATTGTAAAGTTTTGAAATAACCAATGCAATCAGGATTTATTCTTAATATTCCTGTACCAAGGACAGAATAGTCTTTAACTTCGGTTTTACATTTTATGGTTAATTTCGATGGATTTGACTGTACATAAATCCATTGATTATTTTGCAGTTTATGCCAAATATCAATTTGACCGTAAAGTAATTTAAAATTACATTCATTTGGTAGTTTTAATACTACTTCAGTTAGTAATTTCATCTCGCAGGATGGATTAGATG
Organism: Laspeyria flexula; assembly: GCA_905147015.1. Taxonomy (NCBI): domain Eukaryota; kingdom Metazoa; phylum Arthropoda; class Insecta; order Lepidoptera; family Erebidae; genus Laspeyria; species Laspeyria flexula. The sequence continues at coordinate 14,735,769 of LR989950.1, read as the reverse complement.
TACTAGAGTAAAGAGTAGTTAATTGACAAATAGAATAATCATTATTTATCTTTAAACAATCTTTAATTTCGACACTGGATAGCATGGCATAATTAATTCTATCATCTGTGATAGCAAGGTAAGGATTGGTTGGGTGAATTAGGGCAAAGGCGTTAGGATTACTTTGATCTGGAGGTGTAGGTAAAGGTATTAACTTATAAACATTATATTTTATAGATGAGATAAGAGGGATCTGCATAACAAAAACGACTCTTTTCTTATAATAGTATGCAGTTAATTTTGACACATCAATAATTGTATGAATAGTTTCTATGTTAAGAGGAACTGGAAATTCTAAACGTGTCGTTATCATATGATTTTGTTTAGATAATTCAATCAATAGATTACTAGGCGTAATAACTGATGGATGTAAGACATTAATTTTAGCAAATAAAATAGCATTTAGGACTGAGTCTAAGAAATTGGAAATAGTTATCAGGGAACTTTCAATTATATTAACTAAGTTATTTATTTTAGAAATATACAACATTTCGTTGTTGTTTTTAGTAGATTGAGATAAAATATCATTAAGCTTATTAATCTGAGAGTTTAATCGAATCTCATTTTTACTTAACCTAGATATAGTAGAATTAAATGTATTAATAGAAGACTTCACTATATGAATGTTTTCTTTCATTAAATTAAATAAATTGTTCTCGCTCTTTTGACAAGAATCAATTGCAGCATCATATTTTCGTGCATCATCGGCATCTAAAGTTCCAAAGAAGAACTTTAATATTTCGCCACCAAATTCTAATGATCTTTTAAATCTATTTGGCGAGTCAGATGAGATAATATGTGATAAAGAATCTAATTTAATTAAGTTAGCTTGTAAGTTTACTTCTATTGGACTAAAAAGATCTTTACAATGCATGAATTCCTTTACTTCGGATTTAATGCAGATATCTAATGTAGTTTTAACCAAATTTTCAATGTTGTTAAGATGTGGTTCAACCGATACTATATCTATATGAGTAATAATTTTCCAATAATCGTTGTAAAAATAAATAGTATCTATAGGGTCGAAATAAATTCCAGGGCTGTGTATAATCGGCGTTAAAGGAGGCTCCGCAAGGGCGTGATGCCATAGCGTTCTGAAAAAGATAACGGCTAAGCGTTAGCGGGTTTAATTTCATTAGTATGATATTTAATCTTTTTACGACCTATTTGTAAGGTAACATTATGATTATTATGAACCTTAATAATTTTATAAGGGCCTTTCCATATTGGGGATAAGGCTTTCCGCAATCTATGGTGATGTTTTAAATAAACTAAATCACCAACTTTATAATTTGGCACTCGGGAACTGGAATCGTAATATTGTTTTGATTTTTCTTTACTGTTAATTATATTTTCAATAGCTTTTTCGCGGCTAAACCGCATTCTGTATTGCAATGCGCGAATATATTCATTGTAAGTTGTGTTAGTATTAGTTTCATATAAGGAATTAGGAATATTAGGTTTATAACCGTAAAGTAATTCGTGTGGCGCGAAATTAGTTGTAGAATGAGGAGTGGTATTATATGCTAAAATTGCTGTAAATAGGTAACAGTGCCAATCATTCTGATTTTCATTAACGAAAGATTTAAGGTATTCTTTTAAGGTTGCATGAGACCGTTCTAATGCTCCGTTAGTTTGAGGATGGTAAGGAGTAGTAAATAGGTTTTTAATTTTTAAGATTTCGGTTAGTTGTTTAAATAAATCCGACGTAAAGCATGTGCCAAGGTCAGTTAGTATGGTTTTTGGAAAACCGAAAAGAGACATGAAGTGTATAAGATTTCTAGCGATTTCCTCACTAGTAGAGGAAACCATAGGATATGCACTAGAGAATTTAGTGAGATCATCTTGCAAGGTTAAGATAAATTTAAATTTTTGAAAACCTGCTTCAGGTAAGGGACCTACAATGTCAAGAGCTAATCTCTCAAAAGGTCTAGTTGAAGTAGAAGTAATCTCCATAGGAGCCTTATTTGAGATTCTGAATGGCTTATTAATTTGGCATAATTGACATTTTTTTACATAGTTTTCAATGTCTAAACGCATAGATTTCCAATAGTAAGATTCTTTAATACGACTCAACATTCGTTTCATACCTGGATGTCCAGCAATGGGTGAGTCATGATTTTCCTGAAGTATTTTGGGTAATTCAGCAGGAGTAGGATAAATAATTTGATTTTTATAAATATGTATTTTAATGTTTGTGTTATGAAAAATGAACGTTAATATATTGTAGATTTTATTATAAGATAGTTTAGAAAATGGTTCACTGAAATCTGATATCGCGAGTTCTGGTTCATTTATGTTTTGTTCCAGAATAGTATCACGTAACTTCATTACTAGACAATAAATTGTTTTATAACTGACTTCTTCGTAATGGTGTATTTTAGTAAATAAGAAATAGTAATGTTTGCCATCAGAAGATGTTGTAAATACTGTATTTGGTTCACGTTCTGATGCAATTATATCACTAGAATTTTCAATTTGAGAGAGTAAATTTTGGCAATTAGGCATAGAACTGTCAAAATCTAAAGATGTAGGACAGGCTATTAGTTTACATTTAGTAAGATGTAAAGATTGTGAGTGTTCTTCAATTTGTAGATTAATGATAGGTATTGATTTAGTAAATTGCAGTTTAAAGTACTCTTCATAAGAGTGATTATTAAATCTATTGCTACGTGTAATGGCGAGTATCGGATGACGCGATAAGGCGTCGGCGTTAGAATTAAGTTTGCCTTGTTTATATAAGATTTCATAATCATACTCCTCTAGTTTTAGACGCCAGCGAATAAGTCGACTACCAGGGTCTTTTACATTAAAAAGCCAAACAAGAGGTCTATGATCAGTAATAATTTTAAATTTATTTCCGTAAAGATAGGGACGGAAAGTTTTCACGGCAAATAAAATTGCTAATAATTCCTTTTCAGTAGTAGAATAATTGCCTTCAGCTTTATTTAATGTACGCGATGCATAGGCGATTGGTTTATCTTTGCCAACCGGACCTTGAGAGAGAACTGCGCCTATGGCGTAGTTACTTGCATCTGTAGTAACGAGAAAAGGTTGAGAAAAATCGGGATATTGAAGTAAAGGAGCCGTAGTTAGTTTATTTTTTAAAATATCAAATGCATTTTGTTGTTCCGCATTCCAATGAAAGGCGGTATCCTTTTTTAAAAGAAGAGTTAAAGGTTTAGTTATTTTAGAAAAGTTTTCGATAAATCGGCGATAGTAGCCTATGAGACCTAGGAAAGATTTTATGTCTTTAGGATTTTTGGGAATAGGATATTCTGAGACGGCCTTGACCTTGTCAAGGTTTGGAGAGACACCGTTATCGGTTATAGTATGACCTAAATAATTTACCTCACGTCTTAAGAATTCACATTTATCAGGTTGTAGTTTTAAGTTAAATTGACGAAGTCTATCAAATACTAAGCGAAGTTTTTCGACCATCGAATTTAATGAGGCTGCGTAGACAATACAGTCATCTAAATATACATAGCAATGTAGACCTTGAAGGCCTGATAAAACAGTGTTCATAAGACGTTGGAAGGTTGCGGGCGCATTTTTGAGCCCAAATGGCATTCTCGTGAATTCATAATGGCCTGAGGTGCCGTTTGTATTAATTACTGTGAATCCAGTTTTTGCTGCGTCAGCCGAATTTAATTCAATTTGGTGAAAACCAGAAACCAGATCTAATACACTAAAATATTTAGAGTGACCTAGCTGGTCTAGAATATCTGAGATTAAAGGAATAGGATATATTTCATTTACAGTGACGTCATTAAGTCGCCTATAATCAATAACGATTCGCCACTTTCGTTGTCCGGAAGCGTCCATCTTTTTGGGGACTACCCAGACAGGAGCACTCCAGGGTGAATTAGAAGGTTTAATTATATCTTGGACAAGCATCTTTTTTATTTGTTTGTCAACTTCATCCTTATGACACTCTGGAAAACGGTATGATTTGACATTAATAGGAGGTGCATTGCCTGTGTTAATTGAGTGCTGAATTGCATTAGTGCAAGTGAGGGGGTCTCCGTCCAAGTAAAATATGTCAGTAAAATCAGCACAACATTCTAAAAGAGCTTGTTTTTCCTCAGAGTTAAGATGATCATGCCTAATTTGACTAAGAACGCGATCTCGTCGATCAGACGGAGACGAGTTTAAAGAATGTATAATTTCCTGAGATGAATAAGATTGAGATAAGTCGATAGGAGTTAGGGCGACCTTGAAATCATGTATTCGAACTTCAATTTCGGTTGTATTTAATACCGAAATATTGACGCGATTATTTGATTTTAAAGTTACTATGCAATTAGCTAGGTAAACACCGTCGCTTACAATATGATCTAAAACCAATGCTTCACGTAAGTTATGTAGTTCTGAGATATCATTTGATACCATGCATTCAATTACAGCTTCACAGCGAGCCGGTATGACGTAGGTAGGTTTATCAAATAAAATAGGTAAGTGATGACCTGACAGAGTCATGTACTTAGAATTATAATCTATATTGGCTTTATAAATGCGTAGAAAATCTGTACCGATTATACCGTCATATTTTAGATTTAATTCGTCTGTAATGACGTGAAATTTATGTAAAAATGTCTGTTTGCATACATGAAACTCTAAATCAAATGCACCTAAAGTTTCATTGTAAGATTTAGCGTTATTAATACCTTTAAGTTGAATTATTTCGGTATTTAATTTAGGTTTGTTTAATAAACTAGATTGTTTAATAATACTGACACTTGAACCAGTGTCAATAAGAAAACTTAGAGGGCTTTCAGAATATTTTGTAATTAATTTAGTAAATGGTAATGATACCTTGTATTTATTTATTTCAAAAATAGGTACAGAGATTTCGCGAGACTCCTGTGTAAGTATAGACTTAGCATTAGAATAAGGTAAGTTACACTTATTTGTAGTACTCAGATTGTTCTGAGATGTATTATTAGGATTAGATTTAGTATAGGATTTAGGATAGGATTTAAGATGACTCAATTCCGTTTTCGGACATTGAGATGTATAAGATTTAGTATGACTCAACTCCGTTTTCGGAGATTGAGATGTAAAAGATATAGTATGACTCAACTCCGTTTTCGGAGATTGAGATGTAAAAGATTTAGTATGACTCAACTCCGTTTTCGGAGATTGAGATGTAAAAGATTTAGTATGACTCAACTCCGTTTTCGGAGATTGAGATGTAAAAGATTTAGTATGAGAGTTTGTGCCGTTGCTATTAACAGATTTCGGCAGGCACGGATCCGAAATCAAATTTCGTTTAAATCACGGTCATTATCCGTGCTTGAACATTCATTAGAATTACATTCGCAACAATTCACACGGGCATCGCTATTCGGTGCATGTGAACTGGCGACTTTGCCCTGTGAAGTATCGGGTTGCGAATTCTGAGAGCGGCGCTGATTATTGTATTGGAGCTTGCGACACTCTTGGATTACATGCCCTTTGTTCTTACAATAAGCACATGATTTCGTAATAGATTTATGCTGATCATCATTTTTCCCTGTTGAAGACGAAGATGGATTAGGAACATGGAAAGATTTTTGGACTTGAGGATTAGATTTCTTCTTGAAACATTCATTGGATGTGTGTCCCTGTTTATTACATATAGTGCATGATTTATTCGATTTTTGGGACACACGACATAAATTGTAGATTTTTTCTTCCTCTACCGCTAGTGTAGTGGCGTCATTTAAAGAAGATGGATTACGACACCGCACTATCGTTGAAATATTGGGGTTGAGACCCATGAGGAATGTATTTAAGGCTAGATCTTCCATAGCAGCTACTCTGCCTATAAGCTCCTGCGGACTAGAGCAGGAGTAATGGATGTCCGCCTGAATTCTTGTGAGGCATGCCTCAATTTTTAATGAATATTGGGTGACGGATTCTGTTGGTAATTGCTTGCAACTTTGAAGTTCCAATAAAAGATGAGAGCTATGTTTCTTCTCACCAAAAGTGGATTTTAAAAATGATTTTAAATCAGCCCAACTTGAGAATTTTTTTAAACTACATGCTAATTGAGCCTTGCCTTCCAGTTGCGATATAATGTATTTACTTAGAATTCCCTGTTGTTCGGGCATTGCTAAAGAAATTGCGTTATCGCAATTGGTAAGAAAGGCTGGTAAGGTTTCACGATCCCCATTGTATGGCCTTATGAATTTGGTTAGGACACTAAGGCTAACCTTTTCAAGGGACTCGGGTTTCACATCATTTTTGGACATCTTTAGGAATTAGGATGCACAGATATAAGTATAACAATAAAATTAGAAATATAGAAAGAAATATAGAGAACAAAATATAAATTTACTCACAGTGTCAGGAACATCAGCAACATTCCTAAATACACTAGGATTAAGATTAGAGTCCAGATTTAATATAAACACGCGCGGTGTGTGTGACCACGGATGATGTGCGACGGAGATGTTGTCCGATACGCGATGCAATGACGACTTGACGCCTATATGACCACGTAACGTACAGGCTGGTGACGAGTGCAGAGTGATGATGATAATATACCGATGTAGAAATATAGGATGAATCTGAATATTGTTGTACTGGTCCTGGTTGAAAGCGGAAATGGAGGTTCTATACTGTAGATTCTGATGGTGCGGGCTCTCGACTTAGGTGGAGGCTTATCGTCGACCACGAGGTGTTTGGCGGTGATGCAGGCTCGATGAACTGGGTAGACTTACTGTCGATCACAATTTTGGGCAGGTGTCTTGATGCGGGCTCAGCACGTGGGGCTGAGGCTGACCGTCGATCAGTTTGACAAAGACGCGACGACCACGGATTCAGATCTCGGGGTTTATACGAAAACCACTCGCGAGATCCCACTTCTGACACCAATGTTAGGCGGCAGCCGCGAATTGTCTTTTTAAAAAAAACACCAAAAGTTCACTAATTAAAGTTTATTACCAAAAATTACACCACTACACACTGAACCTCACTTTTCGTTTTAATAAACTAGAAATGACAACACGGGAACGCGGTTAGGAGTTTACTCTGCGACTGTCTCGAACACATGGGCGCAATTAATTTATATTAAATAATTATGATGACTTCAGCATTTCGTTACTTACAGAATACGGATATAACAGTACACATTTTATAAATGTAGTAAGTATTTATTTTATATGCAAGTTTATTACCCTATAGACTTGCAATCCCGATACTTTTTTTCAGAAGGGAGTTGTATATGTTTCGACCTAAAAATAATCAGTTTCAACCTAGCGTAAAAAGTTGCCCCTTATTAATTCCTACTTCTCGTGTCTGCCTCGGTGGCACAGCGGGAAGTGTATACGACTGCTGTGCAAGAGGTCCTGGGTTCGATTCCCGGGTCGGGTAAAAATGGTATTGGGTTTTTCTATCATGAAATTTCAGTATTAAGATTTTCCCGGAGTTTGGTAAACAAATGCTCCCGGTTGATGACAATAGGCTCGCCCCCTATTTCATGGGACCAAACATAGCTGGCAAAATGTGGGTGTGATACACCTCTGCCTACCCCTTCGGGGAAAAAGGCGTGATGCTATGTATGTATGTATGTATGTCTCGTGTCATCTCTTTTTTATTGGAGTGTGGACCTAAAACCTCTGTTTATTTATTTTTTCAAAGCTACTATATTAATGTCAAAACATCACCCATAACTGAGAGAGGTTGTTATAATCGAATTATCATCGTAGCAGATTCGTAGTAAGGCTACGAATGTAGTAAAATAAATCCGTCTGCTACGCCATTTATACGTACTTTTGTAGCGATGTCTTTGGGAAAATCAATAATGTTGAAATTACCTTAAAACATGTTACTCTTTACGACGTTTTCCACTGCAATTTGTTTAACAAATCAATAATTGATTCTCCCAATACACACACTCAGTCACCATAAAACTGAACTTAATCAAAAAGAGGATCAAGATTTAAAATAGAACGCTCTAAATTGTCATCATAAATTCAAATTTCAATGATTACTTTTTAAATAATATTTTTAAATCTTAATAAATAAGACTGATTTTACAAAAAAACGATTTATAAAAATTTAATTAGACAGTATATCGGCGACAGTTTTATATGTAACTTTTATACGTGATTGTGTTTACATTCGTTCCTTACAGTAACTGTTTACTATCATTATAATCGATGTTCTGTCCGTACAAATTGCCCCCGGTAATAATGTCAAGGTTACAATGGCTATTGAAGGCTGACATTGATAGTGTGGTCGATATACGTGGCCTACTCGTACTAAAAATATATGGCCATGTCCTTCGTCCTTTACAAACTGATCATTATGTGGCTGTTCTAATAGCACCTGAAACTAGCCAAGATGTTAGCAAGTAATTTCCGTACTAATGCATAATGTCACTGCCTCATTTCAACCCGTGGGTGTCGTTCAAGATGACTAAGGGACTAAAGCAGTGGGAGAAAAGGAAAATTCGAAACTAGCTTCTAGCCAGCGTGGTATAGTAGACTAAATTCCATCTAAAATGTTTCGAGGATTCCTGTGCCAAGCTGTGGGACATTAATTTATGAGCTGTAATGATAATGATAAATGTCAGTAAGTAAGCGTTTTTATTCATCTGGCAGACGAGCAAGCAGCCCAGCTGATGGTAAGTGGTGACCACCGATTATGAACATTCGCAATGTTAGAATGCAAAGCCAAACCACCTTGTGAGGATAGCCCTCGTTAAACATTGTTTGTACCCAACTATTATGATATCATAATTATGACATTTTAACATTAGTAAAAGCAAAAATAAACGTCTATTGTGTCTGAATTAATTTTTGTATGGGATTATACAAAAATATTTTTTACCAAAGTAACTCAACAAACATAGTTCACCTACAGAGGTACGAGTATACGTCTGTTCTGTGTTTAACCTCCGCGTTGTCTATCATAACATAAGCCTTCAATGAACAAATCAAGCTTCGAACAATAATTACACCACAAATCAATGTGGCACGAACACGACAATGACATTCTGATTTCAAGGTACTGTCATGATATGGACTTAATTATTCAGTTTATGTTATCGACTTTGGTCAAGTTTGATTATGAAAAATATATCATTACAAACGTCGTACCACTCTTTTTCTATCGGAACAACATACGAGTTATTAGGTTATATATTTCAGTACTAACTACTAAATTTTATTAATTTTTTTTATTAAAAAAGACAACGCCCGCACTAGGGAACAAGCCCTGTGTCGCGGGGAGCTTTACAAACATGAAACTAACGGACACAAAGTACACCCAGACTAGAAAGAAATATCTATGAAACACACAAATATTTGTCTCGTGTGGGAATCGAACCCACGTCACCCAGCACGGCGATGTAGTGGCGAGGCGACCACCTTAACCACTGCGCCACGGTGACAGTCAAAAATGTTAAGGGAATCTAACAGTAACACCGAGTTGATATGAACAACTTGGAGAGCTCAGTGTAACAGTGTCCATGGACCCCCGAGGGTATTCACGTGGGGGGTTGAAGTAGAAATAAGGATTTGTTCAAGTCCAATGAGGTGTAAATTTAATACTCTATTCAGTCTGTCTAGGTAGAGGTACTTGCTGCTACACTAGCGCCAAAATTTTGGTATTTTTAACATATGAAGGGGCATGGGGATTTGTACGACTGTTGCGAATATGTCTAAGGATATTTCTACGGGTCGGGCAAAACGATGTTGGGTTTTTCTGTCTTGAAATTCTTAGTATCAGCCCAGAGTCTAAAAATATGGCAGATTAATGGCAATAGATGCGCCCTGTATGTGACATTGGTCACCAGATGTAGTCTTCACTGAAGCATTTAAAACCACTTGAAGTGCTTGTCTGTCGTCGCATACTGAGCTTTAGCGCTCCTAAATTATTCAATTCCTGTTTTTAAGCTTATATTGCATAACAATGCGTTTACAAAATGTTTTTACCGATTTCAAATACATAGTTGGTACCAAGTGATCATCACATACCATACTTCTTGACGAAAACAAATTAAAGTTTGATTGCTTATTATTTTATTTTTTTCTCATATCCAAATTTTATTGAATTTGATTTAGTATGGTGTTTTGGTTTTGTACCTTTCTCTGATATTTCAAACTGTAACCAATTGAAATTGTAACTACTATGACGATTAAAAAGAGTGGCCTGAGTTTCATGCCAAGTTCTTCTCAGAGCTCAACCTTGTCAGTGAACTGGTCGTAGGCAAATTTGCTGACACCTTTTTTTTTGGCTTTGTATGTCGTTCATAAGTATTATGTATGTGATCAAAATGAAATAAATAGATTTGACTTTGACTTTGAACTTTAGTTGTATCAGAATCCAGCTCCAAGGACCAATGTTGGGGACGCGATCTGAGTGGTTCGGACTTTAGGATTTATTGATAAAACACGCAAATAAATTGATACGTATCTACAAAAGATTTTACACAATATTTTATATGAAAGTTTATTGATGAGCTATTAATTATTATGATATTATGTTGTTACGAGTGCATCCAGTTTGCTGTCCCGACATACACTGTAGTGTGTAGTGTTGTTCAAGGCAGCGCCTTGCATTATGTTGCTGGATTTTGAACATATTGTAGCGCACTAAACATAAATGTGGCTGTTTGTAAAATGTGGATGTTAAACACCTCTACAGTAGGCAGGAGTGCAACACACGCATATTGTCATTAGCCGGGCATATTTCCAAACTCCGAGCTACTGAAAATTTCAAAATCCAGGTCTGCTTTTTGTCCGACTTGGGATTTACACGTTGGATTTTTTTTTTAATTTTAATATTCATAAATATGTAATGCTGTTCGTAAACGGTAGTCTCTAAAACTATCAAAACGCTTTTAGTAAAATTATGTAAATCTGTTTAGTTAATTCTATTTTTGAATACATTGCTGGTAGGACAACGCTGCCGCTGGTATGAAAAAAAAAGAAATGTAGACAATTTATTCTAAATTTAACAATAATTAATCAATAAAAGAATTAATTAGGTGCTATCAGTGATTAGTCGCGACACAATTATTTATTTATTTATAATAAGGTACACTAACGGCAAGACATACAAATATTACAAATTTAGACACTTAATTTATACAACGTTGGTATATATATGTTTGCCAATTAAAAGCATACACATCATTCCTATTAAATGTAAAGGTAACATTGATAGTAACTTAAATATGAAATAAAATATATAGGTAAAAGTAATAGTAATAAAAAAGTAGGTAATAAAAGTAAACAATCGTAATTAATCTTAACAATCGAGCAGTTTCAGCAAGCTGTTTCTGAATTTATTTTCTGGCGTGTTAAATATATCTAAGTCAAACTTCGCGTTAAAACAATTGTAGGTGTTGCAAATTCTAACTAGAGGGTAATGATGACCAAGATTAGTTCAAGCAGTGGGCGAGAAGAAGGTTCTTGTGATGGCCTATCTGGGGTATCGGTAGGGTACATTTAGTTTAATGGAAGATAGGAGATCAGGACATGTGATCTTGTGGTTTAGGATTTTATGGAGAAACAGTAAGTCTGTCAATGTACGGCGGTTTTTGAGAGAAGTCATGCCAAAGAAAGATAGTCGCATGTTGTAAGGTACCTTGTGATATGTACCAGGGGAAATATATGCTAAGTGTCTCGTGAAGGTTCGCTGAATACTCTCGATCCTCTGAGAAGAATTGCTGTACTCAGGGTTCCATGCCACAGATGCAAATTCCAGTCTGCTACGTACAAGACTATTGTAAAGAATTACTCGTGTCTGTTTATGTTGAAATCCCTGTAAATTCCGTTTAAGGAAGCCCAGCATTTGAGCTGCTTTTTTTACAATGGTATCTACATGCGAGGTAAATTTTAATTTGGGATCTACGATTACTCCCAAGTCTTTTATTTCTTTAACCCTAGACAAAACTGCACCATCTAGGAAATATTCCGAGTCTATGGCTTGGGTCTTTTTAGTAAAGCGCATGTGAAAGCATTTGGTAGGGTTCAACATCATGCCATTGGTGTCACACCAGAGTTTAATACTATTTAGGTCTGTTTGTAAGAGTTCTACGTCAGAAGGATTATTTATGGTCCTGTATATTTTCAGATCATCGGCAGAGAAAGAAGCGTTACTGTATTTTAGAGAAGTGGTAATATATCATTAATAAAAATTAGAAATAGTATTGGGCCCAGATGCGAACCCTGTGGAACACCAGATTGAGCAAAGTACACTTTAGATTCATATCCAGCAACTAACAATTATATCTTATTGTATAATCTATAATATTGTATGACAAACTTAATATCTTCCGGTAGCTGATAACATTAAAATTCTTATCGATGATTTTATCGCATACATGGGTTTTCCCAAATAGTATTTAAAAAAAAAACACTTTTTACCTGTTACAAAGAGGCAACACTTGTTTTGTGTGGATGTGCAATTTTTATAATTATTTTCTCATAATTATTAGAACAAACAAAATTAATATGATTTAAAAACAAGGTATACTAAAGGTTTTTTTTAAAATACAGGAACTAATAGTCTATCCTGTAGTTATATTTATTGATTTTTCCAAATTTTTTATCTATTTATTCTATTCTATTTTGTGAAAGAACATAAATAAATTTATTATTTTTATCATGACTAAGAACTTCATTTATCTTGTTCCTAATATCTTCGATATTTATTAAAAGGCTTATCTATAAATGAATCGCAATTTTTGTGTTTTTCCACATAATATAGGTAGGTATAGCAACTAGACATACTCGTACTTACTTATTTTGTGTGGATCTATGTATAATTTATTATAATACATTTTCCTTAATTTATTTGAACAATCAAATAATTTAATAGTAAGTTATAATTATGCAGAAATATATTTTTTTTTTTTTTTTTCTTCTGTGCTTATCTGCAATCAGTCAAACTATAAGCAGATGATATGTGAGCTCTGTATCTTTGGCGAAGTGCGTCCTCCATCGTGGACAGCTACTTTAATTTTAATATAATATAGCTAAACCATCGTTTAAGCATCATTAATGATGTCTTTCCTCTTAAGGCGCTTGTGGTAGCTGCGCTTGGTAAGACATGCCGCGAGTACATTCGGGTGTTTTTCCAGTCGCTTTTTATAGCATTTTGTGTAGGCCAGGATTTCCTCTCTCACAGTGTTGACATTTAAGTTTCGGTGGATTTCAGCATTGGTAATGAACCACGGAACCTGCGCTATGGACCTTAGTATTGCGTTCTATAATCTTTGCAATATTGCGATGCTGGTATTACTTGCACTCCCCCACAGCTGGATGCCATACATCCAAGTTGGTTTTAATATAGTTTTATATATGAGGAGTTTGTTGTAAAAATATGTTGCAGAAATATGTTTCTAACTTTCGTGATTATTACGCAAAAATGCATTTGACCGAATTGATCGATCATAGTCACGGACTAATCACAATCAGGGCAATTCGAGCGAAATCTTGAGCAAATCAATAAAGTTTTGTTCATTATCATATTTAATTTGAGAAATTTATATCATAATATAGTTAATATATGTAAAGGCTTAATGGCGATAAAATTATAACTTAATAAGATGGCAGTATTCTTTCAAAATATTGAAATTGCCGAACAAACAATTTAAATATTTTAAAAAATACTGCTTCTCAGTGATCTTTCTCAGTGATGCTTCCAAATAAAACGAGTTGGTTAGTTAAGACCATATTATTTTCTATCATAGTACAAATCGAGACTAAAGTTTAGACTATGAATAATGTACCGATCGCTAGAAGACGTGCTTTCAAATAAATTAAATAAAAAAGTTAATTTAAAAAACCGACTGCTACTTACTATAAGTACTTACTATAAGACCTACTGACTATAAGTATAGCACTATAAAAATTCATAAAGTAATAATATACTTACATAATAATTAATAATATTGACTGACGAAGACTACTTTTTGGCAAGGCAAGGCAGTCGGGTTTTTTGGTTTTTTTAAAATAAACACTTGTTATTCTATTTTACTTTCAACCTCTTTTTTTTCTGTTTTTTTTTTTTTTTTTAAAGACAACGCCCGCACTAGGGAACAAGCCCTGTGTCGCGGGGAGCTTTACAAACATGAAACTAACGGACACAAAGTACACCCAGACTAGAAACAAATATCTATGAATCACACAAATATTTGTCTCGTGTGGGAATCGAACCCACGTCACCCAGCACGGCGATGTAGTAGCGAGGCGACCACCTTAACCACTGCGCCACGGTGACAGTGGTTAAGGTGGTCGGTTTGGATAGGTTTATTTCTCTCTTTAGTTGTACACTTCATTCATGCTCTCTTTTTCACACTTATCTCATCTACACTCTAAGGTTTGCTGTAAGAGAATTTAATTCTGAGTTAAGCTCGCCTTTGTACATGTTTTTTGTGTATAAGTATTTTTATTGTATATATTATTTTATTATATGTATTATTTTCTTGTGTGCAATAAATTTTTAAAACAAACAACAGTTCAGCCATTGAGGAGGACTCAGGAGGAGTGTGAAGTTCACGTACAAAAGAATTAAATTATAAATGTTTATCAAATTAAAAGTATAAAATCTAAAATAATATAGCTGTCATTGATTCTACTCTTATATTTAGTGAGAATCTATACAAGTAAATACTTCGCTCTATAACAGACAGATCGATATTGCGATTTGGTTAATTATGTTTTTTCACGCGATCGACTAGCGCATCAATCATCTGCCAATATAGAAGCGTCACCTAAATCATAATAGTTAACCTTACATCGTTATGTTCCACTACGAGCAATATTTGTATAATAATCCATACATATTATAAAATATAAAAGGCTTTGTCCTGACTGACTGACTGACTGATATATAGACAACGCACAGCCTAAACCGCTGGTCGTAGCGACTGAAATTTGGAGGGTGTGTTTGTCCTAATGTCTAGAGGGGTACTAAGAAAGGGTTTTTTAAAATTCAACCCCTAAGGGGGTGAAAAGGGATAAAAACGATTGTATGAAATTTCTTTGTTTTTTAACTTATGGATTTGAAAATTTGTGTTGGGGTACTACTATCAAAATAAAAAATACCCTCATCAATATTTTTGACAAGGGTGGCTTTGGAAGGGTGAAATTGGGGATGATCCGTTGTATGAAAAGATCTTTGTTTTGAAGTTAACGTTTTGCAAATTTGTATTTGGATAGGAACTTAAAATGTTGTTTTTAATATTTTTGATAGGGATGAGTTCAGGGGGTGTAATATTAAATAGATAGTTCTTTGTTTTTCAAGTTATATCTTTGGTCTTACTTAGAAGTTATTTTTTAGGTTTTTATGGACGGATAATACGCAATTAGAACTTCAGTTAAGAAGTGAGTTGATGGGTTGTTTTTGGTGTTTAAAAAACTTACCCTAAGGGATGAAATAGGTGTGAAAATTATTAGAAATTGATATGGATGTCGTTTTCAAGGTTTTTAGGGATTACGAAAATGTTATCTATATTGACGTAAAATGAAATTAGTATTGGGATAGAAACTTAAAATGTTGTTTTTAATATTTTTGATAGGGATGGGTTCAAGGGGTAAAATATTAAATAGACAGTTCTTTGTTTTTCAAGTTATATGTGAACATTAGTTAAGAAGTGAGTGGATGGGTGGTTTTTGGTGTTTGAAAAACTTGCCCTAAGGGATGAAATAGGTGTAAAAATTATTAGAAATTGATATGGATGTCGTTTTCAAGGTTTTCAGGGACGCTGATTACGAAAATGTTATCTATATATATTGACGTAAAATGAAATTCAACTCCTGCAGTGGGGTGTTGTGGAGTTCATGAATTCCAGTTAAAACAAAGATCTATGTAATATCGAAATCTACGCGGACGAAATCGCGGGCAAAAGCTAGTAAATAATAAATGTGCAGCTTCAGTGTGTAGTTCCCCGCGGGACCAAAAGGGACACAGTATACATGTACCTGCGGTAGCGCGCGGATCCTAGATCTATGGTATAGACAATCATTTACAGCCTACGTAGATTTATTTTGGTGCATAACATTATTATAATAATAATATTTTTACTACATTCACACAGTGCCATCTAGTCCCAAATTAAGCAATTATATTTGCTTGTGTTATGGGTACTAAACAACTGACATACTTCTTAAATACTTTTTTTGTAAATACATACATATTATAGATAAATTACACCCAGACACAGAACAAACAATCATATTCATCACACAAAGATTTGTACTGAGTGGGAATCGAACCAATTTGTATTCTTAAACTTAGTTTAACCGCCAAAATGTGATTTTTTAGTGACTTTACCCACATGAATCTAGGTAAAGTCATGGGTAGTAGTAGCTTGTAAAGAATAATCGTTAAAAGTATTGAATGAGCCTGAGACAGATCCAAGTGTTGGAATTTATCAATTCATCCCGAAAGCTTCCAACTTGACTTAACGACTACCACATTAAGTAGGAACTGGGACCAACGTCTTTACGTGCCTTCTAAAGCATGGAGACGCTTGAAAATGGCAAAAAACAGTTACCTATGGACTGACCTTACCGAACCAGAACCATAATGCTAGTGCAATCAGCAGTTATAAATATACAATCTTTCAATATATTAATTGTATTATTAACAATCAAAAACAAATTACAATACTCACATGGATAATCCACAACATCCATATCAATACAAAAAAATTAGCTGTACATTCAGACAGCTGTATTCTAGTGCTATAAATATACAGTAGCTGTACATGAACTGAGGCAAGTTCAAGTAGAAAAATCGATCCAGGTATTCGACTATTTCCGTCGCCGCTCGGCCAGGTCCGCAACTGACATTGACATTCATAAGTCACAAAACCTCATCACTTCAGACTTTAGAAATATAACTGTAACATGTAAAATAACATTATAGACTACATGTATTCCCGTGACAAAACCACAGTGTCATTTTTTTTGTTGGAAAATAAATTTATCATACAAATGGCATTTTATATTTATTGGTATCTGTGACCCCGTTTTATCAATTGCTGATAAGTGTTTGGCAAGAAACTCTCCTTGGTGTTTGGTTACTTACATTTGACATTTATGAAGTACAGATATCGCCCGCGGCGCTTCCTGTGCGTAATTTTTTTCGCATAAAACAGTGGCAATAAGATATTTTGCTTGGTCTCAAACTCTTAATCTAACCAGTAGCCTCGTAAGACCCAAGCCATAAAACGTTTAGAATTAATTACTATCCATTGTCTTAATTTGATGACATATTCCCTATAACAGCTGCAGCCCAGAACATTAAAGTTGAATCATTTTATTATATCAATTTAAAGTGAAAAAATACATATGAGGTATTTTTTTCACATAATATACAGGATGGAATTTTGTAATGCCACCTGGAGGGGAAGTACTCTTAATACTAGAGATAGATAATTTTACTCAAAGGAAACATTCCTTTGTTTTTATAAAGAAACAAAACTGCATTCAAGATTTTTCGGAAATTCACTTGCCACACCCGGGAATCCAAAGCCAGAGAAGAAGAGAAAAAGAGCCAGCTAAAATCCAAAAAATAACATTCTGTACTTTTATGGCATTGCTCGATAGGGTCAACCATAAGGACCGAATCTTACTAACAAACATGGTTAATTAAATAAGAAAAATACCGGAACCTGTAAGTACTACTTCTATTATATCTTCTTATGAGGTCACTGGGTCTTAGGAGAGTAGAGTAACAATATTCTTTTAATAGTTTTATGCATTAACTAGGGTTAGTGAAATCATTTAAAAATACTTGGGACTATAAACTTAATTTGTACAGTCAGCATCATATTCTATTTTATGTTCGCATACAAAGTATGGGAATGGAACCCACGGCCATGTTAGTGTGTGATTGCTTGGTGCTTGCAATTCACATAGTAAGGCAGGCCAGTAAGCCAGACTCTTCTTATTCAAATTCAAAATTATTTACATAATTCATCTTTCTATCATTCACAAATAAGTATACAGCAACATAATAAAAATATCTGCTTATCATAAACCTTTATTTAAACGAAAGTTTAATTTCCAAACCAAAACCTCTTACAATTTAAGCATTATTTTGGATCCAATCAGTGTAACGTGAGACACGTGTGTTGACACCAGGGAACCTAGGATTACCACAGCCCCTTCCAAACGAGCAGATACCTACAACAACGTTGTGGTGGTAGAGACCACCGCCGGAGTCACCCTGGCACTGGTCACGACCGCCTACTTCGAGCCATCCAGAGCACAACATGTTAGCGGTGATAGTGAAAAAATAACGTCGATTGCACACAGCTTGGTTGACAGTCCAGATCTGGACATGGCGGAGCTGCTCAGAACCAGGTCCATCCCACTGTAGACAACGAAAGAAACAATTATGCAAAAGGTACTTCTTTTCTACCCGACTAGCAGGTAGGGTATTGTTTTTCGCGTGTATCTTGTATGTTTTTATATTATATTTTTCGATGATAAAAAACAGTATGACTAAGTTAACTAGACTAAGTTAACTACGATGTTAGTTTGTTAACTGAATGACTATTATTTGAAAAAAAACGAATGCGCTTATTATTATTAGTTTTAAGAATTATTAAACTATCAAAATCATTTTGCCCATAAATATCTTATACCACAAAAATTTAAATCAGGTTGGTGCTAGAACACCAGCGGTTAAATACATTATTGTAGTAGTCTTGATTAAATCTGAGTTTGTACAGGTCTACTGTAATCGGTATCAAACTTTGTCACACCTGTAGTATCATTTAGTTTGGGAACAATATGGGTACTTACGGAGATTCTGCCCCATCCAATTGCATATACAACTTCATTGTCGGCAAGATTATAGTTTGAGCCAGCGATAAATGCAGCACGGACATAATTATTGTAAACAAGGTTTGAGGCCAAACGGATAATGGAAATATCGTTGTCATAAGTTCTCGCGTTGAAACCAGAGTGGTTAATGATTTCTGAAGCAGCCACAACAGTGCCACCACTGCTGGCAAAGGAGGAGCCAACACGCGTACGCCATCTATCAGGTGGATCACGACTGAAAAAAAAAAGAATATTAAATCACTCCAAAATATTACAATGTTAACACATGATATCCCATGACTAGCAAGGGAGTTCCTCTCCTTTATCAAGATGGTTAGGTTTAGGCCATTCAAAATAAGCTGGCTTAGTACAGTATGTTGCTGACATCAGATATTATGATTAGTATTATTGCTGCGAGGAGATAGAAGCCTCCACAGGGTGTTTTGTTTTTATTGTTTGCAGATGGTTAATAAACTAGTACGTATGATTCGTGAATTCCACAAATTGAAATCCACATTGGTATTTTTGGTTGGAATTCAACTCAGACCTCATAAAAATTTAAGAATTAACAGCAAACTTCGATTTGTGTATGACTACTAGCTTGTGCCCGCGACTTCGTCGATTTCGATATTTGCAATAAGAAAAACAAAGTTCTAAGTTAACGCAATTAAAAGATACACCCGTTTATACTCCATTTTTTTCGCATATATTGACGATCAAAAAAATCAACTCTAGGTATGTTGAACTAGAATCATGAAATTTGGCATGAAGCAATATCAAGTTGTCCAAAAACCGTACTCGTGTAGTTATATCACTGAATATTAAAACTATTAATTAAGTGGTATTTAATGATAAGCCTAAAAAAATTAGAGAAAGAGTGAGAGTTACCTACCTGTACATGAATATTTATTCTAACTTATACCGGTCCCATTACCTACAAATATTTTACATTTCAATCACAAAAACAAATATAAAAAAAATAACTGTACGGAGCTCTCAGTGCGTTAGTCCGACTGTCACTTGGCCGGTTTTTTCTACTTACATTAAGCAGTGAGCTGCTGTCAGAATGGCCCTATTGTTGAGGATACTGCCGGCACATGCCTGCCACCAATGTTGTAAATCCGATGAAAACAGAAGACTGACCGCTGCTGGGTACTGATCGATGGTTGTCACAGAACCGCCAACAATCCTCTGGGAATTGGAGGGGACGGCTGCAAATATCAAATTATATTATAAAAATCGAGAAATAGTTGTAATAGTACATTAATATATAAGTTCGGTAAGTTGATAATTACAGCCGAGGCGATATTGCTAGCCTGAGCCGCAAGCGAGGGCTATATCAAATTATATTATAAAAATCGAGAAATAGTTGTAATAGTACATTAATATATAAGTTCGGTAAGTTGATAATTACAGCCGAGGCGATATTGCTAGCCTGAGCCGCAAGCGAGGGCTATACAACTTACAAGAAAGCAGAGGCTGTATTTATCAAAGCGCACGAATATCATACGACGTTTTATAACATATTTGCGAGGAAATAAATAAAATTCTGACTTTCTAAGAAAAAAACAAATAAAGCAAAAAGAAATAGCGCGCGGAATAATTTTTATTTGTCACAAATTTATCGATACGCGCGCATCAGCGCTTTTTTTTTAAGGCAAAATCACAAAAACAGCCAGTATTACTAATAAAGTAAATTAATATTTAGTACAGTAGATAAATGGTTGTAATTTATGTTCCAAATTAATTAAATTAAAGAATTTAATGTTTATTTTATATAATTTTATCATAATTATTTTATCTCCCAAAGTTAATTTTATTCATAAAATGTTGACCACTTTTCTGACATAAAAACTCTTTGCTAAGATTCAAAAAAGTAGGTACCGTTCGTTTTAGACGGAGCCTCTTGATTAGTATGTGAGCATGAGAAGCCGTGCATTTTACTTTACATTACCGCACTAGTGCACACATTACGACACTGAAATTGGTTAAATAAGAGACCCTTTACGAGCAAATATGTTATAAAATAATTTTAAAAGATTATTTGAATCTTTTGAAAATAAATACAAAAAGTAGCTTTTGATTATAACAAAATAAAACGAAGAAATTTATAAGCGTCCACAAAAACTTTATTTTTTACCAAAAATATAAATAATATATATATTTATATAATTCCATAGACATGGCATATGATGGATTCTAATCAATAGTTAATTATAAAATCTCGTTCCTGACAATATATATTATAATATACTTCTTCTATTCGCCTGTAAAATTAATAAAGTAATTGTATTACCTGTAACCGCCGCAAAGCAAAGGGCCACCAAAACCAATAGACGCATCTTCTGTTCTCTTCAGCACACTGAACTATGAAACAATCGGTACTACTATATATACCAAACAGGATTTGTAAATGTTGTTTTTACAATTATCAGTAAGAATCATAATATTATCGTTACGTTACAGATTATATACTTAATTATATTTTAAAGTTTATCAAACAAATTAAGGACTGTAACAGATTTACATGATTGCTGGTCATATCTGCAGAAGGACTGATGCAAGATGGAGCAAGCGTGTCCATAAGTGGAGACCGTGACTCAGCAAGCTTAGAGTAGGATACCTTCCAGCTAAGTGGACCGACGATCTAAAACAGGTCATTAGGTCTGACTGGAAGTGGAAGGCGGAGGACCGAGTTTGTTTATTTTTTTTTTATTTATTTAACATATAAAATACAGGCAAATTATTTAGTCGACATAGCATATTTAAACCACAAAGGTTTGTAGTTTGTACTTACTGCGACAGGAAATCTACGCCGATACATTTATTATAATATTTAGCAGGAGTTTGGTAATACATATACATATATCACACACATTTATGTCACAAATCATATTATTATCTGATCAATGACTGTTATTCACGTGTTGTAAGAAGTAAGACTTAAGTATTACTTTAATGTTGGTTGTAGTAATTTTATCACGCAGATGTGAGGATAACTCATTCATAAGTCGAGGAACTAAGTAGGTCGATGTGCGTTCACCGTATGTATTGTAAGCACGGACTGTGCGAAGTCGGTTTTGTGCGATGGCTCGCGTGTATACAGAGTGTTGAATTTTTTCCTTAAAATTATCATTTAAAAATTGTTCTTTTAACAATACATATTTAAATTGTGTTTGGATGGGTAATATTTAACAATGATTAAAAAATTGCTGATCGTTATTATGAAATTGGATTTTGATTTTATTTGATACGATATTTTTAAGAATTTTGATTTGCAAATTATATACTTATTTGATTGAGATAGCTTTTGAATGTTCGACCATAACAACTCAGCCCGTATTGAATTCAGCTAAGCAGTTATGTAACATGAGTTTTATTTTGAAAGGTATTCGGTGCTTAAGTATTACAATTTTGGCCAGAAATTGTCTCAATTTACTATAGACGTGTTCAACGTGATTACTCCAATTAAATTTACTTTCAATTTCTAAACCGAGATACCTTTGAGATACTACAACTTCTATAAAGGGACAGCTACATTTTCCATTATATGGACCATGCAAACAGCTATGACTGTGTGCAAGTAGGTTAATTGGAGGATTGTCTTTAATGTACGGTGATTTAATAACTAGCATTTTGGTTTTATTGGAATTAAGGACCAAGTCAACATCATGACACCATTTTGTTAACATATCAAAATCAGATTGCAAAAGATCACAAGCTTTATGGGGGTCTTTATTCGCTATTACTAGGCACGTGTCGTCTGCAAACTGGTAACATGAAAAGTGACTGATACAAGTGCTCATGTCATTAACATATGACATAAAATTAAGGGGTCCTAAAACAGAGCCTTGAGCCGTGCCCCTCGCAACATTAATCGAGTCACTGGTTGTGTCACCTACCCTAACCGAAAATTTTCTAATTTCAAGGTAATTTTTACACCATCTTAGTAAGGGGCCGCGTATCCCTGTAAGTTCCAATTTACTGATTAGTTGGTTATGATCTAAAGTGTCAAAGGCACGTGAAAAGTCAATAAATAGTGCGTATACAACTTTCTTGTTGTTCAAGGGTGAATTTCAACAGGTCCATTAAAATATTCATTTCCGTGGATTTTTTATCTTTAGTTTTATACAAAAAAAAATCAAGGTCTAAGTAGCTAAATGTCCAACAGGGCGAAACGTCCAATGAGCACTACGTCTAATTAGCAAAATGTCTATGTAGCAAAACGTCCAACTATCAGATGGCCTGTATAGCAGAACATCCATTTAGCAAAAAGTCCGTTTTTAAACGTGTACACTCGTGATAGAAAGTGAAAGTCATTTGTAAATTAAAATAAATATATTTGAAAATAAAAATATAATAATATTATAGGATATTAGATGCACAATTCCCCAGCATTTATTCACCTAATATCCTGTTGATATGGCCAACGTTTATCAAAAAATCAAAGGGAATGACTTTTTGATTCTCAAGCTTTTGTAGCTCTCTTTTGTAATTGGCATTAAACATAATATCGATCTTCCTTCTTTTATTTCCTTCAAACAATATATTTTTGTATTTGCGATCTTGCCAAAGCGCTTCTTTTCTAAAAGCTTTAAGGAATAGCAGCAGAGTCGGCTTTGATTTTATATTCGTGTTTAGCAGCCTGTGCCAACCTTCGAGTGCATTATTTGTACGAAAATTATAAGTGCTAGGACAGTTTATTATATCTGCGAGAGACTCTAGCCATTGTCTTTTAAAGTAATTCAAAAAAGCCTCCATTTCTTCGCTTTTCGTAGCCTTTTTAACAATGCTATTCCAAGATTCAGTAATGTACGGAGAAGGTAGCAGTGGTAAATTGGAACACACTCTAATAATGTTTCTGCACTCTCTGTTTTCAGGAAGACCCAATGTTGATGCTTTTTTCCAAACGGCTTTATTAAGATGATAATAACAGCCCGTTATTTGAGTGTTCGGAAAAGCTTCTTTAATTCCATTGATAAGCGCCATCTCATAATCGCACTTAATAGACATCATGTCTATTTCAAAATGCTGCTTGACGAGGCCAAATAAGCGTTTGTAGGTTTCTTGTCTCTTGTCTGGTAGTAACGCGTATATAACTCCCATAACACAAGTTAAGTCATCACAGCTATTTAAATCAACATGAATTGATAATAGCTGGTAAAATGGCTTGGGTGCAGCTTTAAATGTTCCATCAATAAAATACATTTTATTTTTTAATGACTTAATGCATTGTCTACTAACTGGCGTTGAAAATATTATGATTTTATTATTATCACATCCATCTTCGCAAACAAGGAAATTGTCGGCCATTATTTCTGGAATAATAACATCGTTCAAGTTTCTGAATTCAGTTTTACAAACATTTAAATATTTGCGACGAGCTCTGAATAGTGTGTTTTTTTTTTAGCTAAAATCTGGTATCTGTTGAATATTATCCGCTTTTACGAATTCTTTCTCAAAGATTTTCTGGACTGGTGTTGCTTTTTGGTGAACTAATTTCTTGCATTTGTCCATCACTATGTCAGTCCTGTTTTTATCGAAATTGGCTTTACAAGTATGCTCCTTTAACTGACGAATTATCTCGTTTTCATTTTTATTAATTGTAACAGATGCACTACACTCATTGCGCTGGGAGCATCTCCATAGAATTGACCCCCTCTTATTCGTTATATTTAAATTGTACCTGTGACCATTCAGCAGCAGCACACGCTTCTTTTTTTGACTTTCGATGAATGTAAATATTTGTTCTTCATATATTTTTAGAATCAAGAACACAGAACTATTGTATTTGTAAGGAATAGCAATCGATACAGGAAAAACATGAGTAATGCTAATCAAAAAGTATGACAATAACAGTCACCATTTAAAAGGATATGATATACATTACGACATAGACCAAAGAGTCTGTATGCACATATTATAATGCCGTGTCATTTTACCTCTCGATGCAAGGTGTGTGATGAATTTTGTGCCTGTGTATCCAGTCATTTTGAGAAACGGACTTTTTGCTAAATGGATGTTCTGCTATACAGGCCATCTGATAGTTAGACGTTTTGCTACATAGAAATTTTGCTACTTAGACGTAGTGCTCATTGGACAAAAAAATTAGCGTTTCTTAAAGTTTTTGATAATGTGTGTATTCTTGCTTACTTTCTAGCAGATAACTAAAAAACCTAACGAGATATACACGTTTAAAAATTACGTGCCACAGTGATGAAACATGCGTGCATGGCAATGAAACAAGCGTACACGGCAATGAAAGAACTGTGCCACGCGAATGACAGAATCAGTCACGGAAATGAAAATCCAATTAAAACATTATTTTATGTAATTATCTACTTACATGAGTGTTATACTTACATACAATATATACACATTTTGTAGATTAAATAGCTGCAAAAGGAGTAAAAAATAATGGAATCAAAACGATCATTTATTTTAATTATTAACATCCTACATTAAAAAATCTTGATATAAAATCAGCCTTTCAAACTTAACATTAATAAACATTAACAATATAGCTATAGAGCTATTAATATTATACATATTGCATGAGGTATTTGTTGTTTATTTATAAAACGGACAGGGGCAAATGTAAAACAAAATAAATATAAATATCAAAAGAAATAATTTTCCACACAAATGTTCCACACAAAATTTTGCATACATACATTTGGAACTCAAAGTAACAACTAAAAAACTTAAAAATGCGATATAATATCACATTATATTTTAAATCAGACTAAATAGTAATAAATATATAATTTCCAAATGTTACATAATTTTGTAAGGTGTTTTATACAAATACATTTATTCATTACACAACTATATACATTAATTACAAAATTATTATTATATTTTGTTTTTTAATAGTTATTAAAAAACAAATAATAATGATAATATTGTAAGGTTTAATATGGAAAGATCTTTTAATAATTGACTGCACAGTAAAAACTCATGAAGTCTGTCATCGGATTACAGAAGGTTAACTTGACGAATCCTGTACTATCAGTATGCAGTATATATGCACCTTTATATAACAGGTAAAAATGTTTTCTTTGCCTAATCATACCTTGGCAATGAAAACATAAGTCACGGAAATGAAACACCTGGCCACGGAAATTAGAGTTAATTTTTTTACAAGGCATGGCAATGAAACTTTTTGAATTCACGTGTCTTTTTTTTCATTGCCATAGCAAATTTTGGCCACGGAAACCATAGCAATGAAAACATAGCGATGAAAATCAAGGCAAAAATAAAAAATAAAAAAAAGTCTATTGATTGTTCGAAGTAAACAAATAAATAAACAAAAGAAATGGCGTTCTATCGAATGTATAATCAAGACGACAAAACTTATTCAAAAGAATGTTATACCTATCCATAGCGATGAAGGAAAAAATGTCTAGTAACATAAAATTCGAATACTTACGTTTATGGCGCCAAAACGCAGGCGCGTATACACGTCCTTCTGCGTCGTGCACTTAGGTGGCACTAGTATGCAACGTTTGGCGCATAGGAGGGAGGACGCAATTCGTTATATAAAACGATATCCTTGAATATGTTTAGGACACGGCAATTAAAGGTCATTCTGGGACAAATGTATTTCTATTAACCATTCGTCGTATTGTTTACATATTTGAATAAATGTGTTATATAACAATACTTTAACTATTCACGTATAAAATAAAACTTAGATTAAATATAAATAACCACTAGATTTTTATCAATGAGGTATTACAACACAGTATGTGACGTGTGGACAAACACGGCAATTAAAGATTTCAAGGTTTAATTTTTTTTTGTGGATTACTCCTAATCCTATTTAATAAAATGTTTAGTGCTACTTATAGATTACTATGTCAGCTAAACAGAAAAAAATGTTAGAGGACTATTAACTATGATTTTAGTACCGATTTTATCGATGCCACGCAATTTTTGGTCCCGGGAAATTCATCCTCAAGTGTTCATTAACTTCATCGGTGAATTTAGATAATAGGCCTGTAGCACCTTTGCCAGTTTGAAAGCCGAATTGGTTGTGGTAAATTACTTTATTTTCCTTGTAAAAGCTATGAATTTGCTGACTTATGAATTTTTCGACAATTTTATCAATCGAAGAAAGTAATGTAATTGGTCTGTAATTGGTGTAATCGCTTCGTTTAACTTTTTTGTAAATGGGTCTAACTTGTCCAATTTTTAATTTGTCAGGGTACATACCTGTGGATACACTACAATGATGCCATTTTAATATCAGAGACTTTTATACAGTCAGATTCGGGTGCTTTATTAGAGTTAAGATTATTTATTATTTTACTTATTTCTTTGCCTGATGCTTTTTTAAAGTATAGACTAGAATTTACAGGTTTGTTACCATGGTTCATCAGCAACCCATTAAGTCCCACTGCTGGGCTCGGGTCTCCTCTCCTCTAACTAGAGAGCTGACAGGGTTTAGGCCATAATCCACTCACGCTGGCCTAGTGCGGGTTGGTGGATCAGACATACTCATAGAATTTCTTCTAGGGTATGTGGGTTTCCTCACGATGTTTTCCTTCACCGTTAGCAGATGGTAAGTCACTTGACTAGTACATATAAATTCCACAAAGTGGAATCCACATTGGTACTGCCGGTCGGGATCGAACTGGGACCGCGTGATTTGCACGCCGGTTCCTTATCCATTCAGCCACCATCGCTTTTTACCATGGTTAGTGTCTAATAATTTAACTCTGCAATTTGGAATTATATTTTTAACAGCGTTATTAAATTCTACAGCAAAATTATTTGCAATTGCCTTATTGGTGAGGCCTTGTGTATCAAACGCCTTACAAATTGCTGCATCAATTGAGAGCGTCATTCGACCCATCATTTGATTAACAATTTGATATACCTTTTTAGTATTGTTAAAGTTATCGTTAATATCATCATCATCATCATCTCAGCCTATTGCAGTCCACTGCTGGACATAGGCCTCTCCCAACACGCGCCATAACACTCGATCCTCCGCCTTCCGCATCCAGTCAGACCCGGCGACCTTTTTCAGGTCATCGGTCCACCTAGCTGGAGGGCGTCCTACTCTACGTTTGCCGAGTCGCGGTCTAATCGTTAATATGGTTCATGTAAAATAAATACCTTCTTTTTTCCAATATTTTATGTATCTTGTTACGTATTTTATTATACTCTAGCCGTAATTGAGGATCATTACAACTATTTTTCCACTTATTATATAATTCATCACGTTCGTTGCAAAGACGATTGACGTTTTCTTCAATCCAAGGTATTCTAAATTTGTTAAAGCTTTTATTTTTTTTAATTTGTCGCTTTTACTAGCAGTATTTGCAGCGTTTTGGAAAGAATTGTGGATGAAATTATATATGTCACTTGGATTGTTCATATGTTTCGTTGATAACCAATTAACCTTTTTTAACTCATCCAACAATATTTTATAATTGATGATAGTTTTAGGAACACCCTGTGTATACGCTTTGTAGGTGCGTCAAAGTCAAAAGTCAAAGCACCGCTGAGTACGGAACTAGTGTGGGGAACCGTGCAAAAATATAATCAATGCACGATTTAGTGATAACATTTAATTTATTTTCAATTCTGGTAAAATCCGAAGCTCCACACATTAATCCGTTTTCACTGAGTGTTTCTAAGTATGAGTTTTTATAGGAAGTTCGGGATTTTAAATCAATGTTCGTATCTCCGATAAGTAAAAGATTTTGTTTCGAGTCAAACCCAGAAATGTAGTACCTAGCTCCTTCACAAAAACGTGTTTGTTAGTTTGGGGTGGCTTATATATGGAACACATAACTACGTCCTGGTTCGAGCTAAGCTTTTAAGTGCCTGTTAAGCTTTCAAATGTAGCGTTTTCTTGTTGCAATAAAGTAAATTTTAAATGATTCTTGACGTAAACTATGATACCGCCACCTCGTTTATCAGTGCGCAACTGTGTGTACATATTATAACCAGGGATATTAAGTATAAGTATAAGTTAACAATTTTATCAGAAATACCTGCCTCAGTAATTACAACAACGTCTAGAGGAAAAATACAGTTGTGAATTTGGAGTAGTTTTGTGAAGTTTTTTATGATTGATCTAATATTAATGTGAATGCATGAAAAAGTTAAATGACTATTTGAAGGTAGATGTTGAAAGTAATTATTTGCTGTGGCACAATTGAATATTTCTTTAATAAGGGTATCCATATAATACATAGAAAATATAACTATTAATAATACTAATAAAGACAATCACAACAACTTCCAAATTTATGAGGAATCAGCATTTTTATTTTGGTATGAAATACGTACGAACATAGAGTATTTAATATTACTATTTTTTCTAACGCATATGTTGCCGTCTTTACACCACATAAATTGAAACGATTTACCTAGTTGAAGCTTAGTATTGTACAGTAGGGTTTTCAAATACTTAGTTAGGGCTTCTCTTACGTAAACACGATTAGCCGCTCTCTCCTTGTGAATTTCGGGATACAGTACTCCTAAAGTGAGGCATTTTGCTTTACTAGCTTCAATCCACTTCTTCTGAGCAACTTTTGTTTTCATCTGGAGACAGATCGGGCCAGGTCGTTCCTTAGATCCAGATAGGCGGTGGGAAGACAGTATATCGTCTGTATCCATCTGTAATTTGTCAGCGACCGTATTTAGAGTTTGGGTTAAGGTTTCAGGTGTGATTTCCTGTAAGCCAGCGATTTCTAGGGTAGTATCCAAGGATTTCAGCTTAAACTTTTTTACGTCTTGTTCTAAAACCGTCACTCTTAGCTCTAGGTTTTTATTTCTGTTATGGAGGTCCTGATTTTTTTGCTCGAGATCTTTAATTTTCATATCTTGATTTTTAATAGATCGTTCTAAGTTGGAAATTTGTTCGCCAAAGAAATCTAGTGATGACTCGAGATTACTTATCTCCTCTCGAAACGTATTCTTCAGTTCCCGGCTAATATCCTATACAAGTTTTCTTGTATCAAAGGGTTGCGAGTTTGTGGGTTGCCCTGTAACGGATTCGTTATCATCCTCGTCATCTTCTGGAATCAGGAACGATGATCTGCGAGAGAAGTTTTTCATGCAAACTTCACAACTCCATTCAATTTCAGGGGAATTTCGAAGAGTGTTCAGTTTTTTGTTGGATAACTTGGAGCATCCAGGATCAGAATGCACTACTTTCTCACATCTGCTGCACTCCAGACCTGGGATCTTCTGTGTAATGTTCTTCTTACAGGTGTCGCACTTTTTGATGGGCATTGTGGATATTTGCTAATTAGATCTACGGACAATAGCGCACAACCGTTCGCTACAACGTACCGACGTAGAGTGAGTGTTATGGCATGTGTTAGGAGAGGTCTATGTCCAGCAGTGGATTTCAATAAGCTGAAATGATAACTGTTGTCAGGTATAGGTTGTTCTTTCGATGATTTTGCTTCAGATTTACTGGTGTCATGATTTGATCCAAAAGTGAAAGCAGGATAGCCCAAGTCGTTAGTAGTCTTTGCAATCAGATAGAGATAAGTACTCGATGATCATGTCCTCTTGAAATGCTGCGAAAAGGCGATTATAAAATAATTATACAAAAATCTAACTAATTTAGAAATGAAATTTTTCAGTGAATTACGTTCCAATGGGATCAGATGATTACAACCAAAATTAGACTAAAAGCAGAAATAAAACCCATAGTGATCAGATGGTCACATAAAAATGTTATTCAAGTTTTCTCCCTAGTTGCCAGTGTTTTTAATCAACTTATATTTATATCTAATATGACAACATCTTAATTTAAAAAAAAAAAAAAACTTATTAACAATAAGTAAAGGGATTCACACGATAATAAGCAATTAAACTTACGTTGATTGCGTCGACCCGCCATGATGACCAATTCTGAGTGAATTATTATCTCACTCGTTATTGGTTCATTGGTCCAACCGATAAATCTCACACGGGCATTTAATTGCCAATGACAAGTAATAGGAATTAGCCTAATTTATAAATATGTTCGTGTTAAGTTGAATATGTCAACAGATGAGGTCATTGGTCGGGAATTACAGAGTGACATATAAAAACCGGGGTTGTAAGTACTACTTCTATTATATCTTCTTATGAGGTCACTGGGTCTTAGGAGGGTAGAGTAACAATATTCTTTTAATAGTTTTATGCATTAACTAGGGTTAGTGAAATCATTTAAAAATACTTGGGACTATAAACTTAATTTGTACAGTCAGCATCATATTCTATGTTCGCATACAAAGTATGGGAATGGAACCCACATAACTCGGCACGGCCATGTTAGTGTGTGATTGCTTGGTGCTTGCAATACACATAAGGCAGGCCAGTAAGCCAGACTCTTCTTATTCAAATTCAAAATTATTTACATAATTCATCTTTCTATCATTCACAAATAGGTATACAGCAACATAATAAAAATATCTGCTTATAATAAACCTTTATTTAAAAAAAGTTTAATTTCCAAACCAAAACTCTTACAATTTAAGAATTGTTTTGGATCCAAGCAGTGAAACGTGAGACACGTGCGTTGACACCAGGGAATTGGGCATTAGCACAGCCATTTCCAAACGAGCAGACACCTACAACAACGCCGTTGTGGTAGAGAGGACCACCGGAGTCACCCTGGCACTGGTCACGACCGCCGACGTCGAGCCATCCAGAGCACAACATGTTAGCGGTGATACCGCCTCCATAACGTTGATTGCACACAGCCTGGTTGACAGTCCAGATCTGGACATGGCGGAGCTGCTCAGAACTAGGTCCATTCCACTGTAGACAACGAAAGAAACAATTATGCAAATGGTACTTCTTTTCTACCCGACTAGCAGGTAGGGTATTGTTTTTCGCGCGTATCTTGTATGTTTTTATATTATATTTTTCGATGATAAAAAACAGTATGACTAAGTTAACTACGATGTCAGTTTGTTAACTGAATGACTATTACTTGAAAAAAAAACGAATGCGCTTATTATAATTAGTTTTAAGAATTATTAAACTATCAAAATCATTTTGCCCATAAATATCTTATAGCATAAAAAAATTAAATCAGGATGGTGCTGGTCACACCATCGGTTAAATACATTATTGTAGTAGTTTTGATTAAGTCTGAGTTTGTACACTTGTACAGGTCTACTGTAATCGGTATCAAACTTTGTCACACCTGTAGTATCATTTTGTTTGGGAACAATATGGGTACTTACGGAGGTTGTGCCCCATCCAGCTGCAAATACTTGTTGATTGTCGGCAAGATTATAGTTTGCGCCAGCGATAGATGCAGCACGGACATTATTATTGAAAACAACGTTTGAGGCCAAACGGATAATGGAAATATCGTTGTCAAAAGTTCTCGCGTTGTAACTAGGGTGGTTAATGATTTGTGTAGCAGTGTGAACAACGCCACCACTGTTGGCGTTGGTGGAGCCAACACGCGTACGCCATCTATTAGGTGCATCACCACTGCAAAAAAAAAAGAATATTAAATCACTCCAAAATATTACAATGTTAACACATGATATACCATGACTAGCAAGGGAGTTCCTCTCCTTTATCAAGATGGTTAGGTTTAGGCCATTCAAAATAAGCTGGCTTAGTACAGTATGTTGCTGACATCAGACATGATTAGAATTATTGCTGCGAGGAGATAAAAGCCCACAGGGTGTTTTTTTTATTGTTTGCAGATGGTAAATAAACTAGTACGCATGATTTATGAATTCCAGAAATTGAAATCCACATTGGTATTTTTGGTTGGAATTCAACTCAGACCTCATAAAAATGTAAGAATTAACTGCAAGCTTTGATTTGTGTATGACTACTAGCTTGTGCCCGCGACTTCGTTGATTTCGATATTTGCAATAAGAAAAACAAAGTTCTAAGTTAACACAATTAAAAGATACACCCGTTTATACTCCATTTTTTTTCGAATATATTGATGATCAAAAAAGTCAAATCTAGGTATAGAGTATTTCCTGTTGAACTACGAGTAGAATCATGAAATTTGGCATGAAGCAATATCAAGTTGTCCAAAAACCGTACTCGTGTAGTTATATCACTGAATATTAAAACTATTAATTAAGTGGTATTTAATGATAAGCCTAAAAAAATTAGAGAAAGAGTGAGAGTTTATTCCGAACTGACGTTACACAAAGATGGTGCTCCTACTAACTTATACCTGTCCCATTACCTACAAATATTTTACATTTCAATCACAAAAACAACTATAAAAAAAAATAACTGTACGGAGCTCTCAGTGCGCGAGTCTGACTGTCACTTGGCCGGTTTTTTCTACTTACATTGTGCAGTGAGCTGCTGTCAGAATGGACCTATTGTTGAGGATACTGCCGCCACATGACTGCCACCATTGTTGTAAATTCGATGAATACAGAAGACTGGCTATTGCTGGGTACTGACCGATGGTTGTCACAGAACCACCAACAATCCTCTGGGGATTGGAGGGGACGGCTGCAAATATCAAATTATATTATAAAAATAAAGAAATAGTTATAAAATAATTTTAAAAGATTATTTGAATCTTTTGAAAATAAATACAAAAAGTAGCTTTTGATAATAACAAATCAAAATGAAGAAATTTATAAGCGTCCACAAAAACTTTATTTTTTACAAAAAATATAAATAATATAATAATATATAATTCCATAGACATGGCATATGATGGATTCTAATCAATAGTTAATTATAAAATCTTGTTCCTGACAATACATATTATAATATACTTCTTCTATTCGCCTGTAAAATTAATAAAGTAATTGTACCTGTAACCGCCGCAAAGCAAAGGGCCACCAAAACCAATAGACGCATCTTCTGTTCTCTTCAGCACACTGAACTATGAAACAATCGGTACTACTATATATACCAAACAGGATTCGTAAATGTATTACAATTATCAGTAAGTATCATAATTTTAGTCACGTTACAGATTATATACTTAATTATATTTTAAAGTTTATCAAACAAATTAAGGGCTTTAACAGAACCTTATCAAACAAAATTAAGGACTGTAACAGATTGACATCATTCAAAATATTAGCACTGCCGGCACCCTTTAAAGCAAATTATTAAGTTAACCTGTTATTTATATGTATATTTGGTATAGTAGGAGTGTAGCATGTTTTATTATATACATAGTGCTTATTTTTTACAAAAACACTCATAGAAAATAATTACACAGTGGCATTCATAGATATAAATGCTTTATATCTATCGAATCATTATCATCATTTTTCAACCCACTAACGTCATACTGCTGGGCACGGGTATAAGGAACATGCACGTCGATGGTGCTGCCACTGACAAGCCCCTAGTGCCCTAAACCCTAAACTTGTATTGTGTTTGGTTAGTTATGTATTATCTGCCTTGTATAACTACATTAAATCGAATAAACAGAAATATTTTTTATAATATTGAACCTAATGCATTGTTGTATTTTTGGATGAACCAATACATCAAAAAACAGTGTGACATAAAAGAGTAGAAATTAATTATTTGGGAACTAAAGCATTTTCATTTCCTGGCAGCCCCGTAGCTGACACTATCAACTTAATGTTTTCGTTAAAATTTGAAATATATTTCTTTGCCTTGGACAGTAAATGAAGTTAAACCTATAATTATAAATAAGGTGATTCACAGTGGAGCACGTCAAATAGTTCCCAAAGTTTTATTGCGATGTATGGCAGAATTTCAAGTAGGAAAGTTGTTGTCCAATTTGGACGCTGTTTAACAACGCTCTCGGCTCGGCTCTGTCTGAAAACCAGCGCTACAACATTTATGTTGTAGCATTATGCTGAGACAGGGCCGTTTCTCAGACTTTTTTTTTTTGTCTTATAGTTTATGTTTGTGCTGTAATATGTACATTTAGTCTGGGAATAAATAGATTTTCTTTCTTTCTTTCTGTCAACGTACAGCTCAGACCAACAAAAAAAGATATCTTCTTTTGTTAGTCTGAGAGTGTAATCCCTTAGATTTTATAACAACAAATATTGTAGACCATTTTTCTTTCACGACTACGTATAGTTTTCGGCATAATATTACGTCAATACGTAATTTTTTGCACACACGAAGAGGTACACAATAATAACAACAAGTTTTGACAATAACGACAGGTGACTTTTTGACGTAATTGTTGCCTTTAAAAGAAATTAGTACCATTACCATTCATTTACCGTAACATGGCGAGGTTTTTTATTTTACTCGTCAGGCTTTAAGTACTTTGAATCAGAAAATATTTTACCATTATGTTCAGTTCATAAACATTTGATATTTTTGTATGTGGGACAATTCGTCCAGATATCGCGTCAATAATATGATTTATCTTCTCTTCCACCTTCAATACATGGTCGGTCTCGAAGAGCTTTTGGCCTTTAAATATATTTTGGCCACATTGAAAATCGTTATTTATACGCCGGAAAACATATTTTATAATTTTAATCATTGTGAAAACTATAAAATATCTAATATTATTTGTGCCCAGCAGTGGAACGTTTATGGGCAGAAAATGAATGAAAAAATGAAAAGTATTATGTAGGTAATATAAAATGAAAACATAAAATGACAGATCTGTATAATAATATGATTCCGTTTCTATCCGCTAGTGGTGCTGTTGTCGTTTAGTGCTGCAAACTATAGTTCGTGCACGCTCCCTATTCTCCCAAGAATGTAGAGGGAATTTAGCCTTCTATACCACGCTGGTCCAACAGGTTGGTATAAGATTTGTTTCGAATTTTCGGATCTCTACCAAATACGCATGTGTAATTAAAAATACGTGTTCTAACCGCACAGATTATGTATTAGTAAATACATAGTATCTTAATATCACGTCTTTTACGCCGAAGGGTTGGGCAGAGGTGTGAAGACTCTGTGAATTGTATTTATTTTAATTATAACATAATGAACACATAAATAAATAATAGACAGATGCGAGAGAACCTTTCAAAAGTGTCAAGGCGTGAGGCAAAAGATGCCGTTGCTGCTGTCTCTTTCACGTCTTACTAATGAAGCTTAGAAGTATAATAATAAATAAAATATTATATTATACATAAATTAAGATAGATTTTAATCAGGAATGGCATAAAGGCTATTAATTACTGAAAAAAGGCGCGAGTGGAGCTGTAGGCGGGAGCTAGTATTTATATAAGGATTATGGATTACATACGGAGCGATAAGGAATTAGCCTTGGTATTAAAACATTTTATTAATGACATTTTAATAATTAAAATTAGACTTTATTTTACGAAGATAGTGACGATAATATATTAAACATAGCGTCATAATACCTGAATTATATTTATCTACATTAAACCCATTAATCAATGATAAACTTCGATATTATTACTAAAAAAAACTGTTAGATAATGTCAATAAATGTAAGTTTTGGTGAATTGTAATCTGCTAAAATAATCCATTGTGTGTAGGACACAACTTAATCATTTAATTTATTAATAGTATATTAATTCTATCAGACCTTATTGTTCACAAATACATCTAATAGGTGCATTGGAAATACTTAAAACATTAGTAGGCATTAGCCTGAATCCATGATGTAAAACGAGAGACACGGGTGTTAACGCCTGGGTATTGAGAACTGGCACAGCTAAATCCCCAAGAGAAGACACCGACAAGAACACTATTGTGCAAGAGAGGACCACCAGAGTCACCTACACACTGAGCACCACTACTTGAGCTAAGTAAGCCAGCGCACAACATGTTAGAAGTGATGTTCGAGCCCAAAACGCCATAGCGCGTGGCACAACTAACCTGGTTGATAGTCCAGATCTGTATGTGACGAAGTTGTTCGGAATTTCCGTCCTAAAAATATGAACATATAATTAAAACACTTCTTATATATCTACTATACCGTATTTTCAGATGAAAAGGATTTTTTTTGAGTATGTTCTTGACATAATACTCTAATACTATGGCTAAGCACGCACTACGAATTTATTCGTTGCGATTATTAAAGAACGAAATAAAATTGCAAAGAACTCGACGTCGAATCGCTTCATAGGGTTCAAAATATACGTAAGTTTGGCATATCTGCTATTTTAAATCGCAAGTGATTTATTTTTGCATCTCACAGATTTAGATTGTAGTCTATACTGTAGTTTATAGGTTTGGAAAATTAGCTGCCAGGCGGTAGGTATAACTAAAATAAAGACTAATATAGTGGCTTTTTTCCTATCTACTTCATATTCTGCAGCTCAGGTTAGCCTATAAGGATAATACCTAATAATAATATAATTTGTTTGGTAAACAAACGTTCCCGGTTGATGACAATAGGCTCGCCCCCTATTTCATGGGGCCAAATGGCGAAATGTGGGTGTGAAACACCTCTGCCTACCTTTTCGGGTAAAAAGGCATGATGTTATGTTATGTTTTGTTATGATAACACCTAATTGGTGTTAAGATAACATCTCGGCTCAGATTTTTTATAAATGCTTATAATAGAATCTTTTCTCTATCTTGCGATATTCTTTACATAAAAGTACACAGTCTCGAAACAAATATATATAAATCACAGATATATTTGTCTCTCGTGGGATTAACCCACGTCAATTGGCACAACAATGTTAGTGGCGAGTCGATCACCTACGCCACGGTCATATTAAACCCACAAAACAGAAATAGGTCGTTAATACCAACTTACAGCAACTGCACCAAATCCGACAGCCGAAACAATTTGATTATCAGGCAGGTTGTAGTTAGTACTAGCAATGGAGGCAGATTTAACAACGTTATTGTAAACAATTGGTGCATTGGTGTAGATGAGAGCGATGTCAGTATCCATGGTTCGAACATTGAAATTGGGATGAATGAGCATTGTGATCAGATTGTAGACGGAACCGCCACTGTTGGACCAACTGGAGCCAACACGGACTCTCCATTTAGAAACTGGGTCTCCTCTATAACAATAACAACACAATCAAATTTTAGTGAGCAATGCTGTGTACACAAGGTGGTGCATAAAAATCGTTTTAAATTTAAAATATGAAACCATGATCTATACGTCAAATAAACAACACATTAATAATATTTTATACTAGCGAGCCGATTGCAATGAAACAAAAACATTACCCTCCTTTTGTGGCAGTCGGGTAAAAACTAAATGTTACTTCAAGTTACGTTCAATCGTTGTGTATAAAAGTTATCTACATTGCTTTCATACATTTTACGTGATGCCAGAACAAATAAACAAACAGACAAAAATTCGAAAAATGCTGGAAATGGGTTCTATTGGTTGTCCTTTAACACCCTGGCTATATTTTTTGGAATTTTTTTTTGATGTACAAAAACGACTTTTCTACAGTTTTATTATATGTAGGTATATAAATACCAAGTTCAATATTATAAGCAGACTAGCTGCTGCACGGAGTTTCACTCACATGGATCACTATTCAGTTCCCATTAATTGTAGCGTGATGTTATGTAACCTTCTTCAACAAATGGCCTATTTAACATTCAAAGTATATTTCTATTCCAGTCGTTTCTGAGATTAGCTCGTTCAATTATACAAACTCTTCAACTTAACATTAGTGTAGATATGCACACGAGAGTAGTTTATTTGTTAGTGCCTATATACATTATACCACTGCTGTATGTATATACTTGTACAACAATGTACATTATTATCTATCATCATCATCATCATTTGAACCCATAAACTCCAAAGAATGTGGAGGGACTTTTTACTGTTATTCTGTTATTCTTACTGTTATTCTTAAAAAGACAACGCCCGCACTAGGGAACAAGCTCTGTGTCGCGGGAAGCTTTACAAACATGAAACTAACGGACACAAACACGACACACTTTAGTCTACTATACCGTATATAGTTATAGTAGTATATAGTTTTTAGAATAGGTTTTGTCTTGAATTTTCGTTTTCTCGCAGTGCTATATATTGGTAGTGACAGTATGTATACTTAATCCGTAACTACACGGATACATACTCGTGCATAATATCTATAATGTAAAAATGAATCGCTAAATGTGTTGGTAAGCGCATAACTGAACAACGTCGGGACCAATTTGGCCAATTCTTTTTTTTAATGTTCGTTAAAGTTCAAGGATGATTTTATACTTTTTTTTTTATGTAGGTAGGTAGGTAGGGTATGTGGGGTAAGTAGGTAGGTAGGTAGGGTAGGTAGGTAGGTAGGGTACGTAGGTAGGTAGGGTACGTAGGTAGGTAGGGTATGTAGGTAGGTAGGTAGGTAGGGTAGGTATACATTCATAAAATCATAAATTAGGTAAGTAGGTGGTACGAAGTTCGCCGGGACAGCTAGTTATCTATACTAATATCATAAAGTTTGGTTGAACTCGCTAATCTCAGAAACTACTAGTCCGATCTGAAAATTTGTTTTAGTGTTGGAAAGCCCATTTATTGAGGAAGGTCATAAGCTATAAAACATCACGCTACTGCCAAAAGTCACTGAACAGTGGCCAAAGAAAGAACGACGGAAGCGAAGCCCCGGGCAGCATAGTAAATAAAATCATTATTAGTACATTTTAATTTCTGCAACTTACT
Source organism: Laspeyria flexula (assembly GCA_905147015.1). Classification (NCBI taxonomy): domain Eukaryota; kingdom Metazoa; phylum Arthropoda; class Insecta; order Lepidoptera; family Erebidae; genus Laspeyria; species Laspeyria flexula. Next base: position 14,696,403 of record LR989950.1, on the reverse strand, counting down.
GTAAGCAATGTCCAGCTGTTACGATGGTTTTGGTTGTAATGATCGTGCCTACACAAGACTGCTGGAAGTTTCTACCATCCGTTGAGTATAAAAGCCCAGTGGCACTAGGATATTGACTTATGACTGCTATATTACCACCAGTAATCTTTGTTTGTCTGATCAGTGCAGGCACAGCTGTAAAATTAATATATATATATATAGCTAAATATAGCTAAATAGTCAAGTTTTTTTTCATCGAAAGGGTATGCAACACACACATATTTCGCTAACTATGTTCATCATTCCTACCCATAAACGTCCCACTGCTGGGCACGGGTCTCCTCCAAAGAATGTGGAGCGAATTTAGCCTACTATACGCTAGCCAGACGGGTTGGTATAGACGGGTTGGTATAGGGTTTGTTTCGAATTTTCCTTTTCTCGCAGTGCTTTATACCCTATGCAGACACATAGGTACTCCCTTAGTCGCCTTTTACGACACCCACGGGTTGAAATAGTAGTGACATTATGTATTCTTAATTCGTCACTACACGGAAAATTTCGCTATGTTACTTATTTTGTTTATATGGAGGAGGTAGCATATTTATATTCCTATTATGTTGAGTGTCTAAACCATATGTGTGTGTAACCATATACACATTTTAAAGGGTACAAGTAGTTACCTATTTTTTATTGTTCTAAGACTTTAAAGGTTCTTTGGAATATCAGTTATCCATTATTTTATGTTATGACTAGCTAAAGTTTAAGAATTTCACCAAGATTTGGCTTATTTTACACGTGTAAAAATAAAAGATTTTAAATTTCGATTTTTCGGTTTCAGTTGCAAATTAATAAAAAAAAAAAAAACTTTAAAAAAAGTATGCACAAACATCACATTACGTTAAATTCAAATATATTATCTCGTCTGAATACCTGAACACTGAAATGAAAACATGACAGAAGAACTCAATACCATTTTTCCCCAACCCGGTAAACCTTGGACCTCATATTCAGCAGATGAATACACTTCCTGCTGCACTATAGAGACAGAATATGATAATCATCATCAACCCATTAACGTCCTACTGCTGAGCTCGGGTCTCCTCTCTTCTATCTAGACAGCTGAGAGGGTTTAAGCCATAATCCACACACTATACACACAATACTTTAGTTAAACCCGTACATGATGTAGGATTAATTTATTGAAAGCAACTTACGCGCAACTACACTGAGCCCTAAGGCTAGTAATACAACAACAACTTTCATCACTGCTATGAATGCACTGTATGATATTACTAACACATTCTCACCATAATTTATACGTTATAAATGCACTGATTCATAAGAACTTCATTTATCGGTCAATGGGCTCTTGAGAACCATAGTACCTACTTAATAAATAGTTTTTTTTAAGAGGGCCCCGTGCGGTAACACGTCGGACCCGGAATACCCTCTAAACTCCTCTGTGCACCGTCTCTTCGCTGTACCTACTTAATAAATGATGATGATGACTGGCCTGTTGGTCTAGTGGTTAGTGACCCTGACTGCTAAGCCGGAGGTCGTGGGTTCGATCCCCACCCAGAAAAAATCTTTGTGTGATGAGCATAAAGGTTTGTTCTGTGTCTGGGTGTAATTTATCTATAATATGTATGTATTTAAAAAAAAAAAATGTATATAAGTAGTATATCAGTTGTTTAGTACCCATAACACAAGCAAATATAATTGCTTACTTTGGGACTAGATGGCGCTGTGTGAATGTGGTAGAATATTATATTATATTATATTATAAATACTCTAGACTAACTTTAACATGAGTACTTACTAAGGAAAAATATTAAGTTCCTTAGTGTACTCATAGTTACATCTATCAGCAACCCATTATTGTCCCACTGCTGGGCTCGGGTCTCCTCTCCTCTGTCTAGAGAGCTAGGAGGGTTTAGGCCATAACACACACGCTGGCCTAATGTGGGTTGGTGGATCAGGCATACAACTAGAATTTATTCTAGGGTATGTAGGTTTCCTCACAATGTTTTCCTTCACCGTTAGCAGGTAAGTCACTTGACTAGTACATATAAATTCGACTGGCCTGTTGGTCTAGTGGTTAGAAAAGAAAAGAAAGAAAAGAAACATTTATTGGTACAGCACAGAGACAGAGTAAAAATACAAGGAAATGATGTAAAAGATACACAGAAAAAGTAAAAGGTTAGTGACCCTGACTGCTAAACCGGAGCTCGTGGGTTCGATCCCCATCCAGGACAAATCTTTGTGTGATGAGCATATAGGTTTGTTCTGTGTCTGGTTGTAATTTATCTATAATATGTATGTATTTAAAAAAAATGTATTTAAGTAGTATATCAGTTGTTTAGTACCCATAACACAAGCAAATATAAATGCTTACTTTGGGACTAGATGGCGCTGTATAAATTGTGGTAGAATAAAAATTCCACAAAGTGAAATTCACTGCCGGTCGGAATTGAACTCGGACCGCATGATTTGTATGCCGGTCCCTCATCCATTCGGCCACCATCGCTTATAGCAACATCTTACTAATATTATAAAGCTGAAGAGTTTGTTTATACGAGTATGTGGTTGGACGCGACAATCTCAGAAACTACTGGTCCGATTTGAAAAATCCTTTTAGTGTTCGATAATTAATTTATCGAAGAAGGTTATTTCATTAATTATATTACCATTATTAATTCTTTAACTCTATATAATAAAATTTATAATATTTATTGTAATCTAGATGTAAGGCATTTCAACACAAATTATTTTGTCATGAAATAAATGACTTATAACTTATATAACATCACGCTATGGCCAATAGTAGCTGAACAGTGGCTAAATAAAGAATGACGCGAGCAAAGCCCCGCGCGACATCTAGTATTAAATAAATCATCTTCTTTATTTCACGAACAGTCATTTAGTCATCCTGTATCGATTTGAAATCAAGATATTGTGAATATTTTCATTATAATAATGAGTTATTAAAAAGATGGTTTTTCTCTTTTTCCAGGAAACTTCAGCTAATTTGCATTCATAGTTTAATCTTTAGAATGAAGAAAAAATGTTTTATTGACTCAAAAGTTACAACACAGTTTAAAAAACCTATATCAGAATTACGTTGTACCTATTACTTGTAGCTTAGTCAGAAATACGGAATAACTATGTTATAGATAAGTATTCTGATTCACCGATATCAATAATGATTATAAGATAATTTTAAATCAATAAGTATAGGTTCCAAGAAGCATTCAACAACAACCACTTATAATAAAAGATTGTGTAAAATATAGTTAAATAAACATATTATTTAGACTGACCTGGTCTAGTGGTTAGTGACCCTGACTGCTAAGCCGGAGGTCGTGGGTTCGATTACCACCCAGGACAAATCTGTGTGATGAGCATGATTTTTTGTTCTATGTCTGGGTGTAATTTATCTATAATATGTATGTATTTACAAAAAAAAAAGGATTTAAGTAGTATATCAGTTGTTTAGTACCCTTAACACAAGCAAATATAATTGCTTAATTTGGGACTAGATAGCGCTGTGTGAATGTGGTGAAATATATGGTGGTAGTGGTAAAATATTATATTAATATTGTTATTACCAGTACCCAATTTTTTTATGATCGATATGATGAATTTCGTTATGATCGTATAGCAAAACCGTAACCGCATTTTATTCGTTTTTTTTTTTTTTAATTTTTAAATGCATTTGTAAAACAAATATTACTTAATATCCAATTTTCTTTTTTCCAGGTAAGCCCAAAAAGCATTGAACATTTCTTATTAGTGTTTTCTTATACGTAAGTTTTGAAGTAGTGCAGAATTTGTAGTTTAACTACTTAGTAGTTGTAGTAAAGTAACAATTTTACACCAGTACGATATTCTCCTCAATCATCAAAAAATATATCAGATTATTATCTATTAGATAAAACTCACATCAAGCTGCTCAAGCTTAGAACGTACTGGAAATTCCAACAATCATCATCAAGATAGTTGGAATTTCTAGTCGTATATCAATTTATAAAATGACACTAGTATATATTATCACCTAAATATATATCTTTTATCAAGTAGTAAAATGCTACTTAATAATACAAATCTTAATCTTATCACGGCTTTACAACGAATTACATATAGAATTCTAACATTATCGTAATTTTAGTAAAAACCCATAGGTATGTTGTCAAAATATATTTTTGTAGGACATTTAATTGTACATATTTGCTTCACTCAGTGTAATTCAATACTTATGGCACTGAAACGTGGTGTCCCAATATAGCCCTATGGAACTTGCTATGGAGAGGGCAATGCTCGGCGACTCTGCGCGATGGAATCAGGCATGAAGTGATCGTAAGAACCAATGCTACACACATTTCCCACACGATTAGCAAGTTGAATTGGCAGTTGGCAGTACACATATCACGCATCTTTTAGGGAGTCCTGTGTCCGACAGTGGACGTCATACGGCTAAATCTATAGTAATATTATAAAGCAGTATGGGGTGATCCCCCCCCCCCCCAGATGGACCGATGGGATGTAGGTGGCATAAAATCGCTCGCTGTGGCATAAGTTAGGTTAGGCGTATGTCCAGCAGTGGACGTCGTTGGGCTAATATGATGAATACAAATGGTATGATTCTTCATAGATATTTTATATTCTTCATTCATTTTTTTTTGTCAGATACGGCACGCGTCTGACACGTTCAATCACGATAACTATAATTGCAGCTTAGGTAAGTAGCTAATTATTAAATCACTCACTAAGACGTTACCATATGCTAAAAGTTAGTTTTGAGCAGAAAATTCAACGAACTCACCTCACCACTAATATCTTGAGCTCGGTGTCGTGGGTCCCATTCCCATAGGAAATACTTGGGAGTACTTTGTGGCCATACCGAATGTTTAAAAAAACAACAATTCCGACTGGTAGTAGCAATGTGGATTTAACTTTGTGAAATTTAATTTATTATTACCTATGAGTACATAGATACAAAATTCACTTGGTTTCACCGATTTCAATCATGTGCTAACGGTGAACATCCTGAGGAAACATATCTGATCCACGCACTAGGCCAGCGTGTGTGGATTATGACCTGCCCTCTCGGCTCTCTAAATAAAGTTGAAAAAACCTAAGCCCAGTAGTGGGACAATAATGAGTTGCTGATGATAATTGGTAGTTTAAAAAGTCACGTGTCATCATTTTAACCTGAGATATCCATATATCATTGAGATTCAACTACGTTTCTTCTGAAGGATTCAGCATCAAAAAAATATACTTATACAGGGTGTATAAGACGATACGACATTAAATGAAACCACGTGTAGCATGTGATGTTAGAAGGCTATACCAAAAAAATTAAACAGAAATTTGCAATAGTTTAGACGCAAATGTACTTTCTTTATGTCACAGTTGTTCACAGTTTTAAACAACCTGTAGGTATTTACGTTGATCGTATGTTGTCATTACGTCATTCAATTCATTTAAATATCTCTGACTCTTTCATATTATCTTATCTCTTACTCTGTTCCGCACAGTTGTCGTCGTCATGCCGAAAACGTCATGATAGAAAAATAATGTGTAGTTTTATATTCTTAAATTTTTCGACTTTAAATAATGTGTACCCTTTTTTTTTTTTTTTTTTTTTTTTTTTCTTTTTTTTTTTAATAATTTATATTAGAATATGTTTATAAGGGTTAACACTGGCTACCTTGTCATTTAATGTCGTATCGTCGTATACACCCTGTATATGGATTTTAATTTTGTTTGAATCTCACTAAACTAACTAAAAATTCTATTCTATATCAACACGCAACTGTAATTTCGTTATTCCATTACGAAGTTACGATTGAATTAACGCGGAATTCTTTAAAATACCTAGATGTTAGCCAAATACTTAATCTTCCTTTCTAACTGAGATTATAATGTTAAAACACAAGCTTATTTAAGATTTAAAATTCAAAAAATTTTGTTTTGTCTTGTAACTGTGGCTATATATAACAAGTAAATATAATTAAAAAAATTTATAATTAAAATTATTGTAATATTATTATACCTGATTGAATTTAAATACATAACATATGTATATATTTGTAATCTCCTTTTGATTCTCTTTATTTTGATACCCAACTCGATAGGTTTGGTAAAAAAAAAATTGAACTTCTTACAATTTGGCGTCAAAAGCCCGCCGTTTAAGTCTTTTTATTCTTAAAACCTATATAAGGACACTTGGGTTTTCTAAACGAATCTAACGATACCAAAATCCATCCAGCCGTTTGGAAGATTCGTGGGAATAAAGAAATTTACAAACATACAAGATACGCGCGAAAAACAATACCCGTCCTGAAAAAAGACGTCGGGTAAAAAGACCCCCTATATTATTTCTTTTCAATATCTATAATGTACTTTATATCGGCCTGTTACCTATTGAGCAGTATGTACATCAACTTAAAAATCGATTTAGAACAGGTACTAGGTACAGGTACGAAAAATGTTTAAAAAGATCACGATTATATTTTATTAATAGCAATGATCTTTGCTATTAATTAATAAAACATACAAAAATACAAAAGTTAATGTAAAAGCGCCTACAATAATTCTTATAGCTAACCCATTCATGAACGAATTATATTATTAAACTATGACGTAATAACCTTAAATTAAACAATAATCCACTGTTGGAGCATGGATTTAATTTAAAAAAGGAGAATCTTAGCATTCTGTTACCACACAGCGCAGTTATTAACTGACCGAGTTATTTTGTTTTCAAAGTTTTGCACTAATGTCTTGTGATTTGTTTCGTCAATCTATACATATAATAAAACTGCAGAAAAGTCGTTTTTGCACATCAAAAAAAAAATCCAGATTTACCAGGGTGTTAAAGGACAACCAATAGAACCCATTTCCAGCATTTTTCAAATTTTTGTCTGTTTGTCTGTTTATTTGTTCGGGCATTACGTAAAATGTAGGAAAGCAATGTAGATAACTCTTACCAACGATTGAACGTAACTTGAAGTAACATTTAGTTTTTGTTTCATTGCAATCGGTTCATAAATAAAAGTTACAACGATTATAAGAATCACGCGAACGAAGTCGCGGGCATAAGCTAGTAAATAATATAATTAAACAAGTTATATATATAACTCTAAAAATAAAATGGTTGTGCTGGTAGTATATGAGAAATAATAAAAAAACAGTTATTAAAAGCGGTTTTTAAGATACAAGATTAGGCAGGAAACTAATTCTCAATAAATAACCATAGCATTTGAAAGAGCAACAATACTAAGTTCCTATGTGAATAGCGACCGTTTTGTTCAGTTTGGAATATATTAGGTCCCTTACATCCCCAATAACTTATGTACTTCTCAAGTGGACCTTTTGACCCTGACACCCACATTAATCTCCTCGACTTAGAGATATCACACGACTCACTATTTTAACTGACTTAAAAAGAGGAAGCTTTACGCCAATTGTTATTGTATTTCATTTTAATGAACTAGCCGATTTTCCTAAACTCATTTATACGTGTGACGCACTCGTCAGTTTCATGATTGGTTAAGATATTTTGGTGTATGTTTGATAACCACCATTGAAAAATGCATAATTATTAACCTTAAATGTGTGTAAATCTGGGAAGAAATAGCTTCACCGTAAGTCATTGGTCACGCAAAGCCACAAACAGTAATGAAATCTAATTTTTTTTCACGACGAAGCACGATTTTATTGGTCCGGGTAAAGACAACAATTATACACGTATCGATACAATAATTATATTATAATTATTGTATAATATAAATGTACAGTCGGCAACGGACTTCAGTACCTATGCCAGCATTGCACAAACTATTAATACGGGTGTACCGTTGGCATACTTAACTTTAGATACATTTATGCATTGGATTGAATCCAAGAAGTGAAACGGGACACCCGTGTGTTAACACCGGGGTAGAAGGAACTAGCACACCCATAGCCCCATGAGCAGATGCCTACAATAACCCCGTTGTGGTAGAGAGGACCGCCGGAGTCACCCTGGCACTGGTCACGACCGCCGACGTCGAGCCAGCCGGAACACAGCATGTTGTCGGTCACATCACCACCTACGCCGCTGTAACGAGTCTTGCAAAGAGCTTGGTTGACAGTCCACAGCTGAACGTGGCGTAATTGTTCTGAAGGTGATCCACCAGACTGTAATTGAAATTGTATACTTAGCGTAATTGATTATTTTTCCTCAAAAAGAAACTCTTTGGAGCAAAATATTAAATATTTATTATCTTAGGTAGCTAAAGCAACAAAGTGGAGATCACTCGTTCGGCCCCCACTTCAGATTGCTGACCCAGTATTTTTATCAGCCTTTTTTATCGATCAACTGCTAGACAAAAGTCTCACACATAAATCTCTACTCTTGTCTTTCCCTATCTCTATTCCACCGGTCCTACTAATAAGCATATATTAACTTTGTTAGTTAGTAGTTGTTTTTAAATTCTGTTTGATGAAATCAATACTAATAAACTTAATCTGACTAACCTTAGTAGTACCCCATCCAGCTGCCCAAACAACTTGGTTATCCAAAAGTTGGTAGTTGGGTCCAGCGACAGTCGCAGGTTGTACTAATGTATTGTGTATGATAGGGTTGGCAGTACGTAAGATAGCAACATCGTTGTCGATAGTACGAGTATTGTAATTAGGGTGAATGATGATTGCCATTAAAGAATAGATGACTCCGCCACTGTTGGCGAGAGTAGAACCAACACGAACCCGCCATCTGACAGGGGAGTCGCCACTGCAATGTGAAATGGAATTACACAAAGAAATACATATTTATAGTGGATAGTAGTAATGAAAACTTATTTGTAGGAAGAATCATTTTAAATAAATTATTACCACATACCTATTGTAATTTAAATTAAAATGTAATATATGCTAAAGAGACTCGGCAATATATCGCAATATAGGCTTCTATGGGTGGCATAAGTTCACTTACGCCACCCATAGAAGCCTGTTAAATATAAGAACGACGCTCCACCCACCTATATTTATAAATAACAAATATGTTACTACTGCAAACTTACTATGGACAGTGAGCTGCTGTGAGAACAGCTCTATTATTGATAATAGTGCCTCCGCAAGCCTGGTTAAATGACGTCACACCAAACACGGAGAACAGCAGTGAGGCGATGGACGGATACTGATCCACAGTAACGACTGAACCACCCACAATCCTTTGTGGGTTTGTTGGTACAGCTGGAATGTTTAAGGAAAGCTTTTTGTTTTCTCTTGACCACAGTGTTATAACAATATATAATAAAAATGTATAATAATAAAATTGTTTATGCAGCATAAACAGTACACAATGACGTAATTCTTGAGATTAAAGATAAAGTACAATAGTGTTTGGTGCCTACACTAAGGATATTTCTGTGCCGCAGGCAGTTTATGAGCACATATTATTATGTTATTGTACAAAATGTACAAATAAATCATGAAACAACAAAACTATATAACATTAAAGTGAAAAATGGATAGATATTTTATAATAATGCTTTCTAACTAAAAATGTTTTATTAAAATAAAATTCAACTATATTAATCTTCGAATTATGTACTTGGACAATTATAATTCCAATTTCTTGTCACTTGTAGACGAAGAAGAGATCACCGTGGAGGCCATAGGGGGAATTTATTAAAATTAAAATCCCTTCGACTGCCTATAAAATATCCTAATAATGTGCTGGAGCATAATTATAGTGTTAGAACCTTAACATAACTACTAACGTCAATGTGGTAATATGGCCTGTCTTTTAGGTACCTTTCCTCGTGAATCAGACGTCAATAAGATATTCAGTAAATTCTTATAAAGATACTAAGTATATAAATATATCCAATTTTATTTTATTTTTGTAATTAGTTTAGCTGATTTATTACTTAAAATTATGTTGAAACTAATAAAAAATGAAAAAATATTTAAATATTAATGTTAAATGCTTACCCGAAACCCCAACAATGAACAATACAACCAATAAATAAACTTTCATGATGGACTCTCAAGTAACAAGTTAGTACTTCACACACAAACGTTGTTTATATTGCCTTACCTTCGAATTATTTATTTTAATGATAGCAACTATCACTAAAGTACAAACATCTTGAAATATACAAGGCGTTCTTTTACACAAAGCAATAAATTAACTACATATTATTGAAATAACTATTTATTGTTTTTTTTTAAGTGTTTTTAAGGCTAATACTTACCTCAAAAGGAAAAGTTTGAACCCTTATAGGTCCACTCCGTTGTCTGTCAGTTGGTCTGTCTGCCCGTCTGTGAGAATTGTTTTCTCAAGAACGCGTAGAGGTATCAAGCTGAAATTAATATCAAATACTTTCAATTTTTTATACAACAACGGTGGCAAACAGACTTACGGCCCCACCTTTGGACACCAAGGAAACTTATTTACTTATTTTTAAAGAACCCCATATTTGCGAAAACTTCTTTAGGGAGTTCATTCCGTATTTCATTCATTCAGTTTCTTTTTGACTGTATTGTAACAACTAAAACGCGGGGTCAAAAAGTCTCTCATCATTTTACCGATATAACAGGCGGACCAATATAGCTCCGGGCGAAACCTTGTGTATATAATTGAGTATCATCATCATATCAGCCCAATGACGTCCACTGCTGGACATAGGGCTTACCTTATAATGTTATTAAATAATAATAACAATTGAGTATACTACTATTACTAGTAAGTAAATCCCTGTAGTGACGGATTAAGAATACCATAATGTCACTATCCGAGTGTGTCGTAAAAGGTGACTAAGGTTAAGTAACCTTTATACAGACAAAAGCACTGCAAGAAAAGTAAAATTTGAAACAAAGCCTATATACCAACCCGTCTGGCCAGCGTGGTATAGTAGGCGAAATTCCCTCACATTCTTTGAAGGAGATCCGTGCCCAGCAGTGGGACGTTTGTGGGTTGAAATGAGGATGATGATGATGATGATACTAGTAAGTAACAATAAAAATATCTGTACGTGTTACATTAATATTTTCTTTTCCAGTTCTGGTTCAGGTCTAACATTTAATTCATTCTGTGATAATTTCAAGAAGCTGTTGATAATATCTATCAAATTTATAATACTTGAGATTGTTAACAATTAATAAGCGTTCAAGTAGATCGGTTACCTTGTCTAGTTTATTGACACTTCTATTTTCCACTTATTGCCCGACCTAACCCTAATAATTCTATGAAACGATGCTAATAACATTTTTTCAGGACAACTATATACGTAGACTATAATATGATAATAAGATAGGATTACTTGAAATAACATAGCATCATTCCAATTTTCCCGAAGGAGACAGAGCTGCATGAGGCAACGGAATACGAGAAACACTGTTTCTCACAGATAACGTACAGCATACGTACCTACAGCTAGATTGGTTTCGTGAAAGCTGTTATAACATCTAATAAGCCATTAGCCATTTAAGCATTCATCCAGAAACCGGTATAAAAAATAATTAAAACCGCTATCAAGCTTCATATATTATGTAGATATTTTGATTTATTGTTGAAAGAATAAAACAAAGAAATAATATTACTTCATTTCAATACGTCATAAATAAAAGTACTCTTAGGATTATTGAAACAAGATTAATATTAAGATATTGAAAGCAAAAAGTAAGCAAAACCCGCTGTTCTTTGACGGAAGCAAAATTAATATCCAATTTTTTATCGAGACGCCAATATGAAAGTGCTGAGCTCGCAAGAAAATGTCTGGAGGGATGCGGGCTGAAAATTAAATCACGTAACGCTAATATATTATATCTAAACATATGAGTTGTGTGATTTACATACACATACACAGGGTACGTGCGTCGTTACTGCGAAGATATGTACAAACATACTTCCAAATTGCACCATTGAACAATCAGTCTATAAAGAATTTGTTTATTTCCAATCAGGCAACGGTATTAATCTATTGCGATTTTATTTTGTACTATTTTCTGCCTTGGCTTCGTCCAGTTAAACCATTGGAGCGACTTATCTGAATAAAATGATTGCTTTGTATTTATATTTGTATTGTGTAACATGAAGAGACAATGAAATAAACATTCGCATTTTTAGCAATATTATTTTTATATTAATCAATGTTAAAAAGCAATTCGTAAGACGGTTTTTCCACCAGTCTACGTGTTACCTTGCCTCCCCTGTATCCGTATAGAATATTGTGAAAATACGTTCAGAGACTTCGTGCAGATATAAATCAATTTGGCAGAGGAAAATATTTGTATTCAGTGCGCGTGAAACTCGGCTCTTATCTGAAATTTCTCTGACCTTACCTATTATTGAGTTGGATTATAGTGCGCGTCTAACTAAGGCTATTGGGCCGTACATTTTTAGATATACAGGTATTATACCAGAGAGCTAAACCTACCTACATACCATAGAATGGAGTAATATATTTTTCACAGTACAGTTTCTCACTTACCGATACGTTGGTACCTACACCAGAGCGTCTCTATTTTGAAAGTAATAACATAATTATTCAACTTAGACTTCGCTTAGAATTGTGGTGTCTAGAGTAAAGCCATTATGTTAAAGTTCTAAAACATACTCATAATACTCATAATTAATAGTATTATAACAAAAACACAGAACAAAAATCTCCGCCCAAAGCTGGTAGTTTCTCGACAAATTGAACACACATGACAACACAGCATGCAGACGGAATGAAAGTTTATAATATAATGAACAGCTTATACCTGGCATGGTTGTGGCTTCGTGTCTAATGATCCTTGTGGGTCCCACAGTGTTTTGGCAACAATGTTCCTATATTCATTGCACGGCAATTTTCATTGATAAGCCCGATTCAAAACCAATTTTTACAGGATATCATATTAAACCCATACAGAATTTAAATTGAACATCAACAAAAAATTAATATGCATGAGTAACGGAAAATCACAGAGATTTAAAAATTTTATTTGAAAAATAAAAGTGCTTGCATATTAAAAAAAATTATTGAAATTTTTGACTACATTTCTTAATGAGAAATGGTTCTGGTTAGTTAGTACATCATAATTATAAATTATTTAAAGTACGTCTTCTTTGCCTTTAATCCAGCATTGTCATTTATCATACAATTATGTGCATCTCGAAATATCGAATGTGTATGCTGGTTCACGCAATAGCGCTAATGTGTTATTATTACGTATTTTGTTTGTTTTGGTTCTGAATCATAGAAAGGTGTCACAAATTGGACCGTACCTACTTGATACTTAGTTTTTAGATAGCAATCATTGTGAAGATAGCAATCATTGATAATTATCTACAAAGACGCTTATCAGCAAACTCGGTCAATGGCTCAAGTCATATGACTACAAGCTTATCGTTCACCGCCTGATAATTCATTAATGATGTTACTTTTGCACATATGCATGGGTTGTTCTGCGGTTATGTTTAGGGTTATTTTTTTTAAATTAATTAAGCGTTAAATCTAGGTTATAATATTAAACAAGAATAAATATTTGACTCCACAAAAAAATAGCTTTCAGACTTTCAAGTTGCAGAATGTATAATTCGATCAAAAACTTAAATGTGAAAATTGAAGGCAAATTCAATAATATATATTTAGAAACGTGGATGCCAAGTTTTGTTTTCTTCATGATCATCATCATCAACAACCCATTAAGTCCCACTGCTGGGCTCGGGTTTCCTCTCCTCAACTAGAGAGCTGAGAGGGTTTAGGCCATAATCCACTCACGCTGGCCTAGTGCGGGTTAGTGGATCAGACATACTCATAGAATTTCTTCTAGAGTATGTGGGTTTCCTCACTATGTTTTCCTTCACCGTTAGCAGATGGTAAGTCCTTTGACTAGTACATATAAATTCCACAAAGTGGAATCCATATTGGTATTGTCCGGTCGGGATCGAAATCGGACCGCGTGATTTGCACGCCGATCCCTTATCCGTTCAGCCACCATCGCTTTTTTTATATATTTGTTTTCTTGATAGTATTTATTTAGAAAAGTAATCGATAAATCGATTATTATAATATATTTCAAATTAAACGGAGATTTCTAGGGTACAGCCAGCTGGCTTCATAGTTTTTTATCCTATTTATCGCAAATAAGCGCATAAACTTTCACATTTTAATTTTATTATAAGTTGTATGCAATATTTTGAAAAATTTTGGAAATAAAAATATTAAGCTCCTCGTGTAAGCTTTTCAGAATCGAGCTAAAATATTGCCTAACCAATAAAATACTTTTGCTACAGTAGTTCGTATGATGGCGACTTCCCATGAGAAACTTTTCTCAAAATAAATAAAATTATATGATGAATATTACATTTGTTTATTTCCCAAGTCACTCTGTATTTTAATTTAAGTAAAGACCCTTATTCTCAACGTTCGGGAAGTTTCCGCATCATGCAATTACGGCTTAAGTCAGATAATGAGAGAAAAAGGATTTTGTTTTGAAAATGTAAAAACTACAACTATCTACTTTCTACCATTAGCCAAAGTTTTGCCTATAAATGACCCTCGTTGGTTGGAAACCTTCCGTCAATTAAGAATAAGTACACACAACTAATCCAACAAAACTAGGAAGCATGTATAAAATGATAGATAAATATTGAAGAAGAGAAAGATGGATTTCAGAATCGTAACAAGTAAAAGGAAATGATCTCCATCTTCCTGCCTGTGGGAGAAGCATGATCTATATGTATTGTGAAACACAGACATACAAAATATAAAATTATTACTTACAAACGTGTAGATACAGCTTACTATAATTACTGAGAACACAACATAAAAGAAAACAAGTATTCATAAGTAAATATAATGCAGAAATATCCTATCAAGCGCATTCTTGGTTCAGTTGCATTATCTTAAGACCATGTGCATTGTACCCGACAGTTATTAAAACAGTTCTCTTACACTTAGTTCATTATTTTGTGAATAAAAAATGGATGATGTTAGTGGAAAGTGCAACGGTGGATATGTACCATTGGTCATCGATTGTAAAGGTAAAGAATTTAAATTATATAATTTTGTTTTTTTTTTTTGAGAAATATATAGATATAACAACCTTACAGTGATTTTGAAAAAAACCTGTTTAAGAATTTAAGAAATAATTGCTTTTGAAACAAATATTTATTTGATATTATGACACCCTAAAAATACATTTTTTATGTATAAGTAGACGCTAAAAGATACATGACGTTTTAATATTTGTATTGTAAGGTTTATGACCTATAGTGCCAAAAAGGCACAAGCGAACAGCTCAGCTTGATGTCAGTTATTAAAATTACAACCGACGCTAATTTTGAGCCGCTACTCTTTTATTACACTCGTAATTAATATAAAAGATATCGATTGATATTCTACATTTTATCATTAATTTTTTTTTTTTGCTGGGCCACTAATTTAACCGTGGTTTAGGACGACATACCTACCATCCCAACAATGGCTACCGTAATAGGTATAACTTTATTCTTTTTATGACGCCATATTTGAATTTGTTTTCGCTTTTTTTTATACCACGACGGTGGCAAACAGACGTACGGTCCGCCTGATGGTAAGCGGTTACCATAGCCTATGGACGCCTGCAACACCAGTTGCCGACCCTTAAGAAACCTTTTCCTTTTTTTTTTCTTTTTTTTTATTCATTTGTTTTTTTTAAGTTATTAGAAGTAACTTTTAGTTTATAGTTATTGTGTAAATATTATTATTCAGCTGTAATTATTAATTTTAAATGTAAATAACATATTGTTTGTTCTTGATTTTTTTTGACAATATAGTATGTTGTGTTAACTCTCAAGAAGTTAACTCCGTTCCAGTACTGCAATCTCTCTCCGTTATAAAAATATTTTGCCACCAACATGAATAGGCAAACATTTTGTTGAAGATTTGACTTCATACACCACTAAAAGTAACCATATACCGCTATCATACTACCAATATAATTTGCAAGACGTACAATCATTGGTACTTTTATCATTACAATCTTTCAAAGTTCAACACAGTCCAAGTGTTATTAACTGCGTTTAACTACACTTTTGTTTATTGTTTAACATTATCAGTCACATGAACATTGTCGATAAAGGATAACCTACTTTGATCTGTATAAATAAAAGATCATAACATAATAACTGACTGTTTAGTTTTATTTGCATAATTGTTTGTTAGTGTTGTTAGTGGAAAATGAAATTGCTCAGTGGCCAAGATCAGGAGGGAGGTGCTGCTGAGACAGGGCTTATGAAAGGTCAGTGAATTCTTAGTAACTGATGTCTAAGTTCTTTCTGAAAATATAATAAATAGCCTAAATAGGTAGAGGAGTAGCATATGCACAATTCGCCAATTATTTCGTCCGATGTAACAGCCATCCGTGTAGTGACGGATTAAGAATACATAATATCACTACTCTATCTTAAATAATGCCATTACTCTATCTTATCGTAAAAGGCGATTAAGGGAGAGTAACCTTATGCAGACAAGAGCACTGTGAGAAAACGAAATCGCGCTACGCTACCAAGGCTAGATACATAAATTTATATTTAAGGTAGATGTTGCCGTTTCACTCTTGTATTTATTTATTTGGCCACTGCTCAGCTGCTATTAGCTGTAGCGTGATGTTATATAGCCTATAGCTTTTCTCAATAAATGGGCTATCCAACACTAAATGAATTTTTAAATCGGACTGGTCCTGAGATTTGCTCAGTCAACCAAACAAACTCTTCAACTTTATATATCTACCTATAGTTAGTATAGATATTGAGATTCTTTATTGACAAACGATTTACGTCAGCAGGATGTCTCCTGTGACCTTTAGATTACTGTTATAAATAAATACTATTATCAATAATCATCATTAACTGGCTATTGAATACATTGAATGTATGTAAGCGTAAGCGGTCCCAAAGAGTATGTGAAATTAAGTAATAAGATTTTACTGTATGGTTATTTCGTCAAAGGTAACTTTATTAGCTTGTTTATTTCTTGGTACGTATTATAATATTCTATCTATCTTCTATTTATATAAAAGACAAAACTGACTGGCTGACTGATATATTTATGAACGTACAACCAAAACGACTGGGTCTAGAAACTTGAAAATTTGTACACAGGTTCCTTATTTAGCATAGGCGAGCACTAGAATTTCAAAACTCCCACAGAATTGAAAATAAACTGTATTCCTGCTTAAAATTTAACCATAGTTACGGCAATACAGCCATGCCGTAATTTTTTTGGCATGGTCTTAGGTTACTTAAATCATACATACAGTTACTTTAACTTAACCATAGTGTAACTAAAGACTTCTTTGGTAAGTTCGAGTTTGAAATTGAACCTAACCTAACCCTTAGAAATACAGATTTGTTTCGTAATTCCCCTCAGATGGAAGCCATGGAAAGGCATCTACAATACATTATTGCTATACTAGCTTTCACCCGAGGCTTCTTCTGCGGGGTATATCAGTAAAACGTAAACGTTTAAGGGTCGGCAACGCGCTCGTGATGCCCCTGGTGTTGCAGGCGCCCATAGGCTACGGTAACCTTAACCACTTACCATCAGGCGGACCGTACGTCTGTTTGCCACCGTCGTGGTATAAAAAAAAAGACGTTCTCAAGGTCCTCATCATAGATCTTTCCCCAGGTCACTTGGAATACTGTATGAAATTTCAGGCAAATAGTTTGAGTGGTTATAGAAAGCGTAAAAACAGACCGATAGTCGCATCTAAACTGATATTATAAAACTGAACAGTTTGTTTATTTGGTTGAACGCTAGGATCTCAAGATCTAGAGATCCAATTTGAAAAATTCGTTTATTGTTTGATAGCCTATTTATTGAGGAAGGCTATAGGCTCTGTAACATCACGCTACGGCCAATAGGAGCTGAGCAGTGACCAAAGAAAGATCGATGGGAGCGAAGCCCCGCGGGTCTTCTAGTTTAGAATATTTGGAAGGGTAATAATAACATTTTCTGTAACCAACACGTTATATGCGACGTTTCCTAAGATTATGTACATGTTGGTGCCCATTCACCGTGTAACGTTTATGCCAATGAACGATTTTCCAACAGAATAATTTTATGATAAATGTTTTCCCAATGCTACTTGACGTTATATCTGCGCGTAAGATCGTTTAGATCCTGAACGATTTTTTCCCATTTTCCTCAATCACGAGGCGATGAAATCCATAACACCTTTTTTGATGATCTCATCTCGGTGGTAGGGAACGATAATACTGTTTATTCATGGAGGATTAAAAAGTAATACAGGTCAACTTATAGATACGTACATATCATGACGCATGTCTTCAATATGGGTAAGTAGAAACTATAGGTATCTAATCTCCATCAAAATGAAGAAATAATAGCTACACGGACATGCAAATTGTAAGAATTAGAAAGATTAATTTAAATGTGCTGCGCAAGTCCCGAGTTCGATTCCCGGGTCAAGCAAAATGGTATTGGCTTTATCTATCATGAAATTTTCGTGCCCAGTTGATGGCAATAGGCCCTCCTCTATTGCATGGCACCTCTGCCTATTGCTTCGGAGAAAAAGGCGTGATGCTTTGTAAGTGTGTATTACTGTGTATGGTCATAAATTATTTCTCATATTATAAATTAATATACACGTAATATAGAATATGGTCCTTATTGTTGTAACGATATTATTTATTTGTGATAAGTATTTCTTGTTAATTGAGTATGAACGACACTTTTATAACTACTCGTGACTCTAACAATGGCGACTATTGTTTCTACATTATTATACGTATTTACCTATGACATAATTTTTCATCATCATAACGGCCAACATATTATTATAACCTACAGATAACTGTTTTACTGTCTCTTCAAGAAATTATAATATACGCAGATTTTGTAATCTTAAAGTATCGTTTTCCACTCTGAATTCAATAAAATTGTTGATATACCTATTAAGTTGGAATAAATATTCAAGTATTGCTAGGTCGGTGCTCCATTTTCATGTAAAGATAAAGATTGTCTGGCAAAAATACTACAAGACTACGCATATTATTACCCTTCAAATATATTCCAGAGATGACTGCAATTTACGGTGTTCGGATTTTTTTCTTAACTTGTGCAACTTGATATTGCTTCTTGCCAAATTTAATAATTCTAGATCAAGGAAGTACCTCTCTTATATGTTTCCCTTACGATCGTCAAAATACCTATACGACAAAATTGGGGCATAAACGGCTGTATCTTTCATTATGTTTACTTAAAACTCTGGTTTGAGAAAATGGGTCTTGACAGACGAACAGAGAGGTTTCTGTTTCTTCAATATGACGTCATAATCTATTTTTCACGCCTAAATTTAATATAAAGTAAATTTAATATATATTATTATCGTAATTTCCAAACCGGGTTATCGGTTAAATAGTATCGATTCAATGACTATATCATTGATTAATATCTAGATATACATTATATCGATGCAGTTAACAGCGTCTGTAGTTGCCGAAATAATTACAGCTTGATTCTGATAATATCAATAATAACTATTACAATCTTATTTTAGATGTTCTAATATTTAAAGTAACGTATATGTAGGTTATCATTTAAATATGATTGATTCATTATTGTATGCAACAATAATGAATCCATTATTTATTCTTTTTTTATCTAGAATATAATATATAAGTATATTAATCCGTCACTATATGTATTCATGGAGTATGAAGTAACATTAAGCAGACAAGAGCACTGCGAGAAAAGGAAAATTCAAAACAAACCCTATAGAACCCCGCCTAGCCAGCGTGTACCACAATGGCCAGGCGGGGTAAATAGTAGTAGGTAGGTAGTAGGCTAAATTCACACATTCTTTGGAGGAGACCCGTGCCCAGCAGTGGGACGTTTATGGGTTGAAATGATGATGATGATGTACTCATGGAAAATTCCCAGTAGATACCTACTATTTGCAACTCAATACATGATGCAACTCAAGACAGGTCACTATGATTAATTGGAACGGTAGTGCATTAATTTCCCATCTGACCAATTGCGATGTTATATGTAATGAGTTTTACGC
This sequence comes from Laspeyria flexula, assembly GCA_905147015.1. NCBI lineage: Eukaryota > Metazoa > Arthropoda > Insecta > Lepidoptera > Erebidae > Laspeyria > Laspeyria flexula. The sequence continues at coordinate 14,676,366 of LR989950.1, read as the reverse complement.
GTTTGTCTACTAGTTAAATTAAGTTAATGTCCATATTAATGTATTACGTAAATTTGAGTGCTTCTTTATTAATGTGACACAATAATTATAGTAGAATCGATCTTTGGTTCAAGTACCTGCATTGCTTAGATAGTAATGCATGCATACGAATTAGCTGGATCCTGGATTCAAATCCCATTATAAAATATATATTGACAAAATTTGCTATTATTGTTTAAAAATGTATCTAATATGTTTTTCAAAACTAAAATATATAAGTATAAATACTAATTAAAATTGCATATAAAATTTATGTTTATAATGTTGAATTAACATCTTTTACAAACTGCATAATAAGAAGTACATTAATGTGTAGATATAAATGGAGGTCTGTTTATGGTAATATCCGAAACGGCTGGGACGATATTCACGCGCCTTATACTTTAAAGTGTTTTTGTACTTTGAACACCATTGCAGAAGATACAAAGCATTAATTTTAGTGTTTTTTTTTACCTTCATGATATTCAAATATTCAATTTGTATAAGCGAATTATTATATAAAATCAGCAAAAATAATCAAAATCATTTACTAAAATAGTCATAATCATTTATTCCTTTGCGAATATGGGTACAAATATATATGATTATGGTCATACATACATTTATACGAATAAAATTAGCGCATACGAGTTTTATAACTACTTAACAAGGTTATCCACATCGCCAGTAAACAAGTACCAACATATTAATTGACATAGTTCATTCAATTAACATGGTCTAATGCATCCTACTATTGAGTGCCATTCAACTCAGTAAATGGTTCTGAAAATTAGTTGAATAATAATCTATTTCATGCCTACATTTATTTAGTTTATTTAGCTAGCGTATTAAGTAGTATTCAATAACACTACATAAACGAGTGAATACACAGATTTGATGACGTGAATGTTTTTTTTGTGTTTGGTTAGTGATCCTGACTGCTAAGCCTTAGGTCTTGGGTTCTATTTGCACCTAGGACAAATCTGAAAGATGAGCACGGAACAGAGATAGATTTTTTAGAAGTTCTATCATCACCTGATAACACCTGATGAGTCTAAAGATGACCCAGGGAACTATACAAAAGCTAAGAGCTTGTTTAAAACATAAATAAAAGCTTCTCCATATACATTTTACAATCCATGCTTCGAAATAGAAGTATTGGTATTCTCTTGTCGTACTCATTATTCTTTTTTTACCTTTTTTTAATACGGCCTCAAAAATATTCAAAAGAACAATCAAATCAACTACCATTAACTAATTGGATTATTCAATAGAACGTTATATCCCGAAACATATTATATTATCAAAGAAAACATCCCTCGCTTTTGTGCGTTTTAATTAAATGAAAACCTAGTTTCTACTATGAAAGCACACACAAAACTCGTTCTCAAATAGTCGCGTTGGTGTAAAAGTAAAATTAAATAGTTCAAATCTAAAGCTTGCTAAGCTTTTAAGCTTTTGTGGGTATTTAGGTTATTTGATAATCCCTCGACCAAAACATGCTTAGGACAGATAGGATAATTACTAGGTAGTACATAGCACTTACCGGGAAAACTTTTAAGCAACACAATAATTACTACGATTGTGTGGTTAAAACACTCTCAATGACTTTATATAAGCTTGTAGTGTGTATTACATGTTTAGCATACAAAATAATATTTACAGAATAAAATCAAAGCAAAAATTATTTTGCTTTGATTTTATTCATATTATTTATATTGTATTGTAAATGTACAACATGTGTAACATTTTAACGTGTTATTTATATTGTAAATGTACAACATGTGTAACACTTTCCGAATACATGACACCATTTTGAATTATAATTTTGAAGTAATTAAATAGGTATTTTAATTTTGAGTTCAATAAGAAGTAGGTTGACACTGTTTCTGTATAAACTAAATTCGAAGTCATTCTACTGATGAAAAAAATCCCTCAGTAAATGAATATAATTAATCCAATTTGTAACCAAAAATAACAGTGCCAGCAAAGTCTATCTAAGGGTCATAGTTGGGGTGAAACCAATTCCGTGTAGGTTGAAAGCGAGTAACTACTTAAATAATACAAATTACAATGAAATATCTAACGTCATTCCTCTTCACAAATGTTCTACAATAATTGCAAAATTGCTATCACAGAATAAATTTTAGAACAAATTAAAATTAAAATAACTGAAATATCAGAATAAAACAACAAATAACGTGAAATGAAAGCGAGTAGAGTGAGTCTCAAAGGGTAAAATTACTGTGAGGGCACATTATGGAGGGAATATACGTAATGGTGGTACATCAGACCAACGATTGTTTGTACGAAGTCGTTACCACTTTGATCTTGTAATCAAGCGTGCTTTTATTACACGAAACATACATACGTTTTGAATAAACGTCATACAAATGTGTGTGTTAGCTCTTCAATCTTTGTGATTGTGAAAATTTAACAAATAATTGTTGGAAAAGAGGTACACTGAATATAGATAAACTGTATATCCCACCGACCCCATCATAGGACTAGGACTGGGTCAAGACTCTAGTGGGATAGACAGGTAGAATCAGGGATAAGACCAGAAGTTGTCAAACATGAACGTAACGACGTGACGTAAGTGTTAACTTCAGGAAGATAATAATGCGTCTTAAGCGTCATAGAAACAAGAAGATATTTTAATGTTCGTAAGCCACAAATAGACGTTCATACGATTCATACGGCTTAATTGTGTTGTATAAAAATTCTTTAAGTTTCCTCTAGGCATTATTTTGCTTGGCTTATACTTATTTGTATAATAATAATAATATAATAATAATAAATCATTTATTTCAGGCATACACCCATAATATAAACCATACAATTTAAGAACACAAAATGAAATAAAATAATTAAAATTTTACACAAAAACACACACACAATCTAAATTCAAAATAAAATAAAATTCCATCATTATTATACAGCGAATATAAATATAACATATACATTTTTACTATATTATTAAATCCACCCAATGTTTTTGGAAATAAAAACAGTCACCTACAGAATTGCATGGACAGCACGTAATCCGTAATTCTCCGTATCCGTAAGTCACAAACTCAAGTTAAAAAAAATGGTACAATTCTGCATGTGACCTTACATAAATTATGTTACCCGATGGTTAAATAACACTTGCATTAGATTTTCGGCCACAATCAAAATATACAATTGAAAACAGTGGTATTACTAAAATGGTGGATTTATTCATCTGAATCACTTAGAGTAACAACAGAGCTTTGTTCAACGGAACATAAAGCGATACAACGAGATAGTTATCTAATGAACGACCGACAAAGGGATCTTTTGGCTGTCAAATTAAGCTGACCTATTTCTTATTCTGTTCCAACTGCGTTTCGCATCAAAATCCCTCAATTAAATAATTCGCCGATGAAAGCTCCATTTCGATATTAAGTACATTTCCTTATGATTGTTTGTTAGTTTTATGAAGTTACTATTTAGCTTCAGGCTGTGAAAACCCTCAGTTATTTAGATGTAATATTTTCTGTCTTTTAATAACCAGAATTTTTTGATAATGATGGTAGCTTTCAAAAATTTCTGGTTATAAAAAGATTTTAGAGACAAAAATTTCTTATCAGATTATTCTTCGTGCTACGTGCTACGTAAAATAATAGTTTAACGTTATTTTCTGAGAGATAACATAAGGGTTAAGTACTGCTACATCGCGAAATCAACCCTCATGCATATACATAGAGCTAGCAATAACCAAGTGACAATTTAGACTAAGCGTACGCTACTGAACTTACATTCGAGAGCAGTCCAAAAATGTCAAGCAAACAAAAAATTATACACCACAATAAATTAAAGTAACAATATAAATTACCAACGAAGATATACTGCAAAGAGGTACACAACAAGTTGTATAAAAGATCACGCCCTATTTACTTTATACGTAAGCCTCGGGTCGCGTATAAAACAGGCAAGGAAAACTTCCACTTAGTTACAATACCTTCGAGTGTCGAGAAATATTAGCATACTGGAGAAATTTCCGACAGCGTTATTAAAACATTTAATCTTCGGGTTGAACCGGGGAAGGGTATAACCGATGTACAGCCCAATTTACCCAATTACTGATATGCGTGGCCTCTTGGATTGTGCAATAAAAGTGGGCCGGCACAATAGTTCGGCGATGTGGAATGTTCGATCCCTGCGTACTACGGAATGGAGCCCATTGTATGGCCCCATTTCCGATGTTTCTAAATTACCTGTACCTGCGTATACCTGACTAAATGTTTCATGGATTGTAGACTTTATACAAAATTTTGAAACGTATGTACTATTATTAAATAATATTATCAGTTACTTAGACCTTTGTTTTTGTTTAAACATTTTTAGATAAATGCAAAAATTGGAAAATGTTATCCTGTGACAGGACTTTATGTTTATCTACTAGTTTTAGAAGTTGACCTTGAATCGCTATTTAAAAGTGTATTTTCATGTTATTATACTATATACATACTTTATTTAATTGCGTCTCCTTTTTGCAACCAAGTTGCAAAACAAAATGACTGCCGCCCGCAAGCAAATGCAGGGTTAATGATCAACTTAACCCTCCCTAGTAAATAAGCACGTCTGGCCTGTTGACAGTTGTGTCTGTGTAAGAAATAGCGCAACTTTATAAGGGTTGCCTGGATAACTTGTAAGTAAGTAGTTCAACTAGTTTTTTTTTTATTATTTTTGTTCATTTCTAAGTTGGAACAATATTATTCATCTTAACATTTTTGGTTTATGTAGCTTTATCTTGCAAACAAGTATTTACAAATTTATTATATTTAGTATATTCTTTTCTGTAATAGGAGTAGGTACTAACACAAATACTTTTTTTTATCAGTAATAAATGTAAAACAACTTTTAATAGTCTTTAATCTTTGTGTTTGTCTTTTTCATAAGTGTACTTACCAGTTCGCTATACGATCGCTTAGTATCAGATGAGGCCGAGGTCAAAAGCGAACCAATCGCCAATAAAGAACAGAACATCAGTGTCACACTATTTTTTCTAAGAATAGACAAACAAAAATTATCCGCAGTCGAAACACTTTTGTTCTTGAGAGAAGTGGTATATCAAAGACCCGCCGCTCTATATCTCTCTATTTATTATGATTGAATATTACTAGTCCCCGTTTGGGCGCCATTAAGGCGGTCACAACGTTGTACACTATTTTCTTATATTCCAAATTCTTACACACAAGGGAAATGAGCTGCTCATATTTTTAGTTTCTTACACTTGTGATAAACAAAGTTATTATTGCACTCATAACTTACAGTTGCGTGGGCTGTTATAATTAAAACATTATTATTAATGTTCTTTAGATGTAAACATAATAATAAATAAATAATAAATTTATTTAGAAATGAGATTGTAGGTTTACATTTTAGGTGTTACATAAAAGTATAACTTAAGAGTTACAGTGGTATGTAATCTACAATATTTGAGGGTAGAGTACTGTTCTCCTAGATAGGCTACTAGGTAGCCTGTGTTAAGGAGTTACAGTGCCGATCCCCTATTTCAATTTTTAATTTTAGTTCCACTTTCGTATTTTGACAGTAAGTATTCTATCTATATCAAAAGTTAAAGTAATATAGTGGAACTTCTTGAGGGTTTAATAGATCTGATATTATGGTAGGACTTTGCTAAATAATAAATACGTCGATTAAGGTACTTAAGTGACGGCATTATAGAGAAGCTTCACAGCAAATATAATTGATATTTCTTGCACCAGTATATATTTCTCTGAAAAATTACATGTCTAAATAGAATTAAATTGCAAAAAAAGTTACTTGAAAATAAAACTAAAAGACTACCTACTCTCAAAATTAAGCACCACCTTTAATACAAAGATAGAAAAAGTCTTCACAAACCCACTTCAACAAAATATCTCATGGAAAGCAATCACGATGGCCCGTCAGAACAAAAATATCGCACCTCCATTACGTCCTTTGATAACGGTAATCCGAAGCTTACTCGAAAAATATTTCATCTATAGAGACTGATAAACAAATAGACAATGACGTACTTTGCTGGAAGATTGTGTTACCTATTCAGTGGATTGATGGCAGGCGATAAGGGAAAAACATAGACGATCTTAATACTGCATGAAAAAAAACAAATTGTTTACGATGCTTTTGTTTGAAGGGGAAATACTCCACTATTATCTGAATCGTCTTGAATATCGATACGTTGTCTAATAGTGGCAATGAACATTATACAATTTACGAGAGATTTTTTCTGGATCCAGCCTTTTAGGAATACTTTCTTTGACCATATTTCATAAGAAAACATTAAACTTGAAAATAACACTCAAATTGTTATTTTTCTTCTTAAATCTGTCAAAATACTCCCAGCAGCGGTAATTAATGGATTTATCTTCAAAAAATATTTTTCTAGGCTTAAAGCAGGATTTCATAACAACAAACAACTTCACAAACTACAGTAGCTACGTCCTCGTCATGTTTGCCAACAGAATATTTTAATTGCAATAAATCCTTGTGTAGCATTTTTTAGCGTAAGAATACAAACGGAACTGCTTTATTTTCCACGTTTAAGTTGATACAAGAAAGTCTCTGTGAATGAAGTGGCAACAGAAGCAAGCTACCAATAAAAATGTACCTATTTGTTCTGTGAACAGCGTAACTATTTGTACTGCAGCTTGAAACAACGAGCGTCTGCATTGCGTTGCCACTAATTAAACCGTTCACATTCTGCGTCAATTAAAAAAAGAAATAAATTTGTTGGAACCACTAATGGGTGTTTCACAAAACTATGGGCTAATTAACAACAACTCTGTGCAAAAGTGATCAGTGCAGCGTGAACCAATTGCTTTTGTTGTATAGTTTCAAGATTGTTCGAGCATGGCGAATACTGTTCGCTGACTACCTAATAATGTTACTGCCATATTTACATCAAGTTTTAGTTTGTATTTATATTATGTTGGTCTCACTGGTCATGCGTTAATAAATTGTAATTTAGTAATTGCAAAGTTCCAGTTACCTATATTGAAAGTTTCCGAACATGAAATGGAGTGGTACATTAAATTAGTAAAACAGGTAAATACTAATAAATGATAACACAGTAAATAGGATTAGATGTTAAGCCTGCTAAATACTTTTTGGTAACATTAATACCTAGTAGATGCCGGAGTGATTAATGATTCAACTTCAACAAAGTGATGGGCGAAATTAGAAACTTTAACTTTGGTAGGATAATTACTAAACTTGATTTTCTAAGAACTTAATCAAAAATGGGGAAATAAAATAACTTTTCTATCACATTTTTCTGATTTTTACAAAATATCACTGTGCGTAGTGTGCGTGTCAGCTTTATATTTTTAAGATTTTTCCAAGAACTGATTTTTTTAATTTAAAATTTATTCTAAAATTAGTAAAATGGATAAGTGACAAAAATTAGGCATGATTATAAGTAAAAACAGAGTAAAGCTTTAAATATTTTCCTTTCATGAAAAACGATCTGTCACTAACAGTTCTTTTAAATATCAAGGCCATTCACGTTGATCCTTTCAAATATAAATTGATGGATTTACTCACTTTGGGATACGGAAAACACTTTAGCAACACCATGTGGTATTTAAACTTGATTTTTTATGACGTAAAAGTGCTTTTGTGGTTTACGATAGCTTGTGGCTGCGTTCAGTATAAAATTGCGTATATTTAATGCTTTTATTATATCACGTTGTATCATAAATTTTAATATAATAGTAAAATTTATGAGACTGTAAAACAGTTCATAGAATGCTGGACACGCTATACTTTCATTTAGGTACTATCGAACAGAACCAACCGTCCTATTTTAAGAAGACTGGCTTATATTATACAACATTAGTGTTTTAGCTTAAGTATTTACTGGTTGATAAATAAAATATGCTTAGCAATACGAAAAACGCGCGCCAAACAGTTTTATAGTATATAATGTACATAACCTATCAATATAAACCTATCGAGTAGAGTATCAAAATAAAGAGAATCAAATGGAGATTACAATATATACATATGTTATGTATTTAAATTTAATCAGGTAGGTATAATAATATTACAATAATTTTACGGTCTTTTTAGTGCGTTGCTCTCTGTTGTTTTTTTGCAGTCGGGTTATTAATTTTTTTTAATTATATTTACTTGTTCTTAATTAATAATAATTAATGGCTATAACTCTGCGATTACGTAAGGGTAGCCGTCAGAACTAAATTGTTAACTTTTTTTTAATTTTTATGCTGATGTATTTATGATTGTTACTTGATATAATTGCCAAATAAATATATAATAGTACAGTACTTATCCTAAAATAAAACTGTAAACTTTCAAGACTTGTTTCCCATGCTCTATACTCACATACTCGTAACACCCGCGCATAAAGCCTGCGGATGTTTAGACCATCCTGTTGTTATTTGTTGAGATAGTTTGCACACTATCGGTTACCCGTGTGGTTTCACGGAGTAGTGGAAGCTTCACGCGCAGTAAACACGTGTTATCTTTATTTCGAGACAGCTCATAGCTGTTTATTGTAAAATAACATGTTTGATGCCTTTTAATCATTTACTAACTTTATTTTCGTCTAAAAAACGTTTACGTGATTTATTGCTCACATAATTATGTGCCTTTAAACCTGTTTTTGTTGACGTATAGATAATATCACTACACTACTGACTTTGTTTTATACTATAAAACAAAGTCACTGTCGCTGCCTGTCCGTCCCTATGTAGGCTTAAATCTTTAAAACTACGCAACGGATTTTGAAGCAGTTTTTTTAATAGATGATTCAAGAAGAAGGTTTATAGGTATAAAATATATAATTATGTATATACATACCACGCGGGTGAAGCAGCGGGCGGAAGCTAGTAAGATATAAAATATGCAATGCAACTTGCAATATACTTATCTGTTAGTATTCTCTATACAAACACAACCGTCGAATATCCGCAGCGCCGTCTTAAACCATTAGCAGCCGACGTATAATTATTTTTAATATAAAAATATATTTCAACAGAAATATCATATAAGAAAGATTAGATTACTCATTTTCTACTACTACATACAATAGATTAGGATAGAAACAAAAATAGTGACCCATTTGTTTTGTCTCTTTTATTAAAAAAATAAATAAGAGTCTGCACAAAAAAATAAGAGACTCGTTTCCTAGGGCGGTGTTGTATTTTTTATGATAATGAACGATGACTATCCATAATGGATTGATTCAGTGCTCGTTGTAATGTTATTTGCTTAAAACAGACCCAACAGTTGCTACGCATGAAACCTAGTTTATCTATCATCAATCTTTACGCTTTGTCAAGATAAACCCAACTCTTTAATGGTATATAAATAGATATTCATCGATCGGGAATATAGTCGTCAGCCTACGTCACAATTTAGTTTGTAAGGAATTAAATTACGACGGGTCGGTCGATACAAATTGGTTATGTAAGCCTCTTCACAACAGTCAAACATTATTTATCATATTTTCTTACTGCTGTACTCAGAGATATTACTTAACGTTTATGTTTATTTAGAAAAAACATGTTATACTTAAGTCTATACGTCTAAAGACTATTATTCAATGAAAAAATTGTGTTAATGATAGATTACTGCTAATTGGCGTCTCTGAGTGCAGCAGTTGGACCATTTATATTTAAAAAAGTTTTGCTGTTGCCTCTCTGTCATAAAAGCCATATAAGAAGTTAATGTGTAATTAGCGAGATTTTGTAACTAGATAATATAATAAGATTCTGTGAAGATTGATATATCAATACTGTTGAAGAGCTTCGTAACGTCGACGTCAATCACAGCTGAATGAATGACAGCAACTACGTCCAACCCGCGAGTTACATTGAGACTCAATATTGACGAACTAATATCTCATGGGAATTGATTATTACGAGACTTTCTTTCTATATCCAGTATATAAGCGAGTAAGCGAATCTTATTTTTTACCCGACTTCCAAAAAGGAGGGTAATGTGTTTTATAAGTATATAACTAAAAAGCTACATTCTTTGATAAAGACAATTTATTTATAGTGGATTCATTGCAACATTTTGTAATCATTCTACAGTATTTAATAAAAACATCGTAAACAACAACCACTAAGTTAACAAAAAATAATAATCTCGACTGATCCTCACTAAGCCATACCACTAGATTCACCGAAAAATTTAAAGCCTGCTAATCCTCCCTAAGGCACCCTTTTTTTACTCTAAAAACTCTTTCAGAGTAAAAACATAAATTGGACGGGCACTCGCCCTCTTAATTTTCTTTAAGAACTATTTGCTCTAATATTTATTACCAGTACTAATGCTGGCTATTTGTAATTAACAGCCACGAAAAAGAAAAGCTACAACACTTCACATAACAATAAAAAGAAAATAGCTCGCGAGCTCGCCGGTTACGTAATATACATTAGGTTATTACATTAGCATGTACAATCGCGAACAAAACAAAACTTCGACATGTTTCTACAATTTTATTACGTAACAATGTTGTGGGTGGAATCGAAAAAAATAGATCTGACAAACTTGTTAGAGCGTTGTGTCGGCAAATAAATTTCGACTGACTATCAACGTATGGAACAGCGTCGAATAATATTTAAATTGGAAGTTATCAGTAACTAGTAGACATGTGAGATATGCGAGATACTCGTGAGTTTCCTCACTCAAATAAAAAGTCATCATGTAATGAGAAAAATAATAAAAAGTTTAAACAACATCAACACATCATCAGCAACCCATTAAGTCCTACTGCTGGGATCGGGTCTTCTCTCCTCTATCTAGAGAGCTGAGAGGGTTTAAGCCATAATCCACTCACGCTGGTTTAGTGCGGGTTGGTGGATCAGACATACTTATAGAATTTCTTCTAGGGTATGTGGGTTTCCTCAAGATGTTTTCCTTCACCGTTAGCAGATGGTAAGTCACTTGACTAGTACATATAAATTCCACAAAGTGGAATCCACATTGGTACTGCCGGTCGGGATCGAACTCGGACCGCGTGATTTGCACGCCAGTGCCTTATTCATTCAGCCACCATTTCTTTTACATCAACACACCAACATAATAATATTATTATAAGTATCATGTGATGCGGTGTTGCAAGTGTCTGTAGGCTACTGAAACCGCTTACAATTCGCATTTCATTTCACTCACACCAACGGGACGGTAAGAAAAACTCTAGTACAGACTTGTAGACAATGTATTGTGTTTATCCTGTTGTATTAAGCTTACGGACCCAATCACGTATGCATGTTGGAGAATAGGCTCTTTAAGCAATACACTACCTAAACATATTTTAGTTTGTGATTTAACTTGCTTCTGCCCACGAGTTCGCTGCTTGGTATGTCGATTAAAACCTAGGTCTTAGACTTTGTCTCTGTATGAAGTTTCATGAAGATCAGTTAAGTAGTTGCAAAGTATTTGCCTTACTTCCAAACTCACAAACATTATCATCATCATCATAATAATATCAGCCCAATAAAGTCTACTACTGGATATAGGCCTCGTCTACAAAGAAACATTATCTCTTTCCAATATTAGTATAGATTTAAACTATGGCGAATTAGTTAACAAAGTTTCTAATGAGACCCCGAAGTGATCGATCAATTAAAGAACGTTTTATAACCGTTTCCAATTTCAATTAAACAATAATATATTATCCTCATTGGTTTATCCAATGTATTTTTTTAAATAATTATTAGTACAATACGAAATAAATTTTTCGAGCATTATATTCATTTTAAATATTATTTTTTACATTGTCCTGTTAGAATTTAATTTAACTCAGATAACAATAATTAAACGCCGAAATTAAATCTCCATATTTATAAAAGAAATAAATATGATAATCACGGGTCGAAAAATACATAATTGAACTGTCATAATCTACAGAACGACGCACATAGATGAGCTGCGTATAATCAACACACGCACACACGAGCACACGGAGGGGTTGCGTGGTGACGTCACGCCAAAACAAGACGGCATATACAACCGCGTTAATGTGTGAGTGAGACAGAATATAGGCCAAGAACCGACCTACCTTCTGTTGCTGATACAGTGGCGAGCAGAGGCACCTATAGCTGCTAGGGAGCTTGTAATAAGGTCGCTCGCAAACGGTCTATAGCTTTCAAATTATACTATTCACTATTTTTATAGGCTGATGACGTAAAAATAGTTCATATAAAAAGGCAATGCACATTTTCAATACCGCACAGAAATGTTGGTTCTGCAATCGATATTGAACAAAGGCTTTCATGCGTGGCACCTCGATTTTCCACTAAAATACGAAACTGGTTTGAAATATATATTTTGAAGTCGAATTTGTTTGAAACTATCGATGTATTTACTAAGTTATATTAGTTTAACTATAAATTTCGACTGAATTTAGGTATTATAAATGGCTTCGTCTATCAGGCCTATGGACTTAACCTTTATTTAGTAGAATAACAGACTCTGAGCAGTTGTTCAACAGTTTGCGTGTTTGTATTCAGTCCGTACATTTTATGGATGTGATTTGTGTCCATAATTTCAATGTTTACTAAACCTCAGGCAATATAAGGAAGTAATAATGCTTTGGTTTCGTTTATAGAAATAAAACCATTATATACCAACCTATTTATCATAAAATATATAAAATAAATTTAAATAAACAAATTCATTTTTGTTGATTCACAAACAAGCCTTAATAATTAGTTAATTAGAACTAAACTATATAAATTTCATACACATTCAACCACTCAAACTGGAACATGTAACAACAATCGTAAAAATAAAATTTGGATGCCATAAAACATTTTAGGATATTTCTATTTGATTGTTTATACTATAACTTTTAATATTTGTTTTGCTTTCAAATCTAATTTGAGTAAAAGATTTTTGGAATTTATTTCACTTAGAATCAAAAAAGTTCACTCAAAATAACGGCATAATATGTAACTGACACCAACGGCTTTACGAGCCATCCGAAGCACGTCGATGCTTGAAAAATAAAAGGCCACAAACAAACTGATCTTGATCATGGACCTTACCGATGTTTGCTTAACCTCAATGAACTTAACGAGCATTTAAGTACCACAACGCTTCGAGCGCCTAAAAATACAGTAGTAGTAGAAAACCATAATAGTTATATTATAACTTCGGCAGTCGTTTAAAAAGAGAATCAACTATAAAAGAAAAGCACACGGTTCACTTTACATTATCGCAGTATTGCAAATATTAGTAAACAAAATAACAATAGCGTTTACAACAGTATCGTAGGTCCGACAACTTTGATCATTGACAGTGCTTAGAGGAATGTGCTACGAGCCGTACGGTAGCTCTACTACGTAGTGACTTAGTTACGCAACAACACTACGTATTCAAATTATTGTAGTAACTGGTCACTTTCGAGTCGCAAATTAAATACATTTTCATTCAAAGTAAAAAATAATACCAGTATTAAAATGTATTTAATAATAATAATAATTAAGCGTCAACAATCACCTTCAGAAGCACTTTTAATGACATGTTTTATTTCAAATTATATGTGTAAAATACGTAAATAGTGATAAAAACAGTGAAATTAAAATGTATAGTAGGAAATCATATTTTCTCCTCTTTAGTTGTTCAATTTCGCTGTGTGATGTGCTATATATTCTCCATAATGTTAAAAATAGATAACTTAAGTGATTAACTGCATCAACTGCATGTGTTGTGTTGAAAGCTAACGAGGTCTGTTAACTATTCTATATGTTCAGTGTTTGTTATACATATTAAACAAGATAACATATTTGCCATATAATTACAGCAATATATTATGTATGTCAAACAAACTTACCTAGGTTTTGAAAATGGTTTATTGTCATTTTTTGATAAGCTATGTATGTGTCATACAACACAAACAATCAAAACTTTTTACGTTCCAAAAAAACCTTTGTGACCCACATATGTACTATATGTCATTCTAACTCAATCTCTTTCATTTTGGTTGTAAAAAAACTATTATGAAAATGTTATAGGTAATCCGAAAAAAAGTGTCAGCCAATTTGCCTATAGAACGGCAGAGGGGTAGCAGGTGTCAATTATGGGCATGCCAATAACAGCTAAGTTGAACCAAATTGAATGCATTTTCCTTGCACACTTATCAAATATCACATATAATTTTCGACATGCAAACTACTTCCTTAATTCTATTGCATGTGTATTGCTTTTATGTCTAAAATATTCCATATCGTGCTGTGGCTAAGTAACCGTATAGTCGTTTGTGTATGCGATAACATCAGCGCAAAATTAGCGTTTTATGTTCTATATTAGGATTTGTAATATGCTTTACAGTTGAAGGGCAAAGGGGTGAAAGTTTTTGTTAAAAGTCGGTCAATAATTCAACAAAAGCAACTCATTATCCGACTTCAATGTTGTTGCCCAACCCCAACGTAGTCAATGAATTTCTATTAGGTAGACATTTTCTTCAATTAGCATAGCCAATACTGCAGTCAACTGTTAATCCTATCATAGAGTGTGACGTCAAGGCTTCTAATTCTAATTAACCTACATTTTCATTCAGGTCGTGATTGTAAGGGCTTTGCTGATAATTTCAATACGACAGTTTGTTGGTGTCACTGTCACTCGTAATTTATTCGCAAATTGGTTGAGAGTAATGTAATTATAAATATTGTATGTGTGAGGAGAGGCCTACGTCCAGCAGTGGACTGCAATATTCTGAAATAATGATGATAATTGTAATATTACAGTAACATCTTGCGTTACTCTGATTTGACATTTCTTATATCAAATTATGATTACCCTTAAAATCTCACTTGCATAGAACTTTAAAGTACTGGATTGCTGTGAATGAGTAATAAAATTATTTTTATCAGTGATAATAATTTGCCTGTTAAATAACTGGGACCTCCTCAAACAAGAATTTGTTTTAATATTAAAAATTTGGCTTATTAACCAATTATAGACAATAAAAAAGACCTAAGGTTTATCAGCCAAATAAACGCGACTTTAACGTTCTAAAGCAAATTCATAGCTCCGATTGGCTTTAGGTTCACCCCGCAACAAGAGCAAATAAAAATATTCATATCCTCTATCGATATTGGAAAAAGCGATCCATTTATCGCACTTCTAAAACTATGAATTTATAATAGTGACGATGGTATTCAAAAGGTAGGTTTCATACATATTTTAGCAAGTTAGGCAAATTGATATTCATTAATTATAACGTCCAGCCCCGGTTTTACACAGATAATTTTACATAATATAAGAATATCATCAAAATTTCTAACTTAACCGGTAGACTTTACCGACGTACCATGCGGGCGGAGTCACGAGCGGAAGCTAGTTGATTCATATAGACTTGGATAGTTGAAGTGTTTTCGAATAACAATAGTGTGAATTGAATATTCACTATTCCGTTTAAATCAGACAGTAATCCTGATTTTCAATTATTTAATTACTCAAATGCTAATTAACAAATTTTCAATTAATGAAATATCGAAAGTTGGTCAGACAAAAACAATTCATTTTTTTATTATATATGAAGCTAGGTAGCGTTATTTCAAATCGTATCTAAAACCTGACTATATTACAGTCAAAACTCATAATCAGTGAAAACGAGTTTTGACTGGCTATATCAGTCGAAATTCTTAAAAAAGTAAACAGGTCAATACTAAACGAGTTTTTAAAACGAGTTGTATTAAAAAATAAGAAAAAGGTTAGGTTAGTTTTTATAATAACTAGTTAGTACTACTATATAGTTAGTTCCGACCTCTTTACTTTCTTAAGAGTTTTAACTGATATAGCCAGTCACAAGTACTTTTGATTGGTTAAGAGTTTTGACTGTAACAACTATATATTTTTTATAAACATGAAAGAGCTCTTGATATGATGAGTTTATCATGAAACGTATTGTATACTTTCACCAGAAAGAAGTTGATCTTAAACCGAATCCCCTCGTGCGGCAACTAAATTTTCAGGTTAGACGATATGTTTACAAACACAATGTTTTTACTAGCTCATGTATGGCTATGGATCTAAACTTTTAAAGCGTAGTACATTTATTAGAATTGGCGCGAAGCACGTAGGTACATAGAATAAACAAGTAGGTACTTAAGTAAGGAATCGGATTATTATTATCATGATATGCCTCATGACCCGTGGATCTTAGTCTGTGTCTAGGCGACGGCTACCATTGTACCGTACATTTTCTACGGTTAAATATAATTTATGTATAAATTATTCAAAATTATATTTCGGTTTGATGTTTATTACGGTAAACTAGAAATTGCTCAGTTTCGGCAAATTTAGCATCGCCTTCAAATGCTAAGGTTAGAGTAAGTAGGTTATGTAATAGGTACTCATTTTGCTATATTCGTGCAAACTGACTAAGTAATTCTAACTCCAAATATGACAGTGACTATCTTTGTTACGCTTTCAGGCCTTTTAAACTTTATACCGATCATTTGCCGAGACAATCCCACCCTCATACTTACCACTGCAACTCCTGTTGACCCTTGCGAACGCCGAGTTTTGACACATGGGAGTCCCAGGGAATGTCTAACCAACTATTTTAGAACCCGCAACGAAATTAAATAGATGTAAATGGAAGAGTTGGAAAGTAATTATCCACTTCCCTCCATAGCAAAGCAATATATACCGATCATTATGAATTTCAGAGAGAGATAGCTAAGGGCGAAGAAGGACTAAGATTACTTTGTATGCGCACATACTACACCGATGAAGTATCTGGCATAAGCATTAATAAAGGTTCTTCGAAGATCAACATCAAAACTCCTCCTGGAAATAACTGACTGCTAAGCCGGAGGTCGTGGGTTCGATTCCCACCCAGGACAAATCTTTGTGTGATGAGCATAAAGGTTTGTTCTGTGTCTGGGTGTAATTTATCTATAAAGACATATTATAAATATGTATTTACAAAAAAAAAATGTATTTAAGTAATATATCAGTTGTTTAGTACCCATAACACAAGCAAATATAATTGCTTAATTTGGGACTAGATGGCGCTGTGTGAATGTGGTAGAATATTATTATTATTAGCTGTACATTGAAAATTGTAGGTGAAGGTTGAACATATTTGTATGTCAACGTTAATGTTTTGAGAATTTCGTGCACGTATAATCCTTTGCTTCCCGTATAATAGACCTCCGTGCTAGGAACTTGCTCCATTTTGCGAGCCATATAAATAATTAATGAATACTTAGCGGGATTTAATGCGCCCTTCACTAAAATATACAAGCTGGATGTGGTGATAACTACTCAAAACACCATCACCTTTTCATAACAAATTATGACAACGCCTACCAAAATTTTTTTGCCTGTTTTTATTTATCTACAGTTTTGGGAAAGCATTCATAAATATTTTTTTAAAGCAATTACGACACTAGTTAAAACTTCCTTTTATATGAATACCACAAATTTCAACTTCATGTACATACTCCCTGACTTCAGACCTGACCTGAGTTTTGTGCTTGACTTTTACACATAAAAGTCAAGCACAAAACTCTCAACGATTAAAAGCTATGATTACAGAAGCTTTCAAGCTGCTAGTGTAGTTCCTGATTAATAAAAATAGCATCGATCGAACTTAGACTATAAGTTTTTTATTGTAAACTTAACTTGATTAAATTTATTTGGAAAGTAAATTCAATCGCTACGCTACAAGCTCCGCTATTCTCTACTCATAGCCAAAGCCATCCCTAGAGACAGATACATGTTGGAGTGTCCAATTCAACGCTATATGTCGGCTAAAATGTTTCAAGGCTATACACTTTACTATTTTAGGTGTGTCTCGTTTATTATTCACTATTCGAGTTAGCCTGTCCTGTACATTTTGTTCCTACTATGATGTTAATTTGTACGTGTAATTTGTTTGTTGCTTTTAGTTAAGTATGTTAGTTTTAAAGGCTCACAATGCCACGAAACTTTAATTATGTATGAGCTTAATATGTATGTTTTGTTTAAAAAGAGTAAGCGAAAGGCTTCATGTAGAATAAAACTTTTTAGTAAATCATAAAGATTCAAAAAATAAATGAACTAGTTCGTGTCTACAAAGAGATGTCAGAAATACCTTTATAGTATTTATTAAACATAATATTTAATATTATTAATGTAAAACAATGCGCACACTAAAATTAAAAAACAATTTTAATATTGATGAAAAGCGTATCAAAATTGTCAGCCAACACAATTACTAACATCCAATTCTTTGTTCCAATTTCGCATTTCACGGGTTGATTTTCACAATACCGATTTAATTTTAGCCTCTGACTAATCAAATCACATTTTAATAATTAATTGAAACACCATTTTGCTTTTATGCGTACCCTGTTTTACATAAATAATCTTATTTGAGTAACCCAAACTTCTAATAGATTACGAACTTATCTGAGAAAAAGTAATTCCCGTTTCGAGAAAAGTTCAACTAAGCTTAGTTAGATACGTATAACGGTTGACTGTCTAAATAAGTTTTTTCTCAGTCGGAAGCTAAATTGGTGTTTCGCCGGCCGTTATCGGTGTACGTTCTTCGTGTTGGTACAAGAATTTGCCGGTTTATGGGTGAGGATAATGGGCTACGGTACTAGGAACACAATATCGGAAGGCGGTCGGCTCGAAGTGAGCAATTTATCGGCCTCTGTCAGGTCAACATCCCGCACGGGACCCGTTGAAAGCTAGAGAATAGCTCGCACGACCGCAATTAAAATATGGCCTACAGAGCACCCTCGCACAAAGGCCTACGGTAATAAATACAGAAACCCTGTGGTTTTAGGAGCGTTGTTTGACCAAATATAATACAAATTAGTTCATCTTCAGCTTTTGCGGTAGTGTTTCCACTTCTGTATGCGTGTGTGAGTGAGCTCCATAGTAACACAAATATAGAGACTGTGCTACTATTTGTTAATTCTGAAATTTTGTTTTGTAGTGTTCTAAACAAGTTTTATTTTTTTACTAAATTTATCAATATAGTATATTATTGACAAACAGCGTTGTATAACGTTTAAAATATAATTCAGTATTTATTATAAGATTTAACATCAACACTATAAATTAGCACCAACATTTTTCCAACGAAACTGTACCAATAGTTGGGCCTGTTGAAAATCGAACAACTTGATTTCCTATATCCAACGTATCCTCTAGTAAGCGTTACGAATTCCCCCGAGCGTCGTGAAAGTGATGGCTGCTTACATCTTTACAAATCCACATTAAAATAACTGCACAAACACACTTACACTGTGACTGTTATGAACAAACCGCAGGGTCACATCCCATGGGCACTGTCAGCCAAAGTCCAGTACTAACAATATGTTGTAGCTACACCCTCGTAATGTTAATACATACATTATCAGAATCTTTATTTTAAGTTACCCTGGGAGTTTCCTTTGTCAAAAGGTCGATAGATAAACTGTGTCGTATCTTGTACAGACAATAATATTTTTTGAGAAACTAACATGTAGATAACAAAGTATGTTTTTGTACGTTTGGGAATAATAAAAATTGTCTAGAAACGTTTTTATCTTATGTATTATTTCTAGACGACAGATATAAATGTTTCTAACTTTAGTAGAGCGGTAACACATTAGCGTCTTAAAAATACTGATATTTATTATTACGCATGTCCATACGATACAAATGCTTGCGTACAACCAAATGGGTGTTAATAAATTGATACGCTAATGTATATGAGGCCTTAATGGGATAAAATAATTGAACATCCAAGATTTAACGTGAGATCAACGCATGTGAAGAAGAACCTCATGTTTACAGAATCCTATTTGGTTAATATGACCTGCTGGTGGGTAGTGATCAATAAGGCAGGCAGAGGGGAAGCCAAGTCTTGTGAACATGTTGGCGTTGGCGTTTCTGCCAAGTTACATACCCGTCAACACATCATGTCACACTATTGTCTGAATGTTTTCGTATCAATATGTATACTTAGAAAAATCATACTAGCTGTCATTTGCAAAAAGCTTGATATGTTTAATTTGTTAATTGCTAACGGCTTACCGAAAGTTTATCTCACAGTTTATTTCACGTGAGTCATGGTCCTAGCATTAAATAGATACAAGATATTTTATTTGTAAAAACATATGTACAATTAATATAGATATTAAACATTACCTTATAGATCAGCATGTTTGACCATTATTGGTGCACAAATAGTTTATAAAATATATTATACAGTAAATTTCATCAAATAATGTAAAAAAAAATTATTAAAACTATAGTAAAATGATTCACAATTTTAAATGAAGCTACAGATACTAACATAATAAATTCAATAATTATGAACTGACTCTCTAGCGTATATACGAGTATCTACTAGCAAGCGAACTGTACCTTTGCTTAACACTTTATTTGATTGATTCTGTATAATTTGGTACTATTATAAAAACATCAGCCAACACTATTAGAAATATTTATATATTATATAAATTAATTGACAAAAACACGCGCCAGACCAACGAATCTTATAAAATCCATACATATTATTATAAAAGGCTTTGTCCTGAATCCATACATATTATAAAAGGCTTTGTCCTGACTGACAGACAACGCACAGCCTAGTCGTAGCGACTTGAAATTTGGAGGGTGTGTTTGTCTTAATGTCTAGAGGTGTACTAAGAAAGGGTTTTTTAAAATTCGACCCCTAAGGGGGTGAAAATGAATAAAAACGATTGTATGAAACTTCTTTACCTTATAGATTTGAAAATTTTGTTTTGGTGTACTACTATCAAAATAAAAAATACCCTCATCAATATTTTTGACAAGGGTGGCTTTGGGGATGAAACGTTGTATGAAAAGATCTTTGTTTTGAAGTTAACGTTTTGCAAATTAGTATTTTTCATATTTTTGATAGGGATAGGTTCAGGGGGTGAAATATTAAATAGACAGTTCTTTGTTTTTCAAGTTATATTTGTGGAGTTTGGTAAGCAAATGTGAATGACAATTTGAGCCTATTGTCATTCACATTTGCTTACCAAACTCCGGGAAAATCTCAATACTGGAATTACATGATAGAAAAGCCCAATTCCATTCTCACCCGACCGGGGAATCGAACCCGGGAACTCTTGCACAGCAATCGTATACACTTCCCACTGCCCGCACTTCCTACATGTGATCAAAAACACAAATACGTGTTCCTTGCTTTTTTTTAAATTATATCCCAAAGGGGATGAAATTGTGATAAAGACGTTTGAAAACTAAGTACTTTGTCGTTATTTTTTAGGTTTTTATGGACGGATAATACGCAATTAGAACTTCAGTTAAGAAGTGAGTTGATGGGTTGTTTTTGGTGTTTGAAAAACTTACCCTAAGGGATGAAATAGGTGTGAAAATTATTAGAAATTGATATGGATGTCGTTTTCAAGGTTTTCAGGGACGCTGATTACGAAAATGTTATCTATATTGACGTAAAATTAAATTCAACTACTAGTAGTGGGGTGTTGTGGAATTCATGAATTGCACTTAAAACAAAGATCTATGTAATATCGAAATCTACGCGGACGAAGTCGCGGGCAAAAGCTAGTTGTATTTATAAATACCTACCTTACAAAAACAATTCTTCATGTTAAAAAAAAAACAATTTGAAGCTAATGGCCGCGATGTTCAGCATTTATTAAATTTACAATATTAATAAGGAGTGTTCCTTCTAACAAACAATTTTACGCAGAAAAAGATCAAAAAGGAAATTGAAAAACAAGAATCATTTCGCAGAATCTGCGGTAAGTTTCCGGTAATTAAAGAAAAATGGAAAACGAACTGGCAGCTAGCCTGTTCATTTTCGATTCGAAATTGAAATTGTTATCCTTACTATAAGGTTTTACGAGGAGCCTACAAACTATCGTTGAGTGCGTAAAGCTAAATATTCACTCACACAATCATACCATTTCGCGTCGCTTCAAACGTAGTATTAACACCTTGGGAATTTAGCCTTATAGGCAATAAAAAGGCCTACCTAATCTATATTGAAAAACGAAACGATGTGAGCGTACACAATAAAACTGCTCTTATTGTGTGCCTATAATAATATAGTTATTTTTGTTACTTAACGTGCTTCTATGTATCCCCAAAGAATTAAGCATACTAGTCTGTACCATTAAATTTATGAACAGCATTGCTTTTACTGTGAATTTCTAACAGTAAACCAATGATAAATGTCGACAGGTTTTTTAAATTTTGTCTGCGATTGTAACAGTAATTCATTATTGTCGAATCCTAAAAACTTGTGTAGCATTAATAAAGTTTATGTCGCCATTTGAGGTGTCTGCTGTATTCAATTTATAATTTTAGTTATCCTAGATTGCATTTTCGTTGTGTAACATTATAGTGGAATAACAGTTTGTGTATTTTGAATACAGTATGTAGGTCAATTACATTTCCACTTCACTTATTACTTAATAAAGAACTTTAAGTACATAGCACTTAAGAAGAAAATAAGAATATTCTACGAAACAAAACTCTTTATGCTTTGAGCGCAAAAGCAAATTAGTTCAACGACCCTGAAACGGTACTTTTACTATATTAAACCGACTGAGGGTCCGTACAAATTAATAGGTTTTCCTAAATTCTAATTGAAAATTGTCCATTAACGTTACATGGCTATAAAACCCAATATTGGACATAGAATAAGATTTATATAACGAAAGGGTCGGCTTCTGAGATATTTGTTTCATATTTAAGTCACACGATACTTTCCATTACCATGTGCTTTTTAGGCTTTTATTTATTTATTAACTGCCTAGGTTAGGGGGAGTGTATGGTGTGTATGGTAAGAAGATTCGATTTATGGATCGAGCAAAAAATTATTACATTTTTCTGTTACGATATTTTCGGTACCAGTACGGAGTTTATAAATGTGCCTAGTGAGCAAAAGACTCACCCTCTATTAGATCGGGTCAACATGACTGGCTATATGTAGATGTCGTGCACATCTGTCTTGTCCGACGTGTAAAAAGATATGACTATATTATGTTTATTTATTTCCCCATAAACTTTACCTACGTCTGTATTTACAGAATCAACCCTACAGTGAGAGGGATACAAACCTAATTAAATCACTATTCACAATAAACCTAATATTATATTCAATCCTGCTTCTACTCGTATTGTATAATATGCAAATATTTGCTAATAGATTGATATTTAATACTCTTACACGTCATAGTTACTAAATACAATATACCTAATGAAACTTGGCACCTTGGCAAATACATGGGTTTGATTTTGATTACGCCCGCATTACGGAACAATCTCTTTGTCCCTGAATACTAACAAACATCGTATCCAAATTGAACCCTGTATGCACTCTCGCCGATGAATCGTCAGTAAACAGTGTTTTAGAATGTCTATAAATCTTTGTTATTGCCAAATTTTAAACTTTTTCCTATTTGTCTCTATTAGTGCCAATTTTTATGACTTTTTGTCTCTTTTCAGGTATGCATGCACTTCGACCAATAACAGTTAAAAACATGCTCAACAGTGAGTCATCCGTAAGTAATCTTTATTATGATCAAGCCATCAGATAAACAAAACTTCCATTAAATATTCGAACAGCAATCAATTCTAAACAATGTAGAAGCACTCATACGAAATAATATATGCTGTCTATTGAGGCTTTAACACACTTCAGTAATATGCCTAACACAATTTGATAAGATGCTGGGAGTATACATATTAATGTGAATTTTGAGTAATGAATGGCGCCGCAATATACATTAGCACCTCGTGTGGAAAATATAGCTAATAAGTTTGTGGGGACGGATAATATATATAATATATAATATTTTTAATAAGTTTATAAAAAAAGAAATTAATATTTTTTGCTTGCCATTTTCTATTACCTATGTACGAGTAGGTTCGGAATTGTAGGTATAAAATTCAAGTTAAAATTTGGTAGAAATTGTGTGTGGTATCTTTTTAGTCAAAAATAAATTTTATTAGGTTTTGATAAACTAATATAAAACAAAATTCACGAACCATTTGATATATATAAATATCTAAACGTTTTCAAAGTTTACCAAAAATATATCTAAAATAAGCAATCTTCTCTTCGTTTTAACCCTTTCATTGTTAAAGAATGTCATTAAGTTTGTGAATATTTCAAAACCGAAAATCGCTGTAAATTGAAAGGTCCGGGGGTTAAGTCGGTGTTACTATCCAGTGTATCCAGATACTTTATTATCGAGATTTGCTGCGCAAAAGTTTTCTATCGTAATTGATTTTAACATTTTATGGATTTTGGTATGGTATTACCATAATGTAATTTTATTGATATTTTTTATTTCATGTACTTACTTCATAAGTATCTTCCTCCTATGTTTAAATATAAAATCTGTGTGATTTAGTATGTGTACTTCAAATTGGTTTGTGGTTTTGTAGATAGGTATTTTAAATGTTGTTATATGTATAGGTGTTTTTATATTTAGAAATCATTATTTATTAAATCGATTGTAATGTATTAGTTTTGAAACAAAAAAACATAATTAATATATTAAAATTCGATATCTCCAACAAAACTTGACATTTGCCAACCAGTTTTTGTCTAAAGTAATTAAGCTAATATATTAAATTAGCCATGAAGGTTACAAGTTTATCGCGACCCTATAAACCGGATCGTTGAAACGCGTGGTTGTAAGCCAACATATTAATTTTGAGTTAACGAGCCCTTTCTAACTCCGCTCAAGTTAAACAGAAATGTTTATAAAATGTATAATTATGCGAGCACCATTTATATGTATATCCAGTAATGGTTGACGTGGGAATTAGGTTCTCTTGTAGTTTTCCGCATCGGCTATAATACCATAAAACACAACGTATAAATAAATATACTGTCATTGATGTTTATATCGATTTGTAATCGCTCCCTGCAGTTGGCGTTACAAATCTTTATAATCCTAAGACTTATAACTATTCATCAAGCATTATCTTCAGAACGTGGCATCCATTATTGCTTAAGAGTATTACACCGATAACACGGCTTTGATTAATTGATTTACAAGTCGTTATCGCATGTTACCTAATATGTTAGACATTATAAATACACGTTTATAATGAAAGAGTAAGTTTTAATCACAGGTCATTAACGACCTTTTTTATGTGGATGATATGATGACTGGCACAAGTAGAACTCTTTGTTTGATACATGACCACAAAATTACAGCTACATTCTTAGCTCTTTTGCATTATATAATTTTATTGAGCATATACTTCAGTTTTACCGCGGCTCTCCGCAATAGACCAAAATGGTCGAAGAATGGACCATGATTGCCACAATGACCCATAACGGTGAAAGCGCACGATCATCGACATCATTACAATGCATGACGACGTCTGCCTGCCCATGTGATTCTAGGTTTTATAAATTACATTAGTCACATACTTCATACAGTCCGTTCTACATTGAACAATTTCCTTGCGATAGTTGAGAGAAATTGACTATAAAATAATCCAGTGTGCTCGAGAACACAGTACTAATATACGAGTAAACTGACATTGTTAGTGCTATGTAAATGCACCTTGCAACTCTTTCCGACGGCTCCGAGCCATTTACGAGTATCGCGTTATTCTACTTTAATGCCATTTAGCTTAAGGATTAACCTCACTGCAAGCTGATCCGAGAGCGAAAAGAACATTGACTGGCCTGTTGGTCTAGTGGTTAGTGACCCTGACTGCTAAGCCGGAGGTCGTGGGTTCGATCCCCACCCAGGACAAATCTTTGTGTGATGAGCATAAAGGTTTGTTCTGTGTCTGGGTGTAATTTATCTATAATATGTATGAATTTACAAAAAAAAAAAATTATTTAAGTAGTATATCAGTTGTTTAGTACCCATAACACAAGCAAATATAATTGCTTAATTTGGGACTAGATGGCGCTGTGTAAATGTGGTAGAATATTATTATTATTATTATTAAAAAAAAGAACATGAAATAAATCTGTAAAACACATTTTGTAACGTATTTCGTAGCACGAGGAAGACTTT
This sequence comes from Laspeyria flexula, assembly GCA_905147015.1. Classification (NCBI taxonomy): domain Eukaryota; kingdom Metazoa; phylum Arthropoda; class Insecta; order Lepidoptera; family Erebidae; genus Laspeyria; species Laspeyria flexula. The sequence continues at coordinate 14,650,339 of LR989950.1, read as the reverse complement.
ATTTCTTTATAGACTTAAGTATATTGCGTTATATGGTAATCTCACGTATCTATCTGAAATAAATCTCCATCCTTTTAAGTCGTTAAGACGTTTTTTCATATATCTAAACGATTTAAATAACATTTACTATTGCTTGATTTACTAGTGCCTATTGTGCAATTTCTAATTTATCTCTTATTCTAATAAAAGGTTTAATCTAACATAATTCGTATAGTGACAGATTAATAATACATAATGTCACTACCCCATCTCAACCCGTGGGTGTCGTAAAAGACGACTAAGGGTAGTAACCTTATACAGACAAGAAAACTGAGAGAAAAGGAAAATTCGAAATAAACCCGATACCAACACGTCTGGCCAGCGCGGTATAGTACAGTAAATTCGCTCCACATTCTTTAGAGGAGACCCGTGCCCAACAGTGGGACGTTTATGGGTTGAAATGATGAACTTAATTGCTAACAACCTAGGAGATAACAAGAATTAATTTAAAAAACCAAAAAACCCGACTGCCTAAAAGTAGCCTTTCACAGTCAATTTAAAGCAATGAATTCGAAGAATATCCTGGTCCTATAGGTTTAGATATAGAGATTCGGTGATGAATACGAATATAACAACACCTTGCACCTTAAAATCGGTCAAGCTATTTAGATCATAGGCAATGGTTAGTGCATATATAATTGAATTAGGCTATTAATTAGCTTTCATCTGATACCCATATTGCGATAGCACTAAAAAAGTCTGTTTTGACAGATTACATCCGCCATATTGGTTTTTTGTTGACGTCACATAGCCTATGACACTCAGGGGGAAAATACAAATCTAATGACACCTCACACTTTAAAATCAGCCAGCCGTTTGGGCTACAGAAGGTCACAATGGAACAGACATGTCCATATACATACATACGCGCGAAAAACATTACCCTCTTTTTTGGGGAGTCGGGTGATAATACCACTTCCTTACCGCAATGCTGCTGAGACACCGCACACTAATTAGGAATTAGTGCTAAGTCAATTGTAAAAATATTATTTGTTAGAACTGTCAAATCTTTTTATGAAATAAATTAAATTATGAAATTTAAAAATGGAACATCTTCAGTCTTCACACAGATGTTGCAGATTTTTTCGCGTCCAGCAGCTGAAAATAAACGAGAAATGTCACTGTGACCTATCCTTTTTAGTCTTTAATACAGATTTCTCTTTTAGTCTTTAGACTAAGCTCATAATTACACATTCACTGAGCTTTCAGAGCTTTAAAACCATAAATGTAGATAGTTCAAAGCAAAGCTTCCATTAACAGTTTTTAAATTTTACATAACATGAGAGCGAAGGAAAATTCATTCGAGGAGTGCCGTGGTTATACACATCCGTGCTCAGTAGCCGGTCGTACTAAGCCTATAAAGGGTGACTGAATTAACTTTGAAGAGCAAAGTTTTGGCAAAACATCTTCAGACCGCGGTCTACACATTAGAGGAATCGTTTATTTGTTGTTTGAGAATTTAAAGCCAAAGGAAGTTTATAGATATTTTGATGTTACAGAATTGTTTTAGTGGCAGCTTCGTCTTATCGAATTACGGAGCATACTTTTGGTATTAAAAATAAATAGATGTAACTGCAACTTTTGTGCTTTTCTGAGCTCATTATGATATTCAAAAATTCAAATACTATCTTTGAACTTATCTATATATTGTACTTTATCTCCCGGTAACCATTACCCTTGACTAACTAAATGGTTATTCCGTGGGAAAGTCTCCAATCTATAAAAGACCACAACGTGAAAGTGTTCTATTTTTGCTCTTGAGTAGGGTTAATGGAATTTCCTGACTGACGGCAGAAAGAGAAATTTTGTCTGTACGGCAAAATTGAATCGTATCTCATTTATAAAGTGATGCTTCAGACATTATAACCGTCAATAAACTACGGCAACTGATTACTCCGAGACAAACGTTCGCTTGACTGTCAATCTTCATGTCAAAATATACAGCAATTCAAGGAGTTTTACATGATAACAATATCTTCAAAGTAACTTTCTAAGACAATGTTAATGTTGACGTTATCATTAGCTCTCGAGTAGAAAGTTTCGAAGTTAGAACATTGACAGAGCTCACATAAATACATTATTCGTCGACGAGCCAATTCGTGATCCTGCGCGTTCTCAAAAGTCAAATAATTAAAACAAATACCTTCAATGTTCGGCTTCTAAGAAATCCTACGCATACTTATTAAGAGGTTCTAATTCACTAGCCACACGCTGATTGTATTTGTTTAGCTGTGGTATGATTATGTCCATTTTCAATATAGTTAGACTTTTACATGATTACATATTATATTTATTGATTGATGTTTAGATGATTAGATTTAATAACTGTTTTTTTCTTTTTTGATATAATTAATTCTTCTTCATTGTACCACTGGCATGAAGGGCGATAGTAATAGTATTATAGGTTTTAATAGGCGGCTTTTCTGCCATAGACGTTGTTAAAACCTAATTTTCCACAAAAGTTCCAACAAAAAGACACTTGACATTAAATCCTATGAAAATAAACAATGACTTGAAGTAGATTCCTCAGTTCGTAAGCATATACTTCAATAATGTATGCTTTATCTAGGAGTAAAAGGAATTCTCTGTTTCCCGTAGCTCCGAGGTATCACCAAATTTCGCTTTGACATTGCTTATCGCTCAGTTTCAGTGAGAAAACGTGTGAATAATAAAAACAATACAAAGTACATTCACAAACGTATCATACAGAACATGGATAATTGTGTTTTGTTTCTTGTTCTTTATTTTCCTTACTTTATGTGTGTTCTTGTATGTTACCAGATTATGCCCGCGATTTCGTTTACATATACATTTTTGTTACTGCATGTTGTCCACGGCTGTGCGTAGTCTGTCACTCACTCAGTCAAAGTACTGATTAATATATTTAAATGCGTAGGTATATACACACAAAGAACCATGACAAACTTATACATTTTTTCTTTTTCTTTTGGACAGTCATTAACATTTTATTTGAAAATATTGGATGACATTATATGCACTCATATTATTATTATAATAATGTCATCCAAAGTCAAAGTCATCACTGCTGGACATAAAGCTTTCCAACTGCACGGCACTCCGTGCAATTGGAAAGTTCTATGTTCAGCAGTTCAGCATTAATACATGCTGATGATGATATATAATATGTCCAATTCATAACTTACAACTGTTTGTCGGTATTTAAAACTAAGTGTAACTTTGACGTTGTGAACAAAAATGATTTAGTTCAATCATGGATAAAAAATACGGTTCAACATAAACTGAAATCACTAAATCAAATTTAAATCCCAACTCGAACAAGACCTTCGCTCGCTGACTCCACGTTTAGAAAGCCAAAGACGAGCGACATATATTTTATTGAATTTTAAACGAGGAAAATGGAATTTATTGTATTTTAATGTAGATCACATTTCTGAACGAGAAAATTTGGAACTAGGAATAACAAAATTACTGTTTCTATTCTTTCTTTTTTTACATTTTAATTCGCGTCACGCTTTTATTTCATTTTGTCTATCAAATTACAACTTTTCAGGCATCTTTGTGCAAAACATAGTATATTAGAAGGGAATTCATCTATTGATGCATCATACATTAACTTTTACCTTATTTTGTTTATCGTTAAAAATAAGGTAAATACGTAACACATCATTTATTAAATTCACTTGGTATATATTCAATGTAACTGAAAGTTTAAAAATACATTGTTCAATTAATTAAAAATATTACACAAAGAAAAACAAAATCATTGTTTCTACAATACTTTGTTCCTTTCACCGTAATTAAGTCCAAATAAAATAAATATTTTTCATTCAAAATGTTGGCATAATTAATAATTTGCGCTTTAACAATTTCTATAAAATTTAAATATGATTGAACAATGTTCTCGTTACCGGCGTCATTAATTTACATGAATTATACTCTCGAATATTGGCACTGTAGCTATTATCAGATTAATAATTAACTTAATATGGCATATTTTATCGTGAGGCGGACACATTTTGGTTAAATATACACAAATAACATTCAAAGTTTAAATAAGATATAAATTTATTGGTCTGAGATTTTCTCTTCTCAGTTTGTATGCTATAAAAGTTTAAAAACTCTCCTCTCCATGTTTCACGGTATCTGAACACATTATCAGTACTCACTCGCAGAATAAAATTTTATGCATAAACTAGACGCTGTGCGGGCTTCGAGCTCGGTACATATTTTATGAACGCTTCGTTTACACAGAATATTTGATCGCTACACTGTTTTATGTGAATCTGAAATAAGGGTAGATAAACCTACATACTAAATCACATCACATATCATAACTACGTACAAACTAAGCAATTGGCCTACAAAATGACGACAAACTTTTCGCTCTTAGAATCGAATGCAATTCCAGGCACTTTCAACGTAACTTTAGTGAAGCGATACTCGGGTGCTTACAATAATATATAGCAGTACTTAAGCAAAGCTGTACGTTTATACCACCCAGTTCGTTTATTGAGATAAATTGCTACAAAGCCAATGCCATCTACTCGCCACATCGTCCTTTGTTTAGATGGGACTCTAATTAACGGAAACTCTTTGAAGAGTGCTAGAAAAACTTTAGTTCGGTGGACCGCCTACTTCATCTGTGCCCTTTAATTAAAGCGTGCCACTTGCGTTCCCAACTGATTGGCACTGAGATGTAAAATCGATAACGTAGACGACTATGAAAGTCGGATAATAAATTGAAAATTATACTCAGACTCCGTGAAATGACGACCGGGTGCGGGCTATATGAAATTACACCTAATTGCCAACTCATTATAGCGTCGGACGTTATAGAATTTTTCATCTTAATATAGAACCGAGACGTCTAATCTAAAATAAATGTCTATTTCTGTGGTTACCTTTGACATTTTCGCACGTTATTTAACAGATAGTGGGTTTCGTTAGCTGTGAGAGAGTGAGAATATATTTATAGCAATATCTTGTTGAAGTGCTTGGATTCTATTACAGGTTCTGAACACAAATGTTCTTAGAGGCTTCTCTCACGTGTCGCAAACGTAATTCAATAGTAGTTATGTTTACGCAAGCGGATCGATCGGTACACACCATCGGCTTATAGCAGATATGAGATTGCTTGTTATTGGATATTTGGAATACAGCCCTGGTGTATAAATAGACGGTAGTAATAATGTTTTAGGTGATGTTTATTTATAGCAAATAATTCATATGTCTGGATCAAAATAAACCTTCCTTTTTCCTTTTTCGTGGACCCGTATCAGAGTAAGTAAACAACAAGTCTCAATATTTCCTGTTTACAGAAGTACTGTTTGGCTTACACCTACTAGTTAATTTCACTGTTCACTTATATACATCTGGCTATCTTTCTTTTAACTTAGACCAATTTTGATACCATCCAATATTTATGTCTATATTTTGTCACTCATAATAAAATTCTTCATGCTAGTTTTACGGCGATTGCTGCTTCGTCTTAAGCTGAAATTCTACATTTAAACCAGATACACCTCATGGATAAAGATTTCGGCCACTTTCTATCATCGCACCGCTTGCTATCGGGAGTTCATCCCCACGCCTTGGAACCTAAAGAGAGGAAAATTTCAGAGGACTTTTTATCCAAGAACTATCAGGATGTAGAATGTAATTCTTAACGAGGTTTTACCAAAGGACTACAGTATGGGGTTCTTAAAAAAGGGAGTGAATAGGTTTCTTAAGGATCGGCAACGCGCTCGTGATGCCCCTGGTGTTGCAGGCGTCCATAGGTTTGACCGTTGATAACATAATTCTAAGTATGCAAATTAAAGAGTAATTTTATTAGAGGATTACTGATATATCGACGACAGTTGGGAAGTAAAGTTATACGCAATAATTTTGCAAGATGAAGTAAGAACGAGGAGTAATTTCACGCATATCAGAAGCGCGTCATCGTCGACAAAAGTTTGCTTATCTTGCCGCATAAACTCGTTGTCTTACAAGAGAAAATTACGGCCCCAGGGTTGGCGCGAAGCTTGTATTAATATTTACTTTTATATATGATGAACCACTCTCGTTATAATATATAGTAGACTAGTGGCAACATTCTACATTAATCAGACCATACTTATCTATTCTAGAAAGGGGGTTTATTTCTACGCATACAGGTCTCGGAGAACAAGAATGTATGGAGAGCCCTCTTTATATTTTAAATTTTTATTAATTAACTACCAAACTAAGTAGCGGTTTACACAATACACCTATTCTCCAAATTTCATTATTATACATTGTGTAGTTTTTGTGTAAAATGCCTGTGACATACGGACACACGGACAGACATGGCGAAGCGAAACTATGAGGGTTATTTTTTGCCATTTTAGCTACGAAACTCCTTAAAATGAAACTTTTAACCCTTAAAATATAGCACTGATAACGTTCGAAATTACCTGGTGGCAACAAATTTGTGATTACCTACTGTACCTACCTACTAACCATTAAGTACGTAAGAAACATATTACACAATGTAGTCGATAAAAATACTATCTGATTTCGTTTAGAAAAGCGAATGTTTATTTGATGCTCCAATAAAATAACAATGACCACCGTAAAAGCACTTTATTAATGAAGGTACAGTTTTGTTTGTTTTTTGTATTTGTTTGTTTTAAGCTATTGCATAGCTTTTATCGTGGGCTTTGAGCGCGGCGACCGAATCAAGAAATTCCGTAACGAAAATAAACCTAACACCCTCGTCTAACGTCGTTTCAGTCCGGCAGACTTCGGCACGGTGTTTGTGTGCGTGCGACTAGACGTATGCGTGTAGACTGTACGAAGCTCGTACTGATTGAGACGAGCTGCTCCGAAATCGCACGAATACGTAAGCAGCTGTTTGTAAGAAAGTAAATAAAAATATTTTTATTTTTTATTAACTTATGCAATTATAAAAATATTATAATTGCATAAGTTGATAAAAAATGCTATGCAATAGCTTTACCGCGGCAGTCCCCGAGTGCCACACGTATTTTTTTTTTAAGTTTATTTATTTATTAAAACCGAACATTAGTGAATGGTATGCTCCGCCTTTAACACACTTATTGTAAGGCGCTTTAGGGAAATCGTAACTATTTCTGTTAATGAAAATATATTATAGCATTTTATCAGCAAAAGTCTATCAAAACTTTACTTTACTTTCACTGGTGTGAGGATAGAAAACAAACTGTCCATTCGACATGTTAATAGTACCTACTGACTAACACTACTTTTTTACCAATTTAATATCTGGAACCATTCTGGAACCCCTCAGCAGAAACAACACTGCGAAGTGTTGTTCCTGCAAGGATATGCCTATACAAATATTAAAACAAGACTTCCACTGTTGTTCTTACTACTAATTAATATTTGTATAGGCATATCCTTGTAATTATCAGTAAGTATGACGTCATAACTGTCAATCCAGTCGCTTTATACCAGATAACTTCGACGTTTTCCAGTATTAAGTCGTTCATCTCATGAATAAAGATCGCTCTACAGTGAACTGACAGAGTCGTTATCACGTGACAGGAGCAGACATAATTCTTGCGGAAACACGCCATCGATGACGTCAGTCCAATGATGATATTCCAATTTAGCAAGACATATTTGACACCCCATAGCGACACTTGTCTCGGTCACCTAACCAATTTGTTGTGGTTGCTTCACGAATAATTATTGTTCGCTGACGACGTTCAAACTAGAAATTGTTCATTGTGCTGAATTTTTAAGTTATTTTGCCCAGTATTTTGGTTATACATTACATTACATTGTTTTGTCATCATTACATTGTTTAGTCCTTTTTAGACCCCTTTTTTACGTTGTCGGGTTATAGTTTTTAAACTTATTTTTTTTTAGAATATTATTATTGTAACGTATACTCTAAATGTCAGCTAGTATCCAATATATACCGTGACCACAGCACTTTAAAATCACTTTAGCCTCGTAACAAATTGACCTTTAATTTGAATAAAACTCACCAACATTTCCGCGGGCAGTTCCGAGGAAATTGTCAATCGAATTACCGGTTATTTTCAGTACAGTCAACTTTTAGAACCAGCGCAAATTGTAACTGATAACTTTTAGTACTTGTTACTCTAAATGAACGCAAACAATTATTGAGTTTTACAAGAAAACCTTAACAACTTCCGAATTTCTAGGATCTGGATTTTATCTAACGTTGTAACCCTAATCCCAAATTATCTGGAGACGGTTTAGAGAAGTTTCTCACTATTCTTGCGCAGCCAAATTTAGGAAGTTTCGTCACCTTTATAATAATAATAAATTTTACCACATTCACACAGCGCCATCTAGTCCCAAATAAAACAATTATATTTGCTTGTGTAATAAACAACTGATACTAGATAATTTATTTTTTTGTAAATACATACATAATATAGATAAAGTACACCCAAACCCAGAATAAACAATCATGCTCATGACACAAACATTTGTCGCGTATGGAAATCGAACCCACGACCTCCGGCTTAGCAGTCAGGTTCACTAACCACTAGACCAACAGATAGAAGAAGAAGAAAGACTGGCCTTTCTTCTTGTTCTATCTATTCAAAATACCGCAGCTTGTTTCGTTCCTATGGTATGTTTTCCAGAGCTTTTAAATAATGTTAATCTGGTAGCGAGATTCTCTTACATAATACACAGTTAGCACATAGGTATCAATTTATTTTTTACATATTATAAATACATATCTACATTAGAAAGGATCTCTGTTTTTTACACATATTTTCATGTACAATATTCTGTAATAAATTGCTAATATTATAGTACAGACACATTCATAATTGCTACGTAACTGACAGTGGCGTCAGAAAGGTTTAGGTCTGAACAATGTGACGTCAATTCACCCATTCTCGCACATTTAAAGTTTAATCTACTAAAAAATAAAAAACCGGCCAAGTGCGAGTCGGACTCGCGCACCGAGGGTTCCGTACGATAATGCAATTTTTTGTTTTTTTTGTGTGATTGAAATGTAAGATATTAGTAGATAACTGGATAACTTTAAGTAAAAATATATATTCACGTACAGATCACTTATTATTGTATACCTCTTCAAAAATCCGAAAATGGTTGGTATGAGGAGAAAAATTTAACAAGTAAATATAATTAAAAAATGTAATAACCCTACTACAAAAAATCAACAGAGAGCAACGCACTAAAAAGACCGAAAAATTATTGTAATATTATTATACCTGATTAAATTTAATTACATAACATATGTATATAATATTTGTAATCTTCATTTGATTCCCATTATTTAGATACTCTACTCGATGGTTTGGTTAAAAAAAAATTGTACTACTTATAATTTGGAACCATTCAATTATGTATAATCTCTTTTTGAATATATGTAATCTCCTTTTGATTTTCTTTATTTTGATACCCAACTCGATAGGTTTGGTTAAAAAAAAATTGAACTTCTTACAATTTGGCGTCAAAAGCCCGCCGTTTAAGTCTTTTTATTCTTAAAACCTATCTAAGGACACTTGGGTTTTCTAGACGAATCTAACGATACCCTAATTGTCAAAATCCATCCAGCCGTTTGGAAGATTCGTGGGAATAAAGAAATTTACAAACATACAAGATACGCGCGAAAAACAATACCCATCCTGACAGTCGGGTAAATAAATAGAAACACACGAAAATACAGGCGAAATTTTCTGTGGTCACTGAACTCTAATACCACACGGGTGGACAATGCGTAACAGCTACTATTACAAAATGTACCAGATATTGCATACAAGAAACAATGGACAGTATATTTTTATAATCCGTACCCCCAACAGTTCCTGTAGTGATGTACTCATGTGAGACAATGTATCACACCGGGACACTAATGTGCGTAATATTTTACCGAGTGTACGGTGGACTGGCAGGACCAGATTATATTGTAATCTTGCTAAGAAATAATCCGCTTCCATGAATTTTGTTAGTGTGTTTGTTTTTATATACCTATGTTTACTAGTGTTGGGCAGCGCCTCCGCCCGTGTAGTAATATGAAGGTAAAAAGTATGCCAATTCAAATGGATCTATCTATACAATATTGTATTCATCTATCTTTCTAAATTTCACATTTATTTTGGTTTGTTTGGTTGAACGCGCTAATCTTAGGAACTACTGGTCCAATTTGAAAATTGATCCATTTATCGAGGAGAGCTATAAGCTATATAATATAATATCAAGCTACGGCTAATAGGAACTAAGCAGTGGCCAAACAAAGAACGACGGGAGCGAAGCCCACGATGAAGTAAATTTAAAAATGTAACTTTTTGCGTTATTATTTAAATAAAGATGATATGATAATAATAATAATGTTTGGAAATTCGCACACAATGTCATCTAGTCCCAAACTAAGCTAATGCTTATAATATACTAGATACTATACAACTGATATAATTCTTAAATAACTTTTTTTTGGAAATTACATAATGATATTAATCAAGCAATATCGCCAAGTCTACAGAACTAGTTTCCTAGTACAGCTCCATACCTATTTGTATAATAAGATTCATAGTATCTTTGCAACGATAAAAAGGTTTATATTAAGTTAATGTAGAACAACTCTCGAAGGGAATCCGTACATTTGAGGATCTTTATCTCGTCTTCCTTGAACCGTATCCACGTTAATGGGAAAGTGCTCTTGGTTTCACTTTAAACTGATTTAGAAATTTCTAACGTACTTTATTTTTATGTGAATACAAAATGTAGCCGAGATTCGAAATAATGACCAAATAATTTTCTTGTATTTTGGTGTTTCTTAAAATCTTTTTTGGTGTTTATTTCTATAATAAAGTATTATCACCATAATCATAGTATCAGGCCTTATTTCTTCAAAGACGTAGGCAGAAGTAGATCACACGCACACACAATTTCCTTCTTTATTTGACCAAACAGCATATATAAACAGATATTTACACAACCAATTTGTTATTAACCTATACATAGCAGAAAGCGTACACACTAGCGTTCCACATTATGTCAGTCCATAAAAGAAGACAATGACATAGTGTAAACTGTATGCAAATGTAATTTATTTATTTATTTTCAAAACCAACTGCGATATACGTATTATAAACCAAAAAGGTAACAATAATTTAGGTATGGCCAATGATAGGTTTTCTTATTATTTCTCTGTACATATTTCGGCTATTGAGCAGACGAGAAAAAAATTCAGTCAGCGATGTCAAGCAGAACAAAATAAACATTAAAAATTTATAAAATTATTATATAATATTTTCATCGCTGGCCGTTATACAATATAATGAACTATAAAAACAATTACTTAAGTTAACTAAATTACTCGACATTATTCCCCATCAGTATCAAATCTGAAACACCCCAAACATCATTTTATTTGCAGAATCAGATTAGTAAAATCTAAATTTTAAAACAATTAAACCTCACGAAGTTATAAGTATGTTATAAGTATTTTTATTTAGTACTTATTTATTTATTTATTGCTGCGAGTAGACAATAAATGTAATGTAATGTAAACTGTGTGTTCTCCTAGAATGGTTATAATTATCAGTCTACGTAGATAGATTCATTCTTCTCGGTCAGACATTAGATAGCAAACTATGTGCGAATGCCCATAAACTGGTATGAAGAAATATTTTGGTAAACCGGTTGGTTATTGTCAAAACCGATCTTCTAAACAATTTTAGTTTATTATTATGGACTCTAGTCTCCTAAATTGGATTCCCTTACTGTCGCATTTTGAACTCAGCCCAACGATTAGAGTAAAAGTTTTGGTTGACTCATCTCTCTATAAATGAAGCTCGGCCGAAGCCGATATTCTTTATAAGTTTAATAATCATTTCGTTCCTTTATCGACAAAGAGGGCGGGTCCTTTGTCTTTGAAGTTGAAAACTCATTAAATTACCAATATTGTGTTCATTAAAATATCGAAAAAGTAACAATTTTTTTTTTATTAAACGTTGATATTTGTAAGTTGTAAATGTTTAGCTGAGCAAACACATAAAGCTTCTCTAACAGTATTTGCAATAACTTTCGCTATTTTTGCAATAAATGTAAGCAAGCTTGTCTATAATATAAGTGAGTTTAATACATTTCTGCCTAACTTTTAAGGAAAAGGTGTGATGCTATAATAAGGCGATTGTCAAAAGTAGACAATGCTAATTGAACAGTCATTAACCTTCATTAAGAAGTCAAAAGTTACTAGTCTTTTGAAGAAGATAATTAAAAGCAATAAAGGGTTAATTATGAGTAATTTGGCGTTTAGCTGCTTATCACAAATCTGGGGTGTGGCAAATCTCGCCCATAATTTCGTAAAGATTATAATTTGCAATTCTCTTCTTTTGTTAGCATTACGTCTAATATTACCTAAATCAATGTTACTAAGATTAGTGTATGAAGGAAAGAACGTTTGAAACACACACAGTTAAAAAACTATAACCTAAAACAAGACAATGTAACGTGTATAAGTCGTATAAGTTAAAAAGCTAAATACCACCCACAGCATGACGCCAGCCATACTGTCACGCCGCCCGTCGCACCTTGCTTTCAACGCATTTGATTTTAGTTACGATGGGCCGAGATGGCAATGATGAGCCTCGTCCCATCGTCTCTGTGGCAAGGTCTAAAAATAAGTTGTTATTTAGAATTTAGTGATATAGGTAGGTACTTACTCGACGCTTACTCTATCTCGAAGTCTATTCAAAGCTGTCTGGAAGAAGTTCGCTTTAAGCGATAGCCCATTGTTGGTTCTAGAGATTATTTTTGTAAAACATTTATGTAACTAATTTAGTGTACAATGAAGCATAATCTATATATCTAGTTAAATTATAAAGAAGCTTTAATTTGTATAACTTTGATGTTATTTTCAAAATCAATCCTGATTTTTCTGCTAAATTGAACAACAGAATTTTTATTACTCACTGACTGACTGATGACTGTACGAGTATTTAGGTGCCAGCATACGTAAAATTGCACGTTATATAAAAACAGTAATATTGTTCATAGTCCCAGCTTCGCTAGTCGAGACTTGTTTCAAAAGGCTCGATTTCGGCACACAGCACCGTTCCGTAACTTAACACAAAGCGACGCGCGACAGAAAATTAAAACGAACCAGGTTTTGAAACACACTCTCTTTTATCCTGGCTTTACTGTTTCACCCAAATAAATAGATGCATCTAAATTGTTTTATTTGTTTTTTGTTTTCAGACTTTGTAGACACTTAAGAGTATATACGAGTATGCCTCTCACTTCGGATATTAAAAGTTATAAAGTGTTACTTAATTTAGGAATAAATAAGGAACGGTATTTGTAGGATCAGGATGTTGCAAATTCTGTTAACATGGACCTGCAGTAAATAAGCCTAAAGAAAAGTTCATGTGGTTTATCTCATCGGTCATCGCTGTGATTGCTTAAAATTTATTCGTACCACTTAAACAAACCAATCATCATGTCACTCCGTAAGTTAACTATGACGCACCTTGCCATTAAGTTATAGATTACCTAGCATTACGATTGTTTTATATTGCCAATCTTCTAACACGTTATCTTTAATGGGTTAAGCACATAAAGATTGCATTAATATATCCTAATGGATTACATTTGAAATACTCACGTCTAACATTACGTCATGATATAATATATAATACTTTGGTAAAAATAATAACTTTACATACATTCATATAGATCACGCCTCCTTCCCAACAGAGGGGTAGGCAGAGACTATTTCCTTCCACTTGCTACGATTCTGACATACATCTTTGGATTCTTCAACATTCATCATTTGCTGACACTACTTTTCGGATAACCTGTTACATTCTTGTGACTTTCATAAGTGTTACCTTGTAACCTAGATGAATAAATGAGATTTCATTCATTCATTCATTTCATTTCATTCATTAATTTCATTTCATTCATTCATCAGGTTTTTCATACATTCTCGCCGGTTGAATAATTTAATAATTTTATCCATATACAAAATACATGTTTGTAATAGAATTCATGCAATCATACAGTAAAGTAATATTAACTAAAATAACAATATTATACAAAAAAAGAGAATAGATTAATATGAAATTATTACGGTATTTGTTATATAGAATACATTCTACATAATTATTATTCTAGTTAGTGTAAACAGTGTTAAAATGATAATAATATTACAGTAGCAGCATAATCTGAACTGATAAAATATAATTATGCTAAATATTCAAAATTATTTACCGTTATATGAACTTAATCAGATATTCTATTTATAGGAATTTCCTGTAAATAGAGTATCTGCTTCTTTTTTCTTTTAATAGGTTAGCTGTGTATGTTTTTAAGTTATGTGTAAATATTTTATTGAATAAATGTCCTTTATATGAACATTCAATAATCTGTCCAACGGAAAAATTGTTATCGTAGCCCAGTCGTAGCCTAAGTAGGCCTAAGTAGGTAGGCGCTTACGTCAGTCACGCTTCACGACTATAGAAAAACAAATCACCCCTGTTCCCCCCTACCAACATAACAGCAATAGATAGATAAATACAGATTCACTAGTTTTCGATTGGGTTGTGGACGGAAACATATTATACGTTGTGCTGACTTGTTACCATTATCTTTGTAGGGATCCAGACTGCAGTTCACTATTTTAGTTGAAGGAAATCTATACCAATATTGTAAAAAAAGTTATACATATGTGTATGTGAGTTTTGATGTAGGGAGTCAACTTTGTAACTGATCATCCGATCTTCATGAAATTTCACAAAGAATAGTCTTAGCCTTGATGGAGCCTTACATAATATTGTGTTACTTTCAACCAAGATACCACGCCGGAGAAGATGCAGGCAGAAGCTAGTCTGTGATAAAATATAAAAAATACCATGTAAACGAATATATGTAATAAAATATTAAAAACAGTGTTGCAACACAAGCTTCAATTTGAAAAGTTGTATACGAGTAATATTTTATTCATTCGCAACTTATCTAGGGATGAGTTGCTTTTAAAACTTGTTATTAGCGTATTGAACTGGGCAAACAAAGTTCTCGGAAATTAAATAAATACATAATATTTACGTTGTTATAAGACTTTATTTATTATTTACACTTCTCATATTGTAACAATATGTGAGTCAGGCACAGTGACAATCAATTTCCGCTATTCAAAAAATCTTATTTCATTCATTCTTGAAGATATTTCGTATCTGGCAACAACCAAACAAAGTACGTTTGGTTTATATGAAAATGAAATTGTATGAATACCTAGATACAAGAATAACGTTTTCCATTCAACGCTTTTGCAGAGTTACTAACATAAATAATTCAATACACAAGGTTTCAGCCAAAAAACTTTTTTGCGGACCTTAAATTAGCTTAAGTGGTCTTTTTAGAGTCTCAGCCGGATTACGAAAGGGCCAAACGGCAAAATAAGTCGGAACTCTGTATAAAAACTCACATTTTGCGAAAGTACTTCGGTACCTGCATTGAAATATGATAAACGTAATACTGGGAGAAATTGGCTTACAAAATTTTGAGGTTTAGAAAGGCTTATAATACCTGTTACATAATTTGTACCTACTTGACCAAAAACAGAAATTTGTAATGTGTTTTTTTTTTTGCTTTATAGGACACTATTTATGTAAGTATTGTTTGGACTTTAGGCATATGATCAATACAAGATCAAATGCCAGTGCAAATATTAGCTTCACACACGGCAGTAAAACACAACATATTGTTGAATTCTTTAATAAAACTTTGGTGATAATTGTACATGCGGTCTTTACATGGAACTAATATGTTTTAACCAACGACTCCCGCAACTAAGTCTTAGTCTGGGTAATATTAGCGTAACTACTGCTAGTATATACCGTAACTCCGCATTCGTATAAATTCGACATGTCGTGATGTACCAATTTATATTTTGACACAAATCATCAAAACAACACCTGACAAAGTTGTCTGTCCTCTACGCAGTTTCATGACCATAACTGTATTGGCATCATGGAAGGCTTACGCCACAAAGAGCTAGTCGCCGCCGGCTTTAAACTACCCCTTACGCTCGTTGTATGGCCTAAGCTTTATTAAAAGCGTCACACACGTAGGTCTATTATAATTTATATTTCTATTAAGTCACCAAAATATGTGGATATATATTAAAATGTATTATGGTATGTTATGGCAATAGAATAATGAAATATGAATTAAATAACGCCTCCTAAACCCTTCTATAACCAACTTACGTATTTTAATATACCATGACGCACATGATATAGTACGTAATATTTTAATCAAGCGTGGGCCGCACAAAACTTGCTGTTACCCGCGTGTTTCCTCACGTGGCCAACGTATTACCGGGATAAATAACTTCAATACTTGTATTAAAAAAAAGCAATATATCCAAACAGATTTCTAAACAAATGTGAATGGAAACAAAAATTTTAATAAAAATACGAGAAAGACTACTAAAGGCTTTTTACCGACATGTATAAAAAAATAAGAAAAATGTATATACCTACATACATGCAAATAGTATCCCCCCACGTACACTAGGTTTCCATGAGGGTTATGTATGTAACGTTATAACCTTAGATAACATACCCTTACGTGTATCGAAGGTTTAACTTCAAGCGATCGATATTTAAAATCATTCAATGAAGGTGAAGGTTACGTTAAGCGGATGTTTATTTATATATCATATTCATTTTAGTCACGAATGTTCGCTGGTTATTCTTGATATAGTTCCTTCTTTTGATAAAAGTTGGTGATCTTTGTTAAGGTAATCTATATTTTACGATTTTAAACAGCGTCACGGCCTTAATCCCCGGTGGGGTAGGCAGACCTAGATTTCATCAAATACGTTAGGTCCATGTAGTAGAAGACAGAATGTTGCCATTAACCAGGCATATTTGCAGATTATGGCTAATACTGAGAACTGCGCCACCAAGATATTTGCAGGAATAGGGTTTTAGAAAAAAAATCTTACATGGTCACGGTAACGTAAGGTCAGTGTACCGCTCCTTTAGCCCCTAGAATGAAGTTAAAGATGATTAGGAAAATAAATCACAATTGACATAATAATATGTACAAAAGTAATTTAACAATATGCGGTAAGGTACTATTCTCTATTTGTGAGAGACTAGCGCTCAGCAACACAGGCAAATTTGCTGATACTATTTTTCAGATAACCGTTACATTGTTAACTTGTGACTTTCATAAGAGTTACTTTGTAACCTAGATAAACGAGATTTCATTTCATGATATAAGCACCATTTAACTTCAATTTTCATCAACCTCTTCACGCATGAACGACAGTTCCTGGTTCTATGAAGAATAACAAACAGGACAAAATATAATTATATAAGAACCAATGCCACTTACGCTACACTGAACAACATAAACAATTTACATAATTATTTATATCAACAACCTACCGATTTATTCCGTTTCGTCAACTCCTCACGCAACGTCAACTGTTTAGACATATAAATTGGGCGTAAAGTCACCAGACTTAACCCCTCAATGACAAAGTTAATTCTATTGACACTCACGTTGCTAACATACGGTCTTATGGCTAATCTGTTTACTGTTCACTGACCCTAGGGGATTATTTAAACGTGTGTTTTACTGTGAATAGAACTTCCTACTTGATGTCAAGGTAGGTGAAATAGACTTTGAACCGTTAGTTTTTTTAAATATTATTATAATGATTCGGTGCCGCGCAGCAGGCGTACTTAACCCGACTGAGTGAGTATGGCTACTGCACAAGAAATATCGACTTCGTTCTCCGGATTGGAAAAAAATAGATTTTCTGTGAGTTCAGAAAATGTGCCCTGTTAATGGCAATAAGGCTAGCTTCTATTACGTAAGTCCAAACATAGCTGGCAAAATATGGGTGTAATGACCCTGTACCCCTTCAAAGAAAAAAGCGTAACACTAAGTTTAATTTTTTACGTAGATTGACTTGCAAAACAAACAAACTATGGTCAAAGAAACGCACCCACGTTTATGAAACACATTGCCCAGAATAATATAAGGTCGTAAAAATAATTATTTTGTTATACTCTCTTTAATTTGTGTTATTTAATGTGTCCAATTTAAACAGTAAATTGCGCGGACGGCCATAAAAGTACGATGAAAATGGTAACTGGTTTACGTAGGTCCTAAGGGATTCGATTACAGCGAGGGGTAGCATCCTCATGTTATAATTACATTATACTGCGTTCAGACCGCCTATACCAATTTATAAAAAGTGTCATAAATAATTTTACAGCCCATAAAAACAAGATCTTCAAACCTATATACCGTTTAAGTCTTTACACCACAAAGAAAATATTGCAGGCATTAAGCTGCTGGCTCACAATCTGATCCGGAGTCTTAATTAAAAGGTGGGAACATTTAATTAACACAAGCAATAGTAACTCGGCTATCTCGGAGCAAATTTACGCAAATCTCTGTAAGCTGTAGTGTCTTTAACTTGCAATAAAGGATTTTGTAATCAGCATAAAAAACGAAATCAATATTCACTCTGTATTTGAATTACTTCTTGTATCATACATATTGAACTACTCTTAGGTATATAACATTCGATCCAAGCCGCGGTGGAAACAGTCACGGCTTCAGAACCGCAGCAGGGTAATGCTACAGAAATTGGTTTTTGAGCTCTTAATCTAGTACTTAGCTGGTCGAGCCTAAAGCATCACAATGAAATAAGATTTTTCATACATATTAACATAGCGATCTTTTAAGTAAGACTTAATTTATGTGCAATCTACCTATTAAGATCAAACCACATCTTTTAAAAATCTGATTAAATCATGTATACTGTCAAAGGTATTCTAGTGCAACAAAATATAAGCGATAAAAATTAAAAAGATTCAATCGAACTCCAAATATTTCCTCGACGTTATGTGATGAACAATTCGCTACAAATAATCTAATATGTACTCATTATTTACGCGGCCCTCAAGGAAATCATAAAATTCAATAACATCCGTAATTCAAGCTATTTTATCCCCCCGTTTTTCTTCTGTTTGTTGCCTTCGTTGTATGACATTCATTTATATCATTGTTTAATCATTAACTGGTTTCGTAGAAATATTGTGTATGAACAATATTCCTTTTATAGACATACGCACCGACGAAAGGTCAAGTCATTTGATTGCTTAATGTGTTGACTTTTGATAAAAACCTTTCATGAGCGATGTTAATAGAAAAACGCGCCGTGTTACTAACTTTTCTTATAATTTAGTAAAAGGAGGGTATATTGTACAATATAAATTTTTCAACGTAAAAGTTTGTACGTTTTGTAGCAATAATGACTTTTTCTTTTTCCTTTTTTAATATTTAATACGTTCATATCAAGCATAGAAAAACAAAGGGCGTTATGGTAAGCAAAAATTGCAGTACCAAAGCTTTAAGCTATTATCATTATGATCAAATAGAGGTGGAAAGTATTCAAAAACCAGTTTCAAAAATTTGCGTTGTATTAATATTGTTTTTATTTATCAGTAACCAGTAAGAAAATGAAAATTTGAATCGAACGCTATCTAGAGAGCTGAGAGGGTTTAGACCGTAATCGAACTTAATAACGCTGGCCTAATGCAGGTTGGTGGATCAGACACACACTTAGAATTTCTGCTAGAGTAAGTGTCAAGTCGAAATCGAACTCGGGTCGCATGATATGCATAAAATAAAATAAATAAAAATAAAAAATGTTTATTTGTCTCAAAAGTTACAACACAGTTACAAAATTGGTATAATATAAAGGTCGCTTAACTATATGTGCTCACTGTGAACGCACCTGAGCTAAAGCTCGTACTGTGGGAAACAGTGGTCAGCCTACTAACAGAGTTTACATTTCGGCGTGAAGATCGCTGTGCTGAAGGTAAGTTCCTTTAAACTAGTAGCTATTAAAAAGGAATGGGTAAGTAGATTTAGTAATCAAATTAAGTGTGTTTGTGTAGTGTGTGTAAGTGTAGTGTTGTTTGTGAGTGAGTGAGTGATGTGAAAGTGTATGTCTGTAAGTGAGGGTGAGTGAGTGTATGTAAGATAACAAATATTTTTAGCATATTGTTAAGTGATAGTTTTGAACAGATCCTCAGTCTGTTGATAGTCTTTTTGTTGTAACCAAGTCGTCACTTTCTTTTTGCATGCCGCTTACTTGTCCATTTGGCCACCATCGCAATTTGCTCTTTGGTTTGATTGTTTATTACTCACACACTACTGACCTAGACATTCTATCCTTGTGTGTGACTTTGTCTGAACGATGTTGTCTGTGGGATTTTCGTAAGACATGTATACAACTACATGCCTATTCTTTTAAAAAACAAATTAATCAATTACTATCAAATCGATAAATATTTAGGTACTGGGTACAATTATTTCTTGGAGAATATAAGACAACCCTCATAAAGTTATAATTTAACTACTTTTTTTATTTTATTTGCGTAATAATTGTATATTTAATAGATTAACTAACATAGTTCTAATGAAAATATTTACATAATATCTACAAGAAAATAATATTAAAACTAAAACTAACCTACTAAACAATACAAAGATACAAAAATACCTTAAATTAAAATGCGTCGAAGAATTCCTCCGCATCAATATGCCGCTATCCACCGGAAACGTCCCCATAAAAATAAAAAATACATGATAAACTTAACTACTTGATCAGTAATTATCTTCTTTTTGGAAGTAAGTCACTATAAAGTGAAACACTTTTAATCTTATTTCCTTTTTATGGGCGAACAGGCCGACCATAACACGAAAATGGGTCACTGCAATAACATCCATGTTTCTTTTCGCTGTTTGAACTTTTATGTCCAATATTATTTGAATAATACTTAGGACATTATCTTTTAAGTGTCGTTCAATTCTCATCGGTACTAACTTTTGTTTTATTCAATTAACATGCAAGTACGTATATAAATGTATACAAATATTAAATAATGTACTCTGTTTTTTTGAGTTTCATCGTCGTCCACCGTTACTACCCCATTCCTATAAATTGCAGCTCGATGTTTTAAAACCTACTTGCTTCTATTAACAGGCAATCTAGTACAAAAAAAATTTACAAGCTCAATTAGTAGAAGTAGTCTCAGATATTAGCGTATTCAAAATACCAAACTCTTCAGCTTTGTAAAATGAACAGATATATTTCGCTCATGTTTAAAATCACGAGATTTTCTTCTTACGTACAGACAACAAGGGTAACTTCACAATGTTTTAGTGAAACTTTAATAAGTTCGAAACAATAGCCTTCAAGGCTTGTTGGCACAGCCTGCTTTGAAGACAATATCACACAAAAACCGGCTACACGCTTATTAGAAAGCAAAACCTAATCTTTGTGTTGGCTACGGATATTCTTTATAAAACCTACTTTAAATGGACCAAGTTTTATATTCACTTTATTGTTTTTTTCATACACAAATCGAACATCGTAATCAAAATGACACTATCAATTTATAAAATATGTTTAAGTGAACAAAGCTTATGTTTTTTTTTGTTTATCTCAACTAGTTTGACAAAGAAACATTACATTTTGAGAAAGCTTCTGATTGAATTATGAAAATTAATATGGAGCAAATATTTCCTTGCGTTTTTAGAAAAAAGACTCTCGTTGTCATTAATTATATCACATGTAATCATAATATATATAACCGTGTAGTGACGGATTAAGAATACATAATGTCACTACCCCATTTCAACCCCTGGGTGTCGTAAGAAGCGACTAAGGGAGTAACCATAAGCAGAGAAGAGTACTGCGAGAAAAGGAAAATTCGAAACAGAAACCCTATTCCCGATCCTCGTCTGGCCAGAGTGGTAGGCTAAATTCCCTTTATTATTTTACTACAATTACAATTAAACAAATTCCGCACGCGCCGACTTCAGTATCGGATTGGAGATTTATTAATATTTATGTTTCACATTCAGTTCGTTTATATCTCTATTATTCTTTCTTTGTTCATCGCATCGACGTGGAACAAAACGTCTATTAAAAATTCAGTAATGGCGGCCCTCGAGCCTAAGTAAACGATGCGATCCATTGTGAAAACGGCACACCTTCTATACTGATTTCTATAGAGGTTTGAGCTCTGCGCTTCGACGCCGGAACAGTATTTTTTATCGGTTTCCTATTCCATTTTGATAAATTACTCGATACTGCCTGTTTATGTGATTCGTTTATTCCGGGATGTAATTTTATGGTACTTTTATTTCGTTCCTGTTAGTGGACTGAATAATTTCTGGCAGTAAACAAGTATTACTAGCAAACAAAGTCAATACACAAAAACTTTATCTAAAAATAAATATCTAGCTTACGATTGTGTTACATACAGGGTAAACAGTATAAAAGCGTTTTAAATCCCTATTTATACGATCTATAGGGGTTCTGCCATGCAAAAAAAGTAAACGTAATATATAAGTTTTTATTCAATAATAACGATAAATTTAAAGCTTTTGTGCACCTTATTTTTCTTTTTCATTTATCAATTTAAGGAGGATAAAGTCTAATTAAAAATTAAATCGACTTCTTTCCTTATTTTATAATTCGGATCATGGCATGAGGGAAAAATAGCAATTTAAATCCTTAGATTAACTTTCCTCGCGATATTTGTGTTTACCAGAAAGAAAACAGGAACGAAACATATTGGTACTCTGGGGCTTTTTTGCGGCTACCAAATATTTACACAAGATAAAGCTAACATAATATATATGTATGCGATTATATGTAGATGTGGGAACGAAACCCGACCTTTTCACTCAGAGACGTACAAATCGAACCGTGCTATCGTCTCATCTCGCCCAATAAAATACCGATACCTGTTCACGACACTACATCGAACACGGAAGCCTGGTCGTCACGAAACGAGACGAATTCGATCGGGCCTCGGGCCACTTATTCCACGATATAATTCTCCCAAGGCAATCGCATCAAGTCGGCACTGAACTCAAAAGGCTTCAGCTAAACTACTTCAGTGGATTGCGGATTTCATATAAGACATACCTATATAAAAAACGTACTTGGTATGTCACGTCTGGTGTTACTGAAAAGGGTTTTCTGAGAGCCGTTTGGTAAACATAATTTCCATGCTTTTAGTTTACTGGTAGCAAACACTGGACTTTTAAAACCTTTTGATATTAAAACCAAAATTTGACTAGGCATTTCACGTTCAATTTATTTACACACTATCACATTCAGATTACGAAATTATAAAGCAATATAAAATTCAAATAGTTAATTAATGAGATTGTATAAATATTATAAGTGCTACCTTATTTTGTAAATTCCTACGTCAAATTATTTCACTGCAACATGAAACCTTAATCATGACATTGTGTAAAAAGCACCACTTTCTGCCATTGTACGTTCATGAAATTGATGTTAACACATTAACACTGGGAAAAGGAACGTCAAAAAATTTAAAATGTAAAGCCTTCACATTCAAAGCTGAATACGTGAGGGGTTCACAGAGAGGCTATGATTTGAGCCGCTTCAAATATTTCCTGCCTTTACTGGACAGCAATGCTGCCTTTGTGTCGCAAAATATTCCTCTTGCTTTGTTAAAACGATGTTTGATGTGACGTGATTCCAATCTTGTTGTACGTTTGATGTCACACTTATTACTATTATGAAAAAATTATAATATTTCGTCGCTTCGAGCACTGAAACGCATATTGTAATACTTTTCACTGCGAAGGATATATTTAGTCTATGCATGAACGATATGTACGAACTAAAACATTTTAAGAACTTGTTTAGTATTATTATTTCATCACTTTGCAGTACAAGCATTATCTTAAATACTTATACTATGTTAAGTACTCTATAATTTTCATATTGCCAAATATACCTACGTGTAAAAAAAATTAGTTAATAGATAACAATTTCTCCTCTGAATCCAACAAAAGCTCTCAAAAAGAATGGAGTTGACACAAATAAAATTAATAGCATGTAATAAACCCTAAGGACAGTATCTGTGCCGACTTGCTGAAAAGCTTGATGGGACGTCCAGATCTGTCTATCTAAATTAATCAAACACAAAACAAAATAGTGTTGAAGGCTTACGTAAGACGTATTTATTTGATTTTTTTTTTTTTTTTTATTTATGATTATCTATGATGATATTTTGTAAAAGTTAAGAATTCTTCAAATTTATTGATTAATTCTGAAGTTGTACGTTTGTTATTTTTCGGTTTGTATGCGTTCAATAAAATTCCAGTTCTTTATCAATTATGCTTGAAAAAAATCATACTAATATGATCCTTTTATTTAGAGAAGATAATTACAATAATGGAAATAATTAAATTAAAACTATATATACAATTAATTACAAACAAAAAAAAGAAACTAGAACGTAAAATTAAACAATAAAAAAAAAGAAAACAAATACCCCAAGAAAAACTTGTATAAGCATCGTAATATTCATCAGCATCACTGTCAACCGGAAACGTACCCAAAAGGCTGGCGGCATTGCCACGTTGAATGGCAATGCTAATTCTCTGAGTGAAAAAAACACCAGCCCTCTGATCACGTGAAGCGTCGATAAGCCTTTTTGCCAGGTCTTTAAACAAAGACTTAGCATTCGGACAACACGATACTAATATTATGTATTCTGGAGGAAAAACATTTTGAGTTTTTAATAACCAACTAACACTGCATTTTGTTAATTGATAGTATTTACTACTCACTCGTGGTAACTTAACGCTCATAAAACTTCTTAAACTATACGTAACTTATCCGTAAAATTTTCAGGTAAAATTTTGAACATTTGAAGTAAGTAAATATCTCGCACATAATAGAAACAAACTTCGCCAATTATATTTTCGTTGCTTTACCCAAAGTATTTAACCTCCTCTGGGTTAAATCCAAACACCACACCGCAAAGGTAACGGTGCTCATTTTATATTAAATACTATATATAAGCAATGGGAATAATAATGAAAGTAACATTGTTTAATCGATATTTTAATATTTATTCTGCCTCGATTTTGTGGAAAAGTGGTATTGAGTGTATCCATCACAAAATTCACAGCTTCAGCCCGAAGTTTGTATTAACTGCAATTTTCATCTTTTCAGAAGTGAAATTGTTCAAGCAGTTATAACTTGCGTTTATAAAATTATCAATAATATTAGTAACATGAGATACTTAGGGACTAATGTCTATCTCTTTGTATAAAATGTAAATAGTAATAATAATCAGCAGATACTTACAACAATCTATTGCAGAAGTCTTCAAAAGGAATGTTTCAAACGATCCGACTCATTAAGAAAATAGTCATTACGAAAACCATCCGATAACTGGCATCCCATTTCTTGCAGTAATTTGATTGCCCTATATTATACTTAGCGAAAATTTAGTCCATTAGGAGAGTTTAATAGTTTTAGATTTTGTCGATATATTCCATGCATGCACAAACGAGTAATTGCTTAAAAGTAATTTTATAAAAGCTTGAACCAGTCACGCTCCATAACAGAATATGATACTTCGTCTCATTACATGACTGTCAGCGTGGTGTCGGTCGCCTCATCACAAACAGTGCTCTGCCAGTGACGTGAGTTCGGTTCCTGCACGAGACAAATATTTGTGTGGTTTATAGATATTTTTTCGAGTCTGGGTGAACTTTGCGTCCGGTAATTGTATGTTTGTAAAGTCTATAAAGACAAAAAGCTTGTTATACAGAGCGGGTATTGTCTTTTAAAAAAATGATAAATTAGTAAATGTATAGACAAAAAACAAAGTCAATTTTTCATAACCGAACAACTTTCAGTGTCCGGCATCTTATATGCAACGTGAATGCGGACAAAGCCGTCATTGCTCAGTGTCACCAGCGGCTTACAGGAGCCATAGCGTACGGACGTGAGGTCAACACAACACCTCTCATACTGCGCACTGAATAAACTCTAATCTCATACAACTTGCGATGTATAACTAAGTCGGTGATGTTATTTTACCCAAAAGGATTATTTGATGATTTAACTTCGGCTGCGTTACAGCCGAAGTTTAAACAAAATAATAAACTAGCCATATGAGATACACACAACCGAGTAATTTGGGTGAACCCTCGAACATGATATAGAACTATCCAGACAGACTTCATTAAAATAAGAACACTATAGCTACAGCTACATGGCACACGGGGCCCAACATTGATCCTGCCATATGTGTACCTTATACATATAATTGAACCTACCTTAACAAAACAACCTACCGACTGACAGTTTTGGTCGTCGTTGAGGGGAGAACTGAAGTGGCGACCCTCCATTAAGGCCGATAAGACATGCCGCTTTTGAGAACAGAAGTCAGCGTACCGTTGGCAGTATTCCCCGGTAACTATTATATATATCTACCGCTAAGACGTACCCTAATGAAAATGTTTTTTTTATTTTTATTTTTTTTATTTATTTCTGTCTGAACATAATCTGTTTTATTTCTGAACTCGACAAACAAGACAGTGGTCGGAGAAGACAAGCCGTTGTATGGCGAGTTTAATTGCTGAGGTTTAGCTCGGGTATTGTACCGAATATCCTCTCCAATCGACAGCAAAAAAAATTAACCATAAAGCTACCATTCGCATACTTAGATAAAAAAATATCATTATAATATGGGAACGTATCGTAAATCAGTTCGGGACGAAGAGGGAATTGAAACGTTGTCGGCGGCGGCGACGGCGCGGCGGCGCGGCGGGCGCGCGAGGCTGCGGGCGCGTGCGCGGGGGTGCGGCGGCGGCGGTGCGGGGCGAGCGCGGGGCGCGGCGCAGCCTCCCAGCTGCTGCACTCCGCCGCCGCCCGCCGCCCGCATCGATCCCGCCCGGGCCGCAGCCTCCGGCGAGCCGGGCACCGACGCGCGCGTCCCGAACGCGCGCCGCACGCGAGCTCCACGCGTTCCGCACGACGCACGAGGCACGCCGCGCCGCGCGCCCGACCCAGCTCGCACGCCGCCCGCCCCAAGGTCCACAATCCCTGCATCTCATCTCGCGCCCACAACAATAACAGTAATCGTCAGTGTTGCAGGTTATAATCGTGGCTTACGTAACGTTTGAGATTTCGTGCGTACCTATTGACAGGTTATGTGTGTCAGTGGCCCTCAGCTGAATTGTCGTGACATTGGCGAAGGTTTCCTACTGTAATGCATGCTCCACATAACTGGTAACGTTTTATTGTGGCGTAAAGTCGCGCACAAGTAAGCTTGCTTATTAATTAAATTCAATAAATCAAATATTTCAAAATATTCATTTTATATGAATGTAACTATTGCTACGAAGCCAGCTACACACATAGCCTACAATCTACGAGAACGACCCAACGCACCGTAGTTACATTTTTGTTCATAGAAGTAGCGACTTTAAAACTTCGGATGTAGAGTTCAAAAAGGAATGAAATATCTTGCTCTCTCACAAACAGTGAATTAAGCGGTTACAAATAGAACTTTTGTATAGCAAACTTGGTCGTTTACAGCGTCAATTAATATAATGCTTATCACTCACCCGATTGTAACATTTAAGTATTATAATAAAGAGTTACCTACACATTTTTACTTTCATTTCATTTATTCTCAGATCACATCATTCGTAATCATACATCAGAAGCAGTGACCATCACTTGACTATAATCATTTGTAATTAGATATAAGTAATTAACATATGTAAAGTAGGTCGTGCCAATAAATACGACGGTACACCACAGTGGTCAAGTATCTTGGTTATTAAATATTTGCTTTTACTAATCATAGTAAACTCCACTTGTCATATATTACATACCTACAGACATTACGCGGTGAAGATATTTTAAACACATAATAGAATCATGCATCACACATCATTAAGGGGTTGATGCACTCCACTCACACTTGATCAAAATTCAACCACACAATTTAGAACAAAGGAAATTATTCTAAGTGCAAGATATTTTTATATGTGACCGTTTACTTAGAACATAGGTATATTAAATATCAAATGGTCATAAAACATAAAACGGTATAGCAAAAGTCATATTGATATTGATCCAAAAAAAATTCCATGACAAATATCATCATAATAAGTTAATTAGAGGCATTAGTAACCAGTTACTTTTCACATTAAAGACGCAAATACACATTGTCAGTATTTTGACCTTTTTCCGAGATGATAATAAGCTGTGTTTAATCAGCAATTATCGAGGTTTAACTAATCCAGTACTATGATTAACATGGACTGTGCGAGCTACTAACTCAGTACACAGAGGTTGGACGTGTCACGGCGACCACGTACCAATTAATACTTCAAGTACCTACAACAAAATACTTAGGAGCAAATTTTCATAAATAAATTCAAATATCACAAAAAATTGGAATAAGATAGTAGATATATTGTACACCTAGCTTATCATTACAAACAACTTACTAAAGTACCTACCTATTGTTAGTTTTGTGGTCGATTTTATATTTTGTACCAGCTAAAGTCAATAGTCAGTTGGCTGTTTGCCAATTTTAGTCATCGGAAATCACTCATCGTTCATTATCCATAATAGTCGTTTTTGTGGTCCTTGGGTGCGGTTGTAAACAGCTCAGTTAAATAACGTATCGGTATTCGGTAAGACAGGAATGAGCAGCGGAGTGGCTGTGGTATAAATTCGGACGTCGATAGAGTGTATCGCGCTTAACAATGGCCTCCGAGAAAGAGAAGATGGCAGCGGCTGAAACCAAGTCTCCCAAGAACAACTGCACCTCCCCTGGAAAGAAAGGTGAATATTATACACCATCACCATCTTCATAACCTTCATAGAAAATGACACATATAATCTAGTTTGCTCGTATCATTTAATTTTCTGAATAAAAAAAAATTCATATTAAAAATCTGTCACGAACTAAAGAGAAACGTTGTTTCTCGCGTAAACTGGATAATATGTTAACTTGTTTTAATATATTAGTTAAACAATTTCATAATACTCTCACTAAGTATTTTAAATAAATCTTCCCTCTTAAAATAAATAATATAAGAATCCTCTGTCATGATGTTCATACACGCTTATTTCCGAAACCATTGGATCTTTTTCTATTAAATTTTGTGGATCTGTTATGGAAAGTATGGGTTTGGACTAAATAGGTGGTGCTGTTGCCAGGATGTCTGCCAGAGCCACTACACGTAATCTGTCTGTATTGTGTAGCGATATCGTCGAAGTGATTTTCATTAAAAAAATCTATACTGACCATAGTATCTCGTCATTTCAACCCATAAATGGCCGACTGCTGGGCACGGGTCTCCTCCAAAGAATATGGGACTTTAGCATACCATACCACGCTGGCCAGACGAGTTGGTACAGGGTTTGTTTTGATTTTTCCTTTTCTGGCAGTGTTCTTTTTAGTCGCCTTTTACGACACCCACGGGCTGAGATAGGGTAGCGACATTATGTATTCTTTATCTGTTACTAAACGGATACCATAGACCATAGTTAATTTATAATAATAAAGTTAATAATATATTTTTATTTGACATTGACTAATCAAATTATTTTATTTTTCTATTTCATACATTTTGACATTATTGTCAATCGGTTAAACCACATAATAAAGAAATACTAAACTAACGAAAACACATAATTATTTTCATAACAATGTACCTATTCAATTTACCCGCGACATGGTACAAACCACAGCGACTATATATAAATCGAAAACACCCTTGAGATCAATAATTCATAGCAACCTTAACCCGTGGCAAGGCGAAGGAAAGACAATACGGAAATACATCGGTCTAGTACTAAGGCTTCACACCTCGAAGCCGGCAATGGCTTAGCACTGTGTAAGGTAACGTGATTGCAACCAACCACTGGCATTTATTTATAGATTTTGATGTTGACTTATAACCAACCAGTATAAAGTGTTAAAAAGCTTTTTTATTTTAATTAAGAAAAGAGTTTTAAATGATTTTAATCTTATAATGTAAATGTAAAATAATACCATGCATTGATGTATCGCAAACTGATCGGTATTGGTCAATTTACTCATTATTTGTTTTATAATCGCAAAAAAATATATAGCCAGCACGTTCTAAAGCTATATGTTGCTAAAATAATAAGAAGGCCTACTCTCAATATCGACATTCACTTAATCGATTTTGATATCAAAAAAGACCAATCGAATGATGAAATTAAGAGTAAGCCCTAAGGGCTCAATTTCAACAGTCAATTTGGCGGCTACTAACGTTCATGTCGTTTTAAAAGGTTATTCGTACACAATTGTCAACAAAGCTATTTACGCAACACATTATCGTTTTCTAGGCGAGCATCCTGATTGTCTCTGGTATTGCCAATGAGTGTAGTAACGACTTAAAATTAAGTTAACTGCCAGCCACCTTTAGCTGTGCCAGCTCTTGCACCAATCCATCTCATCAGGGCGGTAATGATAGGTTACTAAATAAGATTTTCCTTTCAAGGGAATAGACTTGATGCCCGACGGTTCTTTTTCATCCTCTCTCTGAGAAAATATAACTAGAAATGAAACAAGCTGTATAAAAACAAGAAAAAGCTATACAAAGAAGTATTAAACTCTTTTAAAGATTTTATAGTTTGTTCTGGTAGTCGACGTAACTGTTTCTGTCACTCCGCTTCTTTAGTGACCTAATTGTTCAAGTTGCAGAATAAAATATTTCTTTTTAAATTTGTACTTCTCAGCATAATGTTTTAAATCTTGTATTGAACCTATGTCGCACTATCATCTCTGCTAATATCAATAGAAAGCAGCTGAGTTATAATAAGTATCAAATTAGTAAATAGGTACTTCTCTCATCATCTCAACCCATAAACGTCCCACTGCTGGGCACGGGTGTCCTCCAAAGATTGTGGAGGGCATTTAGCCTACTATACCACGCTGGCCAGACGGGTTGGTATAGGGTTTGTTTCGAATTTTTCTTTTCTCGCAATGCTCTTGTCTGCTTAAGGTCTCGACTCCCTTAGTCGTCTACGACACCCACGGGTAGAAATGGGATAGTGACATTATGTATTCTTAATCCGTAACTACACGGAATTACGGTACTTCTCTACTATATGGAAAATTAAATTGGAATATTAATAGAAACAAAGTCTAACCTATGATAATATGTGATAGAACTAGCTATTAAAATCACATTGTGTTCCGTCTTAGAGCAGCTACCACTGTCACTAACACTCGTCTTTTTTGACGATGGGACTTAATAACGAAATATAATTTTATTATACCGTTGCGATACGTCAACAGCAAAGGTCCTTAATTAATAAATCTGACTTGTTAATAAAATGTCCTTTACAAAACGAAGAGCTGTTGACTGAACTAACAGATGACTCTCGACAGAGCTTCGCTCCCTTTGAAAAGCACTACGAACGTTTTTATAATCACCTATCCAATTACTGCACGTCTAATGAGCTTGATCGATCGTGATTAAAATCTAGGTTGACGCTTCACTTAAATTTATTCAATTATTTAACTAATTCCTAATATTTCTTATCATAAAGTGAATAATTTCTTGCCTCCCTTCCTTTGTAACAAAATTGTAATACAATTTATGTTAATTTATGTCTGTAATCTTAAAACCTGAAAGCCCTATCAGAATTATCTAGAAAGCGGTTTTATGATGCTCTATAGAATGTAAAAGAATTTACTAAAATATATGGTACTAACATAAAGTAGCTCTTGAAATCATTCCAATTAGCACCGTAAATGTCAAGCCGTGACTATAATTTTTATAAGAAACGAGTGTTCTTAAAAAATAATTAGGTATTTATTAAATATTGTATTATATTAATAAATCATTGTTTACCCCTACCAATATAGGACTAATATTCAGTGATATAATATGTAATGACACAAATACGGTTTTCGGTTTTTTTCCTTTACTAGTGCAACTTGATATCAACGGGAAGTACCTTACGGGTTTAGCATTTATATAAAAAGTACCCTACGGGTTTTGACTTTTGATCGTCAAGATATGCGACAAAAATGAAGCATAAACGGCTGTTTCTTTTGATTAAGAACTCAGATATTTTTTAATGCGTTAAGGGGTTTGCAGACCCGAGTATTTGATATCAATTTCAGCTTGATGCCTCTACGCGTTGTTTAGTCAGATATTCTTGACGGACGGACAACGGAATAATCCTATAAGGGTTCCGTTTTAAAAAGGTTAATTTTGGGAATTGGTTTCATGATTCTGACCCACATGATTTAAATACGGTATATGAATTATGTCTACTAGTATCATGAGCCGGAATACGACGCAAGAGCAGTGAGCGCTACGAGACCCACACACCACAGGGCCTCGCGCATCTAAGCTTTCTTATCTAAATAAATGAGAGTCAATATAATTTCTAAATCTAGAGAATAAATCTACAGCGTAAATGTAAAAACCAAATCAAAAGTCCCCTGATAGAATTTGCAACATAACCCGGCCCTACATACCTTTTTTTTTTTTTTTTTTCTTTTTATACCAACCCTCAGCCCTATCTATCAAGATTTCATGACCAATTTTGCTAGTAGCATAATACTGTAATGGCAAAAAGTTAAGATCTAAAACCTACCCATACAAAAGCCCGTTCCAAAATTGTCTTTAGACTTAGACAGAACCAAATTATATCCAGCGACAAAAGACTGGAATAACGGCACATACCTACGTTGTTACAACACTCAACTTGTAAAGATCTAGTTAATTTTTCACATCGTTAAGCAATTGTCAAAGTTTATTTTATCTAACGTATAACCCGCGTTAGTATTGTTTCAACTCGCTGTCGCTATAACACTAAACTTCCATTGTCTCAGCACAAAAGCCTCGATGAATGAACGACAGGATTCGACGTTCGGTATGCGGTCACTTGTTATTTCTAACAACCGTTATGGGTTTCTATGTAACCGATATAAAGTTTGAAGTTAAACTATTTTAATAGCGATTGTATTATGTTTATGGAACCATAAAATTTACTTTATTGAACAGATATGGGTATTGTTTTGTCTTGATTTTGTTGTATGATTTTAGGTATTTATTTGTTTTTATTTATTTTAAATTAATCTAATTTTGTAATCACAAATTATATATATATTACTTTACTCCTCCTACCGAAAATAATAAGACAGAAATATCACATACATGTAATTTCATGTCCATAGGCTAGGCCTAATAACGGCTTATAATAGACAAGCTGTAATTGTTATTTTCTACCATCGTGATATAATATAACATACATTTTTATGAATATTTTTGTTAAATAGCACATTAAAACAATAACTAAATTCTTAAATAAAGTGAGCCTTTAAGTTAAAATACTACCTCCATTCTATATACAAATTCCTTATACGTTATAGCATATTAATAAGGAGCATCGCCGTTAATAAATTTACTCTTTATAAGAGTTTATCACCAGCAGACGAGAAAACTTGGTATAAAAATGTAGCTGATAATCATTCCCATTGAAATAGAATGGGGGGCTTTGTTGAATAGTTTTTACTTGAATCACTGTAAATATTGACTATTTTCTGTCAGATCACAGGTCAGGACGGGTATTGTTTTTCACGCGTATCTTGTATGTTTGTAAATTTCTTTATTCCCATGAATCAAAAAATAAAGGGAATCAAATGGAGATAAATTTAATCAGGTATAATAATATTACAATAATTTTACGGTCTTTTTAGTGCGTTGCTCTCTGTTGATTTTTTGCAGTCGGGTTACTAAATTTTTTAAGTTATATTTACTTGTTCATCTTTTCATTTACTGTGTCGTAGATGATATTAGAAGTAAATTGCGATGGACTTAACGGGTTAACACACAATAACAAATACCAAATTTGACTTATAAGCACCGTATTTATTATTCGTGTAGACTTTTAAAATGTGTGCGGTCATTGTTATGAGTTTCAGCAAAGTAACGGTTAAATACATGACTGCCCTCGTTTCTATTCACATCGACAATAGAATTAATTTACAGGTAGGTTCCACAAAGCACAATTTTTTGATGAATATGCAAACAGAGCTAGTTTTCGCCACACTTTTTATAATACTGTTTGCGTGCCCGAGGTTTTTTACCCTGAATCTTTGTTTGTCTATTACTTAGCACCTATTGGCCGTAGTATGTATATATAGCCCATAGCTCACCTCGATAAATGGGCTATCCAACACAAAAATAATTTTTCAATTACTTAGTATTACTCAGATTAGCGCGATTTCTGGTGGTTTAATATATTAAGCATAGATGAAGCATATTTATTCATCATTTCAACCTAATTTCCCACTGTTTGGCACAGGTCTCCTCCAAATAATGTGGAGGGAATTTAGCTTACTTATACCACGCTGGCCAGACGGGTTGGTATAGGGTTTGTTTCAAATTTTACTTTTCTCGCAGTGCCCTTGTCTGCATAAGGTATTACTCCTTTAGTCGCCTTTTACGACAGCCACAGGTTGAGATGGGGTAGTGACGTTATGTATTCTTAATCCGTGACTACACGGATAAGCCTAATATTTATTATGATTGTTGAATCCATTACCTCAGTTACTCATTACACAACGCTCACTAACAGTTAATCACGCCCATCCCAATAACCACGTCCTATAGCTTTCGGTGAATAATAACAAATATTGCCTATTACCAGCCACAACATCCATACAGATCTTAATTACCCTTTAATAACGAACCACATTCAGTATTACACATTAATATTCACAATTAGAGATAAGCGAAGAACTTTTGCGTTTTAAGCGTGAAATATGAGATATAAATTTTCTCTACGACATTAATTGGTTGTGTTTGAAGGAAAATATACACAAAATACGGGAAATTATTCGGTGATAAGAGCCATTTTCGTTTTTGTGCTCGCTTATCTACTTGGAACTAATCGAATACAAGACAGTTGGCATTAACGCCACATATTGTGTCATTTATAGGTCGGTATTAATCGACTTTGAAGTATTCTAGATTGCTATGCAATGACCTGTTTCTACGAGATAAGAGAACGTGCCTAACACTCCCTGACAGCCGATATAGTCCCAAAAAGGGTTCCTTTTTAGTAAGTCTTAGTAGTAAGTTTCAAGTTTAGTAAACGTTACAATCTTATCCATTGTTTTATATCTATTTAGGAACAATAAGCTATAATCTTAGTTTAATCTTTTGTGTTCACTAATCTATCTATAGAAACGATCTGAGTTATATACATCGTATGACTGTAAAAGAGTGTTCAAAACTTCAATCAAACATAAGTATGGGCCATAGAACCCTCTTTATTCTCACCAAGAAAAAGGTTTCCGTATATTTTACACATTATCCTTTAGCCCAGTGCCCATAAAAGATAAAACTTTTTAATTCAGAACTATCGGAACAGCTTAAAGGTGGATACTTTCACGAGATACTTCTTGCTTTCTTAATGTCTGCTGTTGTAAGTCCGTCGTAGTTTGAAGCGAGCATTTAGGGAGGGTCGCTCTACTTCCAGTCTCGTTCTAAACTTTTTAAATTGAATGTGAATCCTCGTGCCTGACCGAAACTTCGACCCCGTCCTTAGTTACTTGTGTACATAATAAATTGGCGCCGTCCTTTGCCCATTGCTAATATTCCAAAGTTAAAGGGTTAAATTATGCTATAGTATGAGAACTTGGCCAAATGGATTTTCGAATAAATTGCTCCTTGTTGGCGTCACGGAAAGGAAACCGTTTGAGACAATGTTCCGCACTTCGTCAAATTTTGATTGTCTTAAATTTCAATGGATCCGTCGTGACTTAAATTGTATTAACAATAGTAAATACTTTATACAAGTATTTCAATACTTAGCAGTTCAAATGGATTGGAAATATCCCAAAAACATAAATAAAAAATATTAAAATCAATTAAACATATTAATGTTTTTCGAAACTAGTGTTCTATGTTTTTTTTTGGAATAGATTGATACTCGTATCAGTGGCAGGTATACTCGTAGAGTCCGAATAAAATCATCCACGGTTGACTATCACTGTCAAAGACATGAAACAACCTATTACATTCAACCGAACCATAATGTCAAGCCAAGACAACAAACGGAACATTTCGTGAATGTACAAAACCGCATCACTATTTTTGCCATTTTATTCTGACATCGATGACATTGACATTGCCAATAATGGCATAATTCGGCGTATATCCATATTCAAATATGTCAGTTGGCCATACCGAATTATGCTAAATAGATGCGGCTTCCGTCAGTGGCTTACCTTCAGATTTACTTAAGTTTATTGTAGTCTACCAAGAACGATACAATCGGCACAGTTTGAATTAAACCTGGCATACAAAGTTGAAGGCCTATTTCGAAAAATATCGATATGTTTGAAAATTAAAATTGACCGCTGTCATTTTCAAATAATTGACAACGATATCAAGTCGACTAACTCCAATGCAGTCCAATGTCAAGAAGCCGCGGGGATCCTCTAATCACTGTAATAAATAAATTTGCTGACATTTACATTACATTACATTACAGTACAGTACAGTTACATTCTTAACTTGTGACTTTCATACTTGTAACCTAGATGAATAAACGAGATTTCATTTCATTTCAATAACCTAGATCAAGCATAAAAATGTATGATAATGTATGGGAGAAAACTGTTAAATTTTTGTATGTACCAGAAAGTGGGAAATTTTCTTATAATCACTATGGGTTTTACAAACTCCTGTAACGTTTTAATTATCTTAATTATGTTATAAATGTGAACGTTATGATGGATGGATAGATGTTTGTCACTCAAACAATTGAAAATGTATGAAATAACACAGAGATAGAGAAGTCGTTTTCGTGGGATAGATTTATTATTGTGTTTACAAAGCAAGAGATTAAAAGTTACGGGAACCTAATCCAATACATATAGTAGGTTATTTATAATTCTGGGTATGGCCTTTTACATAAACGTAAATAAAGACTTTATCCGTGTAGTGACGGATTAAGAATACGTAATGTTACTACCCTATCTCAAGCCGTGGGTGTCGTAAAAGGTGGCTAAGGGAGTAATTTTAACAGACAAGTGAACTGTGTGAAAAGGAAAATTCGAAACAAAAGCCTTTAGCAACCCGTCTAGCCAGCGTGATATAGTAGGCTAAATACCCTCCACAATGTTTGGAGGAGACCCGTGCCCAGCAGTGGGACGTTCATGGGTTATAATGATGAAATAAAGACTTAATTCCAAATAGTGATGTAAAAAGATCAAAGAGATATTGTCGTGTAAGCCTTGTTCCTGGTAAAGACTTGACAGAAAGGAAAGCATTGTTCTTTTTGCTAAGTAGACATGAGCAGGGCGCTCTTTGCGATATAAAAGTGCTCTAGTTCCACTCTCTACAGATCTGCATTAGCGCGCAGAACATTTAATCCCGACGCCTGCATTACTATAAAAACTCGAAAGATTCATTATTGTCGTTGACAGATAAAATCTTGTTGATAAGTCTTCGCAATTTCTACTCTTTATAATAGTCAAAGTAGTTACAATTTCAATTGGTTACAGTTTGAAATATCACAGAATGGTACAGAACCAAAAACACATACATGAATAAATATTTTTAACAAAAAAATAAAAAAATTCTTTTGGTTTTAACAACCAAATATCTAAATTAATAATTAAA
Organism: Laspeyria flexula; assembly: GCA_905147015.1. Taxonomy (NCBI): domain Eukaryota; kingdom Metazoa; phylum Arthropoda; class Insecta; order Lepidoptera; family Erebidae; genus Laspeyria; species Laspeyria flexula. The sequence continues at coordinate 14,612,761 of LR989950.1, read as the reverse complement.
ATAGAAATCTTTAATTATGATATATAGTTACTATAAGAAGACGATGTTTTGAAGCAGTATAAAACTTACAATGAAATTCTGCGAACTGAAATGTCTCAAATATTTTACATTAATAATTATGTATATACATTTTGTAAACAATAAAATAAAGGACTTTAAACATAACAGCGGTACACCCTTATCTGAAACAACAAATACTAGTCGGTATTGACATGAATACAGTTCCAATACAATGTGTACACACCTTTGCCAGTTCAGGCGTGTGTTCTTATCTACACAAACATACCTCTCTCCAATATCGAAAACAAACTTCGTACAGTACAATTTTCATTATCTTATATTTATACTTCACTTATTCGGAATATCCAAACTGTACCGAAGGAGTAAACGCGTTCAGATTACGGCGATAATATATAAGTTTGCGCCAACCAAAAATACTATATTATAAATTTGATGGCTTATTCGACAAAAATATTACGGATTGTGCATCGAAGTGAGATGCTGTCGAGTTTCAAAAGTATAACAGCCTGGAGCTCAGAAAGAAGATTACGCTTCAAACACGACGTCTATCCATAAGCTATTCGGTCCAACATACGAATTGGTTTTAAATTCAGCCGTGTTATATGAAAAATATGGACGTTTAAAATTTTCCCCTATTTAAGTTATAACAAAAGAATTTTTTGTATCATATTAATGCATAACAAAGAGATGGTTGTTATTGCACTACAGAACTACTGAACAGTTAGTAATTAGCAAAGCATCGAGGCTTTATAGACAAACTTGAAGAAATGTGCAACACAATTTCATGTACACTTTATAATTTGTATTATTTTTTAATTTTACGTTCTAGTTTCTTTTTTTTTGTTTATAATTAATTCTACATAATATAGTTTTAATTTAATTATTTTCATTATTGTAATTATCTTCTCTAAATAAATAATGATAATTTTTTTATAATTTTTTTTTTTGAACTTTATTGCATATTTTTCTTACTTATTGCTTCTTATTCTTCTGCTCAATATGAATACCATACATATTATATATGTAAATTAAATTTATTGGCATTTCCAATTGAAAATATATCAACAAAGAAAAAATACTAATCATAGTGAGATCTCTCGCGAAATAGCTCGATCATTATAAAATTCCTGGTATCTTAAACATCCCTTTGCTACACTCCACTCGCAAGCCTTTGTACTTAAATGCTGGTTGTTTAATACAAGGATTTAGGTACACATTTCACTGTTATTAGGTTGTATTTTTAACGCACTGTGGGAAACTTAACATATTATTTTATATATTGATAAAAAATCACCCAAGGCTTTAGTACAAATAAATAAAGAATTGTAATTTAATCTCATTTAATAAATCATATTATTCAAAACTTTTCTGCACCTGAAGCTTCTATCTCTTTCTAATCGCTGTCTATCTCAGGGACCTCTCACTCACACGCAGATCGAACTGTGAGAGAGCTCGGCACTTCACCGTTCTCGCAATAATGTGCCATCGTGATCATAACTATGCAAATCCTAACCATGATTAGCGAACCTCTGAGGGCAACCTCTAAATTAATTTTAGTTTAAACTGTTAAAAGCTTTATAAGGCTCAATAGGTATTTTAGTTTAGAAGTTTATTCAATATTACAATGGAAAGGTGGGAGCTTCATACTATAGCAAAATTGAAGATGTTAATAATGCGTGTTTTTCCTTTAAAACATTTAAAAGTGAAGAGTTCTTTTTCGGTTTTCGGTTCAATTTGAAAAATATTTTAGTGTTTAATAGCCCGTTTATCGAGGAAGGCTATATGATATCACGCTGCGACCAATATAAGCTGAGTAGTGGCCAAAAAAAGATGTACGGGAGCGAAGCTCCAGGCACCAGCTAGTCTTAAGATGCAATTTGACAGTGATTTATTTTCATTTATTCTCTAATTAATTTGGCTATTGGATAGATATTTATGTATGTCCACATTATTTTATTTTGATTAAATACGAACTGACCCGACAGACGACGTCTTATTAAAAGAGGTACGATTTTTAGGTTTTTTGTTCATAAACTCGTTAATTTAAGTAAATAGTTTTTCTAAATTTTAAAATTTCCCTTCATCGGTGTTTCTTATTTCGATCCGCACGTTAGATATGGAACTGAATTATGATTACGGAACCTTCTAATATTTTTTTCCTCATAAGCTCAAGATTACTCCTAGAACTTCAACGAATATTAAGAAAGAAATTGCTCCAACATTTCCCGAGTTTTACGCTTAGTATATAATATAATTTTTTTTTTTTTTTTTTAAATACTACGCCCGCACTAGGGAACGAGCCCTGTGTCGCGGGGAGCTTTACAAACATGAAACTAACGGACACAAAGTACACCCAGACTAGAAACAAATATCTATGAATTACACAAATATTTGTCTCGTGTGGGAATCGAACCCACGTCACCCAGCACGGCGATGTAGTGGCGAGGCGACCACCTTAACCACTGCGCCACGGTGACAGTCGTGTAACACATAATATATTTAGTCATTAATTTTTGTTAAATAGATTTAAGGAAATAAAATGTCTTAAAACAGAAATTGTCTGTATAAGTTTATTTACTAGCGGGAATGTATTTTAGGATTAAACATAAATAATTTGTGCTCAGTAATTATAGTCATTCAGACTTTTATTTATTACTTAATATTGACCTTGACTAACCTATTTAGAATTTACAAAGCTTGTCTCCTGAGGGCTTTTATCAAACAGTTAATTTAAATTAGTTGTTTAGTGAAGCTCTTAATTATAAGGTTTGGCAAATACTATTTATGTTTTAATTAGTACAATTTTGGACGTAGAATACTACGGATTTTTTATCTTGGAGCGCGACAGACCAAAATGTTGCAATAATGTTTAATATTTATCTAAGATGTTTAACTGAAGCAAACCTAAATTGCTTTATATAATATAAACTTAAGCCTAAATGTAAAAGGTCTATACAAATAGGTTTACAAGTACTCTGTTACAAAAGTACTTACAACTTGAGTCTCATCTTAAATTGCATTTTAATTATATAAATTTTCTTCCGTAAGTAATTACAATTTACTCAAGACAAGTTGTTTCAGCTGCCATTACAACGATACACTTCACTATTGCAGTTCCTCTGAACAACTTTTCAACTTACTGTTTAAAATCAAGACACATTCATTCTTTTAATTGTATATTTATGTTTTACATTCATAGTATCATGTCTTCTATGCCCAAGTGGTAGGCAGAGTTGTATCACACCCTCATTTTGCTGGGATGGTTTGCCCAATATAATAGGGAGCCATTCCATTGCCTTTGGGCATATTTCCATATTCCGAGTTGATACTGAAAGACCCAAAACCGTTTTTTGGGTTGAACCAGATCAAGAGCGCCAAGCAGCACGGAATCGCACAATCTATGTATCAATCCCTTTCTATCACTTAGAACTGTCGTTTTCTAGAGCGATAACGAGAGCGGGAATGCGACATCACGCGGCAGCATCGACAGTCCACTCGGATCTCACACTCTATCTCGCTCTATTAAATGACGGTTCTAAGTGACAAAAAAATATAGAAGCACAGGAAAGTGCGGTTCGGTGCTGCTAGATGTGGTGCAACCCTTACCCATCACGCATCAATCGTACTTATATAGCCCCGCTGCGCCACACTGACGTTTGCTGTCACTGAGACGCAACAAAAATAAATATTGTATTCCACATATTATAAGCTCGTATGGAACGCATCCCTTTACCCTCTTTTCATTCCTTTATTACAGTCTGTATCCTGTAATATGCAAATATATTTTGCAATGACTCAATTTGGAGTCTTTAATCAAAGTACTAGTTTAATCCTAATTGATTTATTAATACAAAAGTAAGTTTGTTTATAATAAATAGATCTTGAATGCAATTTGATATAGAGAAGGACATTTTTTTAAACCAAGATAAACCCTATAATTATCATAAGTTTTTATCGGAAGGTAAGGGTAGGCGAAGCTACAAGCTAGTTCCCATAATAATATGTTATTTAATTTGTTTCAGGTAATCTACAAGTTCTGTGATATAGCATCGCCTCAGTAAACTACCACGAGCATCAAAGTGGTAATAACTTGAATATTATTGGAACACAAATTTCCTCGCACAAACAGGGAAAACTTCCAACTGTTCATAAAATATTTCGCAGTATACCCACGCATATTTCCTTACCTTTAATATAAGTCTATTTATGGAATAACGTTTGAACAACATCAAGCAATCTATTTATATTTAATGGCAACCCCGACAAGTTCTGTTTGAAACACAGCATAAATAATGGGTATTACGAGTACGTGTTTGAAATAATAAATTGAGTCTTTTATCATATTAATATTACTTCTTCAAACGGCAAAGGATTGTTTGTAACTTATCATGAGAGATTTACACTGTAAATAGGCCTTTTATTATGACGGAGGGCGTTTTGAAAATAACAAAATGTATTCAGGATTGATGAAATAGTAGTCGCTAATGTTATTTAAGGTTCCGGTGGCCCACTCGATAAAGCGAAGTGTTAGTGCATAGAGGGGTTTTAGTGGGAAATTGTTCTACTACCATCTTCGGACAACTGTGCCCATTAGGGTTCGGGGAAAGGTGGCGGTTCCCATTTCCCCAAGTGGGGAGACGTGCATAAATTACAATTCCCCTTTAAAGAAAAAGATTGTTAAATAGTAGAAGAAATTATTTTGGGTGCAAAATCCTGTTAAAACTTTGCACTTTATATAATCTTTCAAAGGTATGAAACATAAATCTGAGGTATAAATTAAAAAACCGCACTTATTTATTAAGAACACTTTCGCGAGTAAGTTTCTTCGCAAGAATCATGTTTTCGTCGTTCATATTCAAATTGTGCAATGTTTGAATGTTGAACTCTGGGGTATACTTATCTGCACAAAATTTATGAATATGGAATATCAGAACCCTTCAAGGCAAACTACAAAGAATAGATCAATACAGTGTAGATACGATAGATAATATGAGTCTTATACAATCTTTAGTCTCGTAATAATTTTCTAAAATTGTAATATACTTTTAATTTAAGTCGTAATCCTCATTTATGGGTATTTATTTTCAATGTATTTGTGCATTATGCAATATACAACATTATTTAAATTCCCATATTTCGATAAAAATAACTGGTAAATATACTTTAGGCTTACAAATTACAAATTTTCGATTATATAGATTGTAGATACGTGAAAGTAAAGTTTCAACCCGTGGTAAAGATTTATTCATTTAATAATAAAAATAATTGCTGGCTATGTAACACTACCCTAAGAACAAAGTAAAACAGTAACTAAACTACGTACTACTACTAAGATATAAGAATATATAAAAATCGCCTCAAAAGTCAAATATTGTAGAATTCATTTTGATATAGCACAAATCGTAGAGTTACATGCGAATATCTCACCAGGATAGTAGGTATAAAATTCATATACAGGGTGGAAGTTTGTAATACCCCTTGGAGAGAAAGTACTTTACATACTGGAGATACATCATTTTATTCAAAAGAAACATTCCTTTATTTTTAAAAAGAACACGGTATTATTATAACTTGATGATAAACAGGTAGGTTATAATGTCATGGTCTGAATGGTTCTAAATATCTGTATACTTAGTATAGTAAGTTTAAAAACTCCATTCACATCAGATAGATTTACACTCTAATACAAAGTTTTACTATAAATCTAGCTTTGTTCGTCGTCTAAAGCTTCCGTTAAACCTTTACAATAGTATAAAATACTACCGCCTTACCTCAGCACCTTTCCAGCTTTACATACTATTTGTACCAAAGTACTGTTTCATCCGGCACTGATCCTAACATTATGTTCGCGTTATCTCGTTACTAAAAGTATTCTTGGCACACTCCTACATAATGTCGCTTAACGTTCAAACGCGTCTCATTAGTATACTGGCAACGTATCGACAAATGAGTTTGATAAAACTTCTCAATTCTATCACAGACCATATAATTTTTGTCTGAAAGAAAATTAGGGCACGGGTAATGGTAGAACGCCATTTGGACGAGAGCCAGACGCCATGGTACAACAGATTTGGGGACAAATCCGCTGGATACCAAATCTTAATCTAAGCGTATAAAATTTCACTGAACGATGCTGGAAACTGATTTACGATATAAACTAATCAATTGAACATAGTGTGCGGTTACTTATAACGTGTGCAATTTATCAGAGCCTGACTTTCAAGCTGCGAGTCGTTTATTCAAGCAAAAAAGCACTGATTATAATTTCAAATGGAGTCCCAGTTCCAACCAGAAAATCTTGGAAAGAATATTGAATTGAAAGCGTCCGCAATGTACGGGTTTATTCAGACTTATCAACTATAGCTTTGAATGTAAAGTTCGTTGAGCTAATACATATACCTGAATGATTTATTAGTCATAAATGAATACCAAGCTATGTGCGGTCAACCTGGTCAATGATAAATTATTATGAATGAATTCGAGAGTATTAAAACTCATTAATCAAAAAGGTGATTCATATTTAATGAACGTTATATCAAAATGCGATCAGGTTCATATTCTTCGAGAATAATTAAATTTAAATATGTAGCCTCCGTTACACAAATATACACTGAAACGAAATGAAGAACAAATTACAATTTCAAATGTGAGCTTTATACGGACTTTGGTATGCAAATCCGAGGGCTACTGTAGCTTATTCTTCGGATAAGAAGCCTACTTTCCTACATGTATCAATAATAACATTTTCGAGAACAATTTGCATTAAAATAACAAAAGACGGTGAAGTGTTTATGACGATCACTAGAACTGATATTATTTTATATCATCATATCAGCCCAATGACGCCCACTGCTGAACAAAGGCCTCTCCTAACTTCCACCACTGTGAGCGACTTTGTGCCGCCTTCGTCCAACGACTACCCTTTACCAAGTCGTCGGTCCATCTCGTGGGGGGTCGCCCTACACTGCACTTTCCAATACGTGCTTTATTTATTATGTGTCCCGAATCTAGGTAGAGTTAGCATCCTTAAATTATTTTCGTAAAGGTCAACCACTGAGAATATAAATAGCATGTTAAATAACGACTTTTCTATAAAAATCTGAACTGTAGGTCTACTGTGAATTAAGTTCCGGAGTTGCAAATAACATTTCGGGTCAACAATAGATCTAAAATAAAACGCAATCTTTCGATATACGCAATTCGTCGAATTAATAGAATAAATCGTCAACGAATAAACTAACGAAACTACGGGCGGCTACTTGACGGGCCTGTTGGTCTAGTGGTTAGTGACCCTGACTGCTAAGCCGGAGGTCGTGGGTTCGATCCCCACCCAGGACAAATCTTTGTGTGATGAACATAAAGGTTTGTTCTGTGTCTGGGTGTAATTTATCTATAATATGTATGTATTTACAAAAAAAAATATATTTAAGTAGTATATCAGTTGTTTAGTACCCATAACACAAGCAAATATAATTGCTTACTTTGGGACTAGATGGCGCTGTGTGAATGTGGTAGAATATTATTATTATTATTATTATTACGAGAATAATTGTAAAAAAAATTACAATTTTAAGCTGAAATTGGCAATAAAAACCGAATGCATAACAGATAATCCCAATGTTCAATACATCAATTAAAATTGATCTGAGCTTATCTGCGGGGACGTGGTTGTGCCTGTCCCACTATTTAACCATCCGGTAATACAATACAAACGTAAGTTAAATATAGGCAATATGCCAATATTCTATGCCCAAATAGATGCAGTTATTGAAAGGAATTTTTCATGGAACCGTGGTCCATTAACTACATCGACTTCTCCAATTTAAAAACTACAAATTCTTTACTTTTAAACTTCAAATTGAAACTGTCTATTAACTAACTATTATATAAAGCTAAATAAACACAGACACGAAAATATATTTGGTAGTCAAACTTCAAGTTAACAATACATACTTAGTCATGTCTGTGTACCTTTGTGGTTGTTTAACAAAGGGAACTTAGCAGAAAGTACTCAGAGGTTGGAACATTGCGATGTTTTGCTCTACAATCTACTTGCAAGTTTGTGGAATCACGCCACTTAACGTCAATGCCAACTGCCGCCTCCCAAGTTACGTGTCACTCCTGGTTAACGAAGGAACGTGACATCTAAGGTCACGAAACTTTATATAAATATATCGATACTCGATAAATTATGGACAATTAAAAGTAACTTCAAAAACTAAGTCAATAAGGTTTGGTTCATTATGAGCCAACGGGATAAGTTGTAACATTAAGTAATACATATATGTATATAGGGTAAACCCGGGATAGATGCCCTAGTTAAGGAAATAGTCTTATAACTTTAATACCAAACGTATTCGCAGAGAATATCCCTATGATATAGTTAGTTTAATCATTCATAAAGCTTTAGAATGTATATTTATTTACGTAACTATCACTGGGTTAGCAGGAATTAAGTTCTTGCGAGACATATTTTTTGGGATAGATGCCTACCGGCTTGGATAGATGCCTCACAATTAAATCATTTGGAAGGATAGATGCCTATGACGGGGGATAGATGCCCTTTATAATAAAATAACAAGAATAAGTTATCACAATGTAACATTTATTATTCTTCTGATAAAGATAACACAAATTTTAAAAGAAAACAAGTTGACCCTTAATTATATAGATTACAGATGCATCTCTTTAACAAAAATATTTTTAATCACTAAGTCAACTTTTATAGAAATAGCCCTAACAAAATAGTAACATCTTTATTTTATTTCATTTGTTCCCAGTTCTTTTTTCTCCATTTCTTCAAATGCTTTCTGCAGCTGCTCCGTAGTCCATGATATCACTCGAGCTTGTACACCCTTCTTCCTTTTGTATTTTCTTGGCATCACCTACAATAATCAAAGTAGTTTTGGTTAAACACTTTATAATCACACATACACACACCCTCACACACACGTACACACAAACACACACACACTCTCGTCCTGATGTCCTGCGGATGTCATATCAATTGACATCCTTATATAGTATTTAGATACATACATATTTATTATAAATACATTAAAATCAAACACAGAACTCTAAATAAAATCATTGTCATCACACAAAGTTTGTCCTGGATGGGAATCGAACCCTCAACCTCTGGCTTAGCATCCAGGGTCTCTTACCAACAGGGCAATCACAATGTAATATAAATACACTTCTTCAATACTTTAACACGGGTTTTACAGTATAGAGGGATAGATGCCCTTAAGGGCGTCTATCCTTCTAAATTTTGGGGCGACTATCCTTTACGCTAGGGATAGATGCCTTTTTGAATTTTAATTAAAGTAAATGTAAGAAATCAATGATTAACTCCTAAATGTGTTTTCAATAAACCAATGTATTAACACAATTAAAATAAAATATAATACATTACTACTTCACAAAATAGGGAGCAGTCAATACTTACGTTTTTTAGCGTTTCGCGCTCGTCGCGTCCGTTGCGGATATATTGGGGCACACACGCGATACACGTCCACTCTGCACAATAGTTTACGCATCCCTGAGGTGAGGGGTGCACATGGCGCATGTTTAAACTATGCACTTGCTGTGAAGTGTGTTAGAAGTCGATGTTGTAAAATCGAGGCGTCTATCCCAGCGCGGCATCTATGCCGGTTTTACCCTAGATGTTTAAAACAGAACAGTTTCTGTAAGATATTAAATATAAATAATATCAACCCATTAATGTCCTGTTGGGTTCGGGTCTCCTCTCCTCTATCTAGAGAACTGAGAGGGCTTAGGCCATAATCCACACAGGCTGGCCTAATGTGGGTTGGTGGATCAGACAATTCCCTTAGAATTTCTTCTAGGTTATGTGGTTTTCCTCAAGATGTTAATCACAACTAGTACATATAAATTCCACAAAGTAAAAATATATCCACTTTGGTACTGCCGGTCGGAATCTAACTCGGACCGCGTGTTTAGCACAGCGCGCCGTGCCGGTCACTTATTCCCTTTATCATCTAATAGTTATATAACGATTTTTTTTAGTTTCTCCATTAAACTATTAATTCAGAATATTACAGCATTTCCTTTGGATGAGAAGATTATTCATGAAACTTTGTGTTAAACTTAAAAGGGACGTGAGAGGTTCTTTGCCAACTTTTCTAATTTCTTTTCGATTCGGACTAGAAATGTTCAACGTAAGCGTGAATCTTCGCTTTTGACTTCAAAAAAAATATGCTTAACGATAAAATTACTTAAAGCTGAATTTTGTAATGTATAAAATGTTGTATCAGTCACAAAAGATGAATACGACTTAATGATCTGTTATGCTTCAAATATTTTACTATTTGTGTCTATTTTTAAATATTTCGTAGAAGTGCCAATTTTCCTCTACCACCACCCTCTACTCCACATCGCTCCGTGGGTTGTATTTCTATCAAAACTGACTTTTGGCATTTCACCTCTCGTGAAAATCAAATTGTTTCTGTCTTTCAAACACTTTGACTTAACAAAGACGTGAAAACGGGGAACCAAAATAATTTCGCAATTATTTTACATTTTAACACCGCCATGTGATGGAGTAACATAATTTTGTAAAGTTGAACCGGTTAATTAACCGTTCAGAAACTGGGTTCTTGAAACAACTTTTGCTCTTAGCGTAATAGCGACTGGGAAAGAATTAATAACTTTGCTATTTTCACTTCGCTAGCGGTAAGCACTTTTCGGTTTAATCTGTGAAGGCGATAAAGTTATCTAATTCAAACTATTAATTCATGAATTTCACGAGTTTACCTGTTGGTGCTTAGTTCAAGCACGTTCTAGCATAAATTGATAGTTGTTAAGCATTATAACAGAATCGTTTAAGCAGAGACAATGATTTTATTAAAACTAGAATATAAATGTGGTAATTACCACGTGAATTTAGTAATTAAGGGCTGAAATACATTAGCTAGTCGATCGTTTAGATTAGGGATCGTTTATCGGATGAACCTCTCCACCTACCACATAAACTGTCCTGATTAATTACACAGCGATGGAATCGACGGGCGACTAAATAGAGGTCTATATTATCAACATTTCTCACGCCAGGACGTAACGATTTTTGGCACATACAAAGAATCAGAACAGTTTTTTCTTAATGACTTCATAGTCCATGCATAGTATTGCTCCTAATGCTCTAAAGCCACAGAAAATTCTAGAATATTCGATTATAACTCGCACTAACTCCTCATGTCAGCATGTATAGGTCATATCACGCCCGACGGTTTTACGCTCTAAAAAGCAACCTAACACGGCCCCTTTATTTAGGACTCCTATATTGTTGGGTTTTACTTAACATTTTCTTCGGATTTGGAACTGCTTCAGTAGTGGAGTTGTATCAAAATCCCTGATTTGGCTTTCTAGTACTATTTCGCTTAAAATGCGTAGTAGAAGCTTAGGGCCTGAAATTGTGCCGATAAAATAACAATAGATTCGACTTCTATTAGAAAAAATTGGGTCTTTTTACCTTTTTCTTTTAAAACATTGTTATCACACCTTATTTCGATTAGGCATTAGCAGAGACATAGCGACGCCGCGCCAATTAAGCAAATAAAAATCTTATTAGATAACACTAACTGTCTCCTGCAGCTTTGACTGCTTTAAATTCGGTGTCTGTAGTAAAAAAAAAACAACTTCTTCGATTTATTTAAACTGATTCTCATAAGGAACGGTTTTACGTAGAGGTTTTAGGTTTGTATTTGTCATTAAGTCGGTTTTTTTTTAATAATTGTATACTCGCTATGATTCCACCGCAATGCTCAAATAAGTGTTGATTTATCAAATAGCTTCATATTCGATAACCATCATATTATTATGCTGTCCAACTAGCTTGTACATTTCTCACAGGCACTAGGTAGTTAATCGGTATAATTTATGGTCCATACATAATCACCTCTTAGCAACATCCCTACTTATTATAGACAAGATAAAAACAGCGTTATCATAATTCATTCGCATAAATATTTGTATTTCCCTGCTCGTTAATATCTGAAGCCTATTTTAACGCTAATTATTATAAGCAAAGTTTGTTTTGTTCCGCCTAAATTGTAATTCAGCAGAAAACTGTAATGTAAAAAACGAACGTAACTCAAAAATTAATGATAACCTAAAAAACCATTAGTTTTTGCTGAATTTCGAAAATACCGTTTTGCTATGGAGGGAAGTGAAAACTTTCGTTGTTACTCCTTCATTTTACTTTTGATTAAATTCGTTATGCTTTCCCTGGGTCTCCTGGGTATCATAGCTCGGTGTTCGCAAAGCTAATCCTGGCTTACACGAGTCGCAATGATGGATATATATGGGAGTGAGGTTGATATTATTTATATTAAATGAATATTGCAAAATTATTTTTGATTTAAAACAGAATCTACAGTAATTAAACAAAGTTAATAGTAACGCATTAAAAGAAAATAATTTAAGTAAGAAAGAAACAGTTTTTATATCGACCAACTGCCGGACAGAAGAATACAAAAAACAAATTTATGATTAAAATTAAAAAAAAAAGTTAGTAAAATTATCATAGCACTCTCACATGTGACGTTTAGAGTTATGTAACCAGAAAAGCCCCTGTTCGGGTATTATTTAACGCGTTAGGGTCAAAGTTGCTTCCATCTTTCACGTGAGTACGTTTAAAGCACTATAAGTTAGTTTGAAACAATACAATCAACAACAGGCTTAATGGAAGGAATTTCTGTAAGAGGTACGTAGGCAATTAGTTGTCTCAAAGTTTACCCACTTCCATAGCAAAGTTTGCGGTTTAGAATGCGTAAGTATCGTGTACTTATTATGTATTACACAGATGAGACCTACTTTTGAATAATAAGTTTACTTACTCGAAGAATACGGCCAAGTAAGGTGTGCCTTTGTAATTATACAAGAAATTATAATTTATTTTGTGTGATCTATTTGTTATTAAGGACCGTCCTATGATACTTTTAACTGAAAGCAATAATTTTTCAAACTAAGTTATCGAATTATACATAATAATATGTTGCAGTATAACAGGACTTCAATTACAATATCGGAAACATAATATTTATTTTTCAATGTAGGTGGGTAAAATTTACATAAAATCTTGGGTTCTTAAATTAGATCGCTACATTGTACCCATAGGCATACACATTTATAACAAAAATTAACTTAGTTAAAGCTACTTATTTTAGTTAAATAATAACTTATCAACCAACTAAATAAACTAACAAATAACAAACTAAGCAGACTTACAATCTATAAATTCAGTCATCGAATAAAAACATTTCTTAATTAAAAACTTCTATAAAAAACTTTTATCGTTTTTAATTTTAAGTCCCTAATCTCTTTGGGAATTTTATTATAAATTACTGGATCCATTTCAAATAAGCTTTTCCTAAAATAAGCTACTTTACTATGATCAGCCCTGAGAATATTTGAGTCCCTTTTCCTAAATCTGACATCTGCTGGTTCTTTTTTTTAATAAATATAAATGTGGATAGTTTTTAACAAATTCTGCTACTTCATATATATAAACTTTGAAACGTAAGTAATTATATATGTTGGAAATATGGCTGACAACTATCCCTGGTAATGTAACTTACATATTGCACAAATACATATTGTTTGTGGTAAGAAGACTGAATATCAGTCATTAATTTTGAATTATTCATGTGATACTGTGAAGTTCGTTACGATTATCGAGGTTAAGCATCACTCGGCAAGGTCAGTCCATGATGGCTGACCGTTTGTAGCAATTTAATTCTGTAGCGACTCCGTGCTTCGGAAGGCACGTAAAGCCTTTGGTCCCGGTTATAACTTAATGTGGCAGTCGCTAGTCGTTAAGTCAAGTTGGAAGTCTTCTGGGCAACTTGATAAATGCCAAAACCAGGGTTTGCCTCAAGCCCAGATAAGAAGAAGAAGATTCATATGAGAAAATCCATTATAATTAAAACAATGTTTCATGAAACTTTAATTAAAATTAAAACTTGCAACCTGTTAGACGTTTTAAATTTTGAACTTTATTTACTAATATCATATTTATATCGCAAGACACCAAAACGTACTTTTTCCCGTGTTGTTTTTGTTTTTGCTTCAAAATGACGTATAAACAAAAATACCTACCGTCAAAGCCTCTTATGCATGCTCTTTACATTACAAACGTACGTAACAAATAGCATGTTAAACAAGAGTATAAAGGTAAGACAGCAATAAAGAAGGAAATGTCGCGAACTCGACATCGAATAAAATCTATGTGGGTGAGTAACACCTGTCTTCACAGATAAAGCCCTGTGCACACGCTTCGGTAAATACTACAGAACGCTCAAAGCGCCAACGCAAACATAATATCGATAAAACGCGTTACTGTGTCTTGCACACACATTTATGGAAGATTAAAATGGCATTCATCACAATGTATTTTTATAGGCCATTCGCAAAATTGTGTTCAAACGGGAAAAGCAACGAGCAATTTGCGAAATCCGTTGTAAAATTGATGCTGTCATACTTCTACTTGTGAGCTATAACATGTACAGTGTATGTGAATATTGCACCCAGGGGCAAACAACATGACTAAACTAATTAAAGAGGTGTGTTTGTGTGAAGGGAGTAGTAGTCTTTGACATTACAGTTAGTCAGCAGCAGAAATACCGAGCTGGTTGATTACTTTTTAATGGACTATTATATTTGTCTTAAAAATTAAAAAATATTTGAAGTTCTAGAATATTCTTCAAAAAATTAAAAAATAATATAATGACGTTGATGTCTTTAATAAAGAAAAACAATACAATTATATTATTATTAAGTATATTGGAAAATTCTTATAGTTTCTTACATTAAGGTTTTCTTTAACGTGAAATTATTTAGTAAGGAACTTCTCTTTTAATTTAACCTTTTTAGATTTAAATAATCTTATCACCTTCTAAATTGTGGGTGACATAATGTGAAAGGATTTTTTTAAATTACTTTAAAGTGTCAAATCGGTACCTAGTCCGAACACAATTTTCATTTCTAAACGAAATTAAGATCGTTGCCGCCCCAAGCGACTACACTGTGAATATTTTAGACGAAGAAAATTGAAATTTCGTCTATACGCTCAAAATTATGACAATTTATTATAATTTCCTATTAATATTCAGAGTAGGACGTCCGTTAGTTGGATACAATGGAAAGACAAAACTTTGACAATGATTGAAGCTCTAGTTGTGAAGGTCGCTCGTTTTAGAGTTCGTCTATTATATTAAACTTCATTTTCAAACTTAGAATATTATTTACGTATGTAATTATAATATAGCTAAGAATTGAGAAATCTCAAAAGGAAATCAATACATTTATTATTCAGATTCAAGGGACTTTTAAAATTAAATGTCGAATGAAAATATCTGTGCTGGGAACTTTAAAAACAATGCCAGCTAGTTTTGTTTACTCACAACATTATACTACTGAAGTAGGTTTTGTTATTTTTAGGTGCGGTATGTTACGTTCTAAGTCTAGTTAAAAATACCTGCACTATTGAAAATTCTGTGTATTAGTTTCAAAGTTGCTTATACTTAATATAATCTATTATGTGCACAAAGACGTGCTAAAGCCGCCTCATCGAGTTTAAGCGAAGTCACCGTCTCTGCACCGAACTTCAGTAGTTTATTTACAAAGGTGTCACTGTGTGGCCATTTGTTAACTACACACCTTACCCCCTCGCTTACTAACAAGGACGTTTCTAATTAAAACTTCAGGTTTTTCCACCAAGTATAATGATAAAACTACATGTAGGAAAGTTATTGCGAACTGTTTAACCTCTGGCGCTAAAAACCAGCCAGCCAATAAATCTGTTGTAAGTTTTATCTGCCGCATCCTGTGTTTTCTGTTTCTTCTCCTTAACTTTTATCCATCATTTGTAGCAAATGAAGAAGAATGGATAAAAGTTAAATTGAAGTATTTATACATTAAATGAATGGAGTAACAGTTTTACATATAATAAAACAGGCCAAAAAAAGTTTTTATTAAAGTAGAAGTATTGTCCTCCGCCAACAGCTTCCTATATCGCACTCAAGCAAAACATCCTACCAACCCTAAACTTTGGTATGCAAATAAAGACAACATGCTACTTAAAACTCAGCTACCCTCATACCGCACTGGCTTTTGGTGTCACAATGTCGGGTGAAAGTTTCAACACGGGTACAATGAACATTTCAAATGTTTGGGATTTAAGAGTGCGGACAGACGTCGCCAACTTATGTACCACGCTCAAATATAATACGCGATATTTCAACTGAAACGAGACAAACACTTCACCGTCGAAAGGTTTTAATCCCTCTGTTCAGTTAAATGTTTCTAAAGCATGTTCAACCGAGCGCAGATGATTAATCACTTTAGAAAATGTAAGCCTTCTGCAGGAACTAGTTTTGTGAATTGCTTATTTCATTTCCATTTATAGAGATATGATAAATTATATTTTGTTCTGACTTGGGAAAGTTATATGTACTTGCATAGACTTGTTGCCATTTGGTTGTACATTTATTATTATTTCAGACAAGCTATTGTTGGTCCCGAGCAATTTTAATACCTAACTATATAGTTGAGTATATCACAACAAACACATATTTCACTTTATATTAAAGGTTGTGTTGGGTGATTTGTGGACTTGGACGTTATAAGGGACTGAGTAGTCGTTTTTCTTGTTCATGAAACTGTGCCGGCGATATAATAGTCCATTTACTAACAGAGTTAAGTGGTCTGTAGTTGCGATATTAAATTACTCAGTGATTATTTAAATACATATATGTACTGTGCATAAATATACTTAGAAGCAATTATGCATTACCTAAACTGGAGTTATCGTTCCAGTTTAATAAGAAAATTTTAAATGTTTATTACCGAAGAAAATAGCAATTTTGAATTCAAATATGTGTTTGTTACATTTCATAACAACAAAACAAACCCTCAACTCGAAGTTTCATACAACATTTATGTTTTATTTTCGTGAGGAATTTATACAATATACTGTTTATATAAATAGTAATAATATTTGGTTTTCAGTAGCTGTCTGTCCGCTGACCGCAAACATGTTATTTTCGAAATATCCGACAAATATACTAAGTTAATATAAATGTGACATTAGATATTGTTTACATAGGCGTCAATATAATAAACTTGATTTATGGAATAACATAGTGAAAATATGAAACGCCCGACGGCCATATCGTTAGTGAGACAAAACTATCCCTTCTGGCGAGCCGCCAAAATGTTAGTTCGGCCGAATTGTCATCAATAAAAGTTATCATCCCCCGCTGCGGCCAAATTCACCCAAAAACGTACATCTGTACCCTTAAGTTTTGTTCAACGGTGACAAATAGCAACAACGCATTTTTATTGGATACAAACATTTCATATCTGTTTTGTGGCGTTAAGGCTTCTGTGTTCCGATTGAAAAGAAGATATCTACGTCTATGTATCTTTACAAACTAGCACAGGAAACGGCGCGCCGCGTCTATGAGCTACCCTCCGGAAAACAGAGCTTTTGTTATACACCTATAGTAAGGTGTATGTACCCAACGTATACTGGAATTCGAATACAAAAATTGGTGTCTGTACTAATAATTTATGACTGGCCTGTTGGTCTAGTGGTTAGTGACCCTGACTACTAAGCTGGAGGTCGTGGGTTCGATCCCCACCCAGGACAAATCTTTGTGTGATGAGCATGATTGTTTGTTCTGTGTCTGGGTGTAATTTATCGATAATATATATGTATTTACAAAAAAAAATATTTAAGTAGTATATCAGTTGTTTAGTACCCATAACACAAGCAAATATAATTGCTTAATTTGGGACTAGATGGCGCTGTGTGAATGTGGAAAAAAAAGAAAGAAAAGAATTCTTCTAGCTAGTAATGTGAGACATCACCAAGATCAGAAAGATCATCAATGAGACAAAGATTTGTGATATTTCAATTTACGTTTCAGGAGATCAGGTGTAAAAGGTTATAAGCTTGCCATGAACTATTTATGCAAATAACTATACATTTTGAATCACCTAAAATATTTAGTACACCTTAATGTACCTTACTGTATTAGTGTTAAGGTACCAAATCTAGTAACGTGAAAGTTTGGACGTTCGACTAATTGGGAGCACATTACTGTAAAAGAAAAATGTCGAAGGGTCGTGTCCCAAATCAAATCTCGATATTTCAATGGAGCTGATGGACAAGTCTAAACGACTTCGGCGACTATCTCGCGCTCCGCCACTCGTTCGTTTGTTCGGACTTAGTCCCCAGCCTCCTCTCCCCTCCCCTCATTTTGTGGGTCGGGCATCAATAAAGCTTATCGGCAGCCTGCTCGCGACATCTCGAGTACACAACGCTCCTAGCCTTGTAGGCGCCTATAAAGAAGATATGGGAAATTGAATTATTTTTTTATACAGCCTCATTTTATGATACCAATTCACCTTAATATAATATTAAATAATCCTATATATAGCGTAACGTTGAAATTTATCGACCTCTCATATGAAGATGGCTTATCTCGGTATAATGAAAAACATTTGATATCTCAAACATTAAAATTAAGTACTAGATATGTGTTAACATCACATCAAAACCGTATAAATAATTTTTTTTAAACTACATTTTTATTAGTTAACATAATTTTATAAACATTCATAATTATGCACCAATTCTAATTAGACTGATAAATGTACTGCGTAGGAACTATGCGCTGTGACTAGATTGCAGTAAAAGTTATAGTTGTAAATTAAATACTCAATCTATACTAAATACATTTATTGCACCTAAAATATATAAAACACTAGAAAAGTCTTTTTTTATGAGAATTAACCTTAATCATAAAGTAATCTCGTCGTGAAACATGACACCAAGGACAATTTTACGCTTCCTTCTGCTACTGTGAATAGCTTATCAAGATGATTCGGGCTTTGCAGATATTGGCGTAGCAACGTAACGTCTAACTAAGATAATTCCACAAAATTTATCCTATATTTATGTGAATTAATATACTTTGGATATAGGTAATATAATTTTAATGTGTTTGGTACTAAATTAATTTTAAATTAATTAATACTAGTTTTAGTACTATCTAATTCTCAAAAAAAGCAATCGCCTAAATCGTATCATCATCATCATCATATCAGCCGTAGGACGCCCACTGCTGGACATAGGCCTCCTCAAATGACTTCCAATAGGACTTAAATCGTATCGTAACATCGTAATCGTAAACAAATTTGAAGCCAAACGGCGCTTAGAAAATCATGTAATCTAATAAAGCTTGTAATTTAATTAATAGAGAAAAGTAAATATATATTGAGCAAATTTTAATGTAATTGAGTTTGTAGTACCTACATATTACTTTAAATCGTATAGAGAAAACCGATTAAAAATGAATCGGATCAGTATTGGACGTTTGTGGGTGAATAAATACGAATATAATCCGACAGCAAAGTTCTGTCGTGTTCAATTAATTGAGTGTTATACTCGTACGGGGCAATCGCACTGGTTTTAAAATATTAATTGAATTTAGCTGTGGCTTAGTTCCAACAAATGTGTTGTTAAAGAAGTTTGTTAAATTTATTGTTTATTACATTTTTTTATACATATATTTTGGCAGTTTACCTATGTGACATACATTATGTAAAATGCTAACAAATTCTTTTATGTTCTCCAAAAAAGATTGGAAAGCAACTATTGCTGACAAAATAAGCACTTTATGAGAGAATAGGGAAAACGAAATAACAAAAAAAAAGGAAATAACGTTTTGCTGTTTATTTAAAACTTTACGAGTTTTCTCTGTTCTTGAGGATCCCTTAAAAACATTAACTTCCATTTCAGCAGTTGGATGAAAGTACCTTAATATAGATTATATGACAATCATTTAGATTAAAACATTGGCTACATTATGATACGTACATGAAATACATTCTTGTAGGTCCTTCGCCCTACGTAAAACTATGAATAATAGTATCCCATAACCAAACCATTTTAGGATTTTTTTATTATTTTTTTAGTTAATAAAAAATGCGTTAAATTTTATTTGTGAATTATTCTTCAAATAACAGGTACTAAGTAATAAAAACATACTTTCATTTGGTGAGATAATGCTAGCAAATGTGCTAGATTATAGAACAAAAGAAAGAGCTTACTCTACACAAGAGCGTAAGACAAAAGGAGCTTAAAACTGTTAACGTAAACAAAGACTTAATGGTAGTATATTGTAATGAAATCTCGGGGAGTCACATCAATCAATCTGGGGAGCCCTAATGCGGTCGTACAACCACTACGAGTGCTGCCTTCTGCTACTGATTAATTCAAATGGAAGTAAGAAAAAAAATAGTTGAATCGAGAACAAATGCGAAGAGTATGTGAATATTAAACTGAGGTATCTAAATCGTGGAGGTTGGTTTTTATGGTTTTTGTTTTACTGTAACGATTAGTAAAAAATACTATGATAATGAAAAAACCTTCTTTTTATACTGCTGAAGTCTTAAACAAGCAAAAGATCAAACTGACCAGCAGTAACTAAAGCCTATAAATAAATACCTGAAATACAAGACTTGCACGAAGCTATCATAATTATTTAAAATTAGCAACCTACCCCGATTTCACACGGTTATTTTTTATTGAGATTTTACACAAAAGTATCATTCGAATTATTGACTTGGAATTACTGAGCAATGTCTATCTGGACTCGAGACTACTCCGATTATATAAAAAGAAATTAGCCAAATTGGCAATTGATTTTTACTTAACTATAATCATCATCATGCTGGATCAATATGCCGCCTGCAACTAAACAGCATTTACAACTTACCTATAGGACAGAAAATATTGTTAAAATAAGTTTAACTAGATGGCGCTATTAGCATTTTTAGTTTTTATATTTTTAGTTGTACGCAAAACCACACCTGGTATAATATAAATAATAATTAAAACTAATGTAAGATGTAGACCTGGCATACCTAAACAGAAAAACTCAATAACTTTAATCCAATTCAGCTATCGATCCTTTCTTCTGAAAGCAGATCTTTGTGCAATACTTTATTATAATAATTAGAAATACTATTCTATATTGTTTCTAAAATTTCATCGCAACCTTATTCCGTAGGGAACACTAAAAACTAACAAGCTTCAATCTTATTTTTTCATAAAAGGTAAAAGATATATTTTACCGCGAAATTTTTAATTAAGTAAAGCTGCTGTGAGACCAAGTTTAACATAATTTAATAATGAAGGAATGGGCGCTTCAGCTCAGAAGTTAACTACTTAGGATAGATGTCTACTAACAGCTGTAATACAAGAATTTTCATAAAAGAAAAATATAAACTGTGTCGGAATACAAACTCGAATCAAGTCAAAGTAATTTTGCTTTACTTTTAAAGTCGTCAAGAGATTTACATTGTACGTTAATTTTGAAATATGTTTAAAACTTGTTAAGGCTTTCAGTTAAATGTTTCATTCTTTTTTCCTCGTTTTCGGTGTTTGAAATACCAACCATTGTTTTTCATGAGAGACGGGGGAAGGGGGTTTGTCGCAAAAAATCCACCTAACCGGAAAACTATTGAAACAGAACAATGGTGGCAGAAAAAGGATTTTAATTAACCCACGTCCGTAATGGCCACATAAAGAGTAGCTATTGAAAAAGTTTCAATAATTGCGCAGCACGTAGCGGCCGTGTGAATTGGAACGTGCACGACGTCGATCCCCGCGGATTGCATACTCGCACAAAATGGTCGCTCCCGCTTATACGTACGTTCGTAAATATAACCACTTAACGCTTCAATAAACATAGGATAACATAGTATCAAGCCCTTTTACAGAAGAAGTAGGCGGCGATGTAATACATACATACAATGTTTCTATGTGAGAAAGTGATATATAACTTGACATTTAATCTGGGCTTAAATAGTTAAAGCTAATAATTTTTTCGTCAAAGAATAAATAGAATCGATATAGCTAAGAAATCCTGAGATTGAAGACTAATCGACCTACTAAAAATATTACACGAAAGTGCCCCGTAATCTTGCGAGCATTTTAAAAATAGAATTTACTTCATCATGAAAAAACTCGATTAATGTCCAACATATGTACTTTATGAAACTGTTATAGAAAATAAAGCTGATGCCAAGCCAAATAAGCTTGTGAAAATCCTTAGCAAAGTGAAACACCGATTAAGTGGTGTAAGAAGCTCTGAATCTCTTAAGTAAACAGATACTTATATAACTGCTAATGCCAAATCGAAACGTGGGCAGGTACGCTGGTCTAAGTGTATATATATTCTATTTTCTGCAAACCGCCAAACCACAGCTCGATAAACACCGACATCAGATTTACGCAACTTATAATGTTCTTTGATGTTACAATTTGACCTTTAAATCCTTTGAAATAAGGGCAAATGTGATTAGGCATACACGTCTCAGGAGCGGTAGCCTGTCGACTTCGCGAACCAAAACATGAAAAAGGTCGCCCCCTGACATTCGTGTATACAGCCATGTATAAACATTCTTTCTGATCGAGTTGTCCGCCGGCATTGTGGTGAGGTCTCAGCCTATGAATAAATCAATTATATTCTGCCAATGCACAAGGCGTGTTTTGTCAGTATTTTAAATTGGTAATGGTGGCATAGCCTACATTGATGTTTACCAAACCGATAAAATTTGCACAAACAGTTTTAAAATTATACAATTCCTAGTTATATCAAGAGGAAGAGGTGGACCGAGGAGGACTTTTGGAAGCAGCAGGTACGAGTGGTGTCGTACTAGAAAGTAAAAGAATTGATAGAAGCAAGTGACGATTGGCATTTACTTCACCGACAAGAGCGCAGATATAAATTATGAGAAAGAGAAAGAGTTATATCAAACAATATAATATATTTTCGTGAAGACTCTCAAAAGTTGGATGTTTGATTAAATTTATTTCAACTACCTACATGTTTATCCAATCAAAATGTTCTCTTTGATTCTGTAGCAGTCTGTAGTGGATAGGACTGAAGGGACGTTGCTGTAATGGGTTGGGTGGTTATAAATCAAATGCTTAACACGTAGTAGGCGGTCATATTCGGCAAAGTCGAGCGCAAGTGAATTAATTAGCTACTCGTATACCAAATTGTTTACCCGTGACGGCGTGCTCGTTGATTCCCTTGTAACGTGCCGTCAGCCTTAGCTATGTTGACACGAACTGTCGATTCAAGTGCTACTGTTATAGTGTACAGAATTTAGTATGTATATTATAATGGAATTTAGCTGTCTTAAAAATGTGTGTTTTAAGTTCTTTCAGAAATGTTACGTACACCATAAATACTACGCTACGAGCAAAATGTCAAAAATATTTGTTATAATTATGTATGATGTGGTTGTACTTTTATAAGAAATAAATAAATACATGTGATCCAACCCTTTCAATTTCCATTATCTTCCCTATAATTATATTATATTATAAATAATTTGCAAAAATGTTTAGTAATTAAACAAACTTAAGAAAAGTTCTTAATGTAGATAATAATGTCCTTATCCCTATTTTCAGTTCAATCGAAAACATAAGTATGACATCATAAACTAAAACACCGGTTATTTTTCAGTTAAAACATATTAATTACATTTTCTTTAGTCAAATAATTACATGTCTGTGCGTGTTGAAACTCATATATGGAACATTGCAGACTTGATACCATTCAAAACAGTATCAAAATAATTGAGGTGCCGCGGCGTTAATAACTTATTATTTACATAATTACTAACATAATAATTACGAAGCTTGGCAGTGAGCACGGTTATGTGAGGAAAACAAACGAGCTGGCACCCGTACCCGCACCGGAGCCCCGAGCAGAAGCCTCGCAAACAATGTGTTTACTCACCTCCTACATATTTACTGAAGGGAATACATTACGACTCGCACGGGAATTATGTGTGGTATCTAAAATATGCGCCTGTTTTGTAAGATGGGTAATCCTAAGGGCTTTTTAGAATCAAATATCTACATAAATTGTGCCTGTTAGCTCCCAAACTCCTCAAGGAATATGCTTGTGTATCACGTAAACCGGCGAGGTTGTATTTTAAAGTAGCTACATATTTAAAGAGAAAGTTACGATATTTCTTCGTTGACGTTTTACAGCTTGTCATTACATTTTTACAACGAATATCTTGTGTCGTCTTGTTTGCCGTAGTGGCCATTTTCATCAAACTGTTGTCAATGATTCATGTGTCTCGTGGGCAAGTAAAACTATACATAAAATGTGTAAAACATCATGTTTGTTAACATAAATATACTTAGAATGTTTTTATAAATAATAATTATTATTATGTCTCTTTTTTCATGGCTATACTTCTCTCTAAGGTGAGAAGTATATCCGGTCCTTTTGGAAGGCTTACGCGGGGACACAGGTCCAACACGCAGAGGCCCTTAAAGGATTTTAATTTAGAATGGGATGAGACATTTACCGGTGCCATATCACAGCTGAACTATTGTAGTACAGCTATGATTTGTCACTGGTAAGTGTAAAGCTATTGTATGATGTTATGGAGTCAAATAAAGTTGGGCTATGGGTTTGGGTGTTCGGTGGAATGGTCATATCTGGCATACGGGAACAACGTCGTCTGCTTGCCTCTTCCAGCGGTGAATATATGATGTTAAATGAGGATTTGGGCAGACGGTGACTCGCCTTACACTAGGTGGGCCCCTTCCACAACCGAATTATTATTATTATTATAAATACAAAAAAAGAACATTAGTTTGTTATATTTATTTATCATTAGAGTGATATAATAACAGAGGAAATTGTGGGTGAAACCTTTTTAGCTATCGTATATCGTACATCCCTTTTAAGTCTTCTTCCGTTTCCGGTGGCGGCTATAAAAATAATACCGTACGCAACAATGAAGCCTAACAACTACCCACACTTGGGAGAAATGTAACGGAAAATCGTGAGCGACATTGCACGTTCAATAACATACGAGTATACAATGTATAGGCAACTTCGATAAAACAATTTCGTTCACGGCAACGCTACGCTAACATTGGAAAGTTAATTTTCTACATCGCAGCGATATTATTTAATAAAGTTACTGTTTTATTTTCAGGTGAAACTGACGAACATGGCCTGCCCACAGAAAAGGACAAAGGATGCGACACCAACCTCTACCTCTATGACGTGAGTTTTGTCTATTTACTTTAGTGAACTTGTAAATAACCCGTTTAAATGTTGACTAAACAAAGTAGGTAAGAGCTAAGAAGGATTATCTCAACTCAACTAGATGGAGGAACATTAAAAGGGTATTCATTATTCAGTTTATGCGCTGCATTACGCTTTCCAAAGCGCAATTGCATACTCCACTCTCATTAAGCAAAGGACGTAATACTGAATATTTGCAAATGAATAATTATTGCTATTTGAATAAACAGGGTTATTCGACTACTATGCTATGTCATATATAACGCAGAATTATGTTTTATGAGAGATAAAGGAGATTAGCCCTGTCGTATTATATTCACAGATTATATATAGTACAAAGTTAAGCTGGAACAAGTACGGTTGCTGATTATTTAAGGGAAAATGTCGGCCAGTTTGCGTTGCGTAACAATTGTGCTTCCTACTCTGTAATCTAGTAGATTACTTCCTCTTTGAAATGAAGATGACACGTAGATTAGTATTGTTGCAAAGATGAACGTGGTTTAATTAAACAAAGTATCTATTTTAAAATTACATTTATTTCTTACAAATTTGTGTTTTCCAAATAATATTGTGAATTCTAAATAAACATATTATTATCATTTAAATTAGCAATACAAATATTTAAAAAAATTTACGTGGCATCCTGCCTTTTTTCTCCAAAGGGTAAGACAGAGGTGCATAACACCCAGCTATCACCAGTTAGGTATATTAAATAATCGTGAGCGAAATTATTGCTATTAATTGGGCCTATTTCCAGGGCTGATACTAAGAATTTCATGATTAATTCCAATACCATTTTTATTGAAAACTTGAATTATTGTCGGATACCTTCAACTACCCTAATATAATATAATATAATATTCTACCACATTCACACAACGCCATCTAGTCCCAAAGTAAGCAATTATATTTGCTTGTGTTATGGGTACTAAACAACTGATATACTACTTAAATACATTTTTTTTTGTAAATACATACATATTATATTATAGATAAATTACACCCAGACACAGAACAAACCTTCATGCTCATCACACAAAGATTTGTCCTGGTATTATCCTGATATTATCATATTTGAAAATGTTTATTAAATGTGTCTTGACATAAAATGATAAACTCGTGTATATTGCTTAGCATGTTTATTAAAATATGAATACTCTTCCATTCACTTTGTCGTCATATTTTTAATTGATTCCGCTACAGACTCCGATTTTGATTCCGATAAGCTAAATTTTAAAACTTTGACTCCGACTTTGGTTCCAATAAAACCACCTAACTTTACTGGATTACACTTTGGTCTAGTGGTTAATGACCCTGACTGCTAAGCCGGAGGTCGTGGGTTCCATCCCCATTCAGGACAAATCTTTGTGTGATGAGCATGATTGTTTGTTCTGTGTCTGGATGTAATTTATCTATAACATGTATGTATTAACAAAAAAATAATATTTAAGTATATTTTAGTTCAGTTGTTTAGTCATAACACAAGCAAATATAATTGCTTACTTTGGGACTAGATGGCGCTGTGGGAATGTCGTAGAATATTATATTATTATTTCTCCAACTACAATTCCGGTTCCGATTCCAACAAACTAATATTCTACCACAAATCTTAATTTAGTATTACTAATTCCATAGTCGGTGGTTACATTTACCTTAAGCAAGATCGTTTACCTTCCGTTAAAAAAGTATAAACATTAAGAGCAGTCCGCCAAACCACTTAGTATTCCAAGGTACACTCACTTAATGTTTATAAAGCTAGCAATTCAAGCCTGCCGCAAAAGTCTTGAGGAAGTTATTGCCCCAGTTTTAAGAACTGAATTTATTCTATACACTGCCAACTCCATTAGTGGCAGATTTACAAATTTGCCACCATCAAAGCTATTTTATTTTATTAATAAAATATTTTGCCACCTCTACCGATCTGTGCAATTCGATACTCTTTTCCCTCATCATCATCATCATCATATCAGCCGTAGGACGCCCACTGCTGGACATAGGCCTCCTCAAGTGACTTCCAATAGGACCGGTTGTATGCTATATGATTGTAAACAAATAGAAATAAATCTTGGGTAAATTTCTGAGTAATAAAACTCAATCACCTAATGTAGTGGTAAGGTATATAATAATAATAAGATATAATAAGATTTATTCCACAAACGGCACAAAAATGCGGTGGCATGGGCACTGTCTCGTCACAAGACACGATAGCTTATCCGCAACGAGCACGACGCCCAACGCCAACTCCCGCATTAGCAAATCTTAGTGCAACACGTGTAAATGGTTATGCATGGACAGCAACAGCCACCACAGCATCCACCATAGCATCCACCACACATCTTATATGTATTAGAAGAGTACTTTGTAGTATAACTCATCGCAAACATGCTATATGATATTAAAACAATACCGCCCCTAAAATCTACCACCCTATAGGTTCCAACTCACTTAGCCTGCTGGTAAATCCAAAATTTGAATGTTGCAAGCCTACCAGTCCTATACGTTTATTTAACTAATTGCCACTCTCCCGAGCGTTCGGTAAAAATAATGGCCGACAAAAATAAACCAGAAGTATACAATATTTTTTGTTATTACTTAATGTATTTGCAACGGTATTTTTTCCGCCTTAAGGCGACTTTTGCCCTTTTGCCGGCTTTGAAATTAAAATAACAGCCTCAAAGATTAAATCCCTTACATACCACGACAGCAATATGGTTTCAAGAATTAAGAACTTAGCAATCAAAATACTACTTTGGACTATTATGACTCTGTTTTTCTGTAAGAGTCTTTTTCTCATGAAAATAACTAACTAAGTATATATGCGGGTAATCTCTTCTCTAACTAAACTTCCCTAGGGAAGAATCTGCTCCCTAAAGAAGATCGCTCGACTAAGGGAGTAACCTGAAACAAGAGCACTGCAAGAAAAGTAAAATTCAAAACAAATCCTATACTAATCCATCTAGCCAGCGTGGTATAGTATACAAAATTCCCTCCACATTCATTGGAGAAGACCGGTACCCATCAGAGGGACTTTTATGGGTTGAAATGATAATGATGATGATGATTCTAAATAAGACAACAAAACATTATTACCATCTGTTTATGGATGAAATATCTCCTAGTGGTCGGAGACTAAAATTAAGAGTACCACAAGACCTACTATAGGCTAGCAATTATGAGGAAATGTCACTGGACATTTACCTCACATACCGCCCTTCCTTATTATAAAATATTGCTGAATGTCTCCTGGACAGATTGCAATACAGAGATTATGTAAAAAAAAAATATTATAAGCTTTATCAGTTTCTTTATTGCAATTTCACTAACAATTTTCATCACAAAAGATAATACCGAATAATTAATTCATTTATCTTTTACCAACGCTAACCCAAAAAGAATCTCGACATTAAAAAATCATATCGTGTTACTTGTTGTTTCGTTTCGGTGGATTTTCCACTAATTATCCTTGACCGTACCCGCTTGCAATATTCATACGAACATTTAGTATTAATCTTTCAGCTAGCCGAGTGTAAATTAATTATATCGATACGTATATTATACGAAATAACATTTAAGAAGATGGAAATGGAATAAATCGAGCGCCGTATTGAAATCGAGTTAGGAACGTTTTACCCATGCTGAGTACGCATACATCTGAGCTTTCGATGACCCGTATAGATCGTAGCGTCCTCGTAGCGCTTCGCTCGTAGCTCGTTCGTAGCTTGTTACAGCGCTCGTAGCACTTCAATCTCTACGCTATTGGTTTGAATTTCTCGCTCCGTTCGCTGCGATTCTTGGTGCAGTTTTTTGAATTCTTGCGAAATAAAGTTTAAATGGTTCAGTTCAACATGGAAATGGAAAAACTTAATGTTTTTTAAAGTTGAAGCTTTAAAAGTTCGTCCAAAAAGTAGCTACCATGTCGTTTCAGATGCCGTTCAATAATATAAAATTTAGCAAAACTGCAGTAAGTTAATTTTGGACTTCAAATTTATATAAAAACAAGTTGTGTCCGCGATTTCGTTCGCGTGACCCTGATATTTTTTCCAAAATCAAAGTAGCATAAGTTACTCCTCGTGACATTAGCTAATGCGCCGGTTAAGCCGCATCGAAATCGGTTCAGTCGTTTCGGAGTTTACCTCAAACAAACAGGCAAATCAAAAATTTACAAAGTGTACTTTTGTTATAAGTAACGTACCTCCATACATATTAGGTGACTCGCTATTTACTAAAAATAAAACGTATAATATACACATAATAATAATATGGTAATGATCTGAACCTCTATTAGGTACATAAAGACTGAAGATAGCAAAATGTGGATATAATTCAGCTGGAAACAACCCTTGAGGAAATAGGTGCGATTAAATTTAATAACTTTCGGTCGTCGTCCGGATGAAAATTATCTCACGAACATAGAGATAATTTACGTCGAGTAACATACACTTAGGCTTCACTGGCTGTTTTGGCCATGAGCTACGACTCATCGAGACCTATGACCTTTTGACTGCGTACCTTCAGATGTTGCTACAATAGAGTCTTGTGATAGTCTGTGTTCAATTATTATTATTTTGTCTTTACTAACAATACTTATAACTACATCTTGTTACTAACCCACTAGTAAACAATTTATGGATTTCACTACCCCATCTCAAGCCGTGGGTGTCGTAAAAGGCGACCTTATGTAGACAAGAGCATTACAAGAAAAGAAAAATTCGAAAACCCTATATCAACCCGTCGGGCCAGCGGGGTATACTTAGACTAAATTCCCTCCACATTCTTTGGAAAAAACCCGTGAAAATTGTATGGGTTGGAATAATGATGATGAAAATTTTAAATAAAGATATTTTATTTATTTATTTACGACGCTCTCCATAGTAAATCTCTCAAGTCGTTGAGGCCGAATACGGCTAGGAGGATATATTTATTTATTTTATTTATAGGTCTCATGTAATATAATTGACTGGCCTGTTGGTCTAGTGGTTAGTGACCCTGACCGCTAAGCTGGAGGTCGTGGGTTCGATCCCCACCCAGAACTAATCTTTGTGTGATGAGCATAAGGGTTTGTTCTGAGTCTAGGTGTAATTTATCTATAATATGTATGTATTTACAAAAAAATAAGTAATATATCAGTTGATTAGTACCCATAACACAAGCAAATATAATTGCTTACTTTGGGACTAGATGGCACTGTGTGAATGTGGTAGAATATTATATTACCATTAACTGGGCTACAAGTTAGAAACATCTATCCCACTTTCACATTTATGTTTGTATTTGGGTCACATTCACGATTTTTAAGCGTCGAGGGTTAAAAATTTGATAAAAACGCTTATTTAATCATTTATCACACAATTCTAATATAACACCCCTGATACAGGCTGATAACAACATATTCATTTGTCCAAAAAAATTATATCTGTTCAGTAAATAGCACAAAAATAAAAAGACTCGTATTCCACAACATAATAAAAATGGTTATTTACATAAAACGGGTACGGAGGTTGGTTCACGTGATGAAAATAATCCTTAATAAAAAAAGTTGTTTAGTGTAGAGCAAGGCCACACCTGCTGTGGGAGGAAACCCGCGGAATTATCCAGGAACGCCATCTACTGTATAATTCACGCACCATTTGCGAGCCTCGTGACTTCAGCCTCTATTACATGTACCTAGTGATGGTAGAAGGATGCTAATAGAATTTTTATATGCTCTTATGTGGATCAAGATTCGTAGTTAGAGGTCAGCTAAAGCTAGACTTCTCTGTTAAAACACCAACATTTTATACGTGAAGTTCTTACGTAGTTAACTATGGGAGATGCATATTACGTGTATCAAAATAACGGTGTTCATCAGAACACCGTTTTGAATGCACAACAATACAGTCGAAGTAGGTTAATCTAATGTTTTTCACTACAGAATAAAAGGTAATTACACTAACGTGTGAGTAAGTAAGATACACATCTTCGATATGGTATCGAAGATGTATATCTCACTTATACTAAGTCGAGTGTTAAGAGAAAAATTTGCGTGAAGCATGCTTAGATGTTCTGTAAAAATTAAAATAATGATTTGTATGTTTTGAACTTATGAGCGTAGCATATGAGCGAATCTCTAAAACATTCACCTATATTGTTACTTGGCCTCTGTTATCTTCTATTCTGTAGTGAAAAATAATTAAATTTAACCTATTTCGACTGTGAGCATTCAAAACAAAAGACTGATAAAACAATAACGTAGAATTCTAATTTCAAACTAAATTAAGCTACAACACAAAGGATTACCACATATGAAATTAGTCTAATATCTCATTTAATATGAAATTAGTCTAATATCTCATTTAATATGAGATCTAATATTGGATTAATTTGTATGAATGTACGCGTACAAAATTATTATACATTTAATTACATCACAGAGCTGAACAATTTACTTTGTACGAAATACGTTGCTCATTTATAATTTAGGCATTTGAATTTATTGTACGATTTAATATTATATAAACTAGCTTCTGTCGGCAGTTCTGCTTGCGTGGGAGGAGGGCTAAATATTCACGGTACCTTTAGAATTTACTATGTGTTAATAGATATGGTTTCTGTGTGTACACATTTTTAGAGTTCCTCAGCCATAATGGCAAAAACGAAGCCTTTATAGTCTCATCGTGTCCGTGCGTCTGTCCATTTGTCCGTTCGTATGTCACAGGCATTTTAATCAAAAACTTATCAATTTATATTGATGTAATTTGGAGAATAGGTGACTTGTGTAAGCCGGTACTTAGTTTGATAGTGGTTTTTTTTCCTTTTCCCTTAACGCTAAGACCCAACTTAAAATGAAATCTCGTTTATTCATCTAGGTTACAAGGTAACACTTATGAAAGTCACAAGAATGTAACAGGCTATCCGAAATTTTGTGTCAGCAAATTTGCCTACGACCAGTTCGCTGACGGGGTGAAGCTATGAGAAGAACTGGCAAGAAACACACGCCACTCTTTTAAAAAAAAAAATTAATGTATTTATATATATATTTCTTACCATCAGAAACACAACACTATCTAGGTAGTGTTATTGTACCAACTGTCTTCCGTAGGGTATAGGTAGCTGCCCTAGTCGGGCTAATCAGAGAGAAATCTCTACTACTCCGTACCTCTCTTAAACACCTTAAGCCCTAGCCTAGCCTAGCCTATTATATAAAGCTCATAATGACAAACGTTTTAAATAACCGACTTCGAAGACAAAGTTTGATTCTATTACAAGTTTAGCTCACTAAAACGGTATTACGTCATCAAGGCATCTAGTATTAACGCATGGCTAAGTACTAAACGAACGTTAATAAACGTCGCGCACCTATATCCGACGGATATTGGTTAGGCGAAGCGGCCTCGTTGTCTCAGCGCCGCTGAGCACCCTCTATCGGAGGCCGCTCTTCATAGCAAGGCCGACACCGAATGCTCCACCGAAATCAATGTGAGAGTTTCAATAACAACTTCAATGAGGTCGAGTAGACTTACTGTTACAAGGCTTGGGTTTTTATTTCTGTTAAAGCAAACGAAAATGCGATCTTTTGTTTAAATAATAAAAGCGCATTTGGAATGTTTGTGCACAAGGCTATAGACAACCACAGCACTCATAAGTAAAGATAGAATCAGAATATTTAATGTTTTTATTTATTAATATTCATTCTTTTTTTAATTTGTTCTTCAAACCAGAACGTAGTAAACAAATCTGTATTCTGTAGCCTTTAATTCCACATAACATACATAACATAACTATTTCATATTAAATCAGAATCTAATTGGTTCAGTTCAGTAAGATTTTGATCCAATTATAAAACTCTCGATTAGATACTACATAGCAATTTCGTTGCTTTAGAGATTAACATGGAAACCTACAAACTATTAACAGACAGGAACTAGCTCTTCTGTTGCTATCTAGAAATAAATTCCATCTTACAATAGAAGTGATAAGATCTTAGAACAATGTAACTTCAATGTGAAATAGAAGATGCTATCTTGTTTTGTAACATTTAACTATTGTTTCACTAGTTTCTGTGAAGTTTGGAAATTTGATTAATTAAACTGTTATTATTAACTGGATTACTGTGAATAGTTTTAACTGCTAATATTGATAATACACTCTACAAATACTTTAAAAAATATTTGTTCACAATATACATATGTATATTATATTACTTATTGTAAGAAATTCAAAGCCCGCCCTCACTCTCCCTAGATAATATACTCTCAAAGAAGAAATTGCGAGACTTCAATATAATATAACCGAAGACTTTCAATTTCATACACAATATAATTGGGACTTGGCGGGAACATTGGTTAACAATAAATAAAATATTACACAGAATACACAAAGGCGTAATGAAAGCAGTAGCTGAGACGGCAGTTTTGTCTGCGACCGTTAGTAATATGTTAAGGGCTCCACTCCAAGCTGACTTTGTAAAACCTCACAATCTACTGTGAACGAACAAAGAACTTCATTACGTTTGCGATTTTAACGGAGAGGCATCCGGACACCAAATAAACTGCCGAATAATGGCGACAGAACAAATGAAAACAAATAGGAAAAGAGCTCAAGTGATAAATTGCTTGTGTTGTGTGCCTTTATTTTATGGCTGAGCATAATTTACAACACGACGTTGAGGACCATCATGGTTATTTAAAAGATTTACCCCATACAGCTGACTTTCGATCATTCGACGCTTGGCTCATGTTATTTCACTTTCATAGCATAAATTCTAAAATCCATAGTAGAATTAATTTCATTTGCCAAGGCACTTATTACATCCGCTACTATATCGTCTAGCAAATCTGTTTTAAATTAAAACACCTAATTCTTCCTTCCAGTAACCCTAACGCGATAAGTATCTTGATTTACACTTAAGTTTTCTTGGGAAAAGGTGGAAACACATTCCTCGCAAGTGATGGTTACGTATCCGCTTGAAACGAAACACTATGTTGTGCGGTGTGCGAGAAATGCAAATGGCGCGTAAATAAAATACGAGCGTTCCGAGACGGACTCACTAAATCTCGTTTCCACCGACACGTGGCACTCAGCACTCGTTCAGAGCACCAAGCACTCGTAAATCGCATTTCAAGCACGAAATTAAAAACTTCTATATTGCCTATGTATCACAATTTAAATCCCATCTCGCATGAATATTGTCTAAATTAAACTTTTATAACGTAAATACGAAAAACCGGCCAACTTCGAATCGGACTTGCGCACCGAGGGTTCGGTACGATTATTAATTTTTATATATTTTTTTGCTTCAAGTGTATAACTATAAGTTAGAATAAATATTTACGTAAAGATAAGTAGGTGCACCGTCTTTAGGTCCGTCAGTCTGGAATAAACTTTCGCTGTTACTCTATTTTTTTGGCTTATCGTTATATACCCCTTCCAGTAGTAGTACTAACATTCAGTTATATAACTCCAAGAGTACGATTATCGGTTTTTTTCTTTTACTTGTACAATTTGATATTGCTTATTGCTAAATTATAGGTCAGCACTCAGCGGCAACGGTACTATAGGTTTTGACTTTTTGTGATAATCTTTATTTCACAAACAAATAACAAACAAATGGAGCATCTGTATCTTTGATTGGGTTTACTTTTTATTGCGCCAAGCGATTGCAGAGCCGAGATTTTGATATTAATTTCAGCTCTACACGTTCTTGAGAAAAATAATCTTGACAGACAAATAGACGGACAACAAAGTGACCCTATAAGGGTTACGTATTTTTCTTTTGAGGTACGGAACCCTAAATAAGCAATAAGTTAAAACCTTTATACGTTTTTTGTGCTAAATAAATTAAAAGACTCTTTTCATTTGATCAACAGACCTTTGTGCCAGTACTTCAAAAGATTAATCTAAAAACTTCTCGCAGATAATGATGCACTCTGCATTTTAAATTCCATCTCTATTTTATTTATCTTCAGCCGGTATTCTATACATAAATGGTTTGAATATGGCACTGGAATAAAGATGTAGTCATAATAGATGTAACAAAGAGCTCAATCTACCGCAACAAGCTCGTTATCATAAAGATGTCAGTCTTGGTAACTTTATCATAACCGCTTTCAAGATTGCGATAGCACTAGAGGCGGATGCCAGACAAGAATTACGTAACCTTGAGTTAAACTTACTTCGTTGAAACGTATCCACTGGGATCTACTTCAGCCTTATTTTTACTTATGGAGTTAAACCTATTTCACGTCGACTACGTGATTTGGATACATATTCACCGTTTTGTAGCTCGCTCGCTTTCCACGACAAGATTAGAGACGTATACGAAATCGAAAATCTACTATTATTATAAGAGAACATGACACGAGACAATGCCTTACGTGTGGTTTCAGCAACATTTATGTATATTGCGTGCCTACTACTGTGTGCTTTATCAGTTATAAATGGTTTTTATATTTGTTTATTAATTATATATATGGTATGTTGTTAACAGGAAGAGTTGGAGGACCGGCCCAGAGCGGCTACCTTCCTCACCTCACTCGCGAACTACTCGAACACGATCCCGACAGCATCAGCCGCGGACCCTGACGCTAAGCCGGCACCCCCAGCACGCATGGGCACGCTCATCGGCGTGTACCTACCTTGTATCCAGAACATTTTCGGCGTCATCCTCTTTATTCGTCTCACCTGGGTAGTTGGCACCGCTGGCGCTATTCAAGGATTCCTGATCGTGCTTACTTGCTGTTGTACGGTAAGTCTCTTATATATAAAAGTAAATGTTTCTTAATAATTGTCCAGCGCGCTATGGGAGGGCAGTACAATGCCATAAAGAATAGAATATAAAAGAGTAAAAATAATTCATCGTTCAGACATTGTGCTCCCCGCACAACCTATATTTCCCTCTGATTACGTTATTGTTACATTGAATTTCCCCAGGGCCTGTCCGTGCTCCGCTTATAGCTACATTTGTAGAAGCGTAACAGTAGTCTATCTTTAACTTATCTAATTTAAGTTGTCGACGACTTATTAAATCTTCTTGGCCCTAACTAGATTTATCTGTCTAACTAGATTACTGTACTTATAACTAAAACATTAATCTCTATAATAAAACCTAAACTTTGGTCGGATTATTGTGTCTGACCTTACGTGTCTTATAAATGTCTCGTAGACCAATTTCGATAATCCTATTGCTCGCCCTAGGGATTACTTAATAATGGCAAGGGTTAACCCGTTATGACCCGATCAGTAACAAGTTTAGTAGCGTTTTATTATCTTTGACGTTTGATATAAAAGTGTAATATTTTAGATTTCTCTAAAAGCATGAATTGTGTCACTTTGTATTTGCAAAAAGTTGCATGTTGACTGTCGTGAAATGTGCTACAAGTTTTAATTTGCATCAAAAAAGTTGCATGTTGGCTGTAGTGAAATATGTCACAAATTTCTGGTGTAGATAAGTAAGTAATGGTTGGTTTGGCAGACTATGCTGACGGCGATATCGATGTCGGCTATCGCGACGAACGGTGTGGTGCCGGCGGGCGGGTCGTACTTCATGATCGGTCGAGCGCTCGGCCCCGAGTGCGGCGGCGCGGTCGGCATGCTCTTCTACACGGGCACCACGCTCGCAGCCGCCATGTACATCGTCGGAGCTGTTGAAATTGTTCTGGTAAGTTTATGAATTTATAATAAACCTTAAGATACGGGATATAAAAAAATAAAATATAAATTCTAATACTTAACTGTTTCTTTGAAAGGCTTTAATGTCTTAACTACTCAACCGATCTTCATGAAATTTCTCATAGAGATAGACTATAAGACCTGGAAAAGGACATTTTACCGACATACCACGCAAGTATAGCCATGGACAGAAGCTAATACATCACATATCTATGAATAAACTATTTTTTACCGATTGCACAACCATTTTTTTTTAAGATAAACCCTTGAATTTAGCCAATGTAATTTCTTTCAATGCCAAGGCTTATAAAAAATTATCCGCTGTCATTACCTGGTATAGTGTAAATAGCCAATAAATAAAAAATGAAAAGCATGAACATAATATTCATGTGAAAAGTTACAAGTATACAATTTAAAATGTCTAGGTCAATAGTACGAAATCATAGAGTAATCTAACTTTATCATGACCAAATCATCTAACCTTAGCGTGAACTATATTTATCCTTGAACAGTGCGGGTTACATATAGTGTGGTCACTACATACACAGTACTTAGGTATGTATGTAAGTTACTTACACAAGAGAGGCGTGGGCAAATTCGTAGTTTACTACATTTAGTGGGCCCGCGCGCCCTCACTTGAACACTAGGGATGCCATCCGCACGCCATTTTATGCCAATGTTAATAATTCCAGAACAGAAACCTTGGAGCCTACTATTAATTTTAGTTATAATGGAGTTGTCTTGTTTCGTTAGTAGTTTATCAGTTAATTAGTAAACATTATATAAGCATTGCTTTGTTTGGATACAAGTTTGTAGTACCAATGTATTGTCTTTGTTGTCACACCGTTTTATGGTTTAATCAAACGAGTTCTCGTCCTAATTGGTTAACCAACCAACTGAAGATACTCTTTTGTAACAAAAAGAGACTTCGGTAAGTTTATTTACTTTGTCAACTCTTGCGAAATAGACAAAGCAAATTTGTTCAATGAACACAACAGAAAAACAAACTTAGCAATTTACTTTTAAATTGTTCGTGTGCTAAATACGTGATTCAATTTCTGTCTAAACAGATCTCATAGTAGTGAGAGAAGCTCAATCTAAACTTCGTCGAAAAAAGTCTCACCACCACACACTAATGATATGATTAATATAAGCCCTGATGGTAGAGTCATTTAAATAAAACAATTCTAACAAATGTGCTTTGATTAGGTTAGGTAGTTATACAAATTGTATTTTCTGTCAAAAATTGTGTAAATGTGTGAATAGTAGTTGTACTTTTTTAAATAAATAAATAAGATAGAATGGGACTAAATTGAATGCTTGTATACTTACATCATATGAAATCAAAAGGTATCGGCTAATATTGGCTATAAGCCACAGCCAATGAACACTATGCAGTACAATAACAAAAAAAAACTTTAACAGACGTACATGGCGCCGTGGATGTCGATCTTCGGCGACTTCACCAAAGACCCGGAGGCGATGTACAACAACTTCCGAGTGTACGGCACCGGGCTTCTCCTCATCATGGGCATGGTTGTGTTTGTGGGTGTCAAGTTCGTAAACAAGTTCGCGACTGTCGCCCTCGCCTGCGTCATTCTGTCCATCAGCGCTGTCTACGCCGGTATCTTCGTCAATTTCAACGGCAATGACAAGTTGCAGTAAGTAATCTTTCCTTTTATATCTGTGTAATGTGTTTTCTATACTTATGAAGTAGTAGTAGTATTTATATATAATATTTATATCCAATAGTATGTTGGTATCACTGTATTTCTATTCGTGGATTGTTGGGATACAGTGGACTATAGCGAAAGTAATTCGCCCTCAAAATCAACGGGATATTTATGAGCATCAAGATTATCATCATCGGAGTTAAATTGATCTGTTATTTTTCATCAAGGTTCTTTGTTCATATACGGTTTGCAAGGAGTGTAAATATTATTGGTAATATGATGTGTTCAATGCGTCTGGAAAATATTTAGTGCATAATTTAATTTAGGTAAAAAATTAAGCCCCGTTTTTTGTAAACACACTGTAGAATTACACAAAAATAATTTTATTAGTGCTTAAAATTAACATAAAGCAACAATGGCACGCTGAGATAGTCGCATACGTCATTAAACAGCGTTAATGGCACACGTGAGGGATGAATTTTAGAGATAACATCACCCTGCTCTTACAACATTCCGCAGAATACGAAAAGGCTTTTAAAATATGGTTCACTAACACCATCAATCTGCTTGTCAATATTAAAAAAGATCGTGTTTTATAAACGATATAAAACCATATAATATATGTCTATACTAAAATTAAGACGTGAAGTTTAGAAGTTTCGTTATAGCGTTAATCTCGGTAACTACTAATAGATTCTCAAAGTTCTTACACTAATGGGAAGCGTCATTATCCCTGAGTATATGTATATGCTATAGAGTATATTGATACCGATAGTGCGTTGTCGGCGGTAAGAAACACGTGGATGGTAGTAACTTTACATAACTATTATATTCTATTCGCTACCCGATGTTTTGTGAACAGATGTACAACATGCATGTATTTAAATACTCGGCCCTTATAAACCGTGCAAGAATATTACCTTCACATTT
This sequence comes from Laspeyria flexula, assembly GCA_905147015.1. Lineage (NCBI taxonomy): Eukaryota > Metazoa > Arthropoda > Insecta > Lepidoptera > Erebidae > Laspeyria > Laspeyria flexula. Next base: position 14,573,331 of record LR989950.1, on the reverse strand, counting down.
CCATTAAATTCGTATCAACAATGTGAACTTGGCATAATAGAACATTGGATAACTCGGTTTATGATAGCTCCAACATTTAATAAGGCTCAAAATTGACCAAATAATGCCTAAATGCGCAGACCGATCAATATAATCGGTTAAACGACAAATGGTTGCTGTTTGCAAATCGCAACCGCTTTGTGACTCTAATTAGACTTCTAATACTGACTAGAACAGCGTGTACAGCACTAATCTTCATTACACGTTATAAAGTTCCTTTAATTCATTCTGACGCATCGGCTTTTCATTTGCCCGCCCCGTAATATAGAACAGCATTTATTTATTATCCAGCTATCCTAACGAATTTGTTAACTATCCAGTATCCGATGCAGGGCTATGGACTAACACACTTGTAATTGGTTTTAAGGCATTTTCTAGATACTGAAACGGAACATAACAACTTTTTGAATAAAAATTGAAACAGATTTCGATCGCTTGATTTGCAGGATGTGCGTCCTTGGCAGGCGTCTGTTGAAAGACATTAATATCCTGAACTGCTCGAAGCAAGTCGGCGGTGAACTACACCAATTGTTCTGCCCCAACAACACCTGCGATCCATACTACATGGAACATAACATCTCTATCGTACAAGGCATTAAGGTACGTGTAAACTACAAGCAGCAATTTACAAATACCACGAGGTCTGATAGACTTTCTTGTAATCGTTCTGTAATTCCAAATTTATTTTTGTACTACACTATAATCTTACTTTCAAAGACAGATGGGATGAAGAATCGACATAGCTGAAAATATTTACGATGAATTTACATTCTTTTAATTCTTGCTTGTCACACAATCGGGGAATATGTTCGAAGAATTAAAAAATTCTTCACGCTTGCAGCATAAAGAACCACGCAGTCTATAGAATATTCAAAATCTTATAAAAGTTAAACTACTTGTATATATAACCAGGGCTTGAAGAGCGGCGTATTCTTCGACAACTTGCAAGATTCATTCCTGCAACTGGGTCAGTACATCTCATACGGCAAGGACCCCGATGATATCGAGCAGATGGACAGGCCTACTTATAACCAAGTGTATGCCGACCTCTCCACTACCTTCACTATTCTCATCGGCATATTCTTCCCCTCCGTCACTGGTAATATTCCAATTGATTTGGTTTTCAATATTAAGTATATTTTTATAATAAGGTGCTTGTCCTCAGTCCACTAGTATCCCTTATTTTTATTCGTTGGGTTAGAAATTCCTGCACTGTTATGATCAGGCTAGAATTTTCTCTTTATTGTTTATAAATTCTGAGGATGATTAACCTATCTCTGTTCTGTGGTTGCACAATTATATTGATTTATTTATCCTAGGTATTATGGCCGGTTCCAACCGCTCCGGAGATTTAGCCGACGCTCAGAAAAGTATCCCGATCGGTACAATTTGCGCCATCCTGACCACCTCCACTGTTTATTTGTCCTGTGTATTACTCTTCGCCGGCACCGTCGATAACTTACTACTAAGAGACAAGTAAGTAACAACAGCCGTTATACTATTACATATTGTATATAAGATATGAACTCTCATACCAATTTGATCTCTAATACGAAGTAGATATCTCATTTTTCTATTATTGTAATAATCGCTTATGATCAATTTCTTTAGATTCGGTCAGTCTATCGGTGGTAAACTGGTAGTGGCAAATATGGCATGGCCAAACCAGTGGGTGATTCTGATTGGATCATTTTTGTCAACTCTGGGAGCTGGTCTGCAATCTCTAACTGGAGCCCCGCGTCTTTTGCAAGCCATTGCCAAAGATGAGATCATTCCCTTCCTGGCACCGTTCGCTGTTTCATCCAGCAGGGGCGAACCGACTAGGTAAGTTCATAATTTCACATCGCTGACAAACTACTTTCAAGCAAGAACATTGATAAGTAATCAAAAATAGTCTTTATGAGCTCTTCTATCATAATTGGTTTCTCAATTCAGGGCCCTGCTGCTAACGATGGTGATCTGCCAGGGTGGAATCTTGTTGGGCAATGTGGACATCCTGGCACCACTACTGTCTATGTTCTTCCTTATGTGCTATGGCTTCGTTAACCTGGCCTGTGCTCTCCAAACCCTGCTCAAGACACCTAACTGGCGCCCACGATTCAAATATTATCACTGGTAAGATTATTCAAGGGTTCTTTTACCAGTTTTGCCTACATTATAACAATTATAAGTATGGGAAGCTTGAAATTGTGTTTATTTTCAGGTCTCTCTCTCTGGCGGGTTTGACTTTATGCATCTCCATTATGTTCATGACGTCATGGTTCTACGCTCTCATTGCGATGGGTATTGCTGGTGTTGTCTACAAATACATTGAATATCGCGGGTAACTTTTACGAATTTTATCGATCCAGTCGTCAATTTTTATCTTTACAACTGTTTCTTATAATATTTAAAAATTTTCCTTCTTTAGAGCTGAGAAAGAGTGGGGAGATGGCCTCCGTGGTTTGGCTCTATCAGCTGCCCGATACTCTCTGCTGCGTCTAGAAGAAGGACCTCCTCACACTAAGAACTGGAGACCTCAGGTGTTGGTGCTCGCTAAACTGAATAATGAACTGATGCCTACATATCGCAAAATGGTCGCCTTTGCCAGTCAACTCAAAGCCGGTAAAATAATCAACTATTCAATTTCAAATATATTCATGTCGTTTTAATTACTTTTCTATTCAAATGATTGTTAACGAAGTTTCCAGAACAAACGAAATATTTAAAAATATAGTAGATGAACAAAATATAATAAGTAAACTAAATATTTAAAAATATAATTTTCTTAAACTACCTTAAAACCTTCCAGGCAAAGGTCTGACGGTGTGTGTGTCAGTATTGGGGGGTGAGTTCCCGCGTCGTGCTGGAGATGCAGCTATGGCTAAACAGAACCTTCGCAGGGTCATGGACGAAGAAAAGGTCAAAGGCTTCGTGGACGTGCTCGTGTCGCCTGACATCGCTGAAGGACTTAGTAATTTGTTAGTATTGCTAAATCTCATGCGCTTATACTTTTTAGGGTTCCCTACCTCAAAAGGAAAAAAAATAAACTCTTATAGGATCAGATCTGGCCAGAATATTTTTTTCGAGAACGCCTATATAAAAGTATCAAGCTGAATTTAATATCTAATACTCAGGTCTGCAATCCCTTGAGGCAGTAAAATTAATCAAAATTCTAAGTAAACGCTGAAAAATACATCAGTTTATGCTCTATTTTTCTAGCATATGTTGACGATCAAAAAAGTTAAAACCTATATCGTACTTTCCGTTGATGAAAGTTGCACAAGTAAAGGAAAAAATCCGAAAACCGTGCTCGTGTGTTTATATCACTTGAATATATTGGAGGGGTTATCTAATGAGAAGCGTCGCGTCGCCAAGAATCGTGAAGAGTTTTTATATTACATAAAGGTTATGCACATACCTACCTATACATGAACAGTTATTGTAACTACCCTTGTAACCTAACAATAAAAATACATTTAAAATGCATGCATGGATTTCAATCTGATCTGATGACCAAACAAATTAAATATTTATATGTTCTTATTATAAGGTAGAAGACATACTGATCGAAGGATTCGTCTAAATAAATACCGATCTAAATAAATACAATTCTGACCAAATAAAATTATCTATATATGTCACTCTTTAGGTACTATAGTAATTTAATTATACAACGCTTATTATTTTGATCTACAGAGTCCAAACGACAGGTCTGGGTGGCCTGAAGCCCAATACGGTGATTGTGGGGTGGCCGTACGGCTGGCGCACCGCTGATGCAGCTGAAGCACGCTGGCAGCACTTCTTGTGCACCGTGCGTGCCGTGGCTGCAGCGCGCATGGCCATGCTCGTACCTAAGGGGATCAACTTCTTCCCCGATTCCACTGAGAAGGTAACCTATACCAATATTTTTTCCATTTAAAACTACTGAAATGGTCAACAAACATAATATCAGCCTATTCATCATCATTTCAACCCATAAACGTCCCACTGCTGGGTACGGGTCTCCTTCAAAGATTTTGGAGGGAATTTGGCATACTATACCACGCTGGCCAGACGGGTTGGTATAGGGTTTTGTTTCGAATTTTCCTTTTTTCGCAGTGCTCTTGTCAGCTTAAAGTTAGATCTCTTAGTCGCCTTTTACGACACCCACGGGTTCAAATCAGCCTATTGGTAAGCAGTTATTGTAGATAATTACTTGTAAATAATTCGCAGTATTACTATTATCTTTGATACTTTAAAATAGAGATATTGTTTGGTTGATCAATTTGGCAGTATCACTTAAAAACGTAAATAAACTTAGTGCACAATTTCTATATAAGTAGGTATCTACACTACCATGGATGTACATGAACCAAGACTGACAACTGAAGAAACAATTACCTCATTTCAGGTGTCTGGTAACATTGATATTTGGTGGATCGTACACGACGGAGGTATGCTGATGTTACTGCCATTCTTACTGAAGCAGCACCGCACGTGGAAAAACTGCAAGATGCGCATCTTCACTGTAGCGCAGATGGAAGACAACTCCATACAGATGAAGAAAGACCTCAAAATGTTCCTTTATCAACTACGACTTGAAGCTGAAGTTGAAGTTGTTGAAATGGTAAGCCTAGCATAACATTAAAAAATCCATTACATACACGATGACTTTACTATCTATAAAACATTATAAATGTAGGGTTAAGTTATGATTATAATTTAAAAAAATAAATTTGAAAAATGAAATGATGATGATAGATAGTGTAAAATATTGTAACTTAGTATCAAAAGTTGAACACTTAGCTCAATAGATGGCACTGTACCAGTCCGCTGAATCGCGGTATGGTTTCGTTCACACTCGGACTATAAGTAGCGAGCCATCAGTGTGTCAGAATTATGAACTAAAATAAATTAATTATCATCAAGTCTTGCAGTGTTATTGTAGCAGTGTAAACAGAGAGTTAAAACTAAAATTATAATATAATTTTAGACGGATAGCGACATATCTGCTTACACCTACGAACGAACGCTGATGATGGAGCAACGCAATCAAATGCTGCGAGAACTGAGACTTAACAAGAAGGAAACCATGGGAATGGTAAGTAAGAGATCTCATATATACCAATGAAGTGAACAAATATTTATTATGTCAGCGTTTAATCTATCTGTACATAGCTTTACTAATAAACTCTATTCTGACATAGAACTAACATGTTTGTCTGTCGCTATATACAGATGCAAAATTTCGTGGATTATCGTGAAAACGCTGAGGAGAAGTTGCCTTTGGTAAAGTGGATACTTTAACCCTGATTCGAGTCCACTTATTTTCCTTAATAGCATTTTATTAGCTATTCGTTGATTTAAAAACCGTCCTGCATTTTTTAATCTACACTATTTTTGCTGTTTTATGTAAGCAATGTGTAGATGAGAGTTTTCTTTTAGCTTCGGTTCATACTATTGTCGTCTAGATAAATGTTGTCTTCTATGTGGCTAAGATTTTCATTCATTTCATCTGTCATATATACCTATACTTATATACTACAATCATCACACCATACACTTATTCACTGATAAGGTGAATTTTGCTATGCTTTTGGTGTTTTAGATCATTTCTATATATTTTATATTTATATGTAAATAAGCATCGATGTCTCCCGTACCGGTAGGTCCTTTATACCACATATTTTATTATGTTATAGAATTTTATTACTATTCACTTTTCACTCTTTACTTGTCTATCATCTTCACTATTTGCACATTGTAAATTATTAAACACGGTAAAATATTTAATTATGAGTCCTATCATTAAAAATTTAAGGATATTTATAGTCACCAGTATCTCTATGGTAAGAACCCTCCCAAATAGCATGTTGTTCTGTCTTTATAAAGATTAGGATGGTGTTTTTAATATATTTAAGTAAATGAATTGCACATTATATCTATTGGTCACATAGTTATAAATCATTCAATATATTTTTAATAACAATTTTGTGATCCTCCATTTATTTTTATTCTGTAACTTAGGCGCAGCAATTTATACGCACTTTATTAATTTTAAAGGCACAAATCGTAACCCAGTTACGATTTTTTTTTAAAGTTCAAATATTAATTTGCAGCTATGTTGTACAACAAAGTTCATGACTTAGCGCTATTGATAGGCATTGCAAAAATAAGAAAATTTGTCTAACACGGAAATAATAAAATTATTTTTAAATGTTAGTACTTAAATATCCGTGAACATTAGAAGGGATACGCGTGAATATTAATTTCCATTGACTTTGGATGATTAAATGATTCAATGGAATAAGCTTTTATGAGCACCACTAACACGAGTCTAAATTTAATGAACCAATGCGAAGCATCTCAAACCATGAACACCAATTTCATACTCAAATAAATCTTATAATGCTGTTATTAAAACCCAATCGTGTGTATAGGTACAAGCGATTGTGGACCACCACCACGCCGACGTTAAGACTGCCAGCAAGGTTCGATTCGCAGAACCTGGTGCCCCAGAATCTGAAGCACCGCCTGCCTCTGATGCTCCATCACCCCCGCTCGCCGATTCTGATGAAAAGGATAACCATGATAATAAGGTGAATATCGTTACTGTATATAGCACAGGCATTTTACATAGAAGCACAATACTTACTATTGTCACATAAAAAGTAATTTTGTCTTATAGAAATACGTCTCCATGCAATAATATAATATAATTCTGAGTTTGATACAGATTCTATGACAATGCAAAATGCACTTTCTAACATTTAACCAAAATCCAAATAATACTTCGGTATACCTACCTACACAAAAGGACCAAATTCAAGTACATCGATCCAATGTTAGGTATATTATTAGCTACATAATTTACATAATAAAATTGAAACATCCATGTCTCTTTGAACGCATTCTGACTTGGATCATCAATTTTTTATTGTATACATGATTTAAAAAAAACATACATCTATGATGAATAATGATTTACATTTAAGATACATTTACATTTTACACGCTTATTATTTTGTCCATCAACACATCGACCATGTTATTATTTTGATTTATTTCTTAGTTGTCCCCAACAACTGTAATAATTACATTTACATAAGTGTTTCAGTATAACTATAGTTGATAAGTTTAATCAAACTTATCTTGATCAACAATCAATAGACTGATTCAAGATTGGTTTCGAAAACAGCCTCATTGTGTTTTGAGATTTTAGTTTAATTAAAGACTAACGAAGTAATATCTTTTGTTTGTATTAGTTCATTTTAAAAAGTATTGACCACAATGAGAATGTAATGAAAACACGATTAAGCTGTATAATGTGGTAACGATATACTCAAACCAACTATATCGATATCACCAGCACTTTCAAGTCATCTATTATTTAATCTTAATTTGGATTACCTCACGGTCCACATTAACCATACGTCACCAACGAGTCCTAGCGAATTTACACACGGTGGTCATATGTTTGATGAGTTCATTCACGTTGATTTGTTCACTTTAGTTCGTTTCGTTGTCCACATTAGATAAGAGGTTGGATGTTTGAATGTCAGTAGTGAGTTATCGTCTAACAATTAAAATAATATATGACATCCCGTGTTTCATTCGCCTTGAATCCGTCATGTGCAACTCAACAATCGCGGTTCAAAATTTAAATTTGAAAATGGACGAATATAATTGGGGTTGGTATAGGACGATTTTCGAAGTAGTTTGTTGCACATAATCGATTCAATGTGGGACTCGCCCGATGAACGGTCGCAGAGCTCGGAGCGAGGCGCGAGCTCACCGCCGGCCGACAACAAGCACGAGGGCGGCGCCAACGGTGATGCCGTCAAGCCTAAACCGAACCTGGCTGATATCACGCCGTAAGTAACACTTTCATTTTATTACACACAAACTTATATCATCTACTAACCTACATTTTTAATTGAGATGATATTATTTTTTTCTAACAAAATACTAATTTAATTAAAGCATACAAATAATAAAAATATACATAAATTTTAATCTAACTATACCACAGAAGAAGAACCTTACCTTATATTACTGTCCTAAGTAGTTGTAAGTAGTTTATTTGTGATAAATAAAATTGCCTATATTTTTAAATATTTCTTACCGCAGTTTAAGAAAGAAATTTTCTAATGTAGGCCTAGGTTAGAACCGGTTAATTTTTCCCAATACTAATATGATCTTTGTGTATGTCAGTGACGAGGGCACAGTTCGACGCATGCACACGGCGGTGAAGCTGAACGAAGTCATCGTGTCGCGGTCACACGACTCACAACTCGTGATACTCAACCTGCCTGGCCCGCCAAGAGACACGAACTACGACAGGGAGTCCAACTGTAAGTACCCCATTCTATCGTTTCTCGTAGAAATTAAAATAAAAAACTTTTTTTTTTGTTTTGCTACGAGGCGTAGCAGCGTCTACGACATTTTTGGAATAACGCTACGGAGTAATTTCTGTACCTTATTCATGCAAGAAATATATAATAGTTGGAAGTATACTGTAACGCGTATTACAGATATGGAGTTCCTGGAGGTGCTGACGGAGGGACTGGAGAAGGTGCTGATGGTGCGGGGCGGCGGGCGCGAGGTGATCACCATCTACTCGTGAACGCGGCTCGCGGCGCCATACCTATGTCTTTGTGATTCTATACTAACTGTTAGTGCTATGTTCTCGAACGTTCCGAAGGCGCGCGCTCGGGGATCGCTCGCCGCCGCTGCCAGCGTGTCACAGCTCGGCGCGCGGCCCCGACTTACGCGCCGGTTCCTTATAAATATTCCATGTATTTTCTTACGATTGTATTCGACGTTCGTTTTCCTTGTAAATGTTAGCTATGACATATTTTGTTGAATTTGCTGTTTAGAGTGAGGTTGTTTTAAAATTTATTCACTGTTGTATAGATATTTATCGATAAATGTATGTATTTAATGAGGAGCCTTATCTGTCGGACGTTAGATCTAAGTTCGTTGTGTTGTTATTACATAGACTAGCTAAGAGTTACTTTAAGCACCCGAGTGGTCTCTCGCTTACCGACATGCCATATTTTTATTTTATTTGTTTAGCTATTAGTTATAGATTTTTATCATTTTTTATGCCATTTTATTTTCTATGTTAAAACATAGATATACTTTGTAAGAGTATAAATTTATTAAAGAAATCATGAAGATGTTTAACTATGTAAAATTGTATTTTGTAAATATTATTCTGTTCTAAGGTTTTTACATCTGCTCAACTTAAACTTAACGTGGGACAGACGGACAACTATAGCAATTGACTCGATATCACACATTTTGAGAATAGTTCAGTTTAAAAAGCACTTTCTAGTCATTTTCTGATATTAGACTATTATTGTCTAAGACAGGAATTGTTGTAACAATAATGTTTGAAGATTAGTATGAATCGACAAAAACATGAAGACCCCACGTTTTTAATGATGAGTAGATAGAACACGAATGAAAGAAGGCCGAGTGGGACAGAGATAACTATTAACTATTCGTACTTTAGTATTAGCGATTATAACATGTGAAGCCGCGCTTGCACTACGTTCGGTAACTAACGCTCTAGTATCATTCTAACACGGACAGTGAGAGCACTGAAGGTATATATCCTTAGGTTATCAAGGGAAGACTGTTTACCAATTGTAATAGTATCGCGCTGCTAGTAACCAAACGCAGTGTACGCGGGGCTTAATAGTTAAAAGCGATCCCCATCGCAATTAACTTTAGTGACTAACTTGGAAACTTATTGCGCACATTCGCGTAGGTAGATGATTTCTTACTGTGATCGTTTATATAAAGTTTTATTGTTTTAGTTTTACTTAAGTGGTAGCGGTAATATGTATCCAGAACGTTGAAGAGACCCTTCAAATTCATGTTGACTTGTGCGCAATATCTGCTCTTATATTTCCATACGCCGTTTATTTCGTCAATTTACTTGCCTTAACACGCATAACGCTTTAATGAGGAACTATAAAAGAAACATCTTCAAGATGCCAACTGTTATACATGATATAATTAATTCAATTCTTTAAAAGAATTCAGACAAGGGCTGTTAAGCTTACTATTATATACTTCGACATTTGTCGGTAAAATTAGCTATATGCGGCGACAAATTGACGCTAAAGAAATAATTTCTTGAATATTCTTTAAACAGATCATTTGCTTGTAGTAAAAAAATAGATGATAATGAATTTTGATAACATCTGAAGCACTCAACTGAAAAGTTATAAAGATACAGCTCGTGTACATATGTGTGCGTATGAATAAAACTTGTCAATTTTTATTTACCGTTACATTATCGCATTAGTTTAAGGAACTTTTTCTTATTCGTATAAAGAGTGTTAGATAACTGCCAAATATGAATCGGTGTTGTAAAATATCCTAGTCCATAAGTGAGCTACCATCTTACACAAATAACAACGTTTTTGGAAAATCATTAAAATACAATTAGAAATGTACTGTTGATATATTTACAATTATGAACATTTTAGCTAGCTACACTTCGTAGGGAATTGTATTTCTTTTTTGCAACAAAATTACGCAATGTAAGAGTCCTAACGATGGATGAATTTTGCGTTCAACTTAATGTTATTTTCTAAACTTACCAATTACATAATGTTCTAAGATTTTACTATAGTGCCGACTCAAGTTTTGTACGAGAGTCGATTTTTTAAATATTTCCTCAAATAAATAATAGTTTTACCTCTCCATAACTCGTACTCTCACTAATCACTAATGCCATGATTCAATGTTCGCGCACTTCCGCGTAACGAACAAAGTAGGAATTAATTCGAAGGCATTTGAGTATTCATTCATGGTTGTAGATGCCATAATAATAAATTAAGTAAGTAGGTGTTAGTTATACGAATCGACTGTCGAATTACCGTCTATGAGCTACAGGGCGGCGACCGGCGACCTGTGTGTGACCGGTCGCAGCATCGCCGCGCGACTATGTACAATTGTATAATTAGGCGCGCCGTGTGCGGTCATCACGCCTCCGACTATAACATTCAAGAGAAGCATAGCGATAAGTATATTAAAAAAATCTATTTCCACTTAATAAGATTAAGTATAAATCATTCTAAATTATATTAAACTATAAAATCAACATTATAACAAGTACTTCGTATTTATACATCGATCGTTTCGAGTTATGATGTGTTCTCAATCACGTGGTGATTTAAAAAGATGAATGTAATGAAATAGTGATCACATATCTTCCTTTTCTCATAGAAAAATATAATTATCAACAATATGTATAAATTCTATTTATGCCTATCAATAGGTAATGGACGATAATTTATTTTAAAATAAATTTGAATTATATACCTACATAACTAAATCATTCAAATTAAAATTATAAATATACCTACGTAGTATTTATTACTTCTAAGTCGAAATAATTATGAAATTGGTAAAATTATAACTAAATAGTTTGTGTTCTGTGAGAACAAAATGGTAGGTATAATTTCATTTGTATTCTAATGAGTTTAATGTGAAGAAAATACGATTTTATTCAGCTACAATTCATGGCAAATCAAATAAACGGAGACGTTGGTGAATAATTAACAGCTGACACTAGAACACTCGCAGATTATATTAACCAACGCGTCTAGAACACCACACTACCTGCGAAGAAAGCTCCAATCTTTTAACATAACATTACAACTAACATTGTAGATAGTTCGAAGTATTAAGTAGGACACTAGGTAATATTCGATGGCCACGAGAACGTCATACATGTGCCAAACGTCATAACTTCAGTGATTATATATAATGACTCGGTGGCAGTACTGTAGCGTAGGTCATCCTACTGACATTCACATAATTAGATTATCAGCCGAATCATCTCTCAGTGAACTATCGGTAATGTGTGTAACTAATAATAAAATAGTTTTTCGGAGATACATTGTGTGTTAGAAATCACGTTACCTAAAAATAGTTGTAATTCAACAAATGCACATACTTACATAGTAATCTATTTCAGATAGATTTAAAATCGTGTTCGTAATTTCAATCGTTACATTTTAGCTTTATTAAAGTCATTAAAAATTATAAAGTGTAGGTACAGTCGACAATAAACGCAGTAATATCGAATAGAAACTTACTTCCCGAAGTAAGTTACTCTGTCGTTGGAGAATTTTAACACTTTGAAAGACTATTGTTGACTGTACCTGGACGAGTATCAAGTAATTATATTATTGATGTAAAACTATGAAATTACTTATTTTAGATTTTAGGCTGTGAATCAGCGTAACACATTCTTTACAATTAAAATTCAAGCTAGAGTTGCTGTGATACACCATTATGGCTAAAAATATAGTGTAGTCATTTCTGGCTATGAATAACAATGGGAGATAACGTGGATGCACGTTAACAATGCCATATTTTATCTGTGATTTCACTGATGTGTAGATGCACCTTAATCCGCATAAACTTACTAAATTTGTCAGAAATCATTCTCCATGTGGACTTGATATAACTTATAGAATTTTGCCTAACATGTAATCTATAACTATTGTACTACATTACATATTACAATCTACATAATGAAATTGTAACTTACAAGGCTGTCTGTACTTTGAATATTTTGGAAACTGTATTTTATAGAGCCTATGTGTAACAGCCAGAAATGTAACTAGATTGTCTACTTGAAAAAACTGTTTGAAATAACTTCTAAACCATTGATATCAACAAAACCTGGTAATAGCCCACTATAACAACATGTTACAACTCAAGATATTGAGCAATAACGAAAATTATAGATAGTAATCGCTGGGCGGTATGCTATTTAACTTATAAATATTATGTATTTTGATCTGGAACGAGTTTTTCATAGAAAAATATTTCGAAATGTAAAAGTTGTTTAAGAAATTATTAAAATATTCAAATAATAATTCTAGAGAGTTAGTCAGTGAGTAATTATAAGAAAAAGATGTTATGAGTATAATAAAATAAAATATGAAAAAACTAGTTTACTCTTCATTGCAACACCCAAATAGCAGGTACCTAAAGTGCGTATTACGTGTACCTACTGATCTCTATTTCGTAGTCGCTAAGAACTAACTGCTTCGGTGGCGTAGCGGGAAGTATATACTACTGCTGAGCAAACGTTCTCGGGTTCGATTCCCGGGTCGGGCAAAAACGGTATTGGGTTTTTCTCTATTTTTTTCTTAGTTTCAGCCCGGAGTTTGGAAACAAAAAGTGGTTAAAAATGTGTACAGTCAATCAATAAAGTACTTGTTCATAAGGTTAAAAATGTGTTTAACATTGTGTTGTGTGAACAAAGTACTAGGCTAGCATAAGCTTGTAGGAGGTTGTCATAAAAGTTTAAACATAATTTTATAAATGTTTAGAAATCTCTTGCACGCTTCTGTTATCCTAGTACCTACTATATTATATTGCGGGCTTATTGACATATGAACGTCGATAAGCGATATTAGGAAAACAGAAGCGTGAAAGAGATTTCTAAACATTTATAATTTAATTTTTTTTGGACAAAAATCTAAAATTATAGTGTTTTATTACGTCATCTTGTGTCAATTCTATAGGCACTGAATAAATATACAACAGCGCAACACTATGAGCCGTGCAGCACTGCTGCCTAAATCGGAATCACCGCGGAAACCCGCACTGCTGCGCAGCAGTGCTGCCGAGATCGGTAGGGTACCTTAAAATGCATCGCCACTCCAAAGTGGAAATTTCACATTTTCATCAGATAGGTAAGTACATACAACGAGAGAAAGGTGTTAGTCATAATTTTATTATAAACACGAATTTTAAGATGTTGATGGTTTCCGCGACAAAGGGCGTAAAAGCCATTCTGGCTAAATTGACTTTTTAATGGAGTTTTGTTCAGTTTTTCGAAACCATTTGGTATGTATTGGAAATCAGTAGTTAATGAAATAAACAAAACTCTGTTTTGGTTTACACATTTTTTATTAATAAAATCTAAGACTAGAAAAATAATCCGTTTGTACATACACTATACAGTAATAATTATAAAATATTATAATAATATAAACATATAAAATCCATTTAATACAAGTATAAACTATCAATGGCCAATTGTTTGTCCAGTCTATCTAAAGGTTGCCTAGACAAGAGAAAATCAATGTTGGTACACTCACTACACATGTATAGCTTACTTTGTATCCACAGGTGGTGTGCATTAAAAATATTATATCCTTGTACACAGTAAATATACATTTTTTATTATCGTTACCTACCTAAACCATTACAAACATTCTTCTGCATTGGTAATACTTTCCAAAAGATATTCTTTTAAACCATTTTTATTGTATGATGTATAAAATTGGCTCAACAATGAATACTTAAGGCTGACAACTTTCAAACCCAAAATTTTTAAATGCCTCTTCTTCATCATTTGCGGGCCAATCAACTTTTCATTATCTGAACAATAGTGGTCTGGTAGATGTATTAAAACAGCTATATTTTCATTTCTACCAGTTTTTGATTTCCAATTAAATATATTGCTGCCCAGTCCTGCTGGGTGTATCATGATATCCAACAAGTATGTTTCTTCTGATGGCATGTATGGCAAAGATACAGCCATAGACAATTTCTCTTTACCTCCAACAACACTTACTAAAGTATCCATAATCTTATTAAGAATGTTTTTAATCCTAAAATCTTGAGTTATAGGTTTAGACCATTGGTCTTTTGGCAACAGTGGACCTGAATAATCATTACATTCTAGAGACATGGCAATATCAATCAGTTGTAGTTTCTGTAAAGTATCTGTTTTGGTAACTTTGGTTACATATTCTGGACTCAACAACCTACTAACAAATTTTGATGGATATATCTTAGAGTATATACAAGCCAACACTATTAAACTAAGGTCATCACTACTTATTTTATCAATATTGTTATGTAACATTATATCAGTAAATTGCCACAATTTAGAACTATTTGTGGGCTGATAACATAAATATCCGTATGGATAAATAAATGACTTAAGAAAACTAGGAGGCACATTTTCCCAATTGTTCACAAAATAATCACAGCATGAATTTAGTATTTGCTTATTGCAAATTTGGAACTGCATACAAAAATTAAATATCCCTACAAGCAGCACCGGGCTCTGAATCTTTGGACCTTTTAATCGCATATATTTCTCAACCGCTTTTTCTATTTGATCATCTGTATATTTTAGTCTGGTCAGCTTGGAAATTATATCCAACAAGGAGTCATCATCTAGAGCATGTATGTTCGCATTGAGCCAACCACCAACCACGCAAAATGATTGGACAGACACATATTTTTCTACTAAGAAGCAACTGAGAATATCTTGCATGACGGGCACTTTAATGTTTGCCCACAAATCACACAATTTCTGTTCCATCAATGTTAGTATTATTCTTTTGCTTACTTTAAATCCATGCAAAATATTGAATACCTGCACTATGTTGGTTTCATTTATTTCAGCTTCTCTACCTACAAACCCAACCCATAGCTTGTCAATAGTCTCAGAATATTTCACATCATTTTTGTTGTTATTTAAAAACATTATAAACTCGCATAGTTGTTCAATAGATAATTTGTTATCAGAAACCCTTAAGAGTAATTCATCATGAAATTGGTATTTAAAAGGTTCCATAAAAGAGGACACAGTATTCAGTATGTTTAAAATTGTCTGGGTATCTTCAGTATTCATCACAACTCTTAACAATTTGTCTAAAATGGCACCTTTTGCTATATTGATATGCACTGTCCTAGTATCCAATACTAATGCACTAGGGTTCTTTTCAATATCATATATTCTTTCAATTGCACCTAATGCTATGTTTGGTGTTATCTTAGTGCATTTGGAGAGTAAAGAGAACACATCTCTAAGATCCAAGCATTGTTTGAACTCTTCCTGAATCATATGATAGTTCAAAGAATCATGAACACTGCTCATGTAGTCTTCGTTTGGTTTATTTTCGATTTCTGACAGATCTTTAAGCTTTTTAACAACTACTGGAAGTTCTTGGACGTTGAATCCACTTTCAATCAGTATTGTACTCGTACAAAATTGCGGATTATTTCCAGATTTATCGTCTCCATACGTTCGCGACGTAGATATTACTAGTGGACATGGTAGTGCAATATTGGCACTGCTGGAAGACAATATATTGCTTTTAGCTTTTAGATACGTCCTTCTTAGTACTAACGACATTTCTAAGAACGTTTGAGACTAGTAAACAAAATCAAACAAGAATATAAGCATAAATAAAAATATAGTAACAACACTTTCTTTCATCACATTTTTGACAGCTATGACATTGACCCGGTTGGGATTTAACCGATTTGACCTTGTCGTTCTGTCAATTTCACAGATAACATAAGACAAAAGTTAAAAACTCAAAATCTAAAAGTATTAGGTTTTTCACGTTTTAAAATAATAATATACCTGTATTTTAGATAACTAACACCATACTATATGTATGGTACTACCATACTATAGTATGGTGTTATATCTACTATCAAATTAAACTAAAATCTTATTAAATAAAACTTTTTGCTTAATACGTTGCATTTTTATTTTAAGTGTTCTGTGGCGTGGGTCAAGCAAGTCTTCATTCATTTCATTCAATTTGTTCATCATTCAGTTGTCACTTGTCATTTTGCCATTCATAAAATTATTCAGCAGTTCATTCAACAATCTCGCTCGACCACTCGACCTACTAGGTAGTTCATCTGTCGTCAAGTTATTTTGTTATTTCTTTTATTATCGTTATGATACGACAATAATTTATTATGTAACTTACACCTTAAATCTCAAGAGTGCGTGTAGTGTAATTCAACGATATACTAACAAAAACATAACTAGATTAGATTTAAAATCACCGGTGAAATAATCCTCCGCTTGCCGTATCACCTGTTCAAGTCAGCTGATTTATCAAGTTTTTGTAAGTACACAGATAGTAATTTTTATTATAGAATCAACAAGGGCACACAACCCGAACGACAAGGCGATGTATTGAGCTGTAACAAGGTTTTCTAGTGATGTTCTCGTAATTGGTCTAGGTATTATTTATTAAAACAAATTAATTTTTACAATCTGCAGAAAATATTTTTTTACTATTCATTTCTTCATTTCCAAAAAAAATATTTGAAAATTATGTGTAAGTACCTACATAGAAAATTCCAAACATTAAGGAACTATACTACACTTTTGATAAGGTTTAGGTGTCATTCAAGTTAAAACTCATAAAAAACAAATTTATATGATATGTTCAAAGATAGCATTAATGTATTTAAAGGGTCTGTACTTCTAGATAATTTATATGTTGCAACCACTTAAATTTTATATCTTAAACTTAATATATCTCATACTTAATATTGTATTCTTATATAGGAAAATCTAATTATTTCTACTTAGTATTATATATATATAAGCAATGTGTCAGCAATTTCTTCTTTCTGCATACTCTATAAAACAGAAGCTAGTATAACAGTTTTTTAATAATGTTGTGTATAGTTATAATTGAATCTCAGATTTGTAATAATGTGTATTGATACTAAAAATTGTGTAATAGTTAATTTGTTATCTGTTACGGTACCTATTTATAAAATAAAAATACCAAGAAATTTTCTTATAAAATATAAGTAAATTACTTAAAAAAATAATAGGATAAGCTCTACATTATAATGTATTATAGTATTATTTTTCAACATAAATAAAAACTCATATTATGAATTGAATGATAACCATAAATAGTCATTTATACCTATTATAATAGGTATTATAAAATAAGATAGCAAAATAACATCAATCAGTCATCATTAACTTCATCAACATTAATTACTCTAGTTACTTCTTTATGTCTACAATTATTGCACTCTTACTGATAAAAGTAATTAATTTGTGAAGAATGATAAATAATGAGTACTTTCGTAATTTATTATGCTTCAAATGCAATATTATCCTTCTATTTTATCCATTATAATAATAAAATCAGGTGGGCCACCAGCTCGTCTGTCACAAAACTGCAATAAATAAAACTAGCTTCCAATATAATCACTCTATCTATTGGTCAAGACCACATCAAAATCCTTTTCCTAATTTAGAAGATCTAAGTGTGCATGCAGACTATGTAAGGATTTTGTTGATTCAAAGAATATAATAATATATGAGACAATTGATACGACTAGCAGAAAATAGAAGTAATCTATAATAGGTAATTTAGAGATTACTCCTATTCTCTATTGTATGTAACTAAATAGGGAGTACCCAACTTTTGATGGTTCAGCAAATTAAATAACAACATCTACAGCAGATATTCCAATTTGATAAAAGATAACACTACTTTATAGATTATATAGAATTTAATGTTTTTTCTAGGAATTTGACATTGTTATTTTTAATCTCTATTGCAAGAACCCTCCAAGAGGGAAGAGGGCATATGTTTCTTTCTTACATAAAATTGATTAACAACGAGGCTGGTCAGCTGCCTTCTCCTGGCCCCTCACTGTATGCACTTAAATCTAAAGAATATTTTGATCTGATATTCTCTTTTATTGTCTGATACACAACATTATAAAATCAATTACTTATTTATTAATAAAATATAGAATAAATAAACTTTTATAGGTTTTAAGTTTTAAGGTTTTTAAAAATTATTTACTTAATTTTAACTATGTTATATACATATATAGCACTAGATATGCATTCCACTACACAGACATCACTATAATAAATGCAAATCTCAGTAATGAATGTAAAACGTAAGGCAAAATTCAGAAGCAATGCGTGTTTGCTAGATTTATGATAAATAAATAAAATCTGAATTCGAGGTATTGTTTAAAATAAAAATGATTTACACGAAGATGTTTATATAATTTCCTTTCATGATGAATATTGTTTGCGTTTTTTTTCAGTAACCCATTGCCATTATTCATATTTATAAATATTTAACTGGACTTAGATAACAAACACACTTTGCTTTTGACATAGGTAGCACTCGTTGAGAATTTATAAATATAAACCTCACAGGAAAACAAACAAAAATATATTAGAAAACAGAAGAATTGCGAGTCGCGCCCCGCATTCAGGATTCCATTATTCGAAATATATAAATTTACAGTCGTACTTAGAGTCCAGACCAATAAATTAAGATAATAAAACGTAATTAAGCATTACACACTACACTCGGTGTAACTGTGGATCTGGCTGCAGTTTTGTGTCGGGGCATTCACCATACAACTGCCCAGACTTCGCCTGTTCTCTTCTCTTGCATAATGCAAAAAAGATGAGCAAATGGTGGGTTTGAGATAAAATCCGAATTGAAGCAATCAGCAGAAGAATATAGCTTCACAGCTCGCACAATTAGCAAGTTGAAGTGGTAATGAGAGTTCTGGAATGGTGAAGGTGTAGCGGAACGCGCAGTGTAGGTCGGCCCGACTAGGTTGTCAGATGACCTGGTCGTGGACTTGTGCTGCTGATTGCAAGTGGCCCAGGACCAAATTTTGTGGTAGCAAAAGGACGAAACCTACATTCACGGTTAAGGTACCTATATTAATTCTTATAGCCTTTCTCGATAAATAGGCTATACAATACAATACTAAAATAATTTTGAATTCAGTTCAGTACTTCCTGAGATTAGCACGTTTAACCAAACAAGCAAACTCTTGAGCTATATTATATTAATTCCTAAAGAGTAGAGTAGTTAGTAGTTACCTAGTAACTGTCACTGACATACCTACTCATAAGTAGCTGCGAAAAACGGATAAAGTCAGACTAAGGATTCCTGTATAATTTCCTAAAAAATGCATCACGTGATTCTATTTTAGTTAATCAAAATGCTGCGGTCTAATTTATAACTAAGATTAATGAAAATAGTATTTATCAAAACGTAATAAGAGTAATTACAGCAGAACGTGTGTGTGCTACAGCTCATGGACGTATAAATAAACATTATCTATATCTATCAAAGTACCAATCAACCTAGTTGACCGTTGAAGACATTATACATGGCTATATATATATTACCTACGTATATCTAATGTAAGTACTTCAACAGATCAATTAACACATGCTTATGAGGCCTTTAGAGCAGTTTGTTCTATCACCCAGTGTGACGACAATCACAGTACATTTATAGGTACTGAAGGCGAGATAACGACGTAGTGTATATTTATCCTGATAATCTTATATGATAACAACTAAGTATGTATTTCTGTTTGCCTAAAAGAATTCCTTTTGTCATTTTCCGTGTCGTTTTACATTATTGACGTTCTATTCCACTAGCTCGTGTTAAATTACACGAAGTATCGAATATTATTGCATTATTCGCAATTTACAGTTTATTGTAATCATTTGCTGGATATAATTGCAAGGCAAGGAAATCGATATTATTTTAATATCAATTTTCAAGTCTTCCAAGTAGTGTCTACGATTCCTCTAGGTAACTAAATAACACTACTAACATAATATGTTTAATTTTAGCATAACAAGTCGCACCGTTTTTAAGGAATATTAGAAACTAAACTTGAAATTTTAAACTTTATGACAAATGAAACTGAGGACTGGCTGAAAGCCCAAACTCATTTTACACCTTTAACCAACAAGCGTGCGATTTGTAACTTTCACATCGTTATCAAGACATTTAGGCTGATAAAAACATTTTAATAGGTATTTTCAATAGACTACCCTGAAATCGTAATACGCAAGTAATCAACGTCAACATGAATAATCTTATCTTGCGAAAATCGTCATCAAAATACAGCACTACCGTGTGTTTAATCCTCATCACTCAACGTCAAGTGCCGACAAATGTTGAGATTACAGCCGTAGCTTATGTTATTATTACTGTATTTTTCCAGATGGGCATGCAACTGAAATGGGGTGTCGCGGGCGTGGGTATGATTGCCCACGACTTTTTGACGGCGATGAGTACGCTCCCAGCAGAACAGCACAAGGCCGTGGCTGTCGCCGGCAAAGATTTAGATCGTGTCCACAGATTGGCCACGCTCCACAAAATCAACACAGCATACGAAGGCTACGAGTCGCTTGCGCGTGATGACTCTATTGGTAACAAAACATTATTATTGTGTACACAGACAGTTAGTAAACAAATGTAACGAGCCGGATCATTACCGCCGTGAGCCGAGCGACTATGACACTTCCTCGACCATTCAATTATCATGAACATAAAGCTGGCGGTAGCTCATCTATTAACGCCTAGTTACTCGCTTGCCTCACTTGAAAGTGTTTTGCGTATGAAATAAACATCAATTATTTTTGAATAGACAGACTTTCCGCCATATTTATTCTTTTAAAACTTTTCACAACGTATGTATTCATAAAAAGAAACTTATTGCCGTTTCTATTCTAACACCACAATAACCTTTTACATATTCATGATCATATTATGTGCCTAACCTAGAAAATGTCAGAAACAAATTGTCGTCTTGCTAGTTGTATAATGTTCTTGTCACTGAACATAGAGACAGATACTGTATACTTACGGACAATGGCACCATTGGCGTTACAACTGAGCGAGGAAGGAAGGAGCCAGGCTGCCTATAAAATTTTCATATAAAGTACATCTATTTAATCTAAGTACAGGAAATTCCATGTCTGTTTGCTTACAAGGCCAAGATATTTTAAAACAAAATCTAGGATCGTTTACTTAAAAATAATGCTGCCATTAATCAAGTAGCTACGTAGAACATTATTCTATGATTTTCTCCCATTGCCCTGAATTCTTTAGACGAATAACGCTCTATGTCTCGCACTTTGTAGAAACCTATTACACTTACTTAGACTATAGGCACTGTTAAGATCTCAACACCCTTTTGGTGCCACTGTTGTCTCTGCACCAAGATATTTTGTCCTGTAGGTCAATGCCACGGTAAATCGTGCATTAATGCAGCAAATTTTATAAAAGAAATCTATGTATTATTATTTGTCCAAAAATCGTCAAAGATATTATTATATAATTATTTTAAGTTATAATAACCCTTCTAGAACAGTACAATCGCTCTCAAAAAACCATAAGTAAAAGAAGGCAGATATATCAGTACTATTACATTTGTCACATTAATGGAACTTGTTTACGTACATCTTTTGGAGGGCATGGAGGCATAATTAATTCATACTTTCGCAGCTATATCATAACTTTGTCATGTCTATAAATTATATTTAATAATTACGGCTGACGCCTTCGACAAAGTTGTTTCAAGGTAACACGACTCGTAGTAAGCCGACATGCAAAACAAATTGATAAGAACAGAACTCAACTCACGAGGTCTCACATGGTTATTTCTTTTCCAGATATTGTATTCGTGAGTGTACTTAACTTACAACATTACGAAATAACTAAACTAATGCTAGAGAACGGTAAACACGTACTATGCGAAAAGCCTATGGGCATGACTTATAAACAGACTAAATCTCTGGTGGACCTGGCACGGGAAAAGAAACTGTTCCTCCTTGAAGGAATGTGGTCGAGGTTCTTTCCTGCTTACGACGCTTTGAATGAGCACATTACTTCTGGCGGGCTTGGGGACATCTATCACATCAGCATACAGTTTGGGGTGGAAATTAACGACATTGAGAGGAACTTGTAAGATATTTATTGTCACTGCTTTTACAATAATGCTTTGTACCATCATCAATATATATTTTCATAATTCTATTAACTGCGTTTTCATAATGGTGTTTATACGCTCGTATACGAAGACTTTCTGTCCAGCGAACGCACATGCCTTATTGAAAATACGAGCGTTTTAAAACATTAATGTGAATGCCCACTTAAGGCTACTTTCAAAAATCGAATTTCCATTGTGTGTTGTATCTCAAACGAAAAAATTCAATCGCTTGCTGTAAATACCGAACTATTTCAGAATGAAAGATTTAGGTGGTGGTGCTGTGTTAGATCTGGGTATATACATGCTACAACTCGTTCAGTACATATACAAGGATGCGCCCACAGACATAGTGTGTACGGGACACCTCAGTAAGAGCGGGGTAGACGAGTCCATATCCTGTGCTCTCAAGTATAAAGACGGCAGAACTGCTACGATGTCGGCGCACACTCGGGCAACCATGAGCAATAGAGCTGAAATAGTAGGCACCAAGAGTTCTATATCGGTAAGATACCTTTTATATCATTAAAGTACCTGCAATGTTTAAGGTCGAGGTAATTGACCCAGACACCAAAAAACATCAAGCCAAAAGTTTACATAGTAAACTGGTCGCTTTGTAGCGAGTATTCAGTAAAATGCGCGCGTTGTGGAGATGCGAGAGAACATACCAACCTATCTGGCCAGTGTGGTATAGTAGGGTAAATACCCTCCACATTCTTTGGAGGAGACTCGTGCCCAGCGGTAGGACGTTTATGGGTTGACATGATGATTAGCAGGTAAGTTGACACTTCAACGCCAGATGACTTGAACCTTAGGAATATGACTTACCCGTTGCCATTCTTTATATCGATATGTTTGAACCCATGTAATAAAGAGCGATAGTATTGATGCTGCATCACGTTTTAAATATTCTGTCGCTGCATGATCATTTCAACCCATAAATTTCCCCCCGTTGGGCATGGGTCTCATTCAAAGAATGTGGAAGCAATTTAGCCTACTATACCACTCTGGCAGAAAGGGATGGTGTAGGGTTTGTGTCGAATTTTCCTTTTCTTGCAGTGCATAAGGCCCTTAGTCGTTAGTAGTAAGACACCCACGGGTATTCTTAATCCGTCACTACACATCGCTGATATAACTTCTAAAAATCTTAATCGCCGATTGCCGCGTGTTCTACGGCCCTAAAGTCTGAATTTGAAACAGTTAATTCGAATTTCACAAAAGAAAAACCCAATACCATTTTTAAGATTATTTATTTCGTTAAATAGGTACTTATATAACACGCTGTCGAAACTACACAGTAGGTAGTTACCAATATTTTAAGAACCAGTTAAGTCTGATCATTATTCGAAACAGTTAACTATATAGATATAAGTGATTTTTTGCGTACGTAATGCTATGCCTGTAACAATATTACCGGCGTCGCATCAGTTTCGTGTTATTAGTGAGTTAGTGACTAATTAGTGTGAAGCGTTACAAACTATCGTAACTATACTCGCATATTAGTGACGACTGCCAATTAGCACTTTAGTGGCTAATGGCAATGTGTTACAACTAATTAGGGCTACCACCTACAGTCTTATATTGAAAGATCAATTTTCACTTTGCTCGAACTTTTTGCGCTAGTTAGGCGCGGTATTGAGGTGGATTTTATAATATTAAGGACCTTTTTCACCACTTGGTGATAAGTGTCTGAAAACCTAACCAGGTCTTAAATATTGTAATATTTTCTACGCCTGCCCTTATTTAAATAAGTATGCACTTGAAGTGAAACGTTATTATGAATAAAAGAGACAACGTCTAAACATGACGTTGTTACTCAATGAAAAGGTGAAAATTACATTTCTTTTCAAATTCCATGGTGCAATGAAGATAAACATTAACTAAGTATAACAATTAAAGATAGTTTATAAACTTACGTTTGTTTACAGTTGGACTACTTCTGGTGTCCTACAGTGCTACATATATCTGCTGCGAATAACACCGAATGGACATTACCCAAAGGCAAATACAAGTTCCACTTCCACAACAGTGCCGGCCTTAGCTATGAGATACAAGAATGTTGGGACTGCATTAGTAAAGGTAAGTAACCAATCTTAGTAACCAATATTCTATACTACATACATAATATATTATGCATACATATACTCCAGGTACAGAGACTTTAATCACGATTTATTTGGACACATCTCAAACATATATAACATTTAAATGACTAATTAATTTAGTAATATGCACATCTGAAAAATAAAACTTTCCGTGAATTCTGATAATTTAAATGTTGGACGAATGCCAAAACTCCACCAGCTGGACTGATTTCTGGACAAAAGCCTAAGTAAGCTTAACCTATTAATACAACAACATAAAGTTAACTACGTTACTACGTTATTTTAAAGTTAATAGGGCAGTTCAAATACATTTATAATCAGTAGGGCATGGAGTCATGGACACTGTGTGTTTACCATATAATATAACAAGAAGCACGTTTCTGAAATAATATAGACGAAGTTTACTCGAAAGCAGTCATTGACATGTATTGTATATGTCGATATGTATAATGTCTCATATAAGACAATCGTAGGTATTCCTTTGTTTCTTAATTCCTGACAAGCTTGGCACGTTGCGTCCATAATGTGGATGTTATGTACGAGTATGTATCATGTTCACTTAGCTTATGAATAACGCGATTAGCTTCTTGTTACATATCTGTTATGCTATTGTTGTCTGATGTGTTACATTCACTTCATGATTGTATTCTACATATTGTGTATCATCATCATCATTTCAGCCTATTGCAGGCCACTTTTTTTTTTGTGTATGATTAAGTTAAATTTGGATTGGCGTAAATGAAATGTTATACATCGGCGATGTTCGAGAAACATCTCTAATAATAATAGGAGATGGTGGTGAAGTGGTAAGACAATTGGAAGAATGTATACGTCTCGTTACCTCGTCCCTGCTGACTTTTGTTGCTTCATAGGACAATCGTGATGATCGTGTTTGTATAAACAAGAAAACGACAATATTATGAATATACCGACATTTCTTTAAGCCCTGCAGGGATGAAAGGTAGAGGTGCTTACATTCAATATTATGCAATTCCCGTTGCATTAGTTTAACTTTTTTATAAATGCTAAACATAGCTGGCATAGCTTGGTTGAAAGAGCACTGGTCACGAAATGCCAGGGTCAAAAGTCCCGTTGTGAGTTTGAATTTTTCTATTAGCTACTTGTTTAGCATTTATATAAAAAGTAGAGTTGTATCTCATACACATTT
The DNA here is from genome assembly GCA_905147015.1 of Laspeyria flexula. NCBI lineage: Eukaryota > Metazoa > Arthropoda > Insecta > Lepidoptera > Erebidae > Laspeyria > Laspeyria flexula. The sequence continues at coordinate 14,547,444 of LR989950.1, read as the reverse complement.
CGTCAACAAAATGTTACGTCCTATTTTATAGGGGAGGATTCTATTACAGTTGACCAAGCACATATCTAGATTCAGGGCATTTTGTGGCAGAAAAAAACAATTAGCACCTATAATTTATTTATGCCCCACCCTGAGATCGAACCAAGGATATCTTGAGAAGTAGTTGTGAACACTCTAACAGAAGCCGCAACAAAGGCAGTAATAACATGTAAAGAGTAGACGATTTTTATATTTTTTACTGAAGCATTACATTTCTTTTTCAGGATTGTTAGAAAGTCCAAAAATGACTTTGGATGAAACTGTCCTACTATCAAAATTGACTGACACGATGCGAGCGCAAGTGGGTGTATTAGAACTAGAACTAAATTGAGGGAACAATATAACGCCAGTATTATAACTATTTATTTTAGACTGGCCGGTCCAAGTTTTGTCACGCGTATACGTAAACTATATTGCTTTAATTATTATTATTAGGTATATAAGATCATTTGCACCATGCAAGTTTATGTTTATGTTTGTCTCTGTCTTAAGCCGCGTCTCCATCTGCGCAACGTGGCTTGAGGCAAGTGGTCGACCCGTAGCTGCCTCGTGTGGAGATGTGTCTTAAAGCTGCGTCTACACATGAGGCAGCTTGTCACGAGACTGCTCTACCGGAGACGCGGCTTTATTCGCTTAGTATATAACAGAGACGGCACGAGGCTTCTTGCTAAACTTGCATGTGTGAATGTTAAGTAATGCTAAGTGCCAGTTGATCAAAAGAGCTATGCCGTGTGATTGTATCGTTTTGGCTCACACGTAAATACTTATATAATTATATAAATGTTACTTAAATAAAATACAGTATTTACCTCAACTAACTGTGATTACTAGGATGTTGTGAGACGGTTGTTAAACTATAATATTTAAATAATTATACTGCACGAATTGTCGACATTTACTTTCACATCTATAAAATAAATTGAATTTAAAAGTTTGCCCTTTGATTTCTTAGTGCTGCCTTATCTTAGCCTCCTAATTTGATACCTCACTACTTGTCTTGACTTACTATTTTACACAAAAAGGCCCTGTTTCACCACTGACAGATAAGTATCAGCAATATATACTGGATATAAAACATATTTAAAGGAGAGTCCTTTCCATAGCTCGCTGCGCGACCGCTCGGAGTTTTTCAGTAGGATCGAATCGTTTGCGACATATAAAGGATTTCTTGTGTGGTGTGTCCTGTTTGATATACCTTTGAAGGGTCCTGCATAGATCTTCATTGGGAGTTACAGGACAATCCCTCATGCCCACCACTGCAACTTCTGTAACCCAAGATTAACAGCGATGACTGTTGCGAACACCGAGTTTTGACACTCGGAAGTCCCAGGGAATGCCTAACCTACTCACTGTCTTGGAAAACCATTTCTATCCATAGCAAAGCTAAAAAAATCACACAAGGTAGTAATGGAAATGTAAAAATAGCATGAGAGTTGTTGAAGACATCAAATCTGTTTTCAGACGAGGTTTACAAAAGAAAAATAACAGAAATCCATTTTCTAGTACCTAATATAATAGTAAGCCATTAACGTCCCTTGGTTGGGCAAGGGTTTCCTCTGCTCTATCTAGTCCAGAGAGATGAGAGGGTTTAGGCCATATTCCTAAAGCTCTCCTGCTAAAACCTAAACTCCCCTGCCCTGGTAAGAATACGGTATTATTTTATATACTATTTTGGTGGTCAACAAACTATAGTTACCGTAGCCCATTGACGCCTGCAATACCTGAAGCATCACTTCTGCGTTGCGGACCCATAACCTAAAATATATTGGTAAAATATATATAATAAAGAAAAAGTATATATTTATATACTTTTCCTATTAATTAGAGACCATCGTATCAGTCCAACGACGTCCACTGCTGAACATAGGCCTCACCTAATTTACGCCACTGCGAACGGTCCTGTACATACACATTAAAGAGATATACCTACTTAAAAAATGCATGACAATAGGTAGATTTATAATCACGTGCATTTGATGCTGTAATCCTGTTAGTGCATTTATCTGTATTCATTAGCCATTGTCCAACGTCTAGGTATCCTATTTAGTTAATAACAATGTTCAATAACATCTACATACCTATCTCTATTCTAGCTTAATTTTTATTGTATATCACCTGTTGCCCGTGGCTTCTGCGCGTGATTTGATTTATCTCGTCATAAAACCTGCCTCGAAAAAAATAATATCTTTTATCTCGTGTTCGTAAGGGAAATAGGGAATCATTTTTTTATTAAATATTTTTAACAAAATTAGTAGCCGAAGTTACTTGTGATAATTAGCTATACCTACGCCAGTGAAAGTACTGTTGAATTCAGTCCAACTGTTTCCAAGATTAGCCGGAACAGACAGACAGACAAAGACTTAAAAACAGATTTTAAGCCATAAGTATCGTGCAAGACAAGCAAAACACTTTTATTTTCACATAACAAACAGACAATTCAATATTATAATAATATATTTGTATTGAGTATATATTGAAGACAATGAGTTAGGTATAATAGGTACCTACTTATAATACGTATTTTCGTTTGCTTTGCTGGTAAAGAGGAAGAGAAAGAGGAGCAATATAGAGGATAGATACTGGTGATAGTCTGATAATAATAAATACGATATAGATTTCAGTTTTCAGAATATTTTTCTAAATATAGTGTTGCAACATCAAGTATAAATTAAATTGAAATACATTAATAATATTTTAATTATCTTCTGTACATTATCATTGAAAAATCTCTTCTGTATTTTTCTCTTCACAAAGAGTAGATAGCTACGCCTTAAAATAGTAATCTTATACAAACGTAACATTGTGAGAAACTAGTGCCTGAGGTAGCTAGGTTTAAGAAAATTTGTATTAGGTGTGAAAGGACACCTGACGGAAGATATTTTGGGCCGTCAGGCGTTATTATCATGTTGTATGGGAGATGCGCTGACGGATCATGGGTCAGTTTTTGTATAGATTTGACTATTCTGATGTAACGCGATGGATCTTCTATCAGGTGTGAAAGGAGCCTTACAAGTTACCAGGTTGTGGTGCTTGATAATTGCAAAGCTTGATAAAAATGTATCGCCTATTACAAGGAGGTACTTACATAATAGAAACACGTATATATATATTTGTCATGTGCGTCCAAAGAAGTGAAAAAGTCTATAACATATCATGTAGGTACATCGTTACGTTGGAGGTCACTATAATAAACCTAATAAAAGCTTTAAATAATGTTGATTGCGTTCTATGTTTACAGTCATGGCCACTTAAAATACATTTATTTGACACACTGGAATAGATTTTATTAAATCAGAATGTTTTCGCAAATTAAAAATTATGGACCAAGATCCCTGAGCTCTCAGACGTTACTTATGTTCTGAGAAATAAAATGTAAACGAGAAGGTAGTGTTAGTATGTACTTTGAACGTACGCATACTCGTTAACTTGTGCTGAAGCCGACAACCAATTTTACGTACCTTTAGAATTTTTTGTACTAAGGTACGTGAAATTGTTAGGTACTAACTTTTCTTATTTTCTGAGTGCTGATTTTTATATATGTGATATAGAATATATAATATTGTTAACAATCAAAACTCTCAGATACATTTATGGGACTGTTATTTCAGACGCTTCAAAGTTCGCAAAACACTCAATCCCACTTTCGGGCTTAACATTTCGCAAACGGATCCCTGCATAAAAAAATGATGTAAGCAAACTATTAATATTTTTAAAGACCTATCCAATGATACATGCCCAATTATATATCCATGCATGCCCAATTACAGCTCTCTAGTACTAAAATTATTTGAGCTAAGCTGTTTACAACTAAAGGTCTGTTATTTTATGTAAAAGATCCCTGCTTCTTCCTAGGTAGGTACATCATTCAATCAACTACAAATCGAGAGGAGAAAATGACCCACCCACTTATATTTTTTGCTCCATGACGCCAGTCGTTGAACGTGACATAGTTTTAGTTATCAATTGTATGCTAATTATAATAATCTGATTATGTATTCATACTCTTATACCTACTCACAAGTCAAGAAGGCTATTTATATAGCAGATGGTGTGAAAACGTAGTGTTGCGAATGTCAAGAATACACGCATGTGTAGGTACCAAATCTATTTACTTACCAAAAATAAGACCCACCATTTAGGACTAAATGACCGCATAGACAATCAAGAAGGTAGTAGGTACAATCCTTTAAAGATTCACGACCAATACACTAATTAAGTAATTAGGTATTTAATTATTTTTTAACGGTTCAACGTCACATAATATATTTTATAGATTATTTAAGTACCTATTAAAATAGAATTGCTCGACTTTTCCATCGAATCAGTCAGCTCACCTGTCAGCCTATAACCATGATTAGTGCAAAAAGAAAAAGTAGATTTAAAGATTGAAAAACAAAACTGGTATTAGGTATTTTCTTTTATTAAAGTAGAAATTCTTAATTAATGTCATATTACTTAGCTAATTAGTTTCGACAATTACAAATTACTTAGAGCCTCTTTTTCTAACATGAGGCGAGATCGCGTACTTTTAGACCTTAGTACTACCTACAAAGAGTATCTAATCTACCAAATACGTACCCAGTTTTATATCTATCATGAATGTTGACTTAGTTTTATACTAAAACAATGATTTATAATTTGAGTGGATACGGAATGAAAACTTATAGGTAGGTACATTAGTGATCAAATAATTTACAATGTAGAAAAGTGTCATAAAATTGGATGTAGATATTACAATCTGTTCATGACTTAGCGGGTACCTACATTCTGTTCAAAATTATTTGTTCCCAGTATCATTATTGTTCCTATCCGGAACGCGGTAATACTGTGCTGCCCTTGTCAAAGCTGTTCAATACTTGGCGGATAATGTTTATGCATTCTCTGAGCTGTTCCTCGGTGATGATGAGGGGTGGTGCCAGACGGATGGTCTGGCCATGAGTCTGCTTCGCGAGCAGTCCTGCATCGAGTAGTCTCAAACATACTTCGTAAGCGGGAATGCCTGTGAAATGAACAATTTTATAACATACAGTTGCAAGTAAGTATTTAAATTTAGCTAGTTACAACTTCCTAATCACTAGCGCAATAAATTGACACGACCTTGTTTCGTAGTTATGTCGAATTTATATATAAAATAAGACCCTAGTCTCCAAACCCTAAGCCCGTGGTCGTACACTTGCATTCCCTTCTGATGCCTGTCACACCTATCAATTTGTTTTTTATGCCACGACGAAGACAAACAAATTTACAGTCCCCTGTTGATGCGGTTACTGTAACGATCACGACGCCTGCATCACCAGGAGTTTCACATGCATGTTATCGACCCTTGATTGTATGATCACCTAAATGTCAGTAAGTCTTTTGTAGGGGACAACAGTAATTAGATACTTAAGCAGGTTATATTTTAATATAATAAAACACGTACTATCATGTACGTCGATAGCAGCCAAGAGTCCTCTGCAACGGACCTCGGCGACTTTGTTTTTGGGGAACTTCTCAAGTTCCTTGTGTAATACTTCACCTAGAATCGCTGCGTTTTCAATCATGTTCTCGTCGAATAATACCTGTTAACAAAATAATAAAATTGAATTGTAAGCATTGGAAAAGGATGCTTTTGTCTAGCTTGTAAGTATACTTTCCTACTCCTTTTTACAGGAGGGTAATATACAAGAAGGCAAAGAGTTGCAGACGTGCGTTTAATACCTACGTTAACAGTTTTTTGGGACAGTTTTTCAGTAGAAAAATAAATATGGATAGGTAGAGGTATTTAGTTGAACTTTGTGTTACCTTTATAGCTTCAATAGCAACAGCGCAAGCTAATGGATTTCCTCCATACGTAGATCCATGATTACCTGGTTTGATCACCTAGAAAATGGACATTTATTAGTAATCCAAAAAATATTCACATTTATTATTATTAAATATAAGCAGGCTGGCAGTCGACGTGCAACGTTATGTATAATAAGAAGAATACTATTTAATTACAACGACATATAAATGCCATCCACTTAATTTAATTGATACTCACATCCATAACTTCGTTGTTAGCCAAAATACAAGATACAGGCATCATTCCACCGCTTAGCGCCTTACCCAAAACGAGGATATCGGGCTTTACGCCTTCATGGTCTGCTGCCAGCAATTTACCTGTGCGTCCTTAGAAAAAAGCAAATAAAAGTTAGCTTAATATTGTCTAAGAAACTTATTTGTATAGTTACAGCGAAAGTTTTATTTATAATATTGGCCTTACCAAGTCCAGTTTGTACTTCATCACAGATCCAGAGCACGTTGTACTTGGTGCACAGTTCTCTTACTTTCTTCAAGTAACCATCATCAGGGATTAATGCACCAGCTTCACCTTGAATGGGTTCCACCATGAAAGCGGCTACAGTCGGGTCTTGCAATACTTTCTGCAATCAAAAACTAAATGATCAAAAGTCTGAATGATAGATCTAACAATAATATATTTATAAATAGCTTATGAGCTTCTGAGAACTGGTATTAGTGTTTTAACTTGCCAGATTTTCACGATCACTTTCACCGACTTTTCTTCAGAGACGAAGGAAATTACTTAAAAATACTTAGAATATCGTTTGAATTGTCGGTTATATGTGAAAGGTCATAGGGTAACTTTTCAGGTTTTATAACAACAAATAATGTTGTATTTACCTCGAGTGCAGGAATGTCGTTGTAAGGAATCAATGTGAAGCCAGGCATAAAAGGACCGAATCCTTCATAACATGTAGGGTCGGCGGACGATGACACAGCTGCCAGGGTACGACCCCAAAAGTTGCCTTCAGCGAAAATAATCTGTAAAGAGAAACAAGTACTTTAAATACAAGTAGTGTCATCATTGGATCATCGGATTTCGTATTTTCCAGAATTCAAAACGCTTAATGCTTACTTAACTAAGTAGGTACTGCTATGGACTCAGTTACATATCTTTGACATACCTAATCACATAATAAAACAATTAAATTTAATTTTTTTTAAGTAGGTACCTTAGCTTGTCCATCAGGGATCTTCTTGACTTCGTATCCCCATTTGCGAGCAAACTTGACGGCACTCTCTCCGCCCTCAACACCTGTATTCATTGGTAGAAGACGGTCATAGCCGAACAATTCTGTCATCATTTTTTCATAAACACCCAGTTGGTCTGTATAGAACGCTCTAAAAAGACAAACAGAACACAATGTTACGGACCAATAATATCAAATACTAGCTTCTGCCCACGGCTGCGGCTGCGTGGTAGATATGTCGGTAAAAAGGTAGTCTTATAGTAAAAAAGGCAGTGGGACTTTCAATCATAGATTTCAAAATCTATTGGATTTAACTCTTGTTATGATCAAGAATTAGATGGTCGGCAATATACCTATACCTCTGTTTGCAACTGTAAAAAGGTATTAGCAGTTTTAATCTAAGTAAAGATATCTAGTACGTATGTTTTAGTACCTAGATGTAAGAGTGAGTTGTTCAGCTTGTTTCTTAAGAGCAGCAACTATTCTCGGGTGACAGTGTCCTTGATTCAGACTGGAGTAACCGCTCAAAAAATCGTAGTACCTCTTTCCTTCCTTATCCCACACGAATACACCTGAAATAAACCATGTTTTAAATATAAAATATTTAATAATGCGGCTCAAGAATACAAGTCCACCCTGGGTTATTTCAACAATTTCATTTAAATCAGGTGTAGGTAGGAATTCACATTTCACACAGACTCGGGACAACTGTTAAAATTAAAAACATTCGTTTCTTACAAAAAGTAACTTTTAGGAAAAAAAAAGTGTCGACCAATAATTAGTCTACGACCAGTTCGCTGACAGGGTAGAGCCATAACAAGGAGAAGGAACTCAGACCACTCTTTGGTTACAATTTTTTTTAGTTAGGTACATTATAACTTGGACAGAGTGCAGAGTAACGTAGCAGTATTCGTGAATCCCACAAATATGTTCCCTAATAATAATTTGGGGATAAAATGAACTACCTCCTGTTGAGCAGTTACATACGCCTTTTGTTACAAATTAAAATATATTTTTTTATCATAAACACTCATCAATTACAATATCATAATATTTACGAGATGAACTTTTATCTTTAAAACAAGTCCTACATCAAATATTTATTGTAAAGCAATGAATCAATGAATTTTTGATTATAATATCCATATAAGTATCAGCTAAGAATAATAAATAGCTCTTCTAATGTCTGAATTGGCAACGTCTTTACGATAAACTTTAGATAGTATGAATGATGAAACTGGTAATAAGCTGTTGACAGTGTCCATGCGTGACCTTATCAACTATAAATTTTCCTTTAACACACTTACTAGCACATTGCTTAGTAAATGTATGACTTTTGTAAAATTTATCAAATTATTTCGCTACCTTATTTTAAGGCCTTGTAATTTATTGCTATTGGAAGCCAGATTAGCGAAAATTTAAAGTACCTACTAACGTACTACGAGTATGTCTACATTACGATTTATCATTAGATACATTTAAACAGCTAAGGCTCTAAAGGGACTGTTCAGATAAGACGCAAATGAATGGCCGTTCAACATAGAACTACACAGTCTGCAGTCGGTGTAATTTGAAATAATCCACGAATAAATAAAACGCACGTAGCGTCACGCCCCGAGTCGTTAATCTCCGAAGGCGTGGCAAAGATCAAAGGTGCGAATTCGATCAATTCCACGTTACACAAAACCATCATCATCATCATATCATCACAATGACGTCCACTGTTGGACATAGGCCTTACCTTATTTCCACCACAGCGTATACATAATTAAGCTTATATTATATTTATATTAATATCAGTCCACATACGAATAGAGCCGAGGTCTAAAATAAAAACCATTTCTCAATTTTTTTAATCTTATTAGTGTAGGATCAGCAGTGTTTAAAACTATTCCAAATTTCATGTAGGTATAGCTTATGTAGATTCCGAGATATAGCACTGTGACAGACGGAAAGAGTGAAACCTTATATAGGTACCTTTTGGTACGAAACCCTAAAAATTAAAATTAAAATAATTTATTTTATGGCCAATAGAGTAAAATTCTTAAAAACTATGGTAGTAATTTGTCAGACAGCTATATCCATGAAGGACATGGACCTAATAAAACTACCCAAGGTGCTACTCATCCTGCCTTTCCACAAATATCCTATAGCCATTCATCGGCACATTTCCAGACTGCTTGCTGGTTCTGACAAGCTTCTATCTATTTGATAGTGATCCACTGGTATCGTTATATTTTTATTACAAATTATTTTTTAGTAAGTACTTTTTATTTCAAAAGTGTATTTTATAGGTTGTTAATGTTGTTAATTGTAACTTATTACCTACATGTTATTACTATGTTGCTAAACAAACGTAAATTTTGTAACGTACCTAATTGATAATATTAAAGATTATTATATTATATTCCCAATTCAGAACTAAGTAACTATAACAGCTATTTATAAGGTCCACTAAACGAAGACGTAGTGTCTTCAACACGCACCTAAATCCAATCTACACAGCTGTAATATTAATATCATAACGGCTATATGAGGCAAATCTTTTAGAAATCGTTTAAGTCCGTTAAAAGTTCGTAAACTGCAACTTACCTTGACCACGAGTAAGAACAACTGGGAGAGGAGCATAGTTGCGGCATCCATACTTGTCTTCCAGAGCCAGGTATTCTTTTGAAGTCATGTTAGGTTGGATTCCAGCCATGATGCACGGTTTAAAAGTAATTTAAAATATACTCAAAGGTAAAGAAATTAATTGACAATATGTTTAGATAAAGGATTGGATTGTATACGTTATTTTATGTGCTATTCAAATTTAATGCCGAAGAGATACAACCTTACTGAGTAACTGTAGAACAATGTCCAAACAATTCGATAAAGTTTCTTAAATACCCCACTCGGACACGCAATCTAGAGTAAAATTTCAATGGCCACGTGTTGATCAAAATATTATTAAATCGTGTTACACCCATCTGTGTCGCACTGACGAAACGAATATCGTTCGTCGTTTGGAAGGGAAAATAACTGGACAAGTTTAATTGGACATTTGATAATAGAGTTCCGTATTGACTACTGCGACAGTTTACTGTTTATCTGTTTATAACACTTTCACTTCTAAACTACTGAGGAGAAATTTTATGAAATGTGACGTATAGTCTAGGACTAGGAGAAAAACAGGCAATTTATCAAATCAATATGCTGGCTATCGCAGTAGAAATTTAAATAAAAATATACAAAACTCCGAAAAGGAATTCGTCTTAGACAAATAATTCCATCGCTCACCGTTTATCATCATCATCAGCAACCCAATAATATCTTAGCGCTGGGCTCGAGTCTCCTCGCCTCTAACTAGAGAGCTATGAGGATTTAGGCCATAATCCACTCACGCTGGCCTAGTGCTTAAATAGAACTCTGATTTACGGTCCAAGGGATTGCAGACCCGAGTATTTGATATTATTATTATTATTAATAAAATAAATATATTCTTGACAGACAGTCAAACGGACAACGGAGTGATCCTATAATGGGTTCAGTTTTTTTCCTTTTGAGGTACGGATCCTTAAAAAATAATGGAATTAGTTTCCATAAATCCTCAGTAAACTTCCAATGATGTAAGTTCCCAAAAATAATAACAGATCGATTGTCATTGCATTATTTCAAAACTTATACCTATTTAGTGCAAAGTGTACAAGATAAACAAGTTTATTATTGTTAGGTATTACGATGCTCATTCACAACAGTTTACTTTTGTTCATCATACAATTTTATCAATATGATAACAATTATACCTACAAGTATGGGTCAGACGATGATTATTGTACCTATGGAAAATTACTGGTAGCAATTTAAGACTACAGATTCGACCTTGGCAGAATTTATAGTACATAGTCATCATCGTACATGCAAACTGTAATTGTTGTTACTACTTTACTCTAGTAGACGTATAAGGGGTCTGTGTAGAGCAGTCGTTCTTAACCTTTTAGCAGTGAGGGACCATTTGAATATCTACATATTCTTATATCTACTGTCTTATCATTGACCATTAGTTCATTGGGTGATTGGCTCCAAAAGTCCTCAGAGTATAATCCAGGCGGCCGTCTTCGCGTTTGCTTCGCGGACCACTTTTGTTACCCTCAAGGACCACCAGTGGTCCGCGGACCATAGGTTAGGAAACTCTGGTAGAGTTTTGTGCGTCTGATCAAGTTAAAGAATATTGGTCACTCAATTTGATATTTGGTAGAGAAAAGAGTTCGCAAGAGAAGCCTGTCATGATGCCTAAACGTGGGCTGTTATTATACCTACGGGTTCATAACGATAATGCTAGAGTAAATATACCTATGTAGTTAGCACGACGTTAGAACGTTCATATGTAACTAGCTCAACCTATAGTACCTGCATGGAACGGTGCGTACTTACCTACCTATGTTTATGAAACTTGCATAGACATGATTGAAAGTGGAGGATTTAAAAATAATAATAAATATTATCAACTTATTAATGTCCAACTGTAAGCCTGGGTCTCCTTTTCATTGACTAGAGAGCTGAAAGATAAAAGCTGATACCCATAGCAGGCTTCTAAGTTTTTCTCAATATGTTCTACTTTACCTATCGTTGATAACAGAATATGGTGAGTAATAAATAAATATTATATTGTATTAATGGACGATGTTTACCCTAGCCTTCATGGATCAGGCAAACCTTTAGAATTTCTTCTACGGTAGGTATTTGGGTTTTCTCACGATGTTTTTCTTCACCATTAGCAGATGGTGGCAGACACATGACTACAGTCTTTGCGCTGTAGCATGGTGCGGGTGACAGTTGCCTGTATGACTAGACTAGAACATTCTGGTTGGGTTTAATTTAATTTACTACAGTTATTAATGATTTTATATATAACGAATGTGGTACAGCTGAAATACTAAGTCATAATTTTTAAATCGCGGCAACTTTCATGAGTGAAACGAAATGTTACAGAAACTGTCACCCGCACCATGCTACAGCGCAAAGAGTGTAGTAGTTACATGATAATTTTCACAAAGTTAAATACACATTGGTACTGTTAAGAGTCGTAATCTGTAGCAGTACGTACTGTCATGCATGCGCTTGGATTCGAACTCGCCAGCAGCGCTGAGGCGCCGCGCCCCGGTTAACTTAGGTATCTACCATTAAGACACCATCGGTTTTTTTTTCAAAAACAACTACAACTAAATACCTGAAGAAGGTTTTCATAAACTGATTCATTATGGAAACCTTTTAGACTTAGTTATTGTTCAATTGTTCCTTTGCCTAACATAGTCACAAACATCGTAACAACGTAACAACATTTAACTCTTATTTTACGTACTTACCTAATAAATTATGAAGTAGGTAACTGAACAAAACAAACTTAAAATATTTTTTTATATACTGCCTGCCTACTGATAACTGACCTAAATCAAGGCACATAATTATATTAAATAAAAAATAAAAAACAAGATAAAAGTTGATACCATTTTTGTTAGATCCAGTTTATGTACAACAAATTTTCCGTCGACTGACAGTCTTTATTTATTTATTTAATTAGACTTACCAACAACTACTTATACTAATACATTTATCTTTTACATAATAAAGGACATGTTGGTATAGCAGCCATTTACAGGCAAGTAGGTACAGCATGCATAAAATATCCAAGTAGATACAAAAAAATTTGCTAAATTAAAAATTATAAAAATAAATAAGTGTAAGTATTAATAAAATTAAATTACAAATATATTTTCAATGATCATTAAATGATGTAATTAAAATTGTAAGTATGTTTATAATATAAATACAGATAGGCCAAAACTACCTAAGTCTTGGTCATAATAGCAAAAAAAATGGGTGCGTCAATTCACAATCATGTACGAAACAATAAAGCTGAAGAGTTTGTTTGTTTGGTTGAGCACTAGGATCTCAGGCACTACATACTGGTTCGTATTGAAAAATTCTTTTAGTGTTTTGTTAAAGGCTATGTAACTGTTAGGTATTTGACCTATTAAAAGCCTATAGTTACATTATAATTATAACACCGCGCTACGGCCAATACGAGCTGCTTTAAAACATATCAACCCCATCAATATTGCTATATAGGTAACTACAATGTAGGTATATAAGACATAAAATTGTCGCGAGATTTTATGTACATGATCTGGTTCTTACATACCTAGATCATGCCTGTTTCACGTCACGAGTGACGCATGTTATGGGCGGGCCGGGCGGCGCGCGGGCACCTCAACACGGTCTCTATGGGAGAGCGCCACGACACGCTTTTTTGGAGAGCACCGCGACGACGCGACGCTCTCTCTGGGAAAGCGCCAAAAGCAATTCGCTTTTGATGGTACTTAATAAATACCGCCCTAAGGTATAAATATACCTAATAGTGATACTGATTGATGATCATTTACCGCCACTGCTGACACGGACATCTGTCACAGCGATATACGTAGGTACAACTCTGTGTTATTTTATGATAATTTTATTGTTATGTTATGTACCTAACCTACCTAATAATAGTATAAAGCAGCTATCTTTATGTTATTTTCAGTATGAAATCTGAGAGCGATAAACTTTAACTTTAAACTTGTTATTTGCACTCGTAGACCAGTTTATTGGTTGGTACTCTTCATCGGCAATGTAAACTAATTACGTAGTTAACTACCAAATTATTTATTTTATTAAACTTTATAGGTACATACACAAAAGTGAGTTAGATTTATTGCCAAAAGCATTCTCTACCAGCCAACCATAGTGAGAAACAGAGAAAAGTGCAATTTAATCAATAGGTAGGCATCTATGGCTACGTCGTAGATTCGTAGACCATCTTCTATAACTAAGTAGTTACAATTTTATTATATACAATACAAAAGTAGAATGGTTTCAGCAGTTCAGCGTCATGGTCATAAACAACAGTGTATGTTATGTGGAAACAATGGTACGTGATTCATATAGGCCCATAATTCTGAATGGAAGGTCGCCCCAACTGTATTATTATATCTACCACTGTCTACCACTACTTAACTAGTGATCATTAAACTCCTATTTCTAAGCTTGCATAAGATTTTTAATTTTTCCTTTATTTTTAGATTACGATTACTTAGTTACTACCGTAGCAGAATCCAAGTTTTACACTGCCGTACTCAGAGACGTTACTTAACTTTAAAGTTTATTTAGTAAAAACGTGTAATACTTAAGTCCATACTCCTAAAGACGATTATTTTATGAAAAAATTGTGTTAATGACAGATTACGGTTAATTGACGTCTCTGAGTACGGCAGTTAGGCTTGTTCTATGTGAGTAGGTAGTTACAGTCGCACGGTTACATAAATATCCGCTGACCGCTGTAGGATTTGTCAGTTAGTATTGTTAGTGTTGTTCAGTTAGTATTTCTTTGGTAGAAATGGACATAACTTTTATCAATAAGTACTTATTATTAAGTGGATGGAACATCTAGAGGGATAGAACTGCTGTCCTGTCCCGCCGCCCTTCGTCTCCCTACAAACAAAATGTTAAGGTTGGCAGATATCGACATGAATTTAACGTTAGCATTAATTTCTTTGATTGCTCCTAACGTGTTAATGCTCTCTCTGATTTCTTCACCTAGTATCTACATAAGAAAATAAAACAAGTAATTTAGTTCAAAATCAACAATTTATTTATTACTAAAACGATCACAGTTCATGATCTCTATTTACAATAGAGCCCAAATCAAAAAGAAACGGGAGGTCACAGTACTCACAATGCAATCATATCTTATTTAATTTTGTAGGTACTGAACGAGACTTTAGCGACATGTTTTCGATATTACATCATTTATGCGCGTATCGGGCATCGACTAACAAATTTAGTGTTTGTTAGTCAACATAATTATCTATTTTTTGTTTTTAATTTTACATATTTAGTTTTTAACAAACTGGAACGTATGTACGTATTATTGGTAGTAGATAACAAAACACCTTTAGTATTGCATCATTGAAAAAAAAACATTATAACTCTGTAAAAAAACAAATTATCTTTAAACACATTATCATCACTAATAACAACATACATATGTAATTTAATGACATTTATTTTAAACAAATACATTGTATCTATCTGTTTTTATAACAATGAGTAAGTAGCTACTACAATTTTATAATGGACTAGCTGCTGATGTTACAAACAGCTGATGTTACAAACAGACACTTAAATTTAATTTATTTTTATAGCTGATAACATGCCATTGTCTATACATCTATACAGATAAATAAAATTGGAGTGTCTGTTTGTAATATTAAAATAACCAGTTTTTACTACATGCATACATTATTATAAGAAAGTAATGTTGCTTTTGTTAAATTCCACGCGGACGAAGTCGCGGGCACAGCTAGTGCAGTATAAAATGTCATCAAGTACAGACAGTGAGTATTACATACAGGTTCTATACGTTTAATAAAATGTACCTAAGGGCGTAAAGTTATGCAAACATAAAGTAAGATTAAGGAGAATATCGAATCGTAACTGAATACCGCTGCTGTTAGAATGGCCGCGTTTAGTAAAAGGGTAGGCTGTTCATTGAACGAAGCTAGTAAAGCTAGTTAGCTCCAACATTTAGGTGTACAATTAACTAACCACTGGTTTCAGAAATCTACATAATACTGCACTAAAGTTATTACTATTAATTTATATAATTGAAAGGAGAATCGGCAAAATGATCTTCGAAACCAGTATCGACCACACACATATATTATGTCATTAAAAAGCTTTTTCATGTACCTACTAATTCATTTCAAACGCTGTTAGATTTGTTATCGAACAAGAATCATCCGAGTGTTGCCTGCATAATAAGAAATAAATTAAAGAGATATTAATACGTAGATTTGGTGAATTCCGCGACGAAATTCAAATCGTTCAAGAATTGATGTACATAGAGAAAGGTAACTCTGAAATTGATGCATTCGCTGAAAAAGTGAGAGAGCTTATTTATATATATATATATATATAACCTTAATTAATATAGACATTTCCAAGAAAACCTATTACGACAAGTCAAAAACAATACCGGGTAGGCCTAACTCTTCTAGCCAACCAAACACATATTTTATAAGCCACAACAATCATCCGCAATCAGTAGTACCAATAGGTTCCCACAAAACTCACAAATGAAGACGGAGAAAAACTTGAATAACAATTATAACAATAACAGAAAACATAATTCTGTGAATTTCTAATCAGCTGACGCAGATTCGGCGGAAAATAATCCGGAAAACAATGAAAATCTCAATTTACAGGAGATTGAGCCGAAACTTTTCATCCCGAACAACAGACAGAACTAGAAACCTAGTTTATTTAAATATAAACTTCCGCAAACGTTTACCATATTTATACATAAAAGAATTAGGTGGTCGTTTCCTTATAAATACTGGTGCATCACAATCCCTTATAGCTCCAAACGCACCCTTTAACCGCAACGAAACGCGCTTTGAACGCGAAACTCATTACATCAAAACCGCCCATATAACATTGTAAGAATACACCCGGAACAAATAGCGGAAATAGTCGGAAAACATGTGAACGCAAAAACAATAAGAGTTCACTTTAAAATGCTAAGACGTCCTGGGAATGTTGCAGGAACGTCTTCGCCTTCGGCGCAGCCCTCTGGGTCATCACTGGAGCCCTCACCGTTTTCGAACCCATAGATAACCACAATGGTGTCCTGATACTCAAGGAGGCCACAGCCTATTATCAAGAAGATATTTACCACTTAATTATTAGTTATAATTTCAGTAGAATACGTGAAAATACATAGAAATAAGTCGAGATTATTATACGTTTAGGTTAGGTTAGAAAAACTTATCCGATTATCAAGATAGTTTAGTTATAAGAAATCAGATAGAATACTTAATGGATACAATAGAAAGCAAACTAGTATATTTAGGCTCTGATGAGATTAATTTAGGAAGAACATATATCCCTAGATTTAAGAGAGGATTGCTTAATGGATTATGATCGATTATAAAAGCTATTACCGGCAATTTAGATCAGGAAGATTTTCAAAATCAGGAAATAGAAAATCAGATATATACCATGCAAATAGAAACATACTTACAGAAATTATATGATAGATTATTTACCTTAGAAAACGCTGTGACGTTTTGCCATCTAGGACGATTACATCCTAGTATTGTAGACCCCAGTCACTAGATTCTTGAGTTAGTGAATATTAAAAGGATATCGAACCGAAGTTGAAAAGCATACAATTATTATAAAAAATCTATTATAGTTAAAGCATATAGTACAAATGAATCTATTAACTTTGTATTAGAAATTCCCTTAATAACTAAAAATCCTTTTAGTTTACTCCATTTATACCCTATCCCGAACAAAAACAATGATATCCTCATTCCAAGGAACCCTTACCTTATCTTGGGCAGCGACGAGTTTGCGTATCCTCATGAGCCATACACAACCATCTTCGACGAGAACACCATATGTCACCATGTTGAATGGCATCCTCTGAAGAACTCCGAAGACTGCATCGCACAACTAATACAGCACAACGAGCCGAGCAATTGTACCTACGCTACGGTAGACTACAACAACACCATAATCAAACAAATTAAAGAAAATAGCTGGATCGCTATCTTAAAGCAAGAAGAAGTGATAAAGACGACCAGTGGAAAGGAAGTACAATATCAAAGAAATAGCGGCGTAATACTTATCACGATTGACAACAAATGTACAATAAAACAAACAGGAAAAACCTTACGTACTCACAAAAGGTTCCTTAAGATTATGGAAACCGTTCCATTAACTCAGACGCGTCATTACTACACTATTATTGCAGATGTTTACTAGGCGGCACACAGTAGCCAGCTATGCACATATTATCTCCATAGTGTGGTATTTAGTATTTGGTAGACATGAAGATTTTAGGGCACCTGTAACCAATATAATGGATGTAATTGTGTATGACGGACGATGTCGTCCCATTAGAAGAATAATGTTAAGACATTATTCTTCTAATGGCAAATTTATAATAATTTCATTTTTGTTTTATGAATTGTGAAAAATGTGAAATGAAATTGATCAAATTTGTATTTTGTAAAATACTGACTAAAGAATAAAATCAAAATTTGATCAATCGATAGTTTACGGTTTTAATGCCGATTTTTTTAATAATTTCATTTTTGTTTTATGTGAAGATAAAACATTATTCTTCTAATGGGACGATGTGTAAAATACAATAATAATAATCATTATACTCGTAGGTACTGTAATTATTACATAATCTATTTCTTTTTTATTTCCACACAACACCATTTTCCATAAACACCAAATAAATATTACTTACCGCCATAACTATTTTCTTACAGCAATTTGAAATGACCCGCCATAAAACTATTGTTGTACAATAGAAGGGCTACCCAATGACATATACATATATGTGGTTGTTATCGGTTCCTAGACCATCCATTAATTTTTGCCGACTCTCCATTTAAAATATAATGCTCTAATTAAATATATCTGACAAATTATGTCCTTTTTTATTGTATAAATAAAAACACACAAATACAAGACAACCAATTTGTTCATATCAAATCTGACCTAGGGCAGATATAGGACTAAAAGTTACTAACTACATTACAACACTATCTAAAATGTTAAATTCAACATATTGTTTTAGCACTACTGTTTAAACCCAAGTCAATACTTTATGGGTTTTTATTAGGTTTATCTGGATCACCAAAAGGCAGGTCATCATAAGTTGGAAAAGTTTCAGGACCCCGCTTTGGTACTGTTGGAAGAGAACCTCCTTCAGCTAACCTTTTGGCCTCTATTTTAGCTGCATTTTCTTTCTTTAATTTAGCTATGGCAAGGTTCTTTGCTATTTCCTCCTCGGTTGGTGGCACCTGTCTGAAAATTATATTTTAACATGTTATTAATTTTGCAGATCATTTTTATTTCAGCATAGGTGAATATCCCGTGGTTTTTGAAGTGTCACAAAAATTAAAATTAAATTATGAAAATATTTATAATTTATAATAATATTGGCGTATCTACCGCCATATCAGGCTTTTCAATAATACTGGGCCATAACTGGCCACTGGCTACAAGGGCCTCTACAGGTGTAAGCAACAAATTTATATTTAATCTCTGGCTATATAAAAATAAATCTAAGTAGCAAGTGATTTTTTCTCTTGATTGTAGCATGTTATGTTGTTCAACCAAACAAACAAACTCTTCAATATTAGGATAGATATGGATAATAGTCTAAACTTAAAATGGACCGCACCATTTGGGCTTTGCCACAGTAAGATCCACCCAGATACCTCTCCGACGGCCGCACTCAGAGACGTGATTAGCAGTCATCTGACATTAACACAATTTTTTCATTGAATAATAGTCTTTAAGCGTATCGACTTAAGAATTACATGTTTTTACTATATAAACTTTAAAGCTAAGTAACGTCCCTGAGTACGGCAGTGAGGTAAGTAAACATAATTTTATTACAGTGACCTAATTTATAATGAGAAGACGTGACAATATTAATCAAAATTAATATACCTTCGCATCCTCAGCCATCCTTCCCACTCAGTAGGAACAGGTTCCTCGAAATCTACACCTTTGGGTGGATCATACCATCTGGTCGCCTTCCTTTTCCCCAGTCTAGGATTAGCAGGAATTTCATAGTAAACATTTCCTAAGTAATCTTTACCTGGAATTTTGTTACTAATATTATTGTTGTATTTTATATTGTTAAAATAAAGTAAAAATACTAAATAGACATTCTGCAGGTGTCCTTCATTATGTGGACTTATTTTTCAAGAAATGGGAAATTCCTAACATTACAGTACTGAGGTGTTGGATATCTCTCTGGAATGACCTTTGGAAATCAAAATATCTATGAACCGACTCAATTTGAAATTAAAAGTTTGTGAGCTTTTACTTGATAAAGTCACAAAATCCCAGTTGTGTATATAAATTCATCTATGGGTATTATTGAAATATATTTATGTATATTATATATGTCTATATAGTTTGTATGTATAATAATTAGTCTATATTTATGTATGAGTTCAATGATTTTTTTTCTTCCATTGCTACATACATTTCTCAGAATGCACCTACTATAGCTTGTCTGCATCAGCCTAGGTTGGCTGTTAGAATTTGCTATATGGCATTTAGTTAAACTTGTGTACATTATTTGTGCTAAATAAATCCCTGAGGACATTCATCATTAAACATATTTCTCATCGTAGCCACATGAGTGACCATCTGTTGATACTATACTTTGGAGCATGGGAATGCTTTGGCAAGATTTTAAAGAGTTGTGCAAAATTATTTATGGATGTAGAGTAATTAAAATAGTTCAAAGATTTTTTCTTGATTATGTAATTATCATATAATATTTGTTGTTCTTTTATGTAAGTAGGTAGTAGAAATGCAAAAATGTTACCTATTTTATTTCCCCTTATCTGACGAGGTCTGAATGAGTTCACAAAATTCCTAATGACAATAAGCCACAAATTTCGACCTTCTTGAGCCATCTATAAAATATTAAAGTAAGAGTTACAATTGGCAGGAATAATATGCAAAATAAATTTATTTTTGTAGAATTACAAACAATTTCTTTAAATACCAATGACAAATTATGAAAGGTACAACCACAAAATGTTCTCATCGCTTCATCAGCAATTTACACCACATTTTATATAAATATGCGTGGTAATCTTAATGGATTACATAACAAACATTTAATTTTAAACATAAAAATATGTTTACATGAGGAACTCAAAGTATGCATACACATAACTATTGCGCTCACTTAATACCGTATAGTTTAAATATTAATTATACTGTTTGTTATATTTCATTAATTCCATTTCTTGTCATAATAGTTTTATTATAAGGAGATGCGATGGTGGCTAAATGGATAAGGGACCGGCGTGCAAATCACGTGGTCCGAGTTCGATCCCCACCGGCAGTACCAATGTGGATTCCACTATGTGGAATTTGTATGTACTAGTCGAGTGACTTACCATCTGCTAACGGTGAAGGAAAACATCGTAAGGAAACCCACATACCCTAGAAGTAACTATGAGTATGTCTGATCCACCAACCCGCACTAGGCCAGCGTGAGTGGATTATGGCCTAAAACTCTCTCAGCTCTCTAGTTAGAGGAGAGGAGACCCGATCCCAGCAGTGAGACTTAATGGGTTGCTGATGAAGGAGACAGTGGTGTAAAAGCTTTACCTTTACAGCTTACGGGTTTTTCCCAAAAATATTTGTGAATTATTAAATATATAATTTATGAAAGAACGTAAAAACAGAACCTTTACAATACAAACTTGACAGATGTCAAACTTCAATGAAGTTAAATGTCTGTCAACGTCTCGGTCTAACTGACATTTAAAAGAGTGGTTTTTTTGTTACATTTATTTGATTCACCAATCGTTTAACGGAATTTAATGCATTTTAGATGCCGGATTTTTGCAAGATATAGCGCAATTTTGATAAGGGTATAGTCATAGACCTAGGATCCGCGCGCTAGTGCATTTTATTTTCGTCAAACGGCAACACTGCTTATCTAACGTATTTGGGCTGCTGTCTGGCTGACAGAACATGACAATTGACATTTTTATGTGCTGGCCTGGCAGTATTCACTGATTCGTTAATTTCTGAAATAGATTTTCTCGCTTTTTCTCTGTCTCTCGTACTATTTTATAGGACTCGTTGGTGGTGATAGCAATAATATTTAGTGTGCACACAAAGACAGTTTAGACTCAGAGTACACAGTCAAAATAAATTTTCATTTTAGTGTTTGTTCTATTTTATGGTGTTGTGAAGATATTGTTGTTGATATTGTCTTTTGACTCCTGCTCACTCGAGTGTATTTTACTATCAAGGGAAAGTGAATAATAACCATTCATCATGGCGAAAATGGCATTTCAACACCAAGCTGGCACAGCTATGGAGTGCCTTAGTGTAAGTTCGCAGACCACTCCCAAAAACGCATTCTTCTAAACCTTCTACAAAGACTACAAAATACAAATACGGTTTTGGTACTCACCAATTTTGTTCCACAGATACCAATAACACTCCAAAAAGAAGCTGGAGTGGATTCTGAAGGAAGAGAAGTTATGAAGTGTGGTTTTAAAATTGGCGGTGGAATTGATCAGGACTACCGGAAAAGTCCTCAAGGATATACTGACAATGTAAGTAGTATTAAATTAAACCTTGTTATACTTTCATTTAAAATTCATATATTTATCGAAGTAACTCTTATGAAACTTATAAGTTAAGAATGTAATTTGCTAATAACCCTGGTCTGACTGAGTGGAGCCACTAGTGTAAACATATTGTGGGTAAGATACAATGGGCTTCTGGCCTATGCCTCAGGACTGACAGGCTGCTAACACAAAATATAAAATAGATACATAGAAGTACTTTGAATCGACTAAAGTTACTATTTATGTTTATTTACTAAAATGAAAACCAAAAGGTCAAGCTTATGGGCTCAATTTCATTAATTTGCCATGGCACTGATTGTAACTTACTGATTGAACTGACTGATAAATTTTTTAAATTTTCCAGGGTATTTATGTAACAGAAGTTCATGAAGGTAGTCCAGCAGCAAAATCTGGCTTAAGGATGCATGATAAAATATTACAATGCAACGGCTACGACTTCACAATGGTAACTCATAAAAAAGCTGTTAGTTATATTAAGAAACACCCTATCCTAAACTTGTTAGTTGCAAGGAAAGGTGTTACTTCTACATAAATCAAAGAATCAATCTTACTTATAAACATTAATTGGTTGGAAAACTTGAATGTCTTATCTATTTCTTGTACTTATAGCTTATAGATAACAACACTGTTTTATCTACCTTATAGTAATCATTTTAATATTTTCATTATCTCTCAACTTCATGTAATTATAACAATATTTACATGTTATGCTCAAAGACCAGAAAAAGGGATTCACAAAGGTTTACAGAACATCAAACTCCTTGGAGCACAGTGAATGTCAAACGCCATGGAGCACTGTTGGAATCTTCCACTGTTTTAATGTGGTTTCAATATGGGTCATGGCTTTTTTCATTTACCACAATGCATCATATAACTTGTGCTATGGCTGTCATGTGATACAACTATCAAATGACAGCCGAAGCACAAATTTCACTATGTGTTATTTCTGTCATTGCCAACGTCATGAGCGTTTTAATTAGGACTATAGTGGATATTTTGCAGTGACCACAATGCCTTGTGAGATTCAGCATTTTCAGTCTTTGAGCATGATACAGCTTCTTTTACACCTTTTTACCCAACTACCAAAAGAAAGTAGGGTAATGTTTTTGCTATACTGATATACCACTTCTTACCATTTTATCTTTCAATGTTCTATTTTCTATGTTGTGTGTTATGTTGTATTCATCATGTTTACTTACATTGTGGAATTTTTTGACATTCAATAGGTATCTCATTCTATTCTGTGTGTATTTAGTATTAATATTATGGTCTCCATTTGTAGTACATATTGTATGTTTGAGTGCACTAATCTATCTACCAGCCCAAAATATTTTGAAGATTGAAAAATACTATATTCCTGAGTTACCAGTGCTAGTATTACTAACATTCCAGACAGGTAAAGAGAGGCAGAAGCTACTCTTTAAATTGCTGTTCGTTTTTCTCATAACCACCAAAAAGTGTGTCAAAGTGGCAAGAGCATATTGCCATGTATCTTGCTTTGCTCTCACTTAACTATCAATAAAACTCATATAAATTAATGATTTAAGTTTATCTTGTATTTTTTACCAACTTCAAAAAAAGTGGTGGTTCTGTGTTTCACTGTTTATATTTTTTGTGGACCTGTTGCCGAGAACAGCACAGCTGGCACATTTACGCTTGTTGAGTATAGCCAACACTCGCATTCAAAAGTTTATATTTGCTTGGCAAGTCTCTATTGTCAAAAAATACCTTTTTAGCAGCTCTCTATTATTTTTACTAGGCAGGCACCTGAGTAGTTAATATTACCAAACAATATGGTAAATGACCCAAAGTGGAACTGTATTTATGTAAACACTAAACAATTATATGATTCACCTTGTTATGAGTAGTCTATGGATGTTTGCAATACTCGCGGTGTTTACTGATATTGTTTTAGTGCATGGTAATTTCTCTAGCTTTAGCACTCTTCCAATATTGAAACTTATTTTTGCTTAATTCACTTTAATATTGAAAACTTTTCCAATACTTTTAGCCTACATTGGTGGTTGAACTAAAACCCTATGTGTGGTGTTCTCAATGCTGGTAATATTTTTCCACACTAAACACAAATTTAATTAATATTGTTATACACCTTATACATATATGGCATTGCTTAATGTGTTTTCAATAATTATTAGCTCTTACTTCTGCTACTAGACTAGAGTTCAGAATACTTATGTCAGCTTTTAGCTCTTACTTCTGCTACTAGACTAGAGTTCAGAATACTTATGTCAGCCTCCATTGTATACAATTTCTGGAAATAGGTATGTGTACATTATTTATTATTATTATTGTCCTTTATCTACAAATTATATATAAAATTAAAATTCTTTATTTCAGAAACATAACACCAGTAAAATTATTTTACTGGTGCTATGTTTACACCAGTATTTTTTTTTTCATGTTACCTTTATTCAGGCATTCAACAAGTATATAAGTAAATTGGTGAGTTGTTTGAGATTTTGAGTTTAAGGTGATAAGAGTACTGAATTAGTATTATATGTTAAGTGATTATTGTAATGTTATTTATTTTTTTATGTAAGATTTAGTTAGTAGGTATAATAATTGCAATTTTGATTGTGCAACTTTTGTATTACTGTCCTACAAAGAGCAGCTAATTACTAAGACGCATTTCAAAATATGAGTTACCAATAAAATATTTTTATACAAAACATATATTTGCATTTACATTATCAATTGTACATTTTTACAAAATTTTATGGAATATGTCTTTGTCTTGGAAAAGTTACTTAGTTATGTATTTATTAGTGGTTATATTTGACTTTATTATAATGAATAAATAAAAATATATTGGTTATAATACTTAGCTGCTTTACTCACAAATAATGTTCCACGAAAAAAAATCAATAGGAGAACTTGTAAATATAGGTAGGTACCTCATATTCATATAGATAATAATTTGTATTTGAGACAGTCACCGTGCCGAGTGACGTGGGTTCGATTCCCACACGAGACAAATATTTGTGTGATAGATATTTGTTTCGTGTCTGGGTGTACTTTGTGTCCGAATTGTATGTTTGTAAAGTCCCCCGCGACAGGGCTTGTTCCCTATTGAGGGTGTTGTATTTATTTTAAAAAAAGTACAAAAATAAGAAAGAAAGTTCGTCTAAGTACACATTTTTTGCAATTTTATATCTAAAATAAGCATAGTGGAGAAACCTCCTTAGTGACGTGTGAGACATTAAAATGTTATTATTATATTTATATTATTAATTGTGAGTGATGCAGCAAAGTACTTGGTAAACTTGTTATGGCTCAGTGAAATCAAAATGAATAATATAATTAAAATGTTAATAATGATTTAATTATTAATTAATTGTAATATGTACTTACTAATAAATGATTTATGCACTGTGCCAAATAACACTGCTCCATCTATTACATTTTTATATTTCATTGAAATGAATGAAAGATGTTAGTTATAATAAAATGATATTTAAAATAATGGCTTACTTTTTTTTATAAATTATATATACCCTAATTTATTTTACAATGGCTTCATGAATGAAAATTGGAATAAAGACTATAATAAATTATATTCAAATACATATAGGCAAAAAGTGGAATGCAGACTTTCACCTTTACAGATGAAGGTATCCCAATAATATAGAAATAGGTACAAATGAATTTGAGTTCTATTAGCTACATGTATATGCACAAGTGCAATGTAATGTAACAAAATGGTGTTCCACTCTAAAATATTAATTTTTTAATAATAATATATTAAAAAACGCCTGTTGGTGTGGTGTGGTTAGTGACCTTGACTGCTAAGCCATAGGTCGTTGGTTCAATTCCAAAACCCAGGATAAATATTTATGTGATGAGCATGATTGTTTATTCTTTGTCTGGGTGTAATTTATATGTTTTTTATGTACTAGAGAGGTGCTCGTAGGAACTAGCCGACCTGGCAAACTTCGTACCGCCAGATTTTATTATTCGTGATAATGTTCGATTTTGAAATGTTTATTAAAACCCAAAATTTTAAATTTTACTCTAAATTTTTTGTATAATTTACATACCTACATGCCTTGCCTTGACAATAGCAAATACAAAAAAAAAGAATTAGCCAAATTGGTCGAGCCATTCTCATGTGAATCCATCACATACGTTTCGGAGATCTATTTTTATTTACATAGATGTATTTATAAAAAATAAAATTATATAACCTCTATCAATTGTTTCTACTGATACAAATACAAGCAAATGTAAGTGCTTAATTTGGGACTACTAAATGTATATTATTTATAACTAGAAATCGCACTGGGCTTCGCTCCCGTCATTTTGTTTAGCCACTCTTCAGCTCCTATTGGCTGTAGCGTGATGTTATATAGCCTATAACTTTCCTCAATAAATGGGCTATCCAAAACTAAACGAATTTTTCAAATCGAATTAGTTCCTGAGATGAGCATGTTCAAACAAACTCTTCGGCTTTATTTATAATATTAGAATAGATGTGATGTTGAGGGCATAGAGATTTCATTTAATTAAGTTAAATGTCCACTGCAAAAATATTTTTGACACATGAGCAATCAGCCCACCTGATGGTAAGTCGTAACAACGGCCCATGGATAATAATTGATATGGCTGTGATCTTTTCGAATTTGAACAAAGAAAACACAACCAAGCCACTGCCTACCAAAGTGTGTAGAGTAGATAAATCAATGAAGTGAAAAATAGATATCACTGATAAATTTTAATTAAATCTAAAATGTGCTAACAATATCTTAATAACAAATCAATTCTTTAAGCTTTGTTTGGTGGCCAATCCCACTGTCCCTTAGGGGGCTTGGACATGAGCGGTTCCCATGGCTTCCAGTTCAACATTTTTCTAGCCAAGTTTAACTCATTCTCTGCCTGGATAATCAGTTCCTCAGCTTGGCCACAGTTAATCTTACATTCAATTTCATTAACATCTCTAGTCTGTAAAATAAGGGCAATAAATTAGTCTATAGTACATTTGTAATTATATTGTAATTGTCCATATAATGATGCATACATACCAGTGTCAATATGGCAGCTCGTTCGCGTACAATTGCTTCGGTATATTTACGGTATGAAGCAGATTCAGGCATTTTTTGCAAAGTTCTCAAAATTTTACCATAAAGTGAACCAAGGGTGTGATGGGCATTTTGGGCAACAGCAACGCCAACAAGACCGGTGGTCTGAAACAAATTGCCTATACACAAATGGAAGTTAGTTAGCAGAAAGGTCTGATGAAGCTTTTTTCACATCCTTTGATTCCTAAGTAAATATGAAACTTGGAAAACTATAAAGTATATTTTATAAAATATTAAAAACCTTCTTCAGCACACCCATTTTTCTAAATTAGAATTCTAAACGATTAGATAATCACAATAACTTCGTCTGTCTTTAGTGCCTTTGATTTTTAGTGCAAATTATTTGAGATATATTTTGACGTTCATGACAGGTCAGAAACATTCAAAAAATATATATTTCTATATTTAAGGTCTGTGGTTCAAGATTGAAGAATTATAAAGGACCTTATATCTCCTATTATAAGTTCCTTGAGAAAACGAAACCCATTCGTTGGCGTTTGTTGGCCCGGTGATTACGCAGCATTACACAAATTTGCTCTCCACGCTTACCATGCAACGACTAGTGAGCAACCTTATTATTACACTTCCCTATTTTAAGTGCGCCTATTGTAAGGAGCAAGGCCACCGGCACCGGCCGGTCCCTCTAATTAGAGACCCTTCCTCCCTCTTCCATAATACATCATCCCACTTTATGGACTGACTTTATCCTATATAGCAGTAGTGTATATACACTGTAAGTCTGTAAGGGATCTACATTCGAAAAATTCCTTTTTTGTTTTAGTAGGTACGTATTAAATGTTTAACCGTCAGACATATCAGATAAAAAATCACATTATAATAGACATATTTATATATTATATATTTAAAAAGGTATGTATATTATATATTTAGTTAATATATTGCATTTTATTTATGTATTTATAATTTGTGCCGCCCGCATCCAACGGCCGCTCGTTGTGGCGGAAATTAGGTGAGGCCTATGTTCAGCAGTGGACGTCATTGGGCTGCTGATATGATGATGATGATTTATAAATTTATGTACTGATATTTATGTTATTTTGTATTTTTCTCTTTTTATTTTTTTCTCCAATAAGTTGATCTGCACCTACTTTGTTCTACTCTGCATCACCTAAGGTAGACTGGTAGAAAATGCCTACGGCATTAAGTCCGCCCATGTACCAATGTGCATAAAGTTTAAATAAATAAATAAAGTGCATTAAAATAATGCAATAAATATTAATAACTATTTTTCTAATAGAAACATTATTTTAATAGATTATAGCATAAATCAATAATCATGCCATAACACTTGGTCCTCCCAGTCCTCCGCCTTCTGCATGGATGTAAGCCTTCCGCATCCAGTCAGACCATAGAGTATGATAGAGTATTTTAATTATAGTCTCTAGTCTCCAGACTCAGCGACCTTTTTCCAGTCATCGGTCCACCTAGCTAGAGGGCGCGGGGGATATATGAAGATTGTGGGGCGTGATCTACACGCGTACAATCACGGTGTACAATGCAACACTGGCTAGTGGCAGCGGGGCATATGCGGAGGCCCTGCCTTGAAAAATAGGATCTATTCATGTTCTAATCTTTAAAAACGGTTTACAAGGCCAACACCAAGCCAGCGCAGGCTGCCAATGAGACTGGCAGCCAGCACTAGCTTTGTGTAAACCATACTTTATGTGGGGATTTGACTTTTGAGTTTATGCAGTTAAAGAGTGCGCAAGTCTATATAGCACTAAAATATAGTTGATGGCAGCCTGCGCTGGCTTTGGTTATTGGCTTCATCTAAACCATACTTTATGAATAGTCATATTATATCATCATCATCATATGATAGTGTATTATGATGTGTAGCAAGTTTAAGTTTGAACAAGATGTAGTGATAATTTGATGTATATCTTTCTTAAAGCGCGCCACACACATTGCACTGTGTGTGGCGCGCCTTAAGAAAGACCGGAATTGAACGAATCGAATGAAATCAAAATGTCAAATGAATAAAACCAAAATGTATTGTAGTTTCCATGTGTGCGAACGTGTTTACTATGATGCGTTAGTGTAAAACTGATTGGTGTTTTTACTCCTGATTCTGAAAATAGCGTGATAATGTAATAATAATCATGATCATTTGGACACATATTCGTATTGTGAAATTTAGTTTTAACTGAATGTAATTACTACAAAAAAGGATTTATAATCGAAGTCAGTACTGTGGTACTTCGTCCCTCGTCACGTCACAATTCATCAGAAATCTGTCAAGATCATACACAGTATGTGAGTATCGTCTCGGGAATTGGTACCTATATGTTTTATGGAAATATATTATAACAGTAATAAATGATTATAATATGAATTACATAAATGTAACTTTAGTTGTTCATTAATAACTTGTGGCATCTGAAGCTTTAAACTGTCTTTTATTATATGTAAGTTGAAGCTTTTCATAAAAGCTATGATAATTTTTCTGATCACCAGTTGTTCCTTGTAATAGATGTTTTAATATGAAATGAATAATAATTAAATAAAATCAATATTGAGATAAAAAATATCACTAGATGAGAAAATAGTTTTTATGAAATAAATGAATGTGTAACTTTTTGATAGTGGACTACTAATTTTGAATAACTTTCAATAGCCTGTATCTGAAGATTCCTGGGACTGTCTTATCATCAACAGGCCATGATAAAGTTGTATAATAAAACTATTCATTATAAGGATAATGAATAGTTTCATTAGTTACACTAGCCTGTAAAAAGTCCATTACTGAACTGAACCCTCCTTTAATAAGTATGAATAGCAATGATAAATAGCAAAAGATGTATGTTTTTTCCAGCTATCTGACCATGGACACCCTATCCAGCAGTGTCAAAAGTGATGATAGCAGTCCTCAAAGAGACAGTGGGTCCAGCTCACCACCACCACATTGTGCAATATGCCTTGGATCATGCAAAAATAAATCATTTACAGATTCCTGTTTACATCAGTTTTGTTTTACATGTCTTCTTACTTGGAGTAAGGTGAGTTAATATTATTAAAATTACTGCTATGCTGGATGAGTTGGGTAACAGTTTTAATAATTAAAATAACTAATTCTAGAATAACAAGACAATTTGTGGGCTATTCTTTTCTTATTTCTTATAACGACTATCATTAACTGGACTTTGAAAATTGTTTTCCCTAGGAATTCATTAATTTATCAAAGATCTGTTAGTTTAGATATTTCTATAGCTTGAAAAGAGCCTTCTTAACATACTACAGTTATAAATTAATAAAAACTGCTGTTGAATAAATGATGTGCTAGTATCCCTGGTATTTTCTACTACTTATTAATAATTGTATTTCGGTATCTATGTTCCACTGTGGGCTAAAAACCGATGGAATTTGTATACTATTTGTAAAGATAGACAATTCTGAGACATGTATACTTGTTAATCCCTAGTTCTCATAATGTTAGTTGATTGATAAATTAAATTCACATAATAATGAGAATTTCGCATAATAACACATCCTACCTAAACATATCTGAAAATGAGAACTTTGTATAATGTGCACATTTTTACACAGATGCCCAAAAAAAGGGTGTTATGTTTTCAGAATTAATGTATGTGACTATTTTTATGCAATGATAACTTCCAAACACCTGAACCGTTTTAGATGTATGAGGTAACATTACAATCCTTGCTTCCTTCCGAGTAATATTGGCTAATAAAAAAACTTACCACTAAACTTAACAAAAAACTTTGCGCCCAATATTAATATTATCCGGGCGCGATTTTAGCTAGGCAACCTATTTGCAATAAGACAATGTGAATATTATCTATCATTTATTTCATATCACTAATAAATAACAGATGAGGGTATATATTCCTTAATGGGATCTTAGACCATAATTATTTATCTACATATTTATAATAATAATAACAACATAACAAGTTAAATGGAGGGTCTATATCTCTGTCTGTTATTTCCTCATTCCTGAGGGTCGCGAGCTACTCTCTTGAGTTTTTTTCGACAAGATTTTTCAACTTCTTGCGATCATTGGCGGAGCAGATGGTGGTAAAGTTCGGACTCGAGTGTATCGCGAACTTGATCTGTCCACCATGTGGGCCATCGTCCTCAAGTGCTTCGTCCTTTTTTTTGCCGGTTACCGTCAGTTTCACAAGGTTGTCTGGTTTTAGATTTGATTGTCCCTATCCATTATGGGCAAAAAAATCTTGGTTGGCACGGCTTACAGACCTCCCTGGTTATGTATAGATAGATTTTTGGATGGTCTGACGGATAGTATTTGTGCATCAGCCCCTTATGATAAGATCATGTTACTGGGTGATTTTAACATAAATATGATAGACGGGAATAGCTCTAAAACAAAGAAATTGTGTCAATTCATGAACCACTTTGATTTGCACCAAATGGTGAATAGTCCAACTCACATCTCTGGTATGAGTAGTACTTTGATAGACATTATATGTACGGACATGAATGTTCATAATGTTCTGGTTCATCATGTACCTGAACTCGGACAGCACTCAATTGTTACCTGTGAGTCTAATATTAAAAAACTTAAGGCTAAACCTAAATGGATTACATACAGGCCATACAAAGATATAGTATTAGACCTTTTCAATGCACATCTTGAATGCACTCCCTGGCAGGTAATTAGTTCACAAACAGATGTTGACAGTATGGTTAACATACTGTCAACCTATATTACTCAGTTGTTTGACAGCCATGCACCTGTGAAACACAAGCTATTTAAATCAGAGTATACTCCCTGGATAACTGATAATATTAAATTAATATTTAGACTACGAGATAGAGCAAGAATTGACTTTAGACAAACAAAATTGGAGACAAAAAAACAATATTATTTAGATCTTAAACATCAAGCGGTAGTAGCCTTACGAAATGAAAAAACAGTATATTTTTCTAGAAATATCAATAACAATATACATAACCCAAAGACATTATGGCGTAATCTGAAAAATCACGTGCTACCGTCACATAGTAGTGCATGTCTACCAGACCACTTTGACAATGCTGATTGTATTAACAATGATTTTTTGAATGTGCCAGGGAGTAATAGTGTGAACATTTCGTGTCTGACATATTATGAATTTCATAGATTCGATAGGGAATTAACATTTGAGTTAAAACCAGTGGATCAGGAAGCTATTTTCAAAATCATTAAAAATATTAACACAAAAGCACAGGGTGTTGACCAGATTAGTATTGACATGTTGACTCTTACTCTCCCAAATTCATTAAAGACCATTACAGAGATTATTAATGCATCTATCACTACTAACACTTTCCCACGGCTATGGAAGCAATCTATTGTCCGTCCATTACCAAAAAATAATCAACCAAACTCCTCAAAAGACCTGAGGCCAATCAGCATATTGCCCTGTTTATCGAAAGTGCTGGAAAGGGTAGTATATCTGCAGGTAATGGCTTACCTAGAAAGCAACAACATCTTACCTGATAAACAATCGGGTTTTAGAAAAGGACGAGGAACGGCGACAGCCCTGAGTGATGTAATTGGGGATATTTTGGAGGCTAGGGATCAAGGTGAGGCAACAGCTCTTGTTTTATTAGATTATTCCAGGGCATTTGATGCCATTAATCTGCCTCTATTGTTATCTAAGTTAGCATATTACGGCTTCACTCCAAATACAATAAAATGGTTTGACAGCTACCTCACAGACAGATCACAGCTGGTACAGATAAATAAAAGGGATGGTACAGTGCTGTCCTCATCCCCTCTTAAATTAACCAGGGGCGTACCGCAGGGCTCAATCTTGGGACCATTGCTATTCATATTGTATACAGCTGATATTACAGAAAATTTAAAAAATAGCAAATTTCACATGTATGCCGACGACACACAATTATCTCTATCTTTTAAGCCCAAAGATACATTGATGGCCATAAGTAGGATAAATGAGGACTTAGACAGAGTGGTTAGTTGGTCTAAGAAACATTCACTTATCCTAAACCCTCAAAAATCTAAGTTTTTAATTTTGGGCAGTAAATTTCAAACACAAACAGTTTTACAATTTAACCCAACAATAATTATTAATGGGCAAAAAATTGAAAGAGTGAATGAGGCAGTTAATTTGGGACTGTTAATGGACTCTGAGTTGCGGTTTGAGGGTCACATTAACAAAATTGTAAAAAACTGTTTCTACAGGTTAAAAATATTATATAACATACGTGACTATCTTAGTGTAGCTCTGAGAAAGCAGTTGGTTGACAGTCTCGTACTATCTAGGTTTAATTATTGTGATGTTGTTTATGGCCCATGTTTGCTGGCAAGATCAAGAGACTTAATCCAAAGAGTGCAAAATGCCTGTGCTCGGTACTGCTTTTTCATCCCAAAGCGTCATCATGTTACACCCTATTTAAATGCCAATAATGTACTCAAGATGGAAGCTAGGAGGAAACTGCATCTTGCTGGCTTACTATTTGGTATATTAAAAAATCAAGCTCCTGCATACTTGTACCAAAAAATTGAATGGAGACAAAATCGCTCACTGTATGCTATCAGACTCTCAACCAGGCCTCTGTCTATACCAGAGCACAGGACGGCAGCATTCCAGGGTAGTTTCAAATATGCAGCAACACATTGCTGGAATAACTTGCCCCCTCCAATAAGGGACCTGAAAAACATTGGTACTTTCAAATATAAGTATAAAGAATATCTTCTATCAATACAAAAAGCAAAAAAATAATACTACTCTTTACTCTCTCTCTCTTTACTCTTTATTAGTTGTGGTATTTTGTGCCGGCCTGCCTGACATGCCTTAAATATGTGATAGCACAAGTGTAAAATGTATGATGTGGTACCTGTAAGAGCCAAGTGTAAATAAATTGAATTCTATAGACTTGACAAATTATTACATTGTATATATAATTATTAGTGATAGGTTTGACCCCTGGCAGCGTCAATTTAGTCGCATAGGAGGACACTGAAAAACAGTTCTGTTTAGGATTTATCCGAAACAGTTTATGCTGAGTGTCATCCTTTTTGGTGTACACGACATATAACCCTCGTAGTGTAGTTTTATATTAGTTAGTAAATATAATTAAAATAGTTAGTATTTAGTTTTGCATACATATGTGACGTGGTATAACGTGGCACCACCTGACAGCTGTCATATGTCAAAGTGACACAAATGATGTTGCCATTGTTTTAAACATGTTTTTTGTTTTTTATGCATATCATTTTATATTTTACATTTTATTCTTGGATGTGTTTTACAAATGTTGTGTACGACAAATAAAGGTCTTTTCTTTCTTTCTTTCATGTAATAAGATTAGAATAGACTATGTTTGTAAACATGCCAAATACTTGTTAATTGCAGGTAAAACCAGAGTGCCCTCTTTGCAAGCAACCATTCCGGTCTATAATTCACAATGTGCGCTCCAACAACCAGTATGAGGAGTATCTTGTGGAGCAGCGGCACTCTGTGGAGGCTGCCGCCATTATTGACATTGACAGGGTTGCTACAGCCGCACAAAGATTTAGATACAGGTATACTATTAAATACTACATAATCAGACTTTCTTTTAGCAGCACAATAGAACATCAACCTGGGGCTCATTCAGCAGCCCAGTGATGGGGCAGTGGCGTAGCTATACCATTAGTGAGGCCTGTGACAAAACATCTGAAGCATGTGGCAAATTCATGACTGGAAGCTTATCCATAATCTTGACCTTATACTTATACTCAAGCCGATATGGATGTAGCATAAACAATAATAACATTTGACCATCTTTTAATGTCTTGTTTTGATAAACCAAAATATATTAATAAAAATACAATACTTATGGATTACTTTGAAATGTATATAATAAGAAGTTACAGCTTAATGCCACTGTATGGGCATGAAAATATATGGGAAAATGTATGGGCATAAAATATATTATAAAATAATATATTTTCATGCCCGATGACTAACTTTTACCGATGACTAACTTTTATTTGACGGTTCTTCTGAACCGTCAAATAAAAGTTAGTCATCGATTAAAGCATAACCTGACTGAATATGAAAGTATAAAAAAATAGAAATAGTTTATTCTAATTAAAAAATTGTCATTTTTAATTTGATTATGTTATATTTTATCCTATCAATAATTCCCATCAGACGGTTTAGAAACCGGGCATTAGTCAAGTGGAAAACTCTTCTTACTATCTTGATAATCTCCAACACAAAGCCCTGCCACAAACCAAATCAATAAAGAGAAAGTTGCTGAAGGAAGGTCGTCTAGTGGAAAAGCTTAAAGCTTTAAAGCTCTCCGACTTCCACCTTGACCTGAATTAAATTTGAAAGTAAAATAAAAAAAAAAATCTTTTCTTGACTGACTGACTGACTGACTGACTGACTGACTGACAACGCACAGCCTAAACCGCTGGTCGTAGCTACTTGAAATTTGGAAGGTGTGTTTGTCTTAATGTTTAGAGGTGTACTAAGAAACTACTATCAAAATAAAAAATACCCTCATCAATTTTTTTGACAAGGGTGGCTTTGGAATGGTGAAATTGGGGATGAAACGTATGAACGTTTCATCCCGTTCCGTTTAAAAAAGATCTTTGTTTTGAAGTTAACGTTTTGCAAATTAGTATTGGGATAGGAACTTAAAATATTGTTTTTAATATTTTTGATAGGGATGAGTTCAGGGGTGAAATATTAAATAGATAGTTCTTTGTTTTGCAAGTTATATGTAGGTTTTTATGGACGCAATTAGAACTTCAGTTAAGAAGTGAGTTGATGGGTTGTTTTTGGTGTTTGAAAAACTTACCCTAAGGGATGAAATAGGTGTGAAAATTATTAGAAATTGATATGGATGTCGTTTTCAAGGTTTTTAGGGACGCTGATTACGAAAATGTTATCTATATTGACGTAAAATGAAATTAAACTCCTGTGTGGGGTGTTGTGGAATTCATGAATTGCACTTAAAACAAGATCTATGTAATATCGAAATCTACGTGGACGAAGTCGCGGGCAAAAGCTAGTATAGAATAAATTTGTGTACAACCTAAATCTATGTAGTTAAAATGCAACTTGCTAAATCAAATTTTTAATTTCTTCCTAAAACCAGAATACTTATTCTAAACCTACAATGCATGTTTCGCTTACGGCTCGCCTAAGCGGTAACCGTGGTCTATGCACGCCTGCAACACCAAGAGCTTTTAGTTCTAAAAGGTCAGCAACGCGCCCTTCCCTCCCCAATGAAATGAGATGAAATCTCGTTTATTCATTATGAAAGCAAATTTGCTTACGACCAGTTCCCTGACCGGGTGGAGCTATCAGAAGAACTAGCAAGAAACTCACGCCATTCTTTTAAAATTACCTACTTACAATATTCTGTGAGTTACAATTTGAGTTCTGGATACCACTACTTCACTACTCACCAGCAGGCACACAACACCAATGTTATTATAGTTGTGGTCTTTTGTAGGTGGAGGTACTTCAGTAAAGTTCTTTAAGCGTCAGTTTGAACGGGGTTTATGTCCTACCTCTCCCACTTAGGGACATAATGCAGATGAAATGTATTGCCGTGTATCAATACAAATTTTATAGAATACATAAAGTGTATAGATTGCGTATTCATCTTTGAATCGATGCCAGTCGATAGAAAATTTATTATTAAAATGATTGTGGCCGAATGGATTAGTGACCGGCGCCGCGGCGTCCGAATCAAGAGGTCCGAGTTCTTCCCACACAAGACAAATATATGTGTGATTCTTAATATAATTTTGTTTCGAGTATGCGTGTACTGTGTCCGTTAATTGTATGTTTGTAAAATCCACCGCGAAAAGCGCAAAGGGCTTGTTTCTGTTCTAAAAAATAAAATAAAAATAATTAAATGATACTTGACAGAGCTAGAGTGATCTCTTGGATTACTGTATGATATGGTTGGTGTTTCTTGTAATGAGTGTATATTGCGACAGGACAACGTTAACAATTCCGCGTCGTGAGACCATGGCCATCCAGGAGCTGTTGCGCCACTACCCGTTCGTGGCGAACGTGTTCCCGCGGCCAGCGCCCGCCCGGCGCCGGCGCTCGCCCGCGTCGTTCCGCCGCACCGTGTACCGACACAACCTGTGGGCACGGCCTCTGCCCGACTTCACTGGACGTTTCAGAGATTGTTCGCCAAATTTCTACAGGTATTTTTTTTTTTGGCTTATTCCGTTTATCCACCCTAAAAGCGCCACCCTAAGGTGGATACTCGGAAACGCGTGTCCATCTATCCACCCTGCAAGGGGTGGATAATCGGAAGTCACTCTCTGATTATTCTTCCGACTTTTTACCCCAAATACAGTTCAAATAAAAACTTGCATCCTGTATTTCTAACAATAACATATATTATATATAGAATTAACGGACACAAAGTACACAGTCAGGACAGACTCGAAACAAATATATTACCTCACAAATATTTGTCTCGTATGGGAATCGAACCCACGTCACGCGGCACGGCAATGTAAGTGGCGAGGCGACCATTTTAATCGCTGCACCACGTTGACATTCATATTTGCTTATTGCATGGCCCAACTAAAAAAAATTAAATAGGTAGCTATTTCAAAATTAAACGACTTAATTTAGGCACACTATCATCATTATTATATCAGCCCACTGACGTCCACTGGAAATGGGCCTCACCTAAGTTTCTCCACAGCGAGGGACTTTGTACCGCCCGCAACCAACCCCCACCCGCAAACCAATACTTTTAGGTTGTTCAAAAAGGTCCTAATGTTGCAGTCATTCATAGGCTACAGTAACAGCTTACCATCAGGCGGGATGTAAGAAGAGTGAATATGTGTCAACGATTTAGAACCAAATGTTACTTTGATTAATGTTATAATTATCTCATTTCCAGGCACAACAACTCACAGATGCACCGCTTGGTCCCCTGGATAAATAGAGAGCTGAATTACTTGTTGAACGAGAATGTTGGCCACATTTCTTACGTGCTGACGCGCATTCTGGAGTTGCTGCCGCAGCATAACATAAACTCACCAGAGTTCAGAGAAGCCGTGCATCGGTACTTCGGAGAAAGGACTGAACACTTTCTACATGAGCTTTTTTGCTTCGCTTCCACTCCCTATGACATATCCGGATACGACCGCAACGTACAGTACACCACGGACTCTAGAATATCGAGCATGATCAACGAGGTCTTATCTAGTTCCGAGTCCGATGACAGTGGAGATTCTGACATCGTTGTTGTGTCCAATCTCAGACCCGCCGACCCACCTCCGGGACCGTCAAGAATTCCCGCACCGGTTTACCCCATGAGTTACATATCTCAACCTACCTCAACCAACAACGTTATTCCAATCGAAACCATTTCTCACTCGGACACCGACGACGACTCTTCAGAGGTCATGGTCGTCGGTTACATAAAGCCACCGCAGGATAGAACTCCGGAGATCGTAGACTTGCTCGGTTCGGACAGCGACGTCATCGTACAAGATACTCAACCAGAACCGACCGCTAACTCTGTCAAAGTGACACTAAAAAGACAGAGGAGTCGGAACAGCAACGATGATAATTCAGACAGCGATAGTACATTCGTGCCGACCCCGCCGAGCAAGCGGCGGCGGCGGCGGCGGCGCAGCGCCCTCTCCAGCACCAGCGACCTCACCCTCTCCTCGTCCAACTCCGACCGAGCCTGGGAACACATCTCCACCGACACTGACTTCTACTCCAACGACGACGAGCCCCGTAGGAACAGGTCTAAGAAGCGCTCGAGCACCGCGCTGCGCGACAAGCGCAGGCGCGACAGGCGGCCGTCCTGTCCTTATCATAACGAGAGTAGAAATGGACAGACTCCCGAAACGGACAAGCGGAACGACCGAAAATCTCAATCAGGAAAGGGAGTGAAGTCGTCGAATAGAAACGATGAGAGAAGTTCGGCAACCTCCGAACGAACTTTGACCCCGGATCGAGCATTACTGTCGCAGCGAGCGGTACCTCCCGGTCGTTCGTCACCAGCGGAACCAGCGACACCTCCCGAAAGGTCGTTTACTCCGGAGCCAACCCCGAGTGTGTTAGATCAACCCAGCACTAGTGGTACTTCGAGTAACCAAAAACGTAAATCCAACAAGGAGCGCAACCGAAGGCTCGGTAACCGCGAGACCAGAAGACTGAGAAGTGTTGTAAATGTTATGTATAATAGTCATAGGAATACTGGTGAATCAAATTCAAGTGCAAATAATAGTTATTTCTCGAATGCAACGAGTAATCATAAGTGTGAGGAAGCGACGGGGCCGGGCGCCGCTGACGTCACTCACACTGACGTCACGCACCACCTCGCCAGCTCGTCCGACTCTGAAGACAACCTACCATTGAATCTTACATTACAAAAGATAAGTCCGTCTTCAGTCGATATGAAGTGTTTGTAAACTATATTATTGTGATAAATTATTACTATTCATAATATCTATCTATACAGTAGATGTAAATTTAGGAATCCAGTTTAATTAATGTAAATTGTTTGAAAAAGATTTTTTGGTAAAATTATTTGTACCACTGGAGAAGAAAACCAAAGCTGTTGACTGCACTACTTAGGTCTCTCTGTACCAATAATTGTTCCACAAAGTGTTATTTGTGCAATTAGAATTACGAATTGTTGAGGGGGTGATGTAGATTCTCTGTAGTTATTGATCATTACACCCATCATTGTGATCTAATAACCAAACACGTCAGCCCAAAGCTGTAGGTAACTAATATGTGACTGCCCACAAAAAAGGCACTATATGACCGTAGGCACTTAAAAATACATTTTTTTTTTCAAACAGATACAAAATTTAATTTCAGTAGTAGAGATAACAGGGTCTATAAAAGTACAACTGTGTCAGAAGGTTCTGCTCTTCCCATAGACATACATTATAGTACCCGAGAAAAGTTCCTCTTGCTAAGAAATTTAATAAGTAGGGTAAACTTCATAATGATTGGCACCACAAGGCATTACATATTTGTTTATTTAAAAGTGGATGTCCAATTTTAATGCAGTCTTCGTAAAACGTTTTATTAACTTATTTTGAAATAAAAACATGTTTATTCAGGTGATCACAGTTTAATGAACAAAAAGTTATAAAATTTGTTTCAAAAAGTAGAGTACTTAAATTGTCATTAAAAGTACAGTTATTATCACATAAGTATCAGTCATTGGCACTTAATACTAATTAGCATTTTTTATAATTATTCTTAAATAATAAGGATTAAAACTTAGGTTATAATTTTTGAGACATCTTCAGGTCTTGAGAGTCAAAATGGCGGGCGTATCATTACAAATCCAATCTCGCATACTACAGAAAAAATGTACACAAATTGTACCTACTAATTGTACCTTTGCTGAAAGAAATTGTATTACTATTGAAACGAAATTATAACAAAAGCAAGATATACCCGCCATCCTGACATCATAATGGCGGGCGTATCTATTATATTAATTTATAGAAAACATATTGAGACTACATAATAAATACCAAAAAAAATGTACGCAAATTGTTCTGTTTATAGAAGTAATCACACACTCAGCATGTTGATTGGTTTCTGTGAAATAAAACTATAAATGTTTTCATGAATTTTAATAAATTATTTATGTACATAATAGTAGGAAAGCTGGCACCAATTTTTTGGGTAGGTATTTAAGGCAAGCTGAAAACTTGTCACATACCTCTTCTATTATACCCCACCCCAACACGGAGCTGCAGACCTGGCTGGTGAGTAGCTGGGCTAAATCAACACCTTAATTTTTTTTCCCAAAAATATGTTTAAGGCAACATGCAATTTTTATTTGTTGCTTTAATTGCCAGACGACGTGTGCAAGAAAATTAAAAAAAAGAGAGAGAGTTCCGCAACAAAAGAGCGTATCTTCATAGCGTCGTTTTGTTGAGAAGTGCAGTTTTGGGCAATTACCCAAAAATGGTTCATCCGATCATGTTCAAAATAATTTTAGTTGGAAGTATTTAGTAAGCGTTGCACGCGTTTGGCAATGTTAAAATAAAAAAAAATGCATATTTATATTTTTACATAACTTTGGAAAAATAATTAAAAAAAATTAAGATTGACTTAGCCCCACTACTCACCAGCAGGTCTGCCGCTCCGTGTCGAGGTTTAATAGAAGAGGTATGTAACAAGTTTTCAGCTTGCTTGAAATACCTACCCAAAAATTGGTGCCAGCTCTCCTACTATTATGTACAGTTCATTCATATATTGGCACCGTCAAGGATTCAAAATATTGTGAGTGTTGAAAGGCTCAATAAATACTATAGAAACTATGGATCAAATACATGTCCTCATGTGAACGGTTCAATAATATAAATATGCTGTACATTAGGCAATAATTTGTGATCACCCTTTTCAACAAAAATATTTAAACTGTATTAGCTTCAATAATATCTGTGCAGGCTAAGCTTCTTCTTCTTTTTTCTAGTGCATGTATAAAACGTAGTTTAAGGTTAATCTAGCCAGTAATAAATAATGTTGCAAACTCCTTGACAATGCAATTTTAAGATTGCTAGTAAAATCATCTTTATGATGTAGTATTAGGGTTCAACTTGAATCACATTAACATGTACAGATATTATTGTATTCATGTGTGCATACACGGAACAGAAAAAACAAGTGGAAGTGCGATAGGATAAAATTATTACTGGAACCGGTGTTGCCAAACTCACACATACAAACAGTGCACTACTAGTAAACAAATGTTTTAATTGGTCAAATATCTTCAAACCCAAATTGGCTTATTATA
This sequence comes from Laspeyria flexula, assembly GCA_905147015.1. NCBI lineage: Eukaryota > Metazoa > Arthropoda > Insecta > Lepidoptera > Erebidae > Laspeyria > Laspeyria flexula. The sequence continues at coordinate 14,505,273 of LR989950.1, read as the reverse complement.
TATTATATAGACCGCGAAGCAAAACACACTTTACTACTTAAGAATAGACTACTTTGCAATATCAAACAAAAGTACTTACAACGTTTCGTATCTTAAATTTAAGCATAAATTTCCGAAAAAAATAGTGTATTTTAGGTAAAATAAATTGAACTTAAACTCATTTCTATAAGGATGACATTGCCTTAAAACATTATAATCATTAGTTTATCAAATAGTGACGTGGCACAACATAATATAATTATACATTATCGATTTTGTTTCTGATTAAAAATAAAGTTAATTGGGAGAAAAAAGTTAAAGTAAATAAAGGATATAAAACGCTGATAGTAATCTTTGATATTTGTGTAATCTAGTTCAACACTTGCATAAAACTGGATATATTATGCGAGATCCTCGATTTTTACCTACAGAACACGTAAATTAAGATTGAATAGTTTTGTTCTTATTTAATTAACAACGTCTGTTAGAGAGATTTGATCCTTATGATTGACCCTATCGATCGATGCCATAAAAGTACAGGGTGTTATTTTTTGGATTTTAGCTGGTTCGATAACCGGGTGTGGTAAGCAAATTTCGAAAATATTTGAAAGCCGATTTGTTTCTTTTAAAAAATAAAGGTATGTTTCCTTTGAGTAAAATTATCTATCTCAAGTATTTAGAGTACTTAGGTGGCATTACAAAATTCCACTTTGTTGTATATTTAAAATATATACCTATATAAATAATTGTTAATTAATATTTTCTCTAAATTAATTTTAATTATTTAAATGAATTATAATATGAAATTTATAGGTATATCGATAAAACTGACATCCCATTTGACCTCATCAGTAATTAGTTAGTTAATAATTAATAATAATAATAATTAATTAATATCATAATATATTAATAATTGTTTAGTACCCATAACACAAGCAAATATAATTGCTTACTTTGGGACTAGATGGCGCTGTGTGAATGTGGTAGAATATTATTATTATAATTAGTGGTGAGGTCATGTCAGTTTTTTGAGTTGCGCAGAATGTTCCAGAATAAAAAAGATGGCGTATGTCATCCAAAACAATCTTTATTTCTAATGTGTTAAGGTTGATTTTAGTTCGATATTTTATTTAATTTTTAATTAATTGAAATTCAATAAGATTTTTTAGAAAACCTACTATATCGTTACTTAACCGGTGGTATGAGATACCTCCATTTCCTAGATTTCTTTTTTTACTATTATTTTTGCACTGCAAAATGGCACAATAAGCCATATTCGCGGTTAAATCACGTTAAACAAAGCAGAGCACAAGAAGACTGACTGGACGCGATGTAAAACACGACTGGAGACGATTTAAGGTAGCAGTAGTGCGTAACTACGCTTACTTGTGGCACGCGTGCCCCGCCCACTTCGCACTGCCACTTGTTTTTTCTGTTCCGTGTGTGCATACATATTTATGAATCCTACACTGTTCTAGGTTCAGATAATATTTGACTGGCTTATTGGCGTAGTGGTTAGTGAAATTGACTGCTAAGCCGAAGGTCATGGGTTCGATTCCCACCCAAGAAAAATCTGTGTGATGAGCATGATATTTTTTCTGTCTGGGTGTAATTTATCTACAAAAAAATGTAAGTATAAGTAATTTAACAGTTGTTTAATAATACCCATTACACAAGCATATATAATTGCTTAGTTTGGGACTAGATGGCGCTGTGTGAATGAGTGAAAATATTATTATTTAAAAATTTAACTGTTAAATTGTGTTTACAGTTTTATTTATATGCAAATAAAACATTGGAAATGCAAGGCGTAATTTTCATAGTAAAATAACTTTAAGCATTACGGATACTTACTTACTAGATATTACGCATTCACGTAATTCAAAAAAATGTATATAATATAATTAATATATATAGTAATAAAATATAGCTCTTATATAACTTGAAAATCAAATATGACACTAAATTGCGACGTTGCCTCCTAAGTATAAACGCCCATAAATTCGTTCATATAATAATGTGGCTTTGGCTGTATATATGTTACTGAGAAAAAGCAATCAAATATTAATGAATCTAAATCATGACCACAAATTAATTATGCTTATTTAAGAACCTTTTTAAAGTTCATATATTTTTGAAGCCTAGAAGTACCAATATATTAATAAACTCGACTGTACATAGATGATTTATTAAAATTCATGGAAACATATGTAGTTTTATTTCACAGAAACCAATCAACATGCTGAGTGTGTGATTACTTCTATAAACAGAACAATTTACGTACATTTTTTTGGTATTCATATATTTAGTCTCAATATGTCTTCTATGAATTAATATAATAGATACGCCCGCCATTTTGATGTCAGGATGGCGGGTGTATCTTGCTTGTGTTATAATTTCGTTTCAATAGTAGTACAATTTCTTTCAGCAAAGGTACAATTAGTACAATTTGTGTACATTTTTTCTGTAGTATGTGAGATTGTATTTGTAATGATACACTCGCCATTTTGACTCTCACCCTCAGGTCTTATTACAGTACTACAGTATTACAGTACCTACTTATTGTAACAGGTCTTATTAGATAACGGAGGTGACAAACACAGAGTAGACGTTTTAGTTAAAATCACCAGTGCAAGTAGCAGGTAACATGCTACCATTGAACTCCAGTAACATTGCCATGGTAGAATACGAAAAACACAGATGTCAATGTATTTTATGCTATAACAATTCTTAATATTCGCATTAAAATGCATAGTGCCAATGACTGATGGGATGCCAACATTAGTATAGTTTATCCCTATACAATAATATAATAATAATAATATTCTACCACATTCACACAGCGCCATCTAGTCCCATAGTAAGCAATTATATTTGCTTGTGTTATGGGTACTAAACAACTGATATACTACTTAAATACATTTTTTTTTTGTAAATACATACATATTATAGATAAATTACACCCAAACACAGAACAAACTTTTATGCTCATCACACAAAGATTTGTCCTGGGTGGGGATCGAACCCACGACCTCCGGCTTCACAGTCAGGGTCACTAACCACTAGACCAACAGGCCAGTCGACAAATTCGACAATACAAATCTAGAAAAAGGGTTAGTAAAACAAATTTTTTAATTGTTTGACATTTTGAAGAATAAATGAAATGGTTCAAATGTGAGATGTGTATATACCTAATGTGTGCTTGTGGTGTGTGTGTGTTATGTTAGTTATTTATTTAACGTACCTACCTAAAACTATATTTATTGTGCTATTAACTTCTTGTGCAGTCACATATTTCTTTTTATTAATACTGGCATAATGAAAACGGCCTGTATAAACTTATTCATAAATATAACAATGATTATATCAAGACAAAAGATGAGCTGTTTCAATTGGTCATCGCAGAAATTATCTACATCACTCTCATAACAGTAATTGTTTATGAACTTTAGGAATCAATCTTTGAATATAAATATGCATTTGAATTACTTATCTAATCTTAAAATATTATTATCAGTACACATAATAATAATAAAAGTAGACCACTGCAAGTTTGTTCAGTTGAAAGTACACTTTGCTTCGGTATTGTAGATAATTTGCTATGACTTTGTAACATATGCATTTTATAGAAAAATGTATGTGTGTGTGTGTGTGTGTGGGAAGCTGAACAATCACACATGCAAGATTGGTAGTTTCTCAATTTATTAATTTATATTTTTTACGTAAAGTTCTTCCAAGTCTATTGATACACAGAGTAAATAATTTTACTTTTAATTATTTAATTTGTACGGGTATTTGAATAGATTGCGGATAATTCGAACCTTATTTAGGATCTATGATTATTATGATCAATAAGTTATTATAAACACTGGGTGGAAGAGGAATTCAAAAGATAACTGGTGCTGCTGATGACACGTAAAGATGCAAAAAAAATATTTAAAAGTTTATATAATGACATTCATAGATAATTATGACAGAAACTATACGGCCGTTTTCAATCTACCTATGGATTTGGCTACTATAGATAAAGCTTATGTCAATTATATTATTATATATCTTGTAGCCAAAATCGATTGATAGACTACATATTATTATTGAAAACGGCCGTTAATCGCTAGGTTAACCCTTTGAACGTCAGAGACGTCTATACACGTTAAATTATTATTAAATATATTATTAAATAAACACGTTAAATGAAAATGTGCTCACCACGCCAATGACGGCCTGGCACGTCAAAAATGTACTGTATTTTAAAAGCTTGGCGCACAAGGCACGGCGATTCCGATTTGACGTGGCGGTCAAAAGGTTAATAATAGGTATGCACAAAAGCTCATTAAAAACGCGCACTATAAAAAGTCATGGGTCCGAGAGCTTACTTCCCAGTCTCGATATTCGATTTCCCTTCTTCCGTCGAACTTTTTAGTCTAACTGGTTTGACTATGAGGAATTACGTTTCCTCGTGGTCAAACTTGTCTAACGACCCTCCTTGTATAAATCTTAAGTTAAAATGTGTACAGTCAATCAATAAAGTGCTTGTTCATAAGCTTTAACAAGAATCAATTTAAAAACCAAATAACCCGACTGCCTAAAAGTAGCCTCAGTTTGATATCGTTGTTAAAGATTTGAAAATTGCTTTTACCAAATTCAAATATTCGAACGACATTATTGAAATATAACAATCGAATGTTGGGAATTCGAAAAGGGTCCCAGAGCGACAATATACAGGCTTTATAATACTGAAGAACTAACAACCATTGATGTAAGCATCTTCTTCAGATAATGATATTATAAACAACGTTTTTATCAGTATTTCTTTTGGAAATGTCCCTTTCTACCTAGTAGAGAGTGTATGTGTGATGATTTGATACTTTAAGGGTTATACCACAGCTAACACTTTCCTATGCTTTTGGCCTCTTCTGTCGCTTAGAAGTCTTATAACAGTTATTTACTACAGCGATATATAGAGAGTGAGCAAGTGAGAGCCGAGTGCATCGTCGCTTCCGCCTCGTCCTCTAATAAATGAAGGCTTTACGTCACAGAATGGGAATGAAGCATAGGAAAGTGCGATTCCGTGAGATGTGACTAATCTAATCTTTCTTACACACAATGTGTATGTTATTGTATACTTCGTAGACTTGCTTTTAAAATGTATAAACTAAGTTATAACTGATGAAAACCCCATTTTCATTGTTGTTGAAACTAGCTGGATGTGAACCTGTAGCCATCACAAATTGGTTTTTCTGTTAATATTTGTATGATGCTGTTAATGCCAGTAATTAAAATGGTGTATATGAAATTAACTCTGTTATTTACATGGAAATCCTCTTCGATATTTTTTTGAGTTCAACAATAGATGCTTGGTTATTTTCATCTGTCGGTAAAAATGCCGTCGACCTCGATACTTCTCCAGTCAGACCGGTAAATATAAGCAATAATACCTTCTACACGTTTTTTATATACCACGATGGTGGCAAAAAAGCTTACCCGGGTAAGTAAGCAGTTTCCGTAACCTGTGGCCGCCTAAAACACCAACCCTTTAAAACATTTTCCCTCCCCATTGAGCTCTGGACACTACGTAAACACAAGGGGGAACACAGCACAACCGAGGAAGGGTTATTATTACGGCCACCCCAGGTGGGTTGCTCAGTTTGAGCAGGGTTACTCGGTGTGTATATAAGTATATATCTCTATTCCCAGGAAATATATTTGTCACAAATATTAATCAAAACGGTCACAAGTACCTCATCATTTCAGCCTATTGCAGTCCACTGCTGGACGTAGGCCTCTTCTAACACGCGCCATAACACTCTGTCCTCCGCCTTCCGCATCCAGTCAGACCCAGCGACCTTTTTTAGGCCTTCGGACCATCTAGCTGGAGGGCGTCCTACTCTACGCCGAGTCGCGGTCTCCACTCTAAGACACGCTTGCTCCACCGTCCATCGGTCCTTCTGCAGATATGACCAGCCCACTGCCACTTCAATTTACTTATTCTACGAGCTAAGTCGGTAACTTTGGTCCTTTGTAGGATTACCTTGTTACGAAGTTTGTCCTTCAAAGATACGCCGAGCATAGCTCGTTGCATAGCTCGCTGAGTGATTTTCAGTTTGTGGGCTAGTCCTACAGTGAGTGTCCATGTCTCAGCACCGTAAGTCATGACAGGTAGGACGCATTGGTCGAAGACTTTGGTCTTCAGGCATTGAGGTAAAGGCGAAGAGAAAACCCGACGTAGTTTGCCAAACGCTGCCCAACCCAGCTGGATCCTGCGGTCGGTTTCTTTCTCGAAGTTGTTTCTACCGAGCTGGATAACTTGTCCAAGGTAGACATACTCTGCTTGCGGAACCGAGCGCCGGTCACCGCACGATCGAGGCCATTCGGCCCGTTCTCAGAGAATGGGCCGAAAGAAGACGCGGGGCGCTGACCTATCGCCTGGCGCAGGTGCTCTCGGGGCATGGTTGCTTCGGGAGGTACCTGTGCCGGGTCGCGAGGAGGGAGCCGCAATGTATCTGTCATCATTGCGGCTCCCCGGAGGACACAGCCCAGCACACTCTCGAGGTGTGCGGGGCGTGGGCGGGTCAGCGCGCTGCACTGGCCTCGATCATAGGCGAGGATCTCTCGCTCCCAGCAGTGGTGAAGGCCATGCTGGAGAGCTGCCAGAAGGAGGAGGCGGAACGGCAGAGGGAAGACGATGCCCTCAGTGACCCGATCCGCCGTCGAAGGGTAGGCGGGAGAAAGCGGGCTTACGCCCGCGACCTCCCGCCGTAACAGCCCGAGAAGAGGACGCGCCCGGCTGAGCGCGTCCGCCACACCAGGACCGGTCGACTTTGGGGAAAGTCGACCGCGAGCGTCTTCTGGTGGCGTGTGCGTGTTTCCGCAAGTCACCGCCGGAGCTAAGCTCCGGCAGAGAGGGGGCCCGTAGCGGGCCATCTTCGCTGTGGTCGCGGACGAATGTTCCTGCGCTCCCGTGACCACAGCAGAGTGCGACGAGAGGAACACCTTGGGGTTTTAGTGGGTGCGAGCCCCACATAACCCCTCGGTTCTTTCCCCAAGACCGAGGGGTATGCGTCAGGCATTTCCCCAAGTAAAAAAAAAAAAAAAAAATGCAGACATACTCTTGAACAACATAAATCGGCCTCGGCATGACATGTTCGTTGTACATAATCTTGGTTTTATCCAATTTCATGCCGAGACCAACACGTCGAGAAGCTCCATCTAGGCTGCGCAGCATTTCGCTCAACTGTTTCAGTGACTGCCACGATGACGATATCGTTGGCAAACCGAAGGTGTGAGTAGACCTCGCCATTGATGTTAAGGCCCAGTCCAGTCCAGTCCAGCGTCAGACGTCTTCGAGCGCGTTGGTGAAGTGCTTAGGGGATATAACATCCCCCTGTTTCACCCCTCGACGTAACTCGATAGGGTTGGTCTTTTGGTCCTCGAGCTGGACGGTCATGGTGGCGGTTTCATAAAGACATCTCAACACCTCGATATAGCGCCAATCGATACGACATCGTTGCAGAGCGTCCAGAACCGCCCAGGTTTCGATGGAGTCGAAAGCTTTCTCGTAGTCCACAAAAGCCATACACAGCGGCTGATTGTACTCCTCGGTCTTCTGCACAATCTGCCGAACAGTATGGATGTGGTCTACGGTCATGTAGCCTTTTCAAAACCCGGCTTGTTCTGGTGGCTGGAACTCGTCGAGTTTTCTGGCGAGGCGGTAGGTGAGCACTTTCGAGAACAACTTGTAGCTGTGGCTCAGGAGTGAGATGGGTCAATAGTTCTTCAGCAAGGTTTTATCACCTTTTTTGAAGAACAGAACCACTGCACGGTACGCACATAGGTGTCCCGCCTGCTTTTAGGAGCTCTGTTATGATTCCGTCATCCCCTGAGGACTTGTTGTTCTTAACTTGCTCGAGAGTAACTCTGACCTCACCCTGGTTGACATCAGGGATGTCCTCCGTGTAATGGCACGTGAGTGGGGCTCTGTGGTCATCATCGCTGGGTCTCATGTGTTTGGTCGTCCGTGATGCGTAAAGGCGTTTATAGAAACTCTCTATTTCCTCTAGGGTTTTGCCATCCGCAGTATTAAGTTTCGTCAGATTTGTTTTGAATTTTCCTTTTCTAGTAGTGGTCTTCTCTACCTTTGTCCCTTAGTCGACTGATAACAACACCCACGGGATGAGACGGGGTATGTATTATAACGCCGTCGCTACACGGCAAATTAGTAAGTACATAAGTTCCTATCAATCACCAAATTAATGTAGAATCAGAATCCCTTCTTCGAGGAGGGAGGGTCGTTAGACAAGTTTGACCACGAGTAAACGTAATTTCTCATAGTCAAACCAGTTTGACTAAAAAGTTTAACTACGAGGAAGAAGGGATCCGAATCCTGTATATCCTAAAGTGTTGTTGCGCCTGTAGAATTTTATACCCGAGCTCTTGATTTGTGATAATTTGTGACAGAATTACAGGTTCCTTGAGAAATGAAACAAAGTAATATTATATTATTATTTATTCTTACAATTCAACAATAGTACACTACGCACAGTAATACTTACAATTGATGACGTAGTACCTATGCATTAAAATAAAGTAAAATCTTAGAAATAAGAAAGCGGTTAAAACACGATCACGGCAAAACGTTTTTTACTGGCAAATAACCAGAAAAACAACGATAAAATAATTCGACTTCTACAACTTTCCAATTACTTATTAAATATGTCTCGTATGTTAACCGCAACTACATTGATGTGGCATTAAACTCGGGGTTATTTCATAAGTTGATAACTTAATCCTAAATAAACTAAATTATTTTATTGCCCTGTACTTTATCAATGTAGTTTCTGAGCAAAATATTGTCATCCCATGATGGACGGCTGTCAAATCTTAACTGTCAACTTGAACATCGACTTTAAGGGCCATAACACAAACGCTACTTTTAGCATCAGTGATCGACGATTTTGCGATTGCATTGATGCTGCATCGCCTTTTGGCGATTCACTGCGATCCATCACAGTATTAAAATCGTGCGTTTTACACATTCTGTCGCTGCATGCTATGCAAGCTTTAAGATAATAAATCGCCGATGCTAAAAGTGCTAGTTAGCGGGAGCCTTAATCGCTTCGTATAACGATGAGAAGCTTCCCAAACAATTTTCTGAAATACTACTTTCGACCAAGTAATATAGGGAGCCTATTACGACACATTTTTACGGCAAGCATTTTCAGTGGCTTAGGTAGCGCACTATTTAGCCTGTAGAGCAAAATTTGTGTAGTAAGTATGATAAAAGTTCAATGTATAAAAAAGCCATTAGTTATATGTTTGCAAATTGTAAAACGCTCCTACAAATTACGAATAAGAATCTGGGCTTAATAAAAAAAAATATAGAATGCCTATTTGGCCGAAGGAAATTACAGCAATATTGTTAGCACCAGCATATAAAGCCAATTAATTAGTTACATGATTTAGGCGCAATGAGTCAACATCGAGATCGCTGTAACGATTTACATTCCCTATGACATTCGTTGCAAAAGCAAATGGTGCTCTATTATTTAAAACACGATACGCAATATATTGCTTTTATTATCACTATTTATATGACACTTTTGGTATACACCCGACTTCGCCAGACATCTTTATCCGAAAAATAAATCTGAATTTTTGACAGTTTTTCTGTACAATATCATTCAAACGTCAATTTTCTTCTCGAGGTATAATCTTGGAAAAATTGTCCCATAAAGAAATAAAATTAATCTTATAGATCAATAACACGGATGGTTTACTTTTTTTAAAAGTTTGTAAGTCAATTAAATCACAGTACATAGCATTAAATGCTTACTTCGTTGTTGCGAGAAATTGATACGAATATTAACTTTAATTTACAATAATTGTGTGTCCACAACCCGCCATCTTATTCACACAATATCATTGATATTTTGTGCTTAAAAGCCTTTTAACAAAGCTTTTTATCTAGAAATATAGTTCTTATTTAATATAATCACTTTCAGCAAGCTTCTATTTATAAGAAAAGTTCATGATTTGGACTCTTTAAGGTCAGGATAGCTGTCAAAATGTTTTTGCGTGTAATTTGTCCATAGCACTCGCACCAATAAGGCACTGACTAAAGATCCTTGCAGTTTATATTAGTATAGGCGACATCAGTTGAAAATAAAAATATGAAATTCTTATTATCTCGACAGCACTGTCCTATCTCCAAGTAAGCAGTGCACGTGATAATGTACTTAAAAGTACGTACATCTCAAACTCTTGTGTGCATTTGTGGAACATTAGTAGTATAAAACTTAATCAGATTACTATAGTAAGGTCAACAAGTCAAGATAAATAATGCAAACCTAATTCAGGCACTTGTAATTTTTTTTTCACCCGAAATATCTGTGAACGTTACCTAAAACAAATTAGAACACGCGCAAAAAAACAAATTAGAAATTTTAACTTATTCTGATTAAACTTCAAAAGACTTTGCGTTCTAGCGAAAAGGATACACAATTTCGTACCCCCCTCGGTAATAGGCATTAAAAATAAGTAAGACTAGTTAGCTATTTCCATCTTGCACTAATAGCATTTAGATTCATAATTTAATAGGTAATGAAGTAAGCATTGAACTTGTAAAGACTCTGAGAGTGCAATATAGGTACTTCGACGTATTTCAGTGATAACACATTTTTTCTATTGTCTCATTGGGCTTACTCTAGTAAAAGTTATCGCATACAAATTGACATAGTGCTTAGGTATTGTCTTATGGCATATTCTCACATATTGTGTAGAAAAATATTAATGGCTATAAAAATATTAACTCTGATATTCTTTGATTTAATTATTATGCTTCAAAATTTATTACCAAAATACATTATATTGAATGCAACCTTCGGTAAACTAAGACTGGGGCAGTAGTCTGACCAAGGATATCCATACTAAGGCTCTGTTCCAGCATTGGTTGATAAGAGACTGGTAGCTTGAAACTTAGATAGCTATATAAATAAATAAAATTGAAGTGTCTGTAATAATATCAATATAACAGCTTTTACTTATAGCAAAATCACACTGCAAAATTTTAGTCCGTCTGTTTCTTTGAGGTAAACTCCGAAAGTACTGAAGCAATATCGACTTTTACTAGAAGATAGCTTATGTCACAAGGAGTAACTAGGCTACTTTGATTTTGGATAAAATATCAGGGTTCCATGTAAACATAAAAAAACTATGAAATCGCACGAGAACGAAGTCGCGGACACAGCTAATACACAAAATACCTACCTAATAAATATTTGCATGTCTCCAGTCTATAATGAGTAATGACAAAGATGTGTTGCTCTTTAACTTATGTAACATCTAATCTAATTACAACATTTATCTGCAAATAACGATTTCTCTAGTATTATCTTATGAAACAGGGCCTTAGAGTAATTTGATATCTATACCAAACGTAATTTAGTTGCGCATAATTCGAGTAGCATATTATATCTTCGTATCGAAAAAGATGCAACATTGGCTTACCGACTACGGCAAAACTTAGGGCGGTAGAAACCATTGCATCAGATGATTATTTATAAAGTACAAGCGAGTTTAAAAAATAATTGTAAATATTTATTGCATTTTTGTGCCATTACATTACTTCAATACCACCACCAGTATTTGTTTAAGGAACGTCTCTCCACTCAATATTGTATACACGACGACTACACAATCAAAAGTAGAGTTGTTGTGTCGCCTAGTATAAAAGCTTAGCCGCCATCCTTACCGTAGGGTATTTCTATTTAGTTTAACTCGAAAGCTATCAAAACTCAACGTACTTAAACTGTGAATTACCTTCTGTTTATGAAAATGAATTGTTGTTTAGTCTCGCTAAAACTCAAAAACAACTGGACCAATTGGACAAAAAAAAAAATGTCAGAACAAGTTTTTTAAAAGTCGGAAATTTGCACTTGTACGAACCCGGGACAGATCACTATATTTTCGATAATTTAGTGGCTTCAAGTAAAACTATCGATATATCGATATACCCTACTTCAAGAACAGAGCTTTAAAGAATCTTACGTTAGCCTGAAAACATTATTTTTATATTGTGTACTGCAATATATTTAATTATCGATTACAAAATACATACGACATATTTCGCCGAACTCATATTTTTAAATGTAGTGGTAAAACATGTCTATACTAAAATATTTTTTTTTAATTTACACTGGCCTTTTAACCCATAGATTAATGTGCCGATCGGATCAACAAAGTTCAAGTGAAACATTAGTTATATACATATATGGTGACATTAAGAGGGGTTCACCTCGACCACTGTGTTCATGTGTTGTGGGTGGGGCTTGAATTCCACGACTTCTTTCCACACCAGTTCTGCAAAAATATATTGTACACATTAACATTTTGATTATAAATTAATTATAGTCAAGTTTAGGGGCTGTTCAAGTGTTACGCAAGCAGAATTTAAGTAATTTTTACCCATTTGTCAGCAAATTAAGCGGAGCTCTTACCCCTTAAAAAATAAGATAAATAAAGGCAGGCGTCCATAGGCTGCGGTAACCGCTTACCATTGGGCGAGTGGAAGCCTGTTTGCCATAGTCAATAATGGTCATTGACATGTTGTTATATGAATACTATTTAATTACCGCTCTATTTAATTATCACTACAAGAAAAGTAAAATTCGAAACAAAACCTTATACCAACCCATCTGGCCAGCCTGATATAGTAGGCTAAATTCCCTCCAAGAAGTTTGGAGGAGACCCGTGCCCAGCTGTAGGACATTTATGGGTTGTAATGATGATGATGATATTTAATCACTAACTAAACCCTTCTGTCCCCTGTCATTCGAAATTAAGAAAAATAAAGAACCTCATCCTCTTTGATGTTTAAGTTATACACAACTAGAAAATAGACATGTGTAGAAAACATCTCACATTTATCAATTACAATATCTATACTTATTATTTATATAAAAATAGATGTTGTGACACGAATAGAGAAAGGAATGTTAAGCTGGTTTGGACATGTAGAAAGAATGAATGAAGGAAGAGTGACAAAACAAATATATGAGGCGAATGTGAAAGGAAACGTTGGAAGGGGTAGACCTAGAAGAACGTACCATGACCAAATAGGTGACGTTCTGAAGAAGGGACAGATCAGGAGTACCCTCAACCGGCGAGAATGCATGAAAAGACTAATGAATGTTGAAGAAGCCAAAGATGTATGTCAGAATCGTAGCAAGTGGAAGGAAATGGTCTCTGCCTACCCCTCTGTTGGGAAAGAGGCGTGATCTATATGTATGTATGTATGTAATATCTATACAAAATCCTATATTCCAAAATGGCAGAACAAAGTGTATTTAAAAGCACCTAAGTTCGTTCTTCGATACGTGAACGAGTCCGATGCCGAAGAGAATGAGAATCGTTAAACTGGGAATAGAACAAATACCTTTCCATTTGTCGACAGGCATCTCCATATCCTCAAAGCTCTGATCGTACTGCGCTGACACAGGCTCGTCATCGGGGTCCGCGTACTGCGTCAAGTACTCGTGTGCTAAAGCCTGCTCGGCTGTTATACGTCTGAAATTATACATTAAAAAATGTTGTTAATCATAAGCAAACCATCTAGGGAGACCAGTGTCCAGCAGTTGGACGTTTATGGGTTGAAATGATGATGATGAATGTTATTGACCTAAGTTTTGTCGACTATAGCCGACATCGGCACTCAAGGCACGCTTGCGTTGTCGAGTATAGCCGACGTTGACGTTCAAAAGTTGAATGAAGTTGAAAACGCAAGACTAATACAGTTACGTTTGTTTGTGTAGTTGTTTTTAAGAGAGGTCGGACCCAGTGGATTATTCTCGCTCAAATTGAGCCTGGGCCTGGCCGCCTGGGAAAGTATCTCTGCCTTACAGAAGACCGCAGCAATAATAGCATTCTGTTGTGTTCTTGTTGGTGAATGGTGGTGTCCAGAGCTCATTGGGGAGTGATGAGGCTTGAATAGTTGGCAACATGCATGTGAGGCCTCTGATGTTGCAGGTGTACCTACCAAGACTACAGGGTATACAAAAAGTTACAGTTAGCCTACGTCATCCTACTAGCGCTCAAGTTCTCCCTTCATGATTTGCAAACATTTAAATCCGTATTACCAGTTCATGATATCAACTTACTCATACGAGCCGAAATCACACCATCTGTTTATCTTTGTATGTAAACACAATCTAGACCAAACAACTACAAAGTACGTCACGATATGAATATGACATTATAATAATATGGCAAGGTTGAAATTCACAGACATCTACATTAATATTATACAGCTGAAGAGTTTGTTTGTTTGAACGCTTAGTATCTCAGGTACTACTGGTCCAATTAGAAAAAATATTTTAGTGTTAGATAGCCCATTTATCGAGGAAGGTAAAACAAACACGCTAAGGCCAATAGGAGCTGAGCAGTGACCAAATAAAGAACGACGGGAGCGAAGCCTCACGGCACCGATACTGTTGAAGTATTTATATCATACAATGCACTCATACAAAAGATTATGGAGTATCAGAGGCATCCTACTAATATTATAAATGCGAAAGTTATGGATGGAAAAATTCCGTGTGAAATTTGTCACACAGATTGATTAGTTTATAGCCTGGAATATCACACAGGCTACTTATTACCACGCGGACAGAGCTGCGGGCAGAAGCTAGTTGGGTTATAAACACCAAAGTATAGGAATGGAGCATTTAGTTTATCATTATTTTATGATCATAAGTTACGCCTTTTACAAGTATTGTAAACAAGAACCGGTTGGCATTGGATCAATTGGAACCACCTACGCATTAGTCATTCGAGATTAATAATTGTACAAGGAAAATGTAATATAAATATTATTTGGCATTATTTGTTTGGTTGGTGACGTTATCATAATAAAATGTAGAGCAGGTTTATTGGAGATACCGTTTACCTCCTTTCAGATTATACTAGATAGTATACTTTAGACTATGCAGTTCTTTACGTTACACGTTACGTATGTACGTTATCCGTGTAGCGACGGATCAAGAATACATCATGTCACTACCCCATCTCAACCCGTGAGTGTCGTAATAGGCGACTAAGGGAGAAAGCTGCAAGTTTAAGACTTGCTTACAAGAGCACTGTGAGAAAAGGAACAAAACCCGTCTGGCCAGCGTGGTATAGTAGGCTAAATTTCCTCCACAATCTATGGAGACCCGCGCCCAGCAGTGTGACGTTTCTGGGTTATAATGATGATGATGCAGTTACGTATGTATAAAGTACAGTTAATTAAATATGAACACACGACACTTGGCATCTGAAGAACAGAAAAACGTAAACGTAAGTAAAGTATTGTCAAGCATTTTATACCCGAAGGGGTAGGCACTAGGCATTAGTAAATCACCCGTTAGGCGCTCACTAAAATCATATACAACCTATACAAGTTACAATGTAACCTTCTACTTTCTTGTGCCTGAAAAACATACTTAAATGAAGTGACTTACTTGTCGGCATCTAACTCCAACATCAGCTCAAGCAAGTTGACCGCTAGAGGATTAGCGCCGCGGAACACTTCGCGGAAATCACGTCTCTTCAGCGTCGGCAGCGATTGGATATAGTTCCTAGCCTGCAACCGTTCAATAATTATGTGCATTAAGTTAAACAAAGCTACTGTTTTCTAAATCCCTGTTACGTCACTGGTAGATAAGTCTGTGATAAACTATCTGAAAGACGAAAATCTTAGCAATCCATGAATTCACCGTACGGATGCGGGGTTCATCATATAATAGAGTGAGGAAAAAGTGCAGTGCTTTAAGTAACAGATTTTATATTAAAATATCATTGTGTATTATGTAAAACATTTGTCAACTTCGTGTAGGCTTCGGATAACTTATCAGACACTTGTCTGCAGTGGCTAAATGTTTCAAAACCTCCGTTACTCTTTCTGATTCCGAAAACATGAATCACTTAAAATGTTTTCTACTGTATTGAAACCAAATTTACTAAATACTTTCGACATAAAAACACGCGGACATTTGAATAAATAAAGTTTATTTCGATTCATTTATTAAACCAAGTGTTATGCTTTTCGATTATCGGCGACACCAGCACTGAATGCTAAAATATAAGGCGATATCTAGCTGATGGTCTGTAAACAAGTTTAACTAATAACTCTTTGGTAATTAAAGTATGTTTTAAAAAAAAATTCTATTGCAATCTGGGCAACGGATCACTGCAGTTTTTTTTGCAAAGGATAAGTCTGAGAACACTTAAGCCACTAATAGAAAATTTTAAAAAGTATTTTTCCCAGCAGTCAGTCAGATGT
Source organism: Laspeyria flexula (assembly GCA_905147015.1). NCBI lineage: Eukaryota > Metazoa > Arthropoda > Insecta > Lepidoptera > Erebidae > Laspeyria > Laspeyria flexula. Next base: position 14,488,979 of record LR989950.1, on the reverse strand, counting down.
AGTGAGGTAATGGTTACCTAAAGTCCACCTACAGTAAATTTGTCCAGAATTGTTGTTTAATGTAAATCAGATTAGATAAGATTATGTACTTATCCAGTTTTTTATCTAAGATTTATATTAATATAATAATGTATTTAAACATTGGTTTGTTTATTTATCTTAGAAGGATTCCGGTTGCTTGGTAAGTCTCACGATTATAAAAAATATGTGTTACTTAGAACTTAGATAAGATGTAGCTTTTCACAATCGAAACAATGTTTATTATCAGATTCACCTAGAGATACAGAGATATTAAACATTTAAACTTATTTGTGTATAATCTATATGGTCCATTAGTTGTTGAACTCATAGAATGAAAATACATTGTAACAAATACATGCCATGGATGAATTTGTCACGAGCGAGACACATTAAATATTACCTATATCAATTTAGATCGTCTACAAACTATAGAAGGAACATACATATTTGTATACTGACACAACTACGTCACAAACATATAATTATGCTGTACAGAACACATATTTCTTCAATGAATAACGCGCATTAGAACATTTAAACATGTACATAATTACACTTACACTTAACAGTGGTTCGGTGCCGCGTGCTATACTAGTTAACATTATTTGTGTTGTTAAATTCACGACCACTTAAATCAGCCATAATTACACTATGTTAACTTATCTCACTTATTGTTAGATAATTCCGTTCTCATATCAGTAAGCGTAAAAGCCTGCATTAATACCTAAATACCTACCTAGTACATTAGTTGCAAACTTACCTCTTCGCTAATAATTTTATCTATCGTCTCCTGTTCTGGGTTGCCGCACAAAAATAATATTCTTGTGAGGTGATCAATATCTGAATGCACGCATGTTAAGGTTACAAAAGCACCAAAACTTACACAAGCCATTGATCGACGGGACAATACGACATCGAGTTAAGCAAGTTAATGCGAAGCTACACTACGATCGCGCCAATAATAAATATGTACAAATTATTGCTGTTACACCTTGTCACCGTTGAAACAATGAATGAAAGCTACTTACAGACTCGGAGGAGATTTTCTGCATAAACTCCTGAGCAGGTGTACCGAGAACTTCCATGATCAAGTTCAATTGATGGATATCTGTCTCATCCATTAAGGTTGAAAGCTATGTATAAATTATTTAATTACAAGCTAAGCTGTAAGTCTAATACACAGAAGTTTAACAAAAAAATTGGTAAAACACGTAATATTCTAAATCCTCTGCAATAGTGATGAAACAGATTAACAGAGAAGTTAGCCAAAATATACAGATGACTTACAAATTAAATAATCACGATGTAAACGCGTATGACGAGTGTTCAACATATTTATTATTTATATCCAACTTCCCTTGTTAGTTGAATGGATTGAAGATAATCATTTGATGTAAGTGAGTCACGTCCAGGTTTTATTCTGTAATACGGACATGTCGGACATAGTACCTATATTTATATGCCATGTTTATAAAAAACATGTAATATGACACAAACTACCACTTTTATTTAACATTCAGGACAACATCAACTAAAAATATATAATAAAAAGATTTCATGCATATAATACTTTAAACTTAAATAATTTAATAATGCTATGGTAAAAAGGATACGGTCGGAACCAGGGAACAGAGTCCTGCCTGTAAGTAATTCTGCCATTATACAACCAACTGACCAGATGTCAACTGTCTGGTTGTAGTGCATCCAGTTTAGCATGATCTCTGGTGCTCTGTACCATCTGTAATTTGTAATCAAGCAATACCCCAATAAGAACAGTAGGTACTAATAGTAGTATGTTCATTTAAAGTTCTTCACCTCAAGCCGCGAATTACAACCTAACAACACACCAATCACATATCTTGCTTGGTAATTATCGCTCTGATATCTTTCTCTTTCACACCAATGATCAATAAAGAATTATCAAAAAGCTCATTCCACAAAGACAGCAGTCTGCAGTCCCTCACGAAGGTTAAGAATGTCCCTGGTGCTACTATAAACAGACATGTTGTCTATACCTACATGTGACTTATAATATAAATCAACCTCTATCAAAAAGCTCAATAGCAAACAGGAAAACCCAAAACATTTAAAATCTTCAATATCAAACTGTTTTTAATCCATGTTTATCACAGGCATAAAGGAGATGCTATTATAATAAGTCATTCAGACTATTTAGTTCACCACTAAAGTAGTATTCTATAACTTTTATGTGTATATGATTGTATAAAAATAGTAATAAAAAATTTGTCTATCAGTTTTTCCCGTACATTTTAATGTTCGGAAAGTATAGTGTAAAGCTATAAAATAACAAGTGCTACTTACCTCGTAGCTACATAACCAGTCATCTCAGTTTCAGTTGGTCTGGCTAGACCAAAATCTAAGATTTTCAACTCACAATCCTCATTGACAGCAATGTTAGAAGGTTTTAAGTCCTACAATATTAATAATGTGTTATAAAACTGATTATGCCATTAAGTATTGGCACATTATATGTGAAGTTAAAACATGCTCATTAGAAAAACTAGGTTGTTTTTGGTAATCTAAAAATAAAATTTGTTAAATTAAACAATTAGTCTATTTACTGAAAGTAATGATGCTGTGACTGATGATATTTCTATATGTAAGTAAACAATACAACTTACTCTGTGAATGATGCCTGCCGAATGAATATATTTAAGGCCACGCAGTATCTGATAGACCAGGAACTGGACGTGATCATCAGAGAGTTTCTGAGTGCGGACAATGTTGTTCAAATCTGCACCCATCAAATGAGTCACAAGATATACTTGCTGAAACTCTTCCAGTGTCTTTTCAGGACTAAATACATCCAGCAAACCTGTATATTAATTTTTTCTACATTTATATTTTACCCTAAAATATATTTTTACAGCTTATGTATTTTCAATATTTCTTCAGACAAAGGCCTATTTACCTTCAATCTGTTTTCTTATCTAATTATGGCATAATTTGTACTTTTGTGTTTACTCCACCTTCGGAACAAAACATTACCAAATGTATGTACATACATACATACTTATATCGAGTAACCTAATAGATGACATTCCTATAACCTAATATGAACACGGGTCGCTCGTATTATAATATGCATACCTAATATGAGTATATTCGTTTCATCTCTAATATCTTATGACTTTAAATTTCAAGTTTGGTGTCCCTTGTCAGTGCTATCACTGTTTCTAATGTTCAGACAATAGAGTTGAGAGGCAATAAATTATATACAATTTCTAAGGGGTGGTGAAGAAGGCAAAATTTTACCAATAACATTCTCGTGATTCATGTGCTTTAACATTCTGAGCTCACGATAGGTCCTCTTAGCGTGCACGGCAGATTGGAAAGGTCGCGCCAGTTTCTTTATAGCCACTTTCATATTATGCAGAGTATCAATAGCGGAACTGTAAACAAATTATCATCAATGTATTCAAGAATAGATAGAAGCAAGAGCCGCCCACGTCAGGGCAATGTACCTACTTACTTTACATAGGTACCTAGTTACCGAGCACCGATTGTGCGCTAATAAAATCAATGATATAAATAAATAGTATACTTTAATCATAAATAATTACTGGCATATTGCCGAATATTTTTACTTCAAATACATACCAAACTTGTCCGTAAGCACCTGAGCCCACAGGTGTAAGCATTTGATATCGCTCCGGAACAATCCATTCTGTTTTATTAATTTCCACTTTGTGAAACCGAGGCATAGCTATTATTTCTTTGCGATATTATCGCCACTGTGCACTGAATGAAATAGGTAAAAATGTAAAAAAGATAAAAATATAATAAAATTATCTTTCTGACATTGATACGATCGGATTGGATTTACAGTATTACCAGTGAAAATAATATTATTAACACTTCCGAGTACCTACTGCACCGAGACCTTCAGTTGGTGGGCAAACAAACTGGCTGGTGGCGCCGGGCCTTTCAAGATGGTAAATAATCCTAATGCTATCTCACTATGTTCAATGGCGATAAAGCGCGTTAGTAAGAGCAGTATTGCCTATACGTCTCCAGCTCTTACTTAATACGCTCGTCACTCACTCCTAGTTGGTATTGGTATTCATTCATAGGTCAACTTATGCCTGCTCTACACGTTGGCCAACATTGTGGCCAATGTTGTGGCAAAGATATTAGCCAAGAGTTTGTGATAGCGTCTACACGTTGGAAGGTCGTTCAGTTTGCTTCGGTTCAGGCCAATGTGCGGACGAATTGATTACAATGGATATTGAGGCGCTAACTGCTGCTGCGGTTTATTTATTCACAGCATACCGCAACTACGTGAATGTATATAAGAAAATGGATGTATAAAAAAAATTGAAAATTCTATTTCTATTTTTCTATTTTTAGAAAAGACAACGCCCGCACTAGGGATCAAGCCCTGTGTCGCGGGGAGCTTTACAAACATGAAACTAACGGACACAAAGTACACCCAGACTAGAAACAAATATCTATGAATCACACAAATATTTGTCTCGTGTGGGAATCGAACCCACGTCACCCAGCACGGCGATGTAGTGGCGAGGCGACCACCTTAACCACTGCGCCACGGTGACAGTCAAATTAATTAATTAAAAAATTAAAATAACCCAACTGCAAAAAAACAACACATAAGCACGCACTAAAAAGACCGAAAAATGGTTGTAATTATTATTCCTGATTAAATTTAAATACATAACATAATTATGTATAAATTTGTAATCTACATTTGATTCCCTTTATTTTGATACCCAATAGGGTATCAAAATCCTGTCGAATACGACAGGTTTGGTTAAAAAAAAATTGAATCGTTATAATTTATTATAACGATTCAATTTTTTTTAGGTAAAATAATTTTGTGAAAAAGTTAACATTTAAATCAAGTGCGTGCGTTCACTCTGGCAGGGCGTAGCAAACTAAACACGTGGCCAACGTGTGGACGCAACGGCCATAACACTGCCACAACCCTTTGATCTTTTTTTAAAAACCGACACCACACGGATCTCGCGCCAACTTGTGGGCCATCTCATGATACAAGCCAAGATAAGCACAAACACCCCCTCTACATGATGGCCAATGGTATTGGCCACAGCACTTCGCCACAACGTTGGCCAACGTGTAGAGGAGCCATTAGTGTATAATCAATGGGTCAACTTCGTTGTATTATCTGCCTTAGATAACTGTCATTTGTATAAAAAATATAATAAAATCATTTTTGAACAAGAAATATCTTATTTGTGTATTGTAGTTGGTTTATAAATACCGCTGTAATTATGGCTCAAACAGCGGGCGTACAGCCTATGGCCATCGCTGGCCGTGTGGCCCTGGAACGAGAACGCTGTATTGGAATGTCTGATGCGGAGAGAGCCTGGCGTAAACAGTGGCTTAAAGACCAAATTTTAGCTCCTAATGAACCTGTAGAGGTTCCAGAATATTGGAGAGAGCGCACTAACCCTATTCGCCGTATCTATCGTTGGCCTTTAGATACCGTTTTTAGAGTTTTAACACCTGTACTGGTGAGGTTACATAACAATAACCTATTCACACTACAATAAAGCGAATTTGTGAAGAGTAATCTATTGACTATTATGTTTTTCAGGGCAAATCGCGTGCTAATGACTATAGATATATAACTGGAAAGCTTGGTTTAATTGGTGTTGGTATTCTATCCATACATTACTACTTCAAATATAATGGCAATGTAAGTAATTTTTAAATTATGACTAGTTTTTCACAATGATAATAAGTATAATAAACTACCTGGCACTCCTAGGCACGTGCCTTGTTTGCCTTAGGGATAATCCACCTCAGCCATGTGAAGTTGTTTCCAAGTGTACTGTATGTTTGTAAAAATAATATCCTTATTATCCTTAGATAACATAGTATCCTTGGAACGAAAGTAATGTTCCTGCAGGACGCTCATTTGGACCGACAGTGACACAACTGCAATTTTTTTAATTTGACACTACACCAGATTTAAGATTTTTTTGTAACAATAGTGAAGATTCATAACATAAGTTATTTTACCAACATTTTAGATCTCTTTGGCGTTTTTTGTAAGTAATTATAAATGTGACATTTTCACTCCTAAACTAGATTATTACATTTTGATGTAGTCAGTTACCCATTTTTTTGCAGTTGTATTACTGTCGCTCCAAATGAGAGAGGAGTTAATTTTGTTCATAAGGTACATGAGCTATACATAACAAATATGATATTTCAGGATTGGACAAAGAAAGGAGGTTGGAGAGTACTAAAATCGAAACCAATGGTTCTCCCTGGTCAACCAGGGTTTCCCTATACTTCTGATCGCAAAGTAGGAGCTGATTATGCCAGCCGCGGCTTCAAGAATGCACCTATATAAACTGTTACACCTTCAGTGTTATTTATTTTTAAATCAAACTACTAAACTTGAAATTAGTCCTGTCAAAGTAAACTGCTGTACAATAGATACAAAATTAAACATATAATAAATATATATATGATAATTTTATTTGGGATCCTTATAATATATTATTATTGCTGCTACTATGCAAAATGTATTCCTTCTGAATTGAAGGCATGTAGCAACTTCATAAAATCATCAATATCCATCATTCTGGCTCTCATTTGATCTGTTTCTGAATTTGTTAATATTTCTTGAACCTTTTGTTTAATTTCAAAATCTTCAGGTATTTCCTGCAAAAAGAGAATTTATTAGTTACTAATGATGATTTTGCTAGTATTTTATACTACATTTGCACAACTAAGTGAGTATGAACAAATAAGACACTACTGCACTTGATTGTGCTGCTGCAACTGTTTCTTAAAGTTTAATGCCAAGCTGACACTTAATATTTACTTAAACATGTATCTGAGATAAAAAAAATCAAGTCTTGTACTAAGTACTTCTTTTGAAAGGCGGTATTTTTTTCTGGGCGAATGCACACTAACCGCTTATCAGAAACTTTAAAGTGTTGTTAAAATATCTAAGTATGGGCCACTCGTAAATATACATAGGTACTTCATCATCATCAATGACGTCCACTCCTGAACATAGACCTCACCTAATTTCCAACACAGCGAGCGATATTGTACCGCCGGCATCTAACGGCCACACGCAACCTTTACTAGGTCGTCGGTCCATCAGGGGCCGCTGCGCACCACGCGGATTATTGGTAAGCGCAAATGTTTAGTCTTTGTTACGTGTATGGAACTACCAAACCTAATAGCGGAATACACAAGACATCTATTCTCCAAATTTCATCTATATTGATGAAATTTGGAGAATATATCAAGCAGTTTTTGAATAAAAGGCCTGTGACATACGGACGGACAGACATGACGAAACCTTCCGTTTTTGCCATTTTGGCTATGAAACTCTAAAAAGCCCAAATTTGACAAATCTTAATTGAATTGGTTCATGATTACTAAGGTTAATAATATACCTTGTTATGCAATGAACAATGCACCCTGTAGTTTTTCTCCAGAACAGCCATTGTAGTAGCATGTTTAAATGCAGCTGACAGTGTCTTGTTTTTCCTTACAAATGCTATCCTAGTCAAACCATCCCATTCCACAAAATTTATTGGCGGGGGAGGATTTCTGGGCTCTATTCTTACCACACTAGATTCAACTTTTGGAGGTGGCCTGAAGTTATTCTTCCCTACCTGCAAAATACAACAGCAGTCAATATTTTAAACCCTAACCCTTCAGTTTATGATATATTTACATATATATATACTCAGAAATGATTATTTTGATCTTTACATCATGATGTTATATTCAGTGGCAAAATGACGGCGAAATGCTATGGAAATCCGACCTAATACGGCGAAATACGACCGAAGGGAGCTTAGGCTGAAATACCGTGAGCACAAACAGTCAAAGAACCTTTTCTTTATCTGTGCTCACGGCCTTTCAGCCTGGGCTCCCTATGGGCTATTCTGTGATTAAGGAACCACATAATAGAAAAGAAAAGTTCACGATTCTTTCAAAATTTAATAATTAAATAATTTAATAAATCATAATATTTGATCAATTTAAATTTTAGAGTGTGTTGAGGTAATATTTAAATTACTTAATTTAAATATGAACTCAACACACTCACAACAACTATACACAAATATTATTGAAGTTCCTATACAAATATTTTCATCACCTTTACGAGATTTCAATAGTGGCTCTTCCAGACTTCTACATAAAATCTACGAGACTTCTGCATCACCTCTACAAAACTTCTAAATCACCTCTACATAGGTAGAAGTCTCGTAGAAGTATTGTAGAGGTGATATAGAAGTCTCTTGAGATTATGTAGAAATCTCAAAGAAGCGTTATGAAATCCTCTAAGTCAGGTGACTTAGAAAATAGAGGTCTATGAGACTTTTAAAAATAATCTACAGTAATGTCAACAGTGCCTCCACGAAATGTCGACATCACCTCTACGATGTGTCGACACCGCCTCTACGAATTCTCAACATCACCTCTACCAAATGTCTACATCACCTCATGGGACAGAAGACTTAATAAAGGTTACCATTGAGAAGGCCCAGTGCCTTTGTACTAGTGTACCTTATTGAAATTAAAATTTCAATTAGGTACAATACCTACAGATACAATATACAATGTTTTCGGAAATTCAAACGTACCTATTACGCCCCCCCCCCTGACATTTTTCTACGCCCTCCAAGGGGGGCATGCCCCCCGGTTGGGAAGCCCGTGTCGTCTACACCATGGATTCAGGCACTGAGTCAAGTCACAAAGACAATATGTTATTGTGCCCTATTTCAGTTTTCCCTGAATTCCACCTTGTGTCTATAGATGTCATATAATTATGTCAGGTACATATTCACTTACCTTCATCAACATATCTACTCTTGCCAATAACTGTGTGTTGATAGACAACCTACAATATAATTTGTCCCCTGGCTTTGCTACCAGTCTCTGTGCAAACTCCTTTTGGAACATAAGCACTGCACAGCGGAAGAAAGGTCTATGCAATAATAATTTAAATACGAGAGGTGAACTGATTTGATATGGTACATTTGCAACACAGATGTCAAAGAATGGTAGCTGAGTTTTTAGCACATCACCCACAAGTATTTGAAGCTTTGCTTGGTATGGTGTTCCTTGTACACGTTTTTGAAGTTCGGCCACCAATCTAAAATTATAATTATTTTTTTAGTTTTCTACAATATTAATCAAACTATATTAAGAAAGTTCGTAATGTTGTTTGAATTGTAATGTTAAAACCTAACATCAAAAGAATGCTATCCTACAGGTCATGGGAAAAAAACAGTGGGAGGAAACTAGTTCATAAAAGCACTAATGGACCTATAACTTCATGTGCTCCATACCAAAGTAAATTATAATGTAACAATACCAATAGTCAGCACTTTAAAAATACATGTTTCATTGAAACATCTTTGCTAGATTTAAGACTATGAAAATGACAGATTTTAAAGAATTATTTTCAAATTGGTTTCATTACCTAGTATCAATTTCACAGGCCACAACTTTTTTGACTCTATCAAGCAGTTTCACTGTCATATTACCAGTACCTGGACCAATTTCAAGGGCAACATCTGTAGGTCTTAAGCCAGCTTTATCTAACATAGACGTTATGATAAGAGGGTTTTTTAATATATGCTGGCCAAAGTCCTTGTTAAATTGAATACCTAAAATAAAATATTAATAAATAAAACCATTGCAAGATATTCAATAGAAATTATTGTGATAAAAAGTAGTTGTACATGCGTTACCTTGCTTGGCAATTTCATTATGTACTCGTGACTTCTTCTCGGTTTTAATTTTAGGCATTTTTGCAACGTAGTTTAATAAAACCCAATTTAATGAAATTTAAAACCCTATTTTTCAACAATACAGCATGGTCTACAAATGTCAATTATGTCAATGTCTTTGCTTTGCAATCTGTCAGTGTCTAGCATAATGTACTCTGTGGTGTCTGGATGTACTATAATACCTCCTTGGTCAGTGTCAGTCTGATAAAGCGCCTAATACATTATACACGATTTCTCGGGCCCTGCTGCCTATAGTGTGCCCTGCCTACTCTACCAGTTAGAGTGCCGCTTATAACAGTACACGATTTCTCCGGCCAGACAGGGCCTGAGAAATCGTGTGCTCTTATTACACTACGCTGGAAATTGCGCCCTGGCAGTCTGAACGTGATATTATCTTAAGAGATAGCATAAGTGCAAAACTTACTTTAACCCTTGAAACCACAATCAAGATTTAAAATTTAGTTCTTTGGTATATTAACCTCTCCTATCCGAAATCATACCAGAGACTTGTCGGGCGATTTGCAAATCTTTGAGACATTATGCATTGGTAAAAAAAATTAAACAACTAGATTTGACCGACACGCATAAAAAAATACGTGTGAACTCTGTTTTAGCGGCGCCGCGCCGGCGGCGCAGTGACTGAGCGAGAAGAAAAAAAGAGCTCATTATTACATGCTTTTCTTATTACACTATCCAATCGGTAGGATAGCAGGGAGTTAGGGAGATCGGAACCACTCAATTGCCCTGTTTAGGGATTGCCTGCTTGTATCATATTAGATTACCCTGTCCCTACGGGCAGGGCCCGAGAAATCGTGTAGTGTAATAGGCGCTTAACTCTGATATCTATTCGACCGAAAATGGTAAAAAATGATTCATGATGCCATATACATTTTAGTAGAGTAAATGAAACTAACCAATAGTCGCCTAAAATGGAACTGTGTTGGCAAAAAGCTACATCGTTATGTATCACTTTTGACTTTCAATATTTAATCTGGCAACTCATGAAATTTTGGCATGGTTGATCTTTACGGGACCGAGTGAAATAAAACCGTTTCGTAGAAATATTATGAAAATGGAGTGGAAACCAGAACAAGAGGGACTAAGACAAATACTAACACTTCTCAAGGAGTCTCAGTCACCAGATACAGAAACCCAGAGAGCCGTTCAACAAGTATCCTTTTCATAATTTTCACATCTTTGAGCCTATCGGCGTGGATATTTTTTGTAACTATAACCGCTTTATTTTTTATTTATATACTGCACCTTGCTTTGTTTTCATATTTCAGTGCATTTTTTATAAAATGTATTTGTCTGCGCTGAGTAAACTATAAATTCATTCATCACGACGCTTATGATAAAATCGATTTTTCCGACATGACAGCCATTGACAGCCTTTATTTTCCTAACAATGTAATCTCAGAAATTGGAAGAATTGAACAAGTATCCAGACTTCAACAATTACTTGATTTTCGTACTGACTAAACTTGTCACGGAAAAAGAGCCAACAAGATCTTTGAGTGGCTTGATTTTGAAAAATAATGTTAAAGCTCACTACAATAGCTTCTTACCTGAAGTGGCCGAATTTATCAAGCGCGAATGTCTATCAGCCGTTGGGGACCCTTCGCCCTTGATCCGTGCTACTGTAGGCATCATAATAACTACTATTGCCAGTAAAGGAGAGCTAACAACATGGCCTGAACTTCTCCCAGCCTTGTGTCAAATGCTGGATTCACAAGATTACAATGTTTGTGAGGTATGTTATATTTGTAACCAATGGTTAATTATCAAAATTTGCACAATTTGTGAACTAGGCAAGTATAGAAATATTTTTATTGGTATTTATTTAGTAAGAATGCAAAAAATTTAATAACTTTGAAATGACCTCACACTTTACCTTTTTACTCATTTAAGTACTTATTGATTTTATGACAAAAAGTATTTTTTCAATGATGTTAGCATTATGAATTTAAGATTATCTCTTTTGACATCTATACATAATTTTATGATTATGATAGTATAAATTTATGTTAAAAAATGTAAAAAAAAATTCTCATTTTAGGGTGCATTTGGAGCTCTACAAAAAATCTGTGAGGATACAGCAGAGATATTGGACAGTGACGCATTGAATAGGCCACTCAATGTGCTCATTCCCAAATTTCTTCAGTTTTTCCGTCATACATCACCTAAAATTAGATGTCATGCTATCGCTTGTGTCAACTATTTTATCATGGCAAGAACTCAGGCGCTCATGTTGCACATTGATGCTTTTATTGAGGTAAGATTACCACTACAAGGTTTATATTTTTTGTGAAACATTAAAATGACTGCCTTTTTTTAATATGTTATGATTGAATGTTTTATTAAATTGATGTTATATATTTCAGAATCTATTCCACCTAGCAGTTGACGAAGATCCAGATGTGAGGAAAAATGTTTGTCATGCCCTAGTGTTGTTGTTGGAGGTCCGACTGGACAGGCTCATACCTCATCTACCTAATATCATAGAGGCACGTACACTTACTGTTCATTATTTCATTAATTATTATGTCTGTTGTAAAAACAGTTAGGATTGCAATCAGATATTTTATTTACATAATAAAATACACTGCTAATCTGAAAACAAAATATTATTGCAAATTAGTACACAGCTGTATTTGTATTAACACAATTTTTGTTTCCTTTTTTACAGTACATGCTAGTGAGAACACAAGACCCTGAGGAAGGTGTTGCATTAGAAGCCTGTGAGTTTTGGTTGTCTCTAGCTGAACAGAATGTTTGTCGCGAGGTAAGCATTACAAGTAATAGTTTTTTTTTTAGCACATTGGACGCCAGACCACAGACGCAATAGAAAATTCTATTGTTTGTTGGACACCAATGTGTTAACTCTTTCTGGAATCTGGTCTGGTAACAAAAACTCTTGGTTTTTAGTAGTAGTCAATAAATGATTCTGAGTGTTGTGTATGGTCCCATCCCATTGAACATAGTCACTTGACAGTTATTTTTTTATTCAGGCACTTTATTAGCTTGGAGTTTTAAGTAATTATTTTTTCTCCAGGTATTGGGACCTAGACTGCCAGCGCTATTGCCGATCCTTGTCCGTGGCATGCGATATTCAGAAATGGATGTTGTGCTATTGCGCGGCGATCGAGATGACGACGCGGACGATGCGGAGCCCGATAAGGAGTCAGATATACGTCCGAGGTTCCATAAGCCGCGTTCACATACCATCAAACATAATGGTATGGGAATAAACATTTTTATAGTAATTCTTTATCCTTAACTAGAATATAATTGAATTTAATGAATTAATGCATTCTACCCTAACATTTTTAAAGGCAGATTTTGTGCTGTATCCATTTTTAACTATGATCTTTGAAAGAGATCTGTTTCCAGTTATCATTTATGTATTTGGAATCTTACTAAAATATTATATATATACTAAAGTTAGAATGGATGTTTGTTACTCAATCACACCAGAATGGCTGCTGAGAAGGGGTCTCTATGAAATTTAAAAGAAACAAACACACTACAATCAATCTGTGTGAGGTTAATTGTAGTCTGGAATAGTACATGGGCTACTTTTCGACAACATACCACGCGAGTGAAAAATATGATTTTATAGCAGGTGCAGGCGACAGCAACATGTCTGGAGGCGGAGAATCTGATGATGATGACGATGGCGGCGCCGATGCTGATGACGGTTCACTTTCCGACTGGAACCTACGCAAGTGCAGCGCTGCCGCCCTTGACGTACTGGCCAACGTGTTCGGTGCTGATCTGCTGCCTGTACTATTCCCTATACTCAAAGAGACGCTGTTCCATGAAGACTGGGTCATCAAGGTAAGGCGAATAACTAGAGATGGGTTAATAGCCGGATGCTTTGGGTTATTATCAATTATAATCCATAAGTAGCCATTAATAGCCTTGCAATGGATAATAACCCTGCTATTAATATTTTGATGAAAAAATAAATGTTTTTCTTTGTGTTACTCTAAAATCTGTTGGTGTGAACATAAATTGGGTGAGTGTACGCAGTGCGATACATTATATTGCTATTCTTTTTTTTATTTTCACTTTTTATATGTGCAAAAGTGTTAAGAGGGTTCATACAGAAATATATGAAATCACGAGATTTCTACGTCTACCGTCTAGCTAGGATGTTGAGATGGGACTTACTATATACACACACACACACATACACGCGCGGTGGATTTTTGATTTCGGAAGGAGTTCCGAGGATTTTTACTTTTAAATCCCTTTAAGCTGCCACCAAATGTTATGAGTCCCTGGCCTTGAGGGTTTAAAAAAAATGAAACTATTAATTAAGCGCTAGGATGTTGAGATGGGACTGAGGGGAATGGATGGACGTTAGGCTATGAGAGCGGAGAGGTGCTAAGTGTGCAGGATAGGAGTGCAAGGTATGCAGGATAGGGTACAGGGTGTATCTGTAACAGTTCGCTTCTTAATATAACTTTAAGTAATTCTTGGCATATTTGAACAACAGTTTTCTTGTCTAAAAAGTGTATTGAGAAAAACTGACTATTTATTATTAGTCTTTTAGTTAGAACAGTTCTTTCGCACAGCGTTTTAAGAAATTCTACGAAACAAGCCCACTTTGCGATTCAACAAGCACTAATGTAATTGATATTCATAGAAAAAAAAGATTGTTTTAAGGTCTACCTACATTATTATAGTCCTTTAGTCGCTCTATTGAGAAAATATTACAAAAATATATATGTTTTTAGAACTAAAACGTAAAAGCTAAAATTCTCAAAAACGTTGAACTTTGATCAAGTTTGATGAGAATTTTGGTACACTATATGTTTTTAAAGTCCATTTTTTTACATTGAGCAAGCAAGATGTTGTCATTTATATAATACGTCGGTAATATTTTCGAAATCCGCCATCTTAAACTTTGTTGTTTTTGGGCTGATTGACACCAAAATTGATATCTGACGATCCCATTGTTCACTGGGCGTAGTTCTGAAGTCAAAGTTGTGAAAAAGCCCGCCTTCTTAAACTTTGTTGTTTTTGGGCTGATTGAGACCAAAATCGATATCTGATGAAGTGACGATCCCATTGATCATTAGACATCGTTCTGAAGTCAAAGTTGTAAAACTGTCCGCCATCTTAAACTTTGTTGTTTTTGGGCTGATTGACACCAAAATCGATATCTGACGAAGTGACGATCCCAGTGATGACTGGACATAGTTCTGAAGTCAAAGTTGTAAAACTGCCCGCCATCTCTAACTTTTCTGTTTTTGGGCTGATTGACTCCAAAATCGATATCTGACGATTCCTTTGACTGTTTAACTTAGTACTGAAGTCAAAATTTGGGAAAATGGCCGCCATCTTGAACTTTGCTGTTTTTGGGCTAATTGACTCCAGAATCGATATCTGACGATCCCTTTGACTGTTTGACATAATGCTGTGGTCAGAATTTAGAAAAAACTGCACACACACGATATCTGACAATCCTTTTGACTGTCTATTTTGAAGTCAATGCCCCAAAAAAGTGCAGTTCAAGATGGTGGCCATTTTTCCAAATTTTGACTTCAGTATTATGTTAGACAGTTAAAGGTATTGTCAGATATCGATTTTGGAGTCAATCAGTTCAAAAACAACAAAGTTCAAAATAGCGGCCACTTTTGCCAATTTTGACATCAGCACTATGTCAAACAGTCAAAGAGATCGTTAGATATCAATTTTTGGAGTCAATAAACCCAAAAACAGCAAAGTCAACATGGCGGCCATTTTTTCCAAATTTTGACTTCAGTATTATGTCAAACAGTCAAAGGGGTCGTCAGATATCGATTTTGGAGTCAAGAAGCCCAAAAACAGCTAAGTTCAAGATGGCGGCCATTTTTCCAACTTCTGACTACAGTACTATGTCAAACAGTCAAAGGGATCGTCAGATATCGATTGTGGAGTGAATCAGGCCAAAAATATCAAAGTTCAAGATGGCACATGTAGTTAACTACTTTTCGATGTAGTTAGTAATCTGATTACACAAAAGTAGTAGTTAACTGCGCCCAACATCTTGAACTTTGTTGTTTTTGGGCTGATCGCCTCCAAAATCGATATCTGACAATCCCACTGATCACTGGGCATAGTTCTGAAATCAAAATTATAAAAATGCCCGCCATCTTGAACTTTCTTGTTTTTGGGCTGAGTGATACCAAAATTGATATCTGACGATCCCATTCGTCACTGGGCATAGTTCTGAAGTCAAAATTGTGAAAATGCCCACCATCTTGAACTTTGTTGTTTTTGGGCTGATCGCCTCCAAAATCGATATCTGACAATCCCACTGATCACTGGGCATAGTTCTGAAGTCAAAATTGTAAAAATGCCCTCCATCTTGAACTTTGTTGTTTTTGGGCTGAATGATAGCTAAATCGATATTTGACGATCCCATTGGTCCCTGGGCATAGTCGAATGTCGATTTTGGTATCACTCGGCCCAAAAACAACAAAGTTCAAGATGGCGGGCATTTTTATAATTTTGACTTCAGAACTATGCCAAGTGACCAATGGGATCGTCAGATATCCATTTTAGAGTCCATTAGCCCAAAAACAGCAAAGTTAATAATTTGATCTTTAATAATAAAAAAAATTCCATAACAAAGTATCAACTGGTATTGAACTCTCTTGAAATATACAAATATTACGTAAACATCGGACCGGGAGCGCGGGAAGCAAAGCGTTACGTCCTCTCTTTAGAAGGCCTCAGCCGGTACTGATTTGTCACGGCCTGTGCGCCGAAATATAAGCGTTTTTAGGCTCTTTTCAAAAATCATTTTAAAATATTTATAAAGGGATTTCGAAAATATTATGGACATTTATAAATGACAACATCTTGCTTAATAATTAAATGTAAAAAAATCGACTTTTTAAACACATATAGTGTACCAAAATTCTAATCAAACTTGATCAAAGTTC
The DNA here is from genome assembly GCA_905147015.1 of Laspeyria flexula. Lineage (NCBI taxonomy): Eukaryota > Metazoa > Arthropoda > Insecta > Lepidoptera > Erebidae > Laspeyria > Laspeyria flexula. Next base: position 14,472,238 of record LR989950.1, on the reverse strand, counting down.
AATGTTTTTGAGAATTTTAGTTTTTAAGTTTTAGTTATTAAAAAAATAATATTTCTAATATTTTTCAATACAAAGGACTATATGTAGACCTTAAAACAAGCTTTTTTTTCTATGCATTTCAGTTACTTTAGTCCCTGGCGAATCAGAAAGTAGGCTTGTTTCGTAGAATTTCTTAAAACTCTGTGCGAAAGAACTGTTCTAACTAAAATACTGATAATAAATAGTCGATTTTTCTTAATACACTTTGTAGACAAGAAAACTGTTGTCTATGTATGCCAAAAATTACTTCGCTACATATAAAGACATATTCTGTAGCGAACGTGGAAATCTCGTGATTTCATGGATTTCGGTATGAACCCTCTTAATAGCAGGGTATCCAAAATTGGCTATTAATGGCTATTAACTGCTTTTAATCGATTATTATCAAAATGATATTAACCGGATTATTAGCATTACCCAACACTACTATAATCCGCGTGCTTAGTACCAAGATTATTATTACTTATCAAAAGAGGCTTGAGTACTTATTTCGAAAAGTTGGCAACAGTCTTTTAATGCCTCTGGTCCATAGGTTATAGGCAAGTTTGCAACCATTGTGCTATATAAAAGTTGGTATTATAGGCTGTGTTTTTTCTTAATATCAGTTTGCTAATGTGTTGTGTGTAACAGGAGAGCGGCATCCTGGCACTGGGCGCGGTGGCGGATGGGTGCATGGGCGGCATGGTGCCGCACCTGCCGGACCTGGTGCCATACCTCGTGTGCTGCCTAGCTGAGCGCAAGGCGCTGGTGCGCGCCATCACCTGTTGGACGCTCTCGCGCTACTCGCACTGGATCGTGTCGCAGTCGCACGACCTCTACCTGCGACCCGTCATGACTGAGGTATGTTACTGTCTGTCATGAACAAGCGTTTTGTTATGTTTCGGAACCGACAGCCTCTTTGTAATGTAAACAAATATTCTCCTAATGTATTTATAATTTTGTTCTAGTTGTTAAAACGTGTGCTGGATAACAACAAGCGTGTACAGGAGGCTGCATGTTCGGCGTTCGCTACTCTAGAGGAAGAAGCGTGCACGGAACTCGTGCCATACTTAGGCTTTATACTACAAACTCTAGTGTACGCCTTCAGCAAATATCAGCACAAGAATTTACTCATATTGTACGACGCTATCGGCACGTTAGCAGACTCAGTCGGACATCATCTCAATAAACCAGAGTACATCAACATGTTAATGCCACCACTTATCAACAAGTGGAATGTTTTAAAAGATGAAGATAAGGATCTCTTCCCACTTTTAGAGGTATAATTAACACGATTGTAATGTTATTGTGCGAGAGACTTGGTATTTATATATAATATGTTTTGCAGTGCCTGTCATCTGTAGCGACAGCCCTCCAGTCAGGATTCTTGCCATATTGTGAACCTGTGTTCAGGAGATGTGTTTCTTTAATAGAACAAACATTAAATCAGAACATAGTAAGTAGATGTTTTTATTTTATTGTTCGTTAGGGTTCGCAAAACTGAACCATTTATTCAAAAGCTGATATTTTCGGTATTGACCAATAAATTATAGTACTTCGATATTCGGGATCCTGGTTTGCGACCTCTACTCCCCGTTTAAGGTTTGACATTGATTTTCATTCCCAGTGTTCTACTATTCCCTAGCATAGTAACAATTACTTTTAACTCAATTGATTGAATTGGAGTATATTTTCAGGCGAACAGTCAAAGTCCGGAGCAATTCGAAGCGCCCGACAAAGACTTTATGATCGTAGCGCTCGACTTGCTGAGCGGGCTCGCGGAGGGGCTCGACGGACACATAGACCACCTCGTGTTCAACTCCAACCTCATGCAACTATTGTACCAATGCATGCAGGATCCGATGCCTGAGGTATACCTTGTATGTGATTCACGCTTAACTAACTTACAGGGCAAGGGAGCATAGGGCACTTTTGTTATGTCAAGGTATTGTGGAGTTTCTTATACTTGCATCATTTAAATAATTATATCATGTTAAGCTTTGTATTGAATGAGTTGTTACTGGTTGCGTTATCCAAATTTTGTATGCTTGCTAGAGTAAAATGTGTTTTTAAAAATTATATAGACGAAGAACACATTATGATTTGTATGTTAAGATAGTAGATTATGGTAATATGGCTGTCTAAGTAAAATTCCTGATCTTATTTTTTTTTATGTACTTTTTATTTTGTTGATTTTTTTATTAGTTTGGAGTATTTTATGTTGCGTGTGCTATGTGTAGTTTCTATAGTGGGCGTTTATACACTTTGGATCTCGCAACTTGTCTGGACATTCTCATTATTGGTTGTAAGGTTAAAGGTTGTTGCATTGGATTCACCCACAAAACCATTAACATTCATTTAATTATTAGATGTAATAATCATATTTGTAACAGTAACTAACAAGTATTGGGTGACGAGATGGATTAATTTTAATCATATACTTAAAATACTTGAGGTTGTATTGATACTGTTCAGGTTCGCCAGTCATCGTTTGCGCTGTTGGGTGATCTGACGAAAGCATGTTTCCAACATGTACTGCCATACATACCGGAGTTCTTGCCCATACTCGGCATGAACCTTAATCCTGAACTCATTTCTGTCTGCAATAATGCTACGTGGGCTATTGGCGAAATTAGCATCAAATTAGGTGAGTCTGAAATAACATAATGCCCTTCATCATCAATATATTGTATGCTGGAAAAGGACAGAAGTATTGAAATCTTGTAATCAGTTATATAATACTAGCTGTGCCCGCGACTTCGTCCGCGTGGAATTTAACAAAAGCAACATTACTTTTTTATAATAATTTTTGATTTTTTCTAAAATATAAGTAGTTACTCCTTATTTCATCAGCTATCTGCCAGTGAAAGTCCCGTCAAAATTGGTCCAGCCGTTCCAGAGATAGCCGGAACAAACAGACAGAAAGACAGACAATAATTTAAAAAATGTTATTTTGGAATCTGTACCGTATATACATTCATATGCATGTAGTAAAAACTGGTTATTTTAATATTACAAACAGACACTCCAATTTTATTTATTTGTATAGATTATTGTATAAAAATTAAGAGAAAAAGGTGTCTTTCTGGTTTTGATATAGGTATTTTTCATTTTCATTTATGTCAGTTGTGAAATGCCCTCATCAAATATCGTGACCACTAGTACCTACCAACTATGATGAATGACATTTTCTTTGAAACGTGACTCTAATACATTATGTTAAATAACTACTTTCAGGGCCGGAAACTTCAAAGTATATCCCGCTAGTGTTGAATCATTTAGTTGAAATCATCAACAGACCTAACACACCCAAAACACTACTTGAGAACACAGGTAAGTTGTTGTCATATAGAAGCCTAGATATCATTCATTATTGTTCAGAAACAGTGAGAATAACTAATCAGTAATGTTTTATTATTTGCTAGATTTTTCCAATAACTGATTTCTTGGTGGCAGTCATGTTATGCTGTTGTAATATTATATGGATTTATTATGTATATATATTACTATTAAATGTTTTTAATATTGAGTTATTGTGCCGTTGTTAATCATATTATAATAAACCCTGTTTATGTTCACTGTAGCTTCTACCAGTCTTTCTACTAATAACAACAGTCAAAAACAATGGTTTGGCAAAATTCATATATGTATTAAAATAAAATACTTATAAGTAATTTGTTGTTGCCTAACACATCATAGTTGTACAACAAACATATTTTGTCAAGACATGTATTTTTATATTGCATACAAATATATCTATTTCACTTAATACACAAGAGTAGAAATAATTTAACTCCACAGCTTATATTTCTTACATCAATGTTATTTTATGTTTCTGGGGTGTAATGTAAATATTTTCACAAAGTAGTACCGATAACTAAAGTGTGTGCCATAACTAAAAGATGGTGTAGACAGCCAAGACTCATTACAATTTGTACTAATATTGGCTTGCACTAGTGATCTGTTTGTTTAATTGAACTTGAATCTCAATGATGTATAAAGTTCTAGGCCATCTTTAGTCCATACGTAATATGATTATATTATAATTTGATGGAATTAAATACTTACCTAGTATACATATAAAATTGTTTCACGTTTTTTCCATTTGTAACACTAATTTGTTGCTGTTGAATTATGTAATTTAAGTATGTTTTGAATGGTTTGTTGATTTGTTTTCTTGGTTTTGTTCTCGGTATGTCGTGGCGTGTAGCGATTACTATCGGTCGGCTAGGTTATGTGTGCCCCCACGACGTCGCACCCGTATTACATCAATTTGTACGCCAGTGGTCTGTAGTCATTTTTTTTATTATTACTTTATATTATTACTATTACGTTTAATATTGAATAAGTTATTAACCGGTATTATTTCGATTGTGGATGGTGTTTGTCCATAGCTTTTTAATATTATTCTTTTATACGATATGTTGCTCCTGTTTAAGTTGAACCAAGCATGAGAGTATTAATTCTATGTATCGATGTACGGCCACACGTTAGGGACGCACTGATTTATTCGGTGGTGTATATTTGATCATCTTATTTTCCGTGCTGTACTCTTATATGTGTTGAACACCATCCGCTTTCTAAACAATATAAACAGCTATTATTTATACCAAACTGCAATGCAAATTCTTATGACTAACTCCTTAGATTTGTTTCGAGGAATGTAGTATGCTAATTGTGTGGCGTATTATATTATTTATTATTATATATTATAATTATATAATTTGATGTCATTTGCTTACAGTTTGGAATGTTTTCAGTATCAATGTCCATACAAATATTTTTGTGTGCCAGTTTCAATATTTGCTAATCACAAATTACTGTGTTCCACATATTCAAACTGATCAGTACAATATATTACTCGCTTCATTCAATTCAATCAAATATTTAGAACACATTTAGATGATATTTCATGTCTGTATCTGTACATTTATTGAGATATAAGCTTGATTATTTTTGAATTTATAACTAGTATTAGTCTATTGGAGTATCATCTAAATGAAAGTAACACTGTTAATATAGAAGTGCACTTGCTTACGACCTGTCATGTTCGGTTAGGTGTGCATCACTACGGAACATCCGCGATAACGACGAGAAGGACTCTGCGTTCCGAGGCATCTGTCAGATGATCCAGGTGAACCCAGGCGGTGTGGTCCAGGACTTCATGTTCTTCTGCGACGCTGTAGCGTCGTGGTCACACCCAAAAGACGATCTCAAAGAGATGTTTACGAAGATTCTGCACGGATTCAAGAATCAGGTCGGCGAGGAGAATTGGCGTCACTTCACCGACCAGTTTCCCGTGCAACTCAGCGCACGCCTTTCTGCCATGTGCGGGATATAGACGTGACTACTGCATTATGGTGGGTACACATTTATGGCTCTTAATTACGTTGTAACTGTTTTAATATTATTATTAGTTCACAAGTTTTAATTTGTAAAAAGATTTTAATATTTTATCTAGTTTCAGTGAGTTTTGTTGATATTTACAGGGGAACCAATGTCAGCACGGGTCGGGAAGACATTGAGGGTGACGGCAGCCGCGCGGGCTCTGCACTCACCCGAGAGCGTAGGGAACAACACGTCACATACCGGAACATGTCACACACCGAAACATGTCACACACCGAAAACATGTCACACACCGAAACATGTCACACACCAAAAACATGTCACACACCGGTAACATGTCACACACCGGTAACATGTCACACACCGGTAACATGTCACACACCGGTAACATGTCACACACCGGTAACATGTCACACACCGGTAACATGTCACACACCGGTAACATGTCACACATCGGTAACATGTCACACACCGGTAACATGTCACACACCGGTAACATGTCACACACCGGAACGCCGGCGCGAGCTGGCCGCTGCTTCTGCCGCGTTATGTGCCAACACACTCACCTCACTACACTAGCGAGGATATTTACACATTTGTACCTATCAACAGAGAATATTATATAGATTGTAAATCGTTACTTCATTCTTCTGTTTGTACCTGAAATTGTAATCGTTTCGTTCGACGAAGATGTACATGTAGAAGCGGCGTAACCACTTAATCGTATTGTGACTATAGAGTGCGCCCAGTGCATGTGTGGCTCGCGTGTACGTCACGACGACTCTACATACATTGGCACTTTATAGTTGTAGTTTACTCACTAAATTTTTTAAAGCGGTGACTTTTATACCGAACTAGATGTGGAGTATCTACTGTAATTGCATGAACCTTAGATATAGTTTCTAGTTTGTAACTAAAGAGATGAGACGATTTATGTTTTGTGTTTGATATACCGTTTTTCCTTCTATAACCGATTAGGTATACAGAAATTACGACCTATTTGTGTTTAGTCTGAGCAAAATTTGTATTGTTACACGATTGCAGCCTCTTGAAAGTTTGACACCAATAAAAATCACATCGAATCTTAGAGTCTCATCGCAAAAAATATCGGAATAAACGGATATATGTTAAGTTGATGTCTGGTGTCGTATTGTGCTTATGTGGAGTGATGCCGATGTCGCAGCCCTAACGTATAACGGCTATTTCTAATACGGCTATTGCAAATAGGCGCGCCCAATTTAGAAAACGTTGTTGTTTTGAGATGCGGCGTTCAACGTTTACCTTTATTGTCAGCAAGAAGCAATCTAGGGTGACTATAAATTATGAACAATAGATCTAAAAAATGTATTTATTTTTGAAAACTCAAAATTTTTATGAAGTCTGTTCAAGTAAGTAGGTACAATTATCTTTATTTTTTTTATTATTTTTTTAATACAAATGCTTACAAACATGCTATAACTGATCATAATACTATGGTACCAAATAGGTTCTAAATGTTTTATCTTAATCTTTACCATTTTCACGAATGTTATTAACATTTAATTTAATATGAATTTCACTTCGTTGTGACACCGTTGTCGATTGCGACGTCATTTTTAGGGTTCCGTAGCCAAAACGGCAATAATGGAACCCTTATAGTTTCGTCATGGCCGTTGGTCCGTATGTCACAGGCATTTTACTCAAAAACTACTCGATGTTAACGACGTAAATAGGTAATAAAAATAAATACTTAGCTATTTTTAGCAAACTTATGAGAAAATTCGACAGATCTTTTAAAGTCATTTTGAAGTTTTTGATTGTCTGAATATTTTCGAAAATAAGCGCTCCGAAAGTAGCATAAATTGTGTGTGTGTCTCTATTTTTCAAACCGTAAAACCTTAAAATGTAAAAAATCATAAAGATGAAACAAAAAAAATTATAAACATAGCTGGCGAAATGTGGGTGTGAAACACCTCTGCCTAACCCCTTCGAGGAACAAGGCATGGTGCTATGTGATGTTGTTATAAAGATCTTTTAAAGTCACTTTGAGGTTTTTAAGGGGTTTTTGGATTATGTGAATATCTTCGAAAATAAGCGCTCCGAAAGTAGCTTAATTGTGTATGTGTGCCTCCTCTATGTTTCAAACCTTAAAACTTAAAAATCTAAAAAAATCATAAAGATAACGCTTAAATACTTTCAACCAAAATTATTTTGAACATGATCGGTCATAACGTTTTTGAGTTATTGCCGAAAAACTGCGCTTCGCAACAAAAGGACGTAACCGCTATAAAGAAACGCTGTTTTGCTGCGGAACCCTACATTGAGCATGGTCTGACATACTCTTAACTGGTTTTGTTGTTATGATCATACAGCGCTACTTTCGGCGATAAATGGAACTAGAACTTTCAAAGCGGCGTATCGACGACGCGCCGCCCGTTTCTATGTGGCTGCCATGTTTGGTACTAAGGTGCTTTGACGGACGCGAAGTCCTCATTCAATGTGGTGTACTTTATTTCAGCCGTATTTAAATCCGGCTGAACGATAGGTAGCCGCATTTCAAAACAGCGACGTTTTTTAATAGGGCGCGCCTATTTATAATACGGCGTGTTTTACGATATGACTGCGACACCGACATTGGCACAGTAGTGACGAACCCTAGACGTCGCGAGCTGCTTGCAACAATTGTTAGATGGTGCGATATTTGTATGTGAAGACTAGATCGCCAGTCACGTCGCTCGCCTAGATTGCTCGTAATTGATTATTAGTTAGATTGACTGATGCTACTCACTGCTCAACATGCATTCAGCACGTGTTTCATTTGTAATTCACTAACATCATACAGCATTGTTGCGGTTTGTTTTAGAGGATTTCAAGTAAGTTCATTGATTTGTCAAAAAGCATTTATCTATACCCACTAGAGCTTTGCAAATATATTTTAGTAGATATTTAAATTGATGAGTTAACTATTATTTTATATAAATTACAAGACTTAGTAAAATCGAGAATTTATGTCAACTGTGATTTGTGACTGGTTTTTTTTGACTAATATACCTGTGTATGATGATTATATTATGTCTGTGTCAGTGTAGATATAATATACTGCTTTGATAGATTTTATGACGGCTAGATTTCTGCTATATAATATACCAAATAGTATTTTTACGTTGTATATCGTTTAATGGAATTGTATGTTTGTGTTGTCGGCGTCGGGCGGCGTTTGTGACGGCGACCGCGACGTCAGCCACGTCAAGCCACGTGGTGTCCTCGACTCGACCGACGTTCCGTCGCAGACAACCTGTATGATTGATATAAAGTACTATTTACGTGTATATTTAATTAAATTAATATTATGTATATGTAAATACATATGAGGATGTATATTATTATTATATGCAAGTAAAATTGTTATTTTTTTTTGTTTTATAAAAGCTAAAAGTCTGACTTTAAAAACACTTGTTAAATATCATTTAGTTTTTCAGATAACGGGGATCTGAAATTGTGTAGTTCGTACGAACATTAGTATATTTTACAAATTGCAATCGTAGCGTAGGGTACATCGTTTGTTTTGGGGATATAAGGAAATTTTGAACATTCCGTGGGTTCCAAATTTAGTTTTTTTGGCTTAGTCACAACAGTAAATTTCACTTTCGAGTGTTATATATTATATATATATTTATTTGTTGCGTCTCGCTAAATTAATATTTTAGATGTATGTATTGTGATAGATAAAGTCCCCGACCCTGAGACCCAGTTCCTGTCCCTGGTCCTGTCTAGTCCCATCCCGTGTCACGTGCCAACGAAGCCCGGACGACTTGTACGCGAGCGCTGTCACCGCCGCCTCGCTCGATCGATACGGTAGCTTGTTTCAAGTCTCGGTACCCGTACTAACGATAAATTACTGTAGCTACCATTCGAATAAATTTGAGACCCTTTAATTTATTTTTTAAGTAGAATCCATTTTATATCGATGTTACGGGTGGCCTCCTAATTTATTTTTAAGGTTAGTAGATTTTATGGTCATGATTTTTTAATGTAGTTTGTTTTCCTAAAAAACCGTGATAATAGTTGGTTAAGTGATCGCATGCCTGTATGTGTGATTGATGTGGCATTCGTAAGGCACTCCCTTCCTTGAGGCGTAGGTAGTATTTTATGAAAATATTATAGTTGTATCGTTTGGACGAACATTAATTGTGATGCATTGTCGGTAATATTAATGTAGAATGTCTGTGTCGCGTTAAATTGTCTTATTGTGTTGTGCATGGTTGTCGAAGCGTACGTATTTTGTACATGTCACTGTAATAGTATATTTTATGTATGCATGTGGATATTAGCGATCACATTGTCTATACTCTTTAAGAGTTATATTTTTCTATATTATAATTAGTAAACAGTCTTGTAGAATCTCGCGGACATACCCTTAATGCGCACATCTTTTCGCGACTGTGACTATTTACATATTTTTATTAAGTCTATTGTTTCATACAGGTCAATGTCATACTTTTTTTAAGTGAATTCTAATATTTTGCCTCCATTAAGCACAGTTCTCAACCCATTTAATATGCCTAGTTTTACCAGGTCAATTTAGTAATTTCCGATGTAGTTGAAAATCTTAAACAAAGATACAAACATAAAAGGTCTTGAACTAAATTAAAAAAAAATATATTTGATTGAGGCTACAATTAGTATTTATTTTTCAAAATAAATATAAAAATATTCAAGGTATCAGGAATCAAACGAAATTACTTTCGGTTTTCTCTGCACTCTGCAATGGGTAAATTTAAAAATTTTATAATTATACGGGATATTATATTCTCTGAAAATGGGTGGTCGATTCTCATTGTAACTCTTAATGAATATAGACAAAGTGATTTGTATATTTTATAAATATATTTATTGATTGGCGTAAAATACATTAAAAAAGTTGTCATTTTTCGATTATAATTACGTATATTATATTTTATTATTATTTTTTAAACACATCGTATAAATCTTATATTATTATGTATGAATATTTAATTTTATTTTTATTTACAAATCACTACCATTAGTTAGGATCCTCTTGCAAATGGGGATAGGAAATCTATCCGTGCAAATATATCTTGTATGAGAATGAATATATTTTTAACTACTTTAATGTAAATTCTTGTCACCAGTAGGCGAAATGTGTAATTTATTACATACATGTAAAATTAACAGGAGAATGTTGCAGTTGTAATGTTTGTATTGTAATTATTTCAGCTCTAAGTCAACCGGTACAAGTTACAATTTAACATATAAACTTCTTTATATTAATAATTGTTTATTTACATAAAATGAGTACAGATTAATTAATCTTCTAATAGACTACCTACCTCTATTTTAAGGCCTAATCCTAGGCGACAAGTTCAAAATTTATAAAACAAAAATTATAATTTTGGATAAATGTATTAAATTTGTATCTCGCTTTAAATGACACTGTACTCATTTTATAATTATTTAAATTTAATTTGTATGCAATCTGAAATAATTTTAAAGTGAACTGTCCAGATACAACCAACTGTTTTAATCTAAATTCTTGTTGTAATGAATGACCTCACAATAGGCATTTAGTCCAGTGCAATTAGACGTTATAACTAAAAAATGACGCAACCCAGTTATAGTGAATGGATTTGAATGATACCGTTTTTTTTTTAAATTTCTTATAGTATTCTGTATTTCTTCTTACTTTGAAAGTTTCCGCCTTTTTTTTTCTCTTAGGCATATTTCTTTTAAAAACAACGTTAGTTCTAGTATACCTGGGCCATTTTGAAAGATTCTTGATTCTAATAAGTTAGACCAGATAATGTATTTATACTAACATTATAAAGCTGAAGTTTGTTTGTTTGGTCGAACGCTACGATCTGAGGAAGTACTGATCCGATTTAAAATATCTTTTAGTGTTGGATAGCCCATTTATCGGTCATTAGCCATTTAGGCGGGAGGCATAGGCTATATAACATCACGCTACTGCCAATAGGAGCTGATCAGTGGACAAAGAAAGGACGACGGGAGCGCAGCCCGGCTCGAATTCTAGTCTGTCATACATGTATTGTTTTGTAGAGTATATGTCTTCACTATTTACACAATTTTCTTTGAATTCCTTCAACCTTTTCAATTTCGTTTTGACTTTCACGTACATCATCATGGCGTTGATCATGCCCGTATCTAAACTTATTATATTATGTATAATAAGAGCTACAACATGAGGCTCCATGATAGAATACTAATTGAAGTCTCTAACTTAACTCTACTCATTCCTAAGCCGCATCGAAAATCGTAAAAACAATCAGGCCTTGAAAATTTCCTTGACTTAAATTCGAAACGATTTTGATGATTTTGTCTTATTGTTATTGATAAGTGGTCCATTCCAAAAACCCTAAAAATTAATCTAAACTTTAATTTTAACGTCATTTTTATGGAAGTTTCCTTAAAAAAAACATTAGCGGAAAGTTTCAATGGATACCTAAACTTTTTAGTATAAGCAATTCAAAAACCCCACAATAATGGAAATCCATTCACTTTAACGGGGTTCCGAGGCATAAACCTAATTCCACTGGACTAATTCTTTTACCAACATTTCGTTAATAAAGCACTCATTGTTCGAAAGTGTTTGTATTTCATTTTTAAACTCCCACTATTTTGGTTTGAAAAACAACAATACAAGATTCAATGGATAACATACAGGGTGGAATTTTGTAATGCCACCTAGAAGGAAAGTACTCTAAATACTGGAGAGATAATTTTGCTCAAAGGAAACATTCCTTTATTTTTTTAAATAAACAAAACTATACATTTTCGGAAATTTATATTCCCTCCAGGTGCCATTACCAAATTACCCTGTATAGCTTACATACCTATACCTACTATTGCAACCAAATAAAATATTTATAAGAAAACGAAAGTATGCACTGATACTGAGTAGTAAGCCACATTATAAATATGGTTTACTCGACTGCCCGAAGAAAGAAAGGACCAATCAAGAATCTCTTTTTACCCGACTACGACAAAGCAAAAAGGAGGGTTATGATTTTGACTGCTATGTATGTAAAGTATATTCATCTGATCCCTCATTAATTCATTACTTAGAAACTACTTATCAGAATTCAATGAATAATGGTATCGTTGGAAAGGTCTATTGTCCACTGGATATAGGCTATGTGATGTCAAATTAAGTTGAAAATGGAACGCCCCAAAACAAAAAAAATCAATAATGCCGTGTTGGGTATCAAATGAAAGGGCTTAGCTCATTTCAAATATTATATGTATAAAATATCACGTTATTCTGATTCAAAATAATGTTATCTACATTAATGTATTATGTAAAAAAAAAACTTAATGTGTAATAAACCCAACATTGAAAAATCACGCTCTAAAAAGTATGAAACAAGAAAATTTAAATTTTCATCCCAGTCGGGGGCCTTCAGCTCAGTGGAACACTTTATTTTCCCCCGTTAAAAGTCATTCTCAATGAAACGTAACGAATAAAATAAACCTTCTAACCAAAGGTTTAGATATTGGCTAGGTTTTATTTATCATCTTTTGGGTGATGAACACGTCTTTTTCTTCTTTATTCTTGATTCTGTTTTCTAGTGGCTTCGAATTACTGGACGCCTATAATAGATTCAATGGAAAATGATAACTTTCTTTGTTGTGGTGGATCATGCTGTGGTATCGGCGCATACGTGGTGAGCAGAGCTGCAAGTAGGTTTCTACAGAGGAGGGCAGCAGGCGGTGCGGGGGGCGGCAGTGGTCGAGGCGCCGCGCCTCGGTCCAGTTCGACGTCGGCAAATGCTCTGCGCCTTCGGACGCGCTCGTTCCATGCTGGGTCACTTGAGAATAGTCTGTCGTTGCCTGTTAAACAATTCATTTATGCTTTATACCTAATGATAGCTTTAAAATAAGCTGAAGAATTTGGTTGAACGCTCTAATTTCAGGAACAACCAGATTTTTGCAATTTATAGTACCTAGTACAGAGACCAGTCTCTCACACAGACTACACATTCGCTGATTTCTGTTATGGATCCGTTGTTTGTTATCTTAAATGTTTCATGTACTGTGTGAGAGAATAAATAAAGGTATTTTGTATTGTATATTGTATAGCATAATTTTTGAGAAAGGCTATTTAAAATACCAGTGGTCACGGGAGTTGGCGGGCGGAGCCGCGGGCGACAGCAAGTCATATTTACATATAGGGTGGGGAAAAAGTAATAGTATCGCACAAAAAATGTGTTTCAATTACAAAGGAGGCGGATGCGAAACGAGCACCTGCTAATAAACTTTCTGTAAAACTTAGATAACCATTTTACAAGTAAAAAACATTGAGCCTACCGATTTTTTTTCATCATTTCAAGCCATAAACGTCCCACTACTGGGGATGGGTTTCCTCCAGAATTGTGTTCATATCTAACAAAAATTCCTAATTAGATTATTAGATTACTTTTGCCACACCTGTGTACCTATATTCATAGTTCTGGCTCAAATGTAGGTAGAATAGATCCCGCCCGTTGCTATTGTGTGCCAATTTATCACGCAGATCCTTTCAACGTTCGTTCTTGCGTGATTGAGCAACATACATCCATCCAAACTCTAGCATTTATAATAATAACTAGAAGAACTTCTTTATTTGGCCACTGCTCAGCTCCTATTGGCCGTAGCGTGATGTTATATAGCCTAATGGAAAAGCCTAGTGATAATGTAGCATTCTAACGGAAAAAGAATTTTCTAAATAGGTCCAGTCGTTTTTATAAGTTTACTCGTTACATACAAAAATATAAATCTTTCTTCTTTATAATATTAATATAGAGATATATGTAGATTTAGAAAAAAGATACAGGCTGTTCCATTACGACAATGAGACGAATGTTGCTTCACGTGGAAGCTATAAAACATCAGTCAAATAAAAATTATAAATTATCAGTTCAACATCATTTTAATAGCTATTTATGAAACACAATATAATATTTCAAACGACAAATATAACAACCTGTTACTTTTAGTCAAACTACTCGTAAAGATATACATTAAAAACGAATATTATCTGCATGTCATTTGCGTATTTGAGGATCGTTCTGGCACCCGCTGGGCTATCATTCAACGAAACGGAAAGACATGTTTACAGTCAACATAACTGGTGAAACCTGACACCACGACAAAGAGCCGCCTCCGCGTGCTCTTGTAAAACAATCTTCACACTTTTTTAGAGCCCATAAAAATAGTTAAAAGAAATTTTAGTTTTTGTTTTAATAGACAGTGAAATGTTGCCGAGTGTTAGATGACAGCTTTTGTTCTGTAATGAAGCGGGGACATTTTCAAGTCGTTCAAATTTTTTATTACAGTGGTGCTCTATTTTTAATGTTGAATAAGTTTTGTGCAATATAGTTAGTTAACATTTATTTAGCTACAACTCAATTTGTATCAACAATTTATTAGATAGATCTTTATAAACACTGCACAATGTGACATTTTGCCGCGGTGGCGGTGGTGGCACCGTGTGAGTAGGTTACTTAGCTATCATGTATGTTTAAGTGCTATGGATTTTTCCGCCATGACTTTCTCATCTTCCCTTCCCGGCGTTTCTAAAAAGTAGTAGGTACCTATAGCGGGTATAGCTAGAGTGGAGATACACCTCTATCTACCGCATTAGGGCAAAAGTGTGATGCTCTGTTGTTATGTAACGTCATTTACGTGAAAAAAGGTAGGTTTTTTCACGTAATTAATTACTACTATATATGGATGGATTTCGTGTATTGGCAGATTAAGAATAGGTACATAATGTCACTACTACTCACTACCCCATTTCAACTCCTGGGTGTCGTAAAAGTCGATGAAGGGAAGAACCTTATTAGGCACACAAAAAAAGAAAATTCGAAACCAACCCGTCTGGCCATCGTGGTATACTTAGTAGAGTTAATTCCCTCCACATACTTTGGAGGATACCCGTGTCCAGTAGTGGGATGTTTATGGGTTGTAATGATGATGATGATGGTAATTAATGCGAATTATAAATATTTAGGGACCCAGACAGCCAGTTTTCATAAGAGGCAGTAGATACAGCACTACGCATTATCCATCCAGGATGTCCATCCGTGCACGATGCACAACGCTAAATGATAGTGTGTATGCTTCCTGGACAAGAATTATAGTGCTACCATCATGATCTAGAAAGCCAGATAACTTGATATCTTTAATTGATGACGAGGATCCAATCTAACAATCCTCTCTCTGACTTTTGTTATTTCCCCTTTTTACTAAAACTGGGTATGCCCATGACTGGCCATAATTTGATTAGCTACCTACCAAGTACTAACAAAAAGGAGGAGGTATACCTACAGGCAAGAAAAAATATATCAATCTTATATCTACACGATGCTCCTTTTCAAATGTATTCAATTTTAACTCTGTCCTGTAGTTCCAAAATAAATATTTGTCCAGCTAATTCGCATTTAGCGTTTCACGGATGAGAAACGAAACACTCGACAGTGTCGGCTCGGTTACTACAATAACAACCAAACGGAGTGGTGTCGACGACACCCTCTGTCACAGTCTACATTACGGTTTAAAATAACCATTTCACACGTACCTATCTCTAAATATCTACTAATTTCATTAGCAGCCATTTTGAAGATTAAAAGGGTTAGGATAATATTCCAACTAATTATACTAAGTAGGTAGGTATCTATATTAGTAGATAGGTATGTAGCTTAAGCAGCAATTAATATCCTAGGGATAACGTAATATTTTAAATGAGAAAGTTATGAATTATGATGGATGAATTAGATAGATAGATGTCTGAAATAGCTACGCGGGCCACAGTTAGTAGGTATTAAAATAAAAATGTTTTAAAATTAGGCTGACCAATAAAATCAATAAGTATTCATACATATTATATGTTATTAGTATGTTTATTCTCTGTATATATACCTGTTTGTATATATTTCGGTGCCGAAAACTATAGCGCTGCTGATACCACAGAATAAGTATGGCTAGGTACCTGAGTATAGGTCCCGCACTTTCAATGCCTCCAGTTATACCTATACATATCTTTTTTTAACCAGCACATTGTGTGAAGAATCACTGACTTAATCTCCAGTGTTGCGGTACCGAGAAATTTCTCCTCCCACTCAGTAGGTTTTATACCTAATTACCTTTAATACCTTTTTTTGAAAGATAATGCCCGCACTATAGAGCTAACACTGTATCACGGAGGACTTTACAAACTTACCATTAACCCCAGACTCGAATCAAATATAGCTATGAATCACACAAATGTTTGTCTCGTGTGGGAATCGAACCCACACGTTACTTGGCATGGCGATGTCAGTAACAAGGCATCAAACCGTCCTAACCACTACGGTGACAGACAGTGGCAGAAATATCAGCTATTGTTATGACTCACCGTAGACAGGTGATTGTACTGAGAATGTTCTGGACATCTGCATGCACCGCAGACGAGCGCGGTAGGCACGCTTGCGGGCTGCTAGTGCCGCTGCTTCACCGTCCCGAACCTCGGTGCCGCCCGCACCTTGCTGCCTGCGTAGTGCTACCTTTTGACAACGACTACCAAGTTATAGATACTCGTATCGTTCACAATGTACCTAAGTAGGTGGGCCTTTATTCTCAGCCGTCGGAAGATTACCGTGGGTAGGTACCTATCTTAGAATAAGAGGCTGGAAAAATTTGGTTTCCGTGAAGAAAATGTCAAAATGATAAAATTGTACCTAGATATTTTTTACACTTTATTTTTTATTACCCGGCTGTCAGGACGGGTATTGTTTTTCGCGCGTATCTTGTATGTTTGTAAATTTCTTTATTCCAGCGAATCTTCCAAACGGTTGGATGGATTTTGACAATTAGGGTATCGTTAGATTCGTCTAGAAAACCCAAGTGTCCTTAGATAGTATTTAATAATAAAAAGACTTAAACGGCGGGCCTTTGACGCCAAATTGTAAGAAGTTCAATTTTTTTTTTCACCAAACCTATCGAGTAGATTATCAAAATAAAGGGAATCAAATGGAGATTACAAATATATAGGAACATATGTTAAGTATTTAAATTTAATCGGGTATAATAATATTACAATAATTTTACGGCCTTTTTAGTGCGTTGCTCTCTGCTGATTTTTTGCAGTCGGGTTTTTAATTATATTTACTTGTTACCGATTAGTAACTTTACATAGGTACAATTAAGTAAAGTTTAAGTTAAGTTAAGGACTGACTGTTGTAGTTCTGTCTAAGTATTCTTTCATCGTACTTGTTACTTAGGTAGGTAGACTCTTCTTTATAGATACTTCTCGACTTAATACACATACAAGTACCTACATACAGGTACATAAGTCACATCTTATGGCAGATTTGTTGAAACGCTACTCTATGTTTGGAAGTTTTAAATTTTTAGTAAAAAATGATTAAAACATCTGCTTTTATCATCATTTCAGCCATAGGACGTAGCTTAGGTACGTAGCCGTAGCTCTCTCAAAGAGATATCTTCAAGAGATTTCCAACGGGACTGGTAGCACAAATTAAGTAAAAGTAGGTACTAACATACTGGTAGTATGAAGTTTGTACCCAATAAAACATAATAAAATGTTGGTTTAGTAGGTACCTGAGCAGCCATGACTCGCTGTCGTTCGAGGACTAACAGGCATCCAGGGCACCGACAGTCTCTCCAGCGACACAGTCGCTTGTGACCTTTCAGACATGAGATGACACCGTGATTACGACATCGTGCACATTTTGGCGTCCTCAGCGCCTTTCGAGTGATGCAACCTTCATTTTGTGATACACCTTCGTTTTGCATAGTTAAAACTTTTTATGAACAGTCAAACAATGCCACCCACTAGTTTATTTCATTTGAACCGACACCAACGACTACAGAGTAATTAATGAGACGCGACATCGTCTCATGTTGACGCTGAAATATCTTTTCAGAGATTGACGGCTGCAAAGTGGGTTTCAAGTTTTAAAAGTTCAGCGGTAACGATTGCCCCGCCCAAGCTGTGTGTTGATTGGCGGAGTACACATTGGAGGCGGGCGGAGAGTTACTCCAGGCAAATAAACTACAACAAGAAATATTTTTTCAGTGCAAAATGATACATTAATCGCTTGGGGTAATATTTAAGTGTTTGTGTACGTTTTTTTTTATAATGTTTTAAAAGACGCATCGCAGTGCGATAAAAACACCAATTAAACGGTTACTTTGATCACTGAGGGTATTTGAGTATATCAACAATTTTAATTTTGTGGGTACAGATAGATGTAGCGACTTACCTACGTACGATATTTTTTAATTGGGTATATGGATGTAGGATATTGATTTTATAATAGATACATTTACTACAAAACGTGTAATACCTACTTAAGTCGATACGCCAAAAGACGATAATTCAATGACAAAATTGTGTTAATCACAGAATTATATATTTTTGGCACTGATAATCCATGGTGGTGGTAGATACCTATTAGGTACTCTGTCGCTCGTGGTTGGTGGTAAACGGTAGCTTGGGTTCCTAGCTCGTAGCTCGTGAGCTAGGACAAGCCTAAAACAGTTTGCCACTCCAAATTACATTTCTAACAAAATATGTAGGTATAGGTAGTTCAGGTTTATTGGTTTGTATGGTACAAAAATTAACAAATCAAAGAAACACGTTACAGTGTTATCGGCAACATGAGATTGTGAAAATTATATTCAATCTCGAAGGGCGATTGCCAATTATCTCTCATATTTCCATCGTCCGTGTCCATCGCTCCTTCTCGTGTTACCTTGTCCCTTGGTCAATATTTATCTAATACAAAGATCGCAAAATTTTCGTATTTCCCCAGTGAGGGACAACGGAATAATGTTGTTGTTTTTAGGCACAGAACAGAGATAGGTTTTTTTCGAAAACTACTCAATGTAATATATATAAATATTAAATTGACATAAGCCATTGTTTTAGTGTCAAAGTTGTCAATTTAAACCTGGTTTAATGCTTAGTCCGTATTTTGTAATAAGGGGAAGTAGGTTTGGTAGTTAAATAATAAAAATATTTTAGTATTTTTATATTTTAATCATAAGTATTGATGATGTATGTAGGTACATACTAGTAGGTAGTTAGATACATAAGTAATCAATAGATAGGCCCCTACATAGATAATACACTAATACTGGGTCCCTACCTACCATCGCAATTACGCAAATGGAGTATTAAGTTAATAATAGTGTGAGACACTGTATCTTTGTTGTCGGATAAGCGTGGGTTAGTACGAAGTATAAAGCGGTCTTTGGTAGCGGGCCGTACAAACGCACTTTGTGTCGGATTTCTATCAAAGTACCATCCACTAACACGCGTCGACTGCATTCATTTTGCGGCTCAGAGCTTTTCATTGTACAATATGTGTATACAAACCAGGCCATCCTTTTATTGTAATTTAAATTAGATGACTTGTGAGATGTACTGTATAAGCAGGGATAGCGGCTATTGGCTTTTATTAAATTACTTGTAAAGTATAGTTTTCTATTAAAACAAGCTGTTTTAAAAAATACATTGACTTTATATAACTAGTAAGATGACAATGACAATGCTCTCGATTTCATCAGAATCCCATCATCAGATCTTGATTTGATGTCAATAGGACCATTAGGTAAATAGGTATATAAATTCTTATCGGTTTAGTTGTCTTTAAAGTAATCAAGTAACATACAAAAAAATATAGCGACGAATTGTGTACGTCCTCTGTTTTTAAAATCAGTAAAGAGATTTGGAATATTACGTACCGTTAATGAAACAGTACCATGTAAGTACTAACATATGTAAAATTTTTGAAGCCGCCGTTATTAATAGGGAAGGAACAATAATTAACTAACAGCAAAAATCTCAATCACCTAGCACATTTCTACAGCTTCGTTCAATGTTCAGATAAATTAATGATCCTATACACTACTGTTATTTAATCATCTCATTACTCCGAAATAAAACTATCATTATCTAAAATACTGTTCTTTATTCAATTATCATCATTTCAACCCATTTTAGGTCCCACCGCAGGACACGATATTTGACGAGTTAAATAAATTCGTAAAATTGCCAACGAATGTGTTACAAAAGGTATTCAGTTTCCGAAACCAAACGCTTCTCTTCAAAGCACGCTTCTAACCAATCCACGGACACCACTAGCGCTTTAGATTGTTCCTTTATATTTTCCAATTCATCTTTTATAGTAGAGCTAGATACTACAACATGAGTGCAATCATTAACAGAGTTGCATACGATGGCTCCATACATCTTGGCTAATGTGGCCGTAACACTTTGGCCGTTCATAATGTAAAAACGACATGGTCGGAGAAATGAAAATGGATTGTTGTCTCCGAAAAGTTCCGTGTCCAGTTTCAGCATCTCCTGAGTCGTGAGGTAAATAGGCTCGTGCTGGAAATAAATAGAGCTTTAAATGAAATGTAACTCAACTAAGCTTAAGCAGAAGAGTCTAAAGTCTAAATGAATGCTCACACCAAATTTTGGCTTTTTATAATCAGCTTTACGATAATTCCAGGGTATTTTTTATCAGTAATTAGAGGCTGGATGCTAGTTAAAAAAATACCACGTTTGTTTCAATCCAAAGTGTGCGAAAATGTAAGCTTGCGATAAAATTAACAAAATAGAATTGATCACTCGGATCATGAATATAAGTTTTCTTTTCACTTTTAAATATAACGCCCGCGCTACGGAAAAAGTCCAGTGTTATGAGGAACTTTACAAACATATATTTAACATTTAATAATGGACACAAAGTGTGTATACCAAGACCCATAAAAAACATTTACGTATTATACAAATATTTGCCTCGTGTGGAAAACGAACCTAGTGGCGAGGCGACCTCTTTAAACCGTAGCGGTGATAGCCTTAAACACAATAGTCTCACTTAACTTACTTCTTTATCCATTTTATCGAAGCATCTTCTTAACGTAGCTTCATCAATAATTTCAGTGTAGGAATCTCCAAATGTGTCATATTTCCTGGCTAGAGCAAGTCTGGTCGTTGTCTGTACGGACAGCATATCCAGTGGACATAGTTCTGCACTTATAGAGGATGGTGGTAGCGAGCGCAACCATGCCGTGGTAGTGATGTCGACGGCTTGCGCCGCAATCAAATCTCTAATGCGTTTCGTCATCCGTCCCGCGATACTCACGAATGTGTCGGACCCTAAAAGAATATAAAATATAATAAATATAAAAGGGAAATTTGAACTTTATTATACTTCGAGGAGAAGAGCGCACCAACGTGAGCTGGAAAGTGAATTTTAACGAAAACATTTCTTAAGATACAGTAATACGTCAAGCTAACATACAGCAGGTATATTACAAAAGTATTTACCAATATTAGCGACAACTTTTCCGCCATGAGACTCAACTATCTTTGCCAAATCTTTCTGTTTACAATCGTCGTCATCTGACAGTATGTATATTTTTCGACCAAGCAAAGCATTTGAAGTCGCTTCTACCGTCCCGTCCGTTGTGATCAAGAACTTTTCAGCCACCTGAGGCGCTTCAATTTTACGCTTTCGAGTTACTTTCACTCCTTTATCTATTTGATCTTCTCCTATTTGGTTGGTACTTAATTTTATAACTGGTTCTCCGCCTCTATTCTGGTTGACACGAAAAATAAATCACACTTTAAATAAAACTTTTATACTTAAACAAAGACATAATCCTAACATAAGTTTCGGAATCTAACGTATATGCCAAGATATACCTTCCAAGTGAAGTGGGATTTGCCCTTCTGTTAGCCAGGGCATTGCGACTTATTGAACCCCGTCCTCTGCCAATCTCAGAAAGCATCCAATGCACAGTTTACTCGCAGTGGCGTGACTATATCATACATCTGGGACCTACACGTGGCAAATTCATAGAATAGGACCTCTCCATAAAAAGCTTCACGTTTATTTTAATTTTTTACAAAATCTTCTAATAAATAGTAGGTTAGCATTATATTCGCGCCCTTTCGGAGGCCTGGAGGCTTGTGGCATTTTGCCTATTTTAGCAACCTAAAGTTACGCTACTTGACTATAGCCCATCATTTACAAATCTCAGAAAGCTATACTAAGCTACTTACAGCTATAAGTTGGTGCAGCTCGTCAAGGGTGAGTACGTCAGAGACCGGCTTGTCGTCACGTACACGAGTGATGCGCGGGAAACGCAGCGTGTAACCCGCGCCGTAGTCCGTGCTACGGATCAGCTCCGTCGCTCTCACCTAGAAGTACATTAAAACACATGATGATGCCTAACCACTCAACCAATCTTCACGAGATTTCCAATAGAGATAGTCTAGGACCTGGAGTAGGACATAGCCTATTTTTTATCGACATACCACGGAAGTGAAGCCGCAGATATTCAGATATTTCATCATCATCATTAGCAACCCATTAATGTCCCACTGCTGGGTTCGAGTCTCCTCTCCTCTATATAAAGAGCTGAGAGGGTTTGGGCTATAATCTACACATGCTGGCCTAGTGCGAATTAACGGATCAGATATACACTTAGAATTTTTACCAGGGTATGCGGGTTTCCTCATAATGTTTTACTTCACCGTTAGCAGATAGTACTCACTTGACTAAAATTTCATGCAAAATTATAATCCATGTGAAATTAATCTTACCGTCAAAACAATAGAATGTTCAGGTGGAACCCAGAAATCAGGTTTCTCCTTATTGAAGAACAAATTTGATGGTGGTGGAATATTCTTAAACGGTTTCCAATGTCGCTCTAGAGTAGTGCATATTGTCTCGCGGTTTTCGAACGTAAGACCAGTAGCTACACGTCCCACTCCTACCCAACGATCTGGCATCTTACCTATTTATAATAATTATCATTTTATAGCTAGTTATAAGGATTCTTATAAGTAAACTTGTGAAATAAGAGAAGAAAGATATTTTAATGATCACTAAAGCCAACTCTAGTTACAATTTTACTAATGGGGGCGATCACCTTCCACTTAGTATTACTATTAGAATATAATAATAAAACTAGTAATATTATGAAAATTACATTATTTATTTATCCGAATTCAGTTTTGCTAACAGAGTTCTACCCTATTAAGTTAGTTAATATGATACTAACCAATTGTTTTTCCGTCCGAGCACGCCACTAGGAAACTCTTGGCGCGCCCTTGCCTCTTACTCTCTGCCTCGTCAGCACCGATTATCACAAGGTCAAGGTCGTCCATTGTGCCATCTGTGTACTGATAATAATCACACAAATTTCGTATCGAAATAACTTTAACTGTTACCGTGGGGTACGTAGCGGTAGGTGGTCGCCTCGTCACTAACATCGCCGTGCGTCTACGTCTACGTGGTATGGCTACGGATTTATAGCTATTTGTTTCGGGGCTGGGTGTCCCCGCGATACAGGACTTGTTCACCGTGGGCCGTAGTCTTTAAAGAATAAAGTCTTGGTTTTGTATGTAGTTTGATGTCAATAAAACTTGAATAGTATCTTAGAGTGGATCTTATGATAGAGCCATCAGATCAGCTCCATCTCCTAAGATGGATATTGGAACTTTTCATTGACTAGTGAAACCCTGCACTTAGGCTGCTTTTCCACCAGAGATGTACGAGGATGCGTAGCTCTCGTTTCGTTAACCAAGCACAGGGATGTTAGGTAAATAAAGAGATCCTATTGGTTCTTAACAAAAACATTCCTCGCTACAAATCCTCGCACATCTGTAGTGGAAACGCAGCCTTAGGGTTCAAATGATTTGTTAGTATTTACTCATGCTACATGCTATTTAGAGATGGAAAAAATGTAGGCAGAAAATGGAGACAAAGGACTCCTACTAGTAATGATTACCTCTGGTTTAATCTTGTAC
This sequence comes from Laspeyria flexula, assembly GCA_905147015.1. NCBI lineage: Eukaryota > Metazoa > Arthropoda > Insecta > Lepidoptera > Erebidae > Laspeyria > Laspeyria flexula. The sequence continues at coordinate 14,448,040 of LR989950.1, read as the reverse complement.
CAGCCAACGTTCCGTTTATTAGGGATGTAGTAGGATGCCACGTCTTTCACTACAATACCTTCATCTTGATTTTCGATGGCCTTGTTTAGAGCGTCCAGTATCTCGGAGCTGATAAAAAATATTAATTAAAATCTTAACTAACGCATGGAAATATTACTAACATAAGTAGATACGGGACTCACACGTGATAAATGATACAAATAAAGAAAAAAAAATATACAAGGAGTAAATGAATGGTCCGGATAGAATATCGTTAGAACGACATTTCTGAGGTGCATGTTTAAAACCTTGTTTTGAAATCAATTTTTCCAAAAGTGTTTTAACATTTATCGAAAATCCGAATGATATTATTTTTTAAATCACTTCTTAGTTTACTGATTAGTCACAACTTGCAAATATTTTATAATAACAAGGCTACCTACTTTGATAAACAATTTCTATACGTTACGTTAAGACTATCGCGTACGTATACGTATATGTACGCAGAGAATGTACGACTGATAGGGTGTAAAATAATGTAGTTTGTAAAGCATGTCCCTTTTTACAAGTGTAGGTATTTAGCGTCACCTGATGCGGTGACGCTCTGTAGACAATCAATAGCATAGGATAACACTCATACGCATAGCATACGTAAATCGGAATCGCAATCAAATGTAAATACTAATATTGTAAAGCTGAAGATTTTGTTTGGTTGAACGCGCTAATCCCAGGAACTAATGGTCCGAATTGAAAAATTCTTTTAGTGTTAGATTATCCAACACTAAATGGACTATCCAACTTGGAGAGTCCATTTATTGACAATATCACACAACATCACGTTGCGACCGATAAGAGCTGAGTGGTGGTCAAACAAAGATCTACAGGAGCGAAGCATCAGCTTACATTGTAATAAAATGGAGATGGCCTGATCTTCTTCTTTTCGTATGGGCTTGAGGCAGACCCTAGTGTTAGAATTTATCAAGTCGTCCAGAAGGTTTCCAATTTGACTTAACGACTACCTCATTAAGTGATAACCGGGACCAACGGCTTTACGTGCCTTCCGAAGCACGGAGACGCTCGAGAATGAAATTGCCACAAACGGTCACCCATCATGGAGGTCACTCCATGATGGGTGACCGTTTGAGTGATCGAACCGAAGGTCACTTGCCGAACGTTGCTTAACCTCGATGATCATTACGAACATCTCAGTACCATAATGCTCAGATGGCCTGATGATAGAGTCGGAAGGTAGCCTTGAGAACTGTAATAAAACGACGGTACCCCATCGAGTTTGGGTTCGTTTGATTTGTTACATCTTGACAATGACTCTACTACGAGTAAAAGCTTGTCTATTGTTATTTACCTCTGTTTAACTATCTTCCTTTCACTGTGTTGTATCACACCAGTCACATTAACGAATACATTGTCTAATATACGAAGTCTCTCGTGTAGTGGCAAGCCACCCTTCTCCGGCGGTCCCACCAAAGTTCTTCCATTGTAGTAAAGAATATCAAATGCGCAGAAACATGGCCTGTATTTTGAATTTTCTGTTATCTTTTTTACGTCAAAAGACATGCCTGCAAAAAGGAGATTATACTATAATATCACTTAAGCACTTAAAATTGCTTGTAATAATATTATTCCATTAATTTTTCACTGTTGGGCAGGGGTCGCCTCTCCCCTATTAAAAGAGTTAAATCATTCCGGTCGTAATCCACACTTATTGGTCTAATGTGACTTGGTGAATCAGGCATACTTTTAGGACCCTATGCGCAATTTCTCGCGATGTTTTTCTTTACCTTCACCGGTAACAAATGGTCTTATGACTAGATTATTAGTAGTAAGTTTAAAAGATTTTTACCGTGAAGATATGGATTACAATAGTTCGTCTTCAGTAGTCAAGCTACAACTACAAGCAACTAAATTCAATAAATCAATGGCACAGCAAATTAAGCCTTTAGGTCTTACACATACCTAAGTATGTGTAAGTAATAGATAACTATCCACATTTTTATTTTTACAATAAATTATATCATTATATGAGAGGTTTATAAAATACCTTTGCATCCAAAAAAATGTTTTTCTTTGTGCCATCCCATCATCTCACCATCTAAAATAAAACTGGTAACTCCTGGTTTAAAGCAGTCTTTCAAATAAGGTGTTAATAAGCCCGATTCGTACGACTTGCCATAGTTATTAGAAAACTTATAACCTCGTCTAGAAAAATATTCAAATACTCCATTTTCCATATGAACCTGTAACGCCAAATAAGGTAAATTCGCAGTCTAAAGTAGGTAGTAGAAAGGACAATATCATCCATCACCTATTTGTTTAGGCAGAAGTAAAATTTGGTTTCTTGATTTATTATGTTTTTTTTATATACCTACCACGATACCAGTGGCATACAGACGTAGGTACGATACGCCTGATGGTAAGCATATTTATTTTGATCATGTTAATAAGTTTGTGGAATTTCGATTTTCATTGTGTTTTACCTAATAAATACGTCATAAATATAGACTGGCTTACTTGAAATCTTTCGCCATCAAACTTTTCCTCAATTTGATAAGTTGCATCGCCGGCAAGTTTACCGATAAATTTGACATCAAGCCGTTCCGACAGCATCGGACTGATAGCCAAGAACATCTCTATTCCAAGCTCCAAAGGGCGTGCGTCACCATCACCGAGTTCTTCACAAACCTAAATGAAATAGCCGAAGCTAGTTAACGTGGTATCTATGTAAGTAAAAAGTACACTATGCGGTAACGTTTTCAATGAAAGCTCCCAGGCGGCTTGAGTTTTTCCGACACTTCCAACAGTTAATCGCCATATTTCAACCAAAATTGTCATCATGGCGTAGTGGCGAGGGTTAGATTCCCACACGAAACAAAATATTTGTGTGATTCATAGATATTTGTTTCGAATCTGGGTGTACTTCCTGTTAGTTAATTGTAGGTATGTTTGTAAAGTCCCCTGGCACAAAATCACACGCAGTGGCGGAAATTAGGTGAGGCCTATGTCCAACAGTGGACGTCGTTGGGCTGATATGATGGTGATGATGAAAGTCTCCTGCAACATTACCCAGGCATTTATAGAATTGTCTATTTATAGAAAAAAAAATTACCCAAAACCTTGACAAATACCTACTTATAAACAAATATACGTCCACAAATAAAAGTCTGGTAGGCCGCATGCAGTCCTCCGAAACTAAAACCTGGCTACACTACATCCATGATGGCTATCTAGGTAGTCATCACGGGTGTTGAGAATCAACCTGTGGATATACCGTGGAAATTCTCTAAGAAATATTATTTGCTTACCTTTAACAGATCGCTACAATTTTCATAATATTCAGGTGCATCTGGGTGAAATATAGCTAAGATACGAGTAGAACTCATTTCAAACTTGAAGTCCTTGAGGATAATTCTAAGGAACCATTTTAGTTGATCTGGACTCAGTTTATTCACTACGTAACTGAAGGTTTCGTCGAGCACAGCTGGAAATGAGTAAGGCTATCATTCAGGATCTTTTCTAATCTAGGTTGTGTTAAACCAGGCAGGCAATGATCAGAGCGCGGCAAAAATGAGAGGCGGCAATTGGATACTCCGTCTCGAGACTGTCGTTCTCCATTAAAAACACTGATAGAAAAACCAGTACAAAACATTTTTGGGTCATTTAAACAGCGCCATCCAGCCCAAAGTAAGCTAACTTAAGCTTGTGTTTGAAAGGGGTCTATACAACTGACAAACACTCAGTTATATTTCTAAATATACATAGAAAATACAGAAACTCCGAAACAAACATTTGCAGATCCTACAAATATCTGATCCAACCCAGAGATCGAACCCCAGACCTCAGAAGCCACAATCAAAAGTACCTAGTACTAAAGTAGAAACAACTTACTTGCTTTGTTGCCGGCTTCAGCAGAAGCAATTCTGTCAAGTATATTGTTAATATCACCTATGGTGAAAGTATTCGAAGACGCATTCAATCTACTCTTTACAACAGAATGCACCACTCCAGCGAAGTCTCTGTCCGTAGTATTGCCCACGGACTTGAAGTTAAGTATCCTCTGCCCGTCTCGGGACTGTTTAGGTAGTGCTAATACCTTTACAAGGAGAGCTCCCAGTTTAGTTTGCTTTAAATTATAAGCACCTCGTTCTCTTTCAAGTTTCGGTAGTAACAACCTTAAGATCGGAAATATAGTCGGATTCTGAAATGCATAATTTTGTTAGATTGGCCTTCTTCATAATGCTTGACTTACTAAGATTGCAGCAGGCAATATAGTATCTCAGTCGATACTTATTAGCAATTACTTTCCTCATTGATGTCAAAGATACATCACAGGGAGCACCAACAGTGTCTATTTACCAAGTCGACAGCGACGATACCTTCATGAAAATTTCATGCCATAAAAACAGAATGCTGTTATCGCCCGACCCGGGAGTCGAACCCAGAAGTAAAACCACTTGCGTAGCAGTCATATACACTCCCACTGGGTCACCGAGGCATCCTGCAGCAGGGAGATCTCATTCGTTAATTAATGTGCGTTACAGTTTAGTATAAAGAATTTTGAACAGATCAACCCTCAGGCCCATTGCTTGAAGGTGGAGCTAATAAATAAGTGGAAGCTTAGAGGTGGCTGCTTTAGCTATGGAAACACCATATGAACTACTTAGAAATAATATTATTAATAAGATCGTATGCATCAATGTTTAAACAGGCAGAAACATATTTATATCTCGCCCTGCATGACTATCCCTAACGTTATCCCAGAAATATGAAATAAAGTATCTATTACCTTATCACCCACTGTTTGCGAGGCAATCATTTTAAAATCATTGATAAATTTAGCCAATATTGCATCTTGTTCTTTCCTTTGTTTCTTTTTCTTGTACAAGTGTTCTAATAAACCACAGAATTCTTCAAATTTCATATTATTCGCTGGAACAACTTGGTTGGCCATTTTAGGTACCTAGTTTGTGTTCTAAAACGTATTTACGTGAACCATACAATAATGTAGCGGGCTCACCCTAAAACAAAATATTGGTAAGGAATCAATAATTATGATTTTGTTACATTATTTATAAATGTTACGTCACCGAAGCAGTTGTGAGTTAGCCTAAAGTATAGAAATTAAGTTTTTTGGCCATCAGCTGGTGATATATTGGATATCACTGTAGCTTTGTTAGTATTAGTTATAAAGACATTACTCTCATAACTGTGTATGTAATACTCATGTTTCACAAATAAATGATTGATTTATTTATAGTAGAAAAAATTTCAGCAGCAGTGTGCTAAACTAAAAGATCCTATGACTAATAACTAAAACAACATGTCAATAAATTCAGCACATATTTATTCATTTATATTACAAGATATTTTGACATATATTTCCTAGCCATTAAAGGTGAATGGTCTTTATACAAAAGAAATAAATTATAAGCTGTCTCTTTAGTAAGATCTATAACACCATGCTGTTCACATCTTGCTATGCATTCACTTGCCAGAGCTCTTTCATAGTATTCTACAGCTAAATTATTAAGATTTAACATTTGGTACACTCTACCCATGTTGTAGTTGGCTTCTTGTTCACATTTCCTCAAATTACTGTAAATTTGCATGTAAGCCATTCCTTGCAGAATTAGATTGTGATGCTTGTCCACAGTCCTCTGTGCAGCCATTACCAAAATAGTTACAGCAATTAAAAAGGCAGATAAAGGATCTCTGCATTTGTCGTGATATTCTAAGTAGTACTTCACAGCCACTAAATATCTTCCAGATACCAAAAAGTTATTGCCCAAAAATATATTTTTAACAACATTTCCACTGTCCTTCTGAAATAGTCTCAATAAGAATTTAGAATGAGTATTTCTTTCAACATAATTAATAACAAGATTTAACAAGTTCCAGGATCTAGGACTTGGATATTTCTGTGCAAACTCTCTTAGAAAACGGAAAGCATTTTGGTTATCATTATTAAGGAGACAGGCTTGCATACAGTAAAACTCGATTTCTAAGCGATGGGGAAATAAACCTTTGGACATCATCGCACCAAATGTCAAACGCTGCATTGTGAAATGTTGTTTATACTTATGTGCAATATTTAGCATTTCAATGAAAAAATCCCATTCTTGTTGAGGGGTAAATTTAAAAGTTTCATCATCGTCGAAATGTATGTCTTTTTCATGGTATGGATTCTCACCACGCATTGTTCGAAAATTGTGAATTACTTCTATGCCACATCTTATTCTGCAAGCCATATTTAATTCTTCTTCATGTTTAAACTTAACAAAATTTTTAGATAGCAAAGCTTCTCCAATTTCAAGATATTTAAGCCATTTGTTATATTTTTTTAAAGCCATACATTGCTCATACAAAAGATTGGCACTTACTACATATTTGAAATCTTGTTCTAGCATCTCCAAGGCCTCCTCAATACGGCCTTGTTTCTCAAGTATAACATACAACCTTCTACGAGCATCTGGATGTTGTGGTGCATGTTTTAATACTTTGTAGTAAGAGTTGATAGCATCACTTTCTCTGCCCAGCTTTTGTAAGCATTCTGCATGTTTAAGCCACACTGCTCCAAGATCAAAGCTAGTATTTTTAACTAGCGGTTCCAAAAGTTGTATAGCTAAGGTATGATGGCCCATCATTGACAATGCTTCCTCTATATCCATATATAAATCACCAGCTTTTTCAACATCATTTGACAGAAAATCATCAAGTAATGTTTGAACCAAGTTTGTGGCGCCTAAGTGAATGAAGCACACTAACAATTTGCTTTTTAGATCAATGGGCAAAGAATCAGGAATAGTGCAATGTAAATAATTAGTATGTTCCTCTATGTCACCATCTGCATTCTTTACTGTTTGTATTTCAGCTTCAATTTCAACTCCAGCACTAGCAACAAATATCTCTATGCATGTCTGAAACTGTCTCTGACCAATTAACAGTTCTAAAAATATATTTAAATCCTGTTGAGTAAAAAGGGATGGACATTTCTTATAAGCTGATGTCATGACTGCAAGGGCACGTTCCAATTCATTGTTATTGTGATACTGAGTTGCTGCCATTTTAGTATACTTCATTATTGTTTCTCCCTCACTGGGGGGTAGAGATGTTACAATTTTGTGATAACATCTAAGTTTAGTGATTTTCAAAGTATGAATTGGATACTTCTGTTCTTCCAACTTAGTGAGAAGTTCAAGTCTTTTCATATGATTGTCCAAGTTAAATGGATCATCTACAATTGCTTGAGTATAACAAATCATTTCTTGCCGAACATCATTCCTCAGTTTAGATAGAGCTGCAAGCCTCAACCATTCCTCTGCATCAGGAGGGCTCAGATGGGCAGACAATAAAGAAAACTGTAATGATTTCTCAGCATCGTGCTCATATATTTGTGCTAAAGTCTGGTATGGTTCAGGTGCAGTAGGAACTTGCTTAATAATTTCATGACACATCTTTTCAGCTGTATCTTTATCACCTCTCACAAAGCGTAAATTTGCTTCACCCATTAAACCAGTGAGACCTGGTGGCATCCGCGCAAACTTACGACGTCTGTGTCCCTTCTCAGACTTTAATATAAAAGCGTCATCTTCGATTTTTTTGGTTATTTCCTCTACATCTTCTTCATCATCTAAGTTATACCATTCGTTAGAATATTCCGCGAAAGACATTTCTCCGCTTAAAAACTTACTTGTAAGATCATTTTCTACATCCATTTTGGTAGGACCTTCGCTTTTAACGTTGTGCGAATTATCCATAATGTATATTTTTACTACACAACTTTCTACTGCATCAAAATATGGATGAAAAAATATTAAAATATATTTATGAGTGAATCAGACGTAGGTACGTAACATCAAGGATCACAATCGATCTTTTCTACTTACGTATTTTTGAAAAAATGGTTATCTACCTTTTCAAAACTTAGTTATTGTATACAGATGTAATCAGTTGAGTACAAATTTTAAAATGTATGTACAGCAACAGTAATATTATCATTCATTTATTTTCCCCGAGGTACTTTGTAATACATATACTCCTCGAGTAATACCTACTAAATAACCATTTCATTAAATTGATAACAATTATAACAAAACAACATAACCTCAAACACAATTTAATGAGAAAAATGACCACTAACACTTGATAGTTTACTAAATTGTCAAATGAAAAACACAAAGACAATGGTTGTTATTTTTTTAAAGTTTTAAAACCCAAGTTATTGAGACGCGATTTTTCCACCCAAAAACATTTTTGGGAGTGATTCTCATCTTCCAACCTAGCTATCCAACCCAAGTCGGATATAAGGAACTCAGAAATATCATAAATTCATATTTTTCATGTCAACTACTGTTCTCAGTTAGGCTGCCTGTCCAATACTGTCCATTGACGCGGAGCGAGCTGGCTGATCGAAGCGAAGCTAGTATTGCGGACTCAGACCAACAAAAAAGTAAAGACGGAGCATCACGAACATCAAAATGAAGCCACCTGTTTGTCTATGTGTTTGTTGGCAGGGTTGCCACTTGTTAAACATTTTCCCTATAATTTGGGAAATCATATTATGTGTGTGGGATAAGTATGTATATTGTACGAGTAAGATATTGTTGTGTATGTATTGTATCTCAATTGTTTAGAATGACTTCTAGTGCGTATAAAAACTTCATACATTCATAATTCGGTTCGCATAAAACAGTACGAATAACATATTAAAAATTCACAGATATTTTACCACAGGCCTGTATTAAATCAGACCTCTAGCAACACATTGGTGAAATTTATTTATAATTTATAAATTGTGGGTCATCAATCATAGATGAAATTATACGCGTACATGCCGTACATTTATACAGACAGATAGGCAGACAGACAATTTTGGCTCCTGTTGCCCTAAAGAGACCTATACTTTTTCTTTAAGATCTTATAATGTACAGACATCAGCCTATTACATATATTAAGATAATTTCTAAATTTTATTACGTTTCATCCCCAATTTCACCCTTCCAAAGCCACCCTTGTCAAAAATATTGATGAGGGTATTTTATATTTTGATAGTAGTACCGCAAAACAAATTTTCAAACCTATAAGTTAAAAAACAAAGAAGAATATAATCGTTTTTATCCCTTTTCACCCCCTTAGGGGTTGAATTTTAAAGAACCCTTTCCTAGTACACTTCTAGACATTAAGACAAACACACCCTCCAAATTTCAAGTCGCTACGACCAGCGGGTGACCAAGGACCAGCCTTATAATATGTATGGATGGATGTTAGTAAAATAAAATAAAATCACTGATTTTGAAAAAAAAAAAATTACCTATTTTTACCCTTGTAGACAGTACAACGCTGTAGGTAGTATTGTTGTCAAGATAAATTATTTTTTATATCTAAGTATAAATCGTTTTATTTGCAATGAATACTATTTACTAGAGACTAATTTAAATTATTTCGATTTATGTGTTCTGAATCGTTTAAAAAAATATTCTAAAAAATTCGTAAATTTAAAATTAATTAATTATTTATTTAATATATCATTTTTTTAATTATTTTAAATCGAATCATGGATTTTAAGGTCATTACAAATTTCACAAAAGAAAACGAATCGACAGAGTATAATCTGTGGTTTAATAAATGGGGAAATATCAAATCATAGCTATGGCCACATTATTATTTTTGTTTTGTTGGCAGTATTGGTACCAACTAACCTAAAAGTAACCTTAAATTTACAGTTTCATTAATTAAGAAATGGTGTAAATTCAAGTATTTACAAGTGATAAGTGATTCCATGGGATTTCTTTTGTATATTAACTGTTGTTTTTGCAACCTTTCACAACACAGGTAGGCATTATCACTTTTTTTTATTTTAGTTATTTGTTTACGACGCGGCGACGACTCGTGACGTACTAAAAGAAATTGTCTCGGTTTTAGTGTAGGTGTGTCACGCCCCACAATCTTCATATATCCAAACGCTCGTCGTACGCCATTTTGTTTTTTAATGTCAACTGACGTTTCTGCTTCGCTGTGATTGGTTGTCGCAGTCGCCGGTTTATTTTCACAATTCTTGCCATAGAAAAAAAAAAAAAATTTAAACGTCATACAGGGTACTTACTGTGTTGTGCTTACTATCCCAGTTTCTCTGTGATTATTTTGCTTTTATTGCAAAATGTAGTGTAAATCTTCACGACAGGACGCTATTTTGTATTTTGCATCATTTTCCATGTACTAAGAGAAGACTCTGTGTGGTTAAAGTGCCTAAACCGAGATGATCTCAACAGTTTATCTTCAAAACAACTTTCAAAGTTGTTTGTTTGCCAAAAACACTTTGAGAAAAAGTTTATAATATCCAAATCTCGTCTGATAGGCAATGCCTATCCTTCTCTTTTTACTGGAGAAGAGATTTTAAGTGGAATATCGTCTTGAGAAAATAGCAATACATCAGCATTTTTATCTGAAGCCATACTGTGTCAGGAGAGGAGTCTCCAGCCTGGCAGTGTAGCTTAATGGGTTGCTGATAAATGAATGAATGAAAATACTGTGTCAGCAGCCTTGTCGTATACAGCAAAATATTGTGAGTAAATCAGATTAATAAACATTCAATATCTGCACTGATTAGATTTGATTAGAGGAAATAGTTGTATTTTGTATGTAACTATATGAAATTCATAGTAGTGTATAAGGTATTTAGTTAGTAAGAGCGCCTCTTTCGCCAACAAACTGCTTGTGCAGTTTGGCGTTTTTGTAATATTTTTAAAAAAAATATGAAATTGAATAAATATATATAAAAAAAATTAGAGATAATGTGATAATGCTTTAGTATGATACTATATATTTTAAGAGGCTCTTATCAATGATGGCTTGTAGCCACTAAACAGAGCTAAATCTTGTTTTTATAAATTACTTCTTGTTTCATAAAGTTAATATAGACAATTCTTGCTCTTTTTTAATAGATACCAATGATTAGTTATATTAGATAAAAATATTAGAAAAATATAAAAATCTATGTCCTTAGGTACTAATGTACATGGCACACCTAATACATGACTTTAGTAAAGTCCTTGGCATCCAAACAAGTTGACTTTTAAATATTAATGACATGTTCTTTTTTTTAGCCCACTATGCAGATGGAAGACCTGTCAGTGAAACATTGAAGAACACTGCTGAAACAGTTCTATTTCTTGACCAACTGTTTGATAGTATCAATGGAGCTGCATTGTTAACAATTAAAGAAAATCCGCTAAGAATGGTTGTGATGGAGAAATCACCTCATCATCAATTTTGGCAAGATGCTTAATAAACTACAACAAATAAAATGTATAGATTCAAGTGGAAAGGAAAGGTCTGTGTCTACTTTAGAAAAAATTGTCACTGCTTTAAAAGTTATATGAGGAAGTGGCAGGTTTTAAATTTAATAGTCAAAACATAAAAATAATGAGACCAAGATATTTTAATTCAGATCCAATTGAAAACTTTTTTGGCCTAGTAAGGGCATATAACTATAGAATAAATGATAAAACTGCCACAGCTTCAATTGTACCTTGAAATCATCATTGATAACCAGGATAATCAAGTTCCACAATCCATCATTTAATTGTGAGGATGATCCGGCAGATCAGATTATAAATTATTTTTTGAAGATGTGAAAGAATATGTTTAGGAGCCGGTCATCCAGAAACTGAACATAATGTTGTTAGGATTGTGGAACAGGCCCGACGTGAATGCTTAAATATTCATTTGCGGGCCTACACTGCAGGATGGGTAGTAAGCAAACTTTTTGAAAGATTAGAACTCAAGTGCAATTCGTGCACAAATTGCTTGTTAAGTAATAAAACAAATATTCATCAATGTATAATGCATAGGGAATATAAAACAGCAACAATTAGTTTATACTACCCATCTGAAGGTGCAGTATGGTGTTTTAATACAGTAATTACTGAAACAAAATTAATTCTTGGAAAAAAAATACACATGATCTTCTCTGATGATGATCTGATGAATCTTTGTACAAATTTAATTAGTGCTCAAATTCTTTCCAAGTATTCATTTGATTTTATCAACTGTACCAAACACAAGATTACCCTTAATTAATCATTTTATTACCCTAACTATTTGGTTTACAATAATGAATTGGTGCAATGTTTTTTAACAAAATATTAAAGAACACAGATATTTCCCGATTAAATATTCGTGATTTGCCTGCGATGCAAAAGAAAGCACTATTAAAATATAAAAGAAATAAAAATAAATGTAATAATACTTATTTATGGTTGTTTTATTTAATATCTTTCAAAAAAAATAAAAATAAACCACCTGTAAGTACCTACCGCGTACGTACTACAGCATTGAGGCTGTATTAGTAATGTTCCTTTGCCTAAGTTGTACAGTTTCATTCGTCGATTTAAAAAAAAAAGAAACGTCATATGACATTAAAAACTCCAATGTTAAGCCGAGTATTTTTGTTCTAGAGTTGGCAGTCTGATACGTAGTATCTCTTATTAGTCTGTGAGGTGTGTGCGTGAGGTTGTGTATTTATTTGGAATGTCTTGGTCAAGTTGACTTCACTGCAATTGTTCGTGATGCTCTGTCTTTACTTTTTTGTTGGTCTGAGATTGCGGAGCAGAGTTGTGGACTGTGTCTGTTCATTTATGCGGAGCGAGGCAGCGCCAGTGGTCAGAGCCAGTCAGTATTGTGGAGTGGAATTGCGGACTCTGCGCAGCTAGGTCGACTTTAAACAACCAGTCATATGAACGCAAGGCAAGGTGACGGTTAATATTCAGCTTACTTGAAATATCACTATCTCGCATTGCTTGAAGAGCTGGACTCAGAAGAAACTGAATTACTTACAAAGTGGGGAATAAATTATTACTTATTCCCCGCTCCACCGCCTCACTCCGCTGCCCTCTCCACCACCTTGATCCACTCCTCCGCATCGCTCCACTACCTCACTCCGCTACCTCGCTCCGCATCACGCAGCACTTGCACACAAAAGTGTATGAATTTTTAAACTAGCTTGCAAAGCCCTGTCCTCACGAGCCCAGCAGAGATTTATGCAATCTTATCCTATTAATTAAATTGTCTGTATTTCTCTGCTCCACCCATGGATGTACTATCTAGCTCCACCAGCTTGCTCCGCGTAAGTCGATAGACCACAGACTAATAAGGGATACTACGGGACAGACAGCCATAAGCCGGCAAGTTAAATTTGAGATTTCTGATCTGACAGAACAGAACCTGACGGCTGACAGTGGCTGACAGTTCTCTGTTTCTGTCTGACACTAACATTCTCTATGACTTGTATTTTTTCCGTTTTGTTGTGGTTTTATTTTAATTTTATAAAATAGTTCAAAGTGTAAAGTTATAAAAATAGGGGTACAGTCGCCTATCTGTTTTGTCATATCTACCAATTTAACGGTAACCTTAAAAAATAATCATTTTGCTAGTGTTTAATGTTTACAGATATTCTTTGTTACCATTGCAGATACATATATGGAAGGATGTATTTAAATTACGCCCTTGTGGAATCCTGCTGACTAAGTCTATTTAAGTCATATATACCTTTCGAAATCAATCTGTCCCATTGCCATAAAAAGGAAATACAATTATTACCTATGTCCCTAAAAAGAAACTATGAGTGTGAAGCAGTGTGAAGAGGACAAAAATATTCAACATAAAACACTATGCTGATGATTGATTAATAGTTTTTAAATAATATGATAGAGAATTAAAACAAATTATTACCTAGGTATAAAGATTCTAAAGAACTGCATACCATATGTTACTCATATTTGCAGTAATTATATTTGTAATTCACGAATTTTAATTGCTTTAATGATGTATCACCTATATCATCTCAGTGTGTAAGAAAAATCCGATGATGCTGTTACTTATAATAAATAATTATGCTATTTAATTTACCTTTGTAGACTGTGCAGTTTTAGTGAATAAACAGCTGCCATGTGTGAAGGGTTACAGCTCCTTAAAGACCAGTTAACAAACATTGAAAATGATCTTGAAATTACTTGTAAACAAGACATAGATGACCTAGATGACAACTTTAAACCAACATTAATGGATATGCCTGTGGAGGTATCAATATATTATTTTATATTTCAAATAATAACATTTATAACTGCCTCGGTGGCGCAGCGGGAAGTGTATACAACTGCTGTGCAAGAGGTCCCGGGTTTGATTCCCGGGTTGGGTGAAAAATGGTATTGGGCTTTTCTATCATGAATTTCCAGTACTGAGATTTTCCTGGAGTTTGGAAAACAAATGTTCCCCGTTGATGACAATAGGCTTGCCCCCTATTTCATGGGACTAAAAACATAGCTGGCGAAATGTGGGTGTGAAGCACCTCTGCCTACTCCTTCGAGGAAAAAAAGGCGTGATGCTATGTATGTATGTACATTTATAATAATCTATTTTTACAATTTCAGGAAAATCTATACTAATATTATAAAGCTGAAGAATTTGTTTGTTTGTTTGGTTGAACGCACTAATCCAGAAGCTACTGGTTCGATTTCAAAAATTCTTTTATTAAGTTTTTAGTGTTGGATAGCCCATTTATCGAGAAAGGCTAGTAGCTATATAACATCATTCTACAGCCCATATGAGCTGAGCAGCGTTCAAACAAAAATGATGGGAGGGAAGCTTCGGGTCTCAGCTGTTTACAAATAATAATAGTAAAAATTATTTTACAGATACTTATGAAAATATGCTCTTTTCTGGATGTGCAGATTTTAAAACACACTTTAAGTAAAGTTTGCCAACGATTTTACGATATTCTTGCTGATGATTGTCTGTGGAAGTATTGGGTTTATAGTAAAATTAAAGGTCACTACCCCACTTTGCCTAACTTGAAAATATGGGAAGATACTCAGATAGACTGGGAAAATGTGTGTATCGAAATGGATTTGGAGACAAAGAAGTGGACTAACGTTAAGGACACAATGAGACATATAGTTGTGAAAGATGTTCATTTTGCTTCAGTTGATACTGTCTTACTAGTCAATGTAAGTGTACATTTTATAATATTATCTCAATTTATTCACTGTTGTATTACTTAATTCAGGTAAGCTGGATGGCCTGAAGGTAAACAACAGCTCCTAACTACATTTATATTATATCTATTTTGTTTTATATATTTGCCAGTTTGTACATATCTACTAACCAAATAAGGATCCACATTTCAATACTTTATTTCAAATTATTGTAACTATCTTAATATATTTTTAGAATAACAGTAACCAAAAAGTTAAACTTGTTTAATTGTTACATTGCAGAATGGTGAAATATGTGTATCTGGAGGTAGAGACCGTGGAATGGCACTGTGGAATGTGCTAGATATTGATCCACATGACCAAAGTGACAACTTGACAACTTCTGCAAATGCCAAACCTAAGCACATTAAACATGACGCCCATGCTGGCTGGGTCTGGGACCTAGCTAGTGACAGTATAGATTCTGCTACTACAATATACTCTGCATCATGGGATAACACTGTGAAAGCTTGGGATCTTGATACTGGATTGGAATGCAAGCAAACATTTCAGTTAGTACTTTTAATAACTAACTTGCATTACTTATTTTAATAAACTGTTTACTTATCAAACAATCATTACAGATGTGGTATGTCAGCATTATCTGTTGTGGCTACAGAAAATGAAGTTATGACTGGCCTATATTCAAAAAAGATTCTCTCCTTTGATATTCGTGTTGGACCTAATTATATTTATACTTATAAACCACACAAGGGTCCTGTACTAGCACTTCAGAATTTTGGTAATATGGTTGCCTCACTCAGTGAAGACAAAACAATGGCTATTTGGGACAGAGTAGCTGGAAAGTTACTGTTAAATGATGTGAAAATACCTACTGATAAAGCATATCCTGTGTGTATTAGTTGGAGTACATCTGCAATATACATTGGTGACTCTAAAGGTTGCCTCCATCTATTCAATCCTGAGAATCATTCCTATGTGAGAACACATGAAATATGGCCTGAGCCCCCAATTATCAAACCATCTAGTAAGATAACAGGATGTTACCAGAATCAGGGCAATATGATTGTATGTTCAGATAGGGGGGAAATAAAGTTTTTATACAATTCTTATCCACCACAAGAATACACTCATGTAAACAGCAGTACACTTGATGTAACACAGGTATGTATACTAATTCAGCAGTAAATGCCAATGATATGATAGTACTAGAATGGTAACCTGCAGTTTATTCTTTTTCAGCTCCGATACTTAAATGGTGTATTAGTGATTGGAACTTGTGACTCTGCATTGGAATTTTGGGTGCCGAAAGAGAGATATTCCGACCTATGAGACTGAACGAAGATTACGAATTGGCAATTGATTTAATTAGATGTAAAGTCTGATGAAAATTAATCTGCGCAACTCAGCAATGCCGGGTTGAGATTTTTACTACTATCTATATGAAATTGTCTAAAACTAAAACATTTTAAAGTCTAACCTAGGTATTTTTAGTAGATATTTGGCGTCTAGACCTTATACTATGATCTGTTCTAGTTGCAGCTTGTTATATACTTACTGTGATATTTCATGTCATTTCTATAATAGGAAAGGCAATTTTTAAGGCAATTTGGCAATTCAAGATAGCTTTCTAACCGAAAAGTGCAATATTAAATTATAAATTTCGTCACTTTTACCAAATAGAACAAATCTGCTCAAACTAACTTGTTTTAAGCAACATGGGACGTAAAAATCCAGTAATTTAAATATTATAACTACTAATTTAATACAAAAGTACATATTGTTACCTTTTAAACAACTGAAAGCAATGTTAGATTTTAAACAGAGCTATTTATCATTTTTTGTCGATGTTAACTTTCCAAGTGATATGTTAATAGATAACATTTATACAATTCCATTTTATTACGATATATTAACAAATCAACTAATGTATGATCTAATATTTACCCAACAAGGTAGTGTAAAGGTACTTACTACAAGATGCAAAACGGGCTTAGAGTATTAATTAATGTATTTAATTATGTGACATTCTGAGTAGGTACCCAATGTATTATGTATTGCCATTCTTTTCAATAATTATCAAGCGAAAATGATGTGTGTGGAAAAAAGCATCGACTTTCGCACAGTTATGCATTAATTGATTTTTACTGCTGCCTCTTATAACTAAATGTTATGCAAAAGACGATGAACTGAGCAGAAAATAACTGGAAGTGTTACTTTTTTTAACATTGACACATAGAGATTTTCATATGTGATTTTGTTTTATTAAAAAATATCGCAATCTGCATAACGCCTGTCCACTCAAGGAACTTGGTAGGCACATACTAATTACTCTGTTACTGATTATGTAACTCTGTCTAGAAAGATGTGAACCATACAACTCAGAATTTAAGATTCAAAATGTCATTTTAGTAACATATAGGTATGCAATTCCACTTGTTATATCGACCCTATTAAAGACATAAGAAATAAACTGACATTAATTTATATATGTAACTCTTTTGAGTTTGTTTTCTACTGTAGGTACCTAATACTGAATTTTTTATTAATTAAAAAGTACATAACATAATAAACTACTTATTTATTAATCCATTAAGATTTTATTTTGCGATTGGTTTTATGAAAATACCTGAGATTTTCATTAATTTTATATAAGCAGCTATGTCATATACATACAGGTGTAACATTTTGATCGGTCAGTATCAGGTGTCATGCTCCGGGGCAGGACAGTTGACGATTTTGGGATTTTGTCTCGGTGAAAACAATTGTGAATAATAATTAGTACTACCTTACAATAAATAGTACTTCTGTAGTTTATGAGCACATTAACTTGAAATTGGGATTGCTGCGGAGCATCCTCTCCAGCAAACCATAATGCAAATGAGCGCTTCTGTGAATGATTTTAGCACGAAAGTAGTATAAAAAAATGTACAGGAGAGATATACAGGGTGTATACGACGATACGACATTAAATGAAACCACGTGTAGCATGTGATGTTAGAAGGCTATACCAAAAAAATTAAACAGAAATTTGCAATAGTTTAGACGCAAATGTACTTTCTTTATGTCACAGTTGTTCACAGTTTTAAACAACCTGTAGGTATTTACGTTGATCGTATGTTGTCATTACGTCATTCAATTCATTTAAATGTCTCTGACTCTTTCATATTATCTTATCTCTTACTCTGTTCCGCACAGTTGTCGTCGTCATGCCGAAAACGACATGATAGAAAAAAAATGTGTACTTTTATATTCTTAAATTTTTCGACTTTAAATAATGTGTATTTTTTTTTTTTTTTTCTTTTTTTTTTAATAATTTATATTAGAATATGTTTATAAGGGTTAACACTGGCTACCTTGTCATTTAATGTCGTATCGTCGTATACACCCTGTATAATAGAACATAAAGAATTGAATTAATTGCAGGCGCCGAATAACAACATTTTTATATTTCAATTTATAATATGAAACTGTGCCTGATCCAAATATTATAACATGGTCACCATTGTTGGAACGCAAGATTATGGTGATCTATGTTATTTAGACCTGAATGCAGATCTACTCAATAAATATGACCTTCTTCTCAATAACTGCATTCAATTCATTTTTAATCTTCGTGAATTTAATCACATCTCGTCATATCGCATGGTTACAATACAAGAGCACGCAAATTACGCTGTCGTAGTTTGCGTGGTCTTACTACTCTTTTTTCTTTTCTTCATTCTCCTACTCTGCCTAGTTATTTAGTACCTTTCTTCCAAACCTTGGCCTCAACCCATAACCGAACTTTACGCTCGTCTTCTTCATACAATCTGTTCTTCTCTGGAATGCGCTCCCTTCGGAGGTCAGGATGGGCACTACCAAGTTTACCTTTAAATTAAGAGTACGAAGCATACTATTCGACAAACTAGCAGAATTATCTCGTCTATAGGTATTGTATTTAAAATTAGCTTTCGCCCGCGACTTCGTCCGCGTAGATTTCGATATTTCATAGATCTTTGTTTTAAGTGCAATTCATGAATTCTACAACACCCCACCCTTACAGGAGTTGAATTTCATTTTACGTCAATATAGATAACATTTTCGTAATCAGCGTCCAAAACCTTGAAAACGACATCCATATCAATTTCTAATAATTTTCACACCTATTTCATCCCTTAGGGTAAGTTTTTTAAACGCCAAAAACAACCCATCAACTCACTTCTTAACTGAATTTCTAATTGCGTAATATCCGTCCATAAAAA